>VDFB02000013.1:125684708-126392986 GCA_007258455.2 Sequoia sempervirens
AGGGACGGGAAACCCTGAAGATCACATCAGGGAATTCTAGGTTCATTGTATGGAGGTTGCATATGACGATACTTATCTGATGCAGCTATTCCCTAGGAGCTTAGCAAGAGATGCTATAGAATGGCTCTCTCACTTACCTTCAGGCATTAGGACATTCGAAGAAATTAGAGATGCATTCATTAGAAACTATGCATGTAACATTACAATGGATGTTAGTCTCGAAGAACTCTATGCTCTGAAACAAGGAAAGAATGAATCTTTCACTTCATTTCTTCAACGATGGTGATCCAAGGCCAATCGGAGCAAATGGACCATGCCAGAAGAGCAACAATTTTGCACAATCATTACCAACCTTGAAAGCCGCTTGTCATTCCACCTCAAGGTTTAGGGAATCACTACCTATGATCAACTAATCTCCAAGGTGCTTAGCATTGAAAGAGCCCTTGCAACCCAACCCATCGAATCAACATCATATCATGAATCACAAAACAATCGCCCACCATCAAATTACAATGATAAACCTCATACATGGGAAAGAAACAAGAACATCACTAATGATGGCGTCGTCGATGCCAAGGTGGTCATTAGTGGTCCATGCCAAAATACACCCGCACCGCAAATCCAACCACAACGCCAAAACACTCATCACACAACATATCAACCCAACAATAATCCCATCATCAATAACATAAATGACCAAAGAGGACCACCTCAATGCAAAACATACCCCAAACGAAAATACACTACTTTGGGGGAACCACTTGAAGACATCATGAAAAAGCTAATTGACGAAAAACTTATCCAAGCTCCTACGTTTGAGAATTATCAAGAACTTGATGTCAAACCTCCTTGGTACAATGAGAATCAACTGTGTGAATTCCACAAAATCAAAGGCCACACCACAAATAATTGTATGAGACTCAAGAACATCATTCAAGATCTCATCGACAAAAGAATCATAAATGTGGAAGCACCTATTGGGAATTAGGATCTTAAAATCTACACGAATCCGATGCCAAATCATGGCAACAAAGGGAATAACAAGGATAAAGGAAAAGGCAGTGTAAATCATGTATACGAAATAGTTGTTGCCAACCTCAATGAAAACTGCATGGTCATCACCATCAAAGGCGCCCATGCCGAAGATTGTGGAGTCACCACAAGAGGCGGCAAAGTCACCATTACAGGGTCATCCCAACCCAACAGAGTCCCTACATCAAGAGTCGTTCCGTATAGCTACAATGTCGTAGACCAACTCAAAAGAACACCAGCACACATCTCCATCATGAAGTTGTTAAAAATATCATCGGCCCATAAAAAGATCCTCGAAGAAGCATTAGCCTCATCCACCGTCCCCGCAGATCTTGATGCGGAGCAATTCCAAGCTATGGTCAGAAACATCATAGCGCCTAACCTCCTTACATTTTCTGACCAAGATTTTCCTGCCCAACCATCTCACAATCGTGCACTTCACTTGGAGGTCATTGTGAACAAAAGCAAAATCAAAAGGGTCTTGGTGGATGGAGGTATAGGTCTGAACATCTGTTCTTTTAGTCTCATCAAGCAGTTAAAGATATCAGAAGATTCTATTGATAAAAGGAAGGGCATCACAATCAGAGCATATGATGACCATGAAAGAGTGTCTCAGGGCACAATTAAGCTCCCTATCCAAGTAGGGCCAACACTCATGGAAACCACCTGTCAGGTCCTGGACCTCGACTTACCATACAACATTCTCCTGGGACGCCCATGGATCCATGCAATGAAAGCCGTAGCATCAACCTTCCACCAATGTGTAAAATTTACACATAATGGACAAGAGGTCACTATCCATGGAGATCCTGAGCCATTTTCATACTGCAAGAACCTTGGAAGCCAAATATTACAAAATCCCCCAAGTGCCGAAAAATGATGAGGGCCCATCCACATCGTACATTGATCCCATCACTCTCACGTCCACTTCTGCGATAGAGACACCCGCCATTCCCACCATATCCGATATCAAGCTCATCATCCAAGAGGATGGTTGTGGAAGTTATAAGTTGCCTAACAATGCTTTTGTGATAGGAGAGTTACCACAATCTCCAAGATCACGAGGACGCCCACAAGAAAATCAAGCTCCCTCATCACAAACCTATCCTCAAAATTATCCTGAATTCACAAGGTGGGGAGACCTTGGCCATGAGGTAATTGAAGCAGATCCATCAAACATGTTGTATCGAGATGAAAGAACGACACCTGAATTACCAATGGATGAAAGAAGCAGAGGCCTACACATGATGCTTGCAATGGGCTATGACCGAAATCAAAGACTGGGGAAAAATGACAATGGGATCTTAATACCAATCATGCCTGAGACGCAACCTATAACAAATCTTGGTCTTGTATGTACCCCTCCGAGAATAACCATACGTGGCCGAAGTCCTCCGGTTAGAGCCGCTAATGTTTCTCCTCAGCTAGTCCTAGTACAAGTGCACTCCCCAATACCCATAGGGACAGACATGCATAACTTTATCACTGAGCCTTATATTAGTAGCGATGATGAAGATACCTTATCCAACCTACCTAGGTTATTCGAAGATACCACCCTATGTATGATTAGTACCATATCCTTTGAACCAGATAGTCAAAATCATGAGATCTGCTTAGTCTACCCCCAACTGATCGTAATTATGACCAATGAGACCACCAGCCGACACATTCGAAATGATGAAGCACCTCGTAATCTAAGTGGGGTTGAGAGATAACATTCCAGATGGAGATCACAAGGCAGGATTCATAATGGAGTTGGACACACACGCCTACTATGGGGAAACGATTGAATCCTTCAGTCGCAAAAGTGAGAAACTAAGAATCATATCCAAGTCCTTGAGTGAAAACCACACCGTGGCACTCTCTGACAAGAAAATAAAAAAAATAAAGGACGTATCCAATGGTGAAAACCTTCCGAGGCACCGAGGACGGCGATTCAATCTTCCCCCAAGAGCTATTCATCAAGAGAAATCAACAGTCTTGGCCAAAAAGTGCAATATGGTCAACATAGGAACAGAGGAGGCCCCACATATCACGTTCTATGTGGAATCACTATTAACAGAAGAACAAGAACTCCTAGCGCATTCCTAAGGGAAAGACAAATAAACTTCGTGATGGAGTTAAGCGGATATGCCAGACTTCATCCAAATAATCGGTCCACCACTCAGCAAGATATCCGTGATGCAAAACCCGTTTTAATGTAAGTTTCGCGAAAGTGCATCCCTGCCAAATTGCTTTGTTAGTCAAAATGGAGCTCAAAAGCTATTAGATGCTGGATTCATCCGACCAATTGATTATCCAGAATGGGTATCAAATTTGGTACTTGTTTCAAAACCTGACGGAGCTATCAGAATTTGCATAGATTTCAGAGATTTAAACAAAGCATGTCCCAAGGATGACTTTCCACTCCCCAACATCGACATGATAGTAGACATGACAGCAGGGCATGAGATGCTATCGTTAATGGATGGATTTTTAGGATATAACCAAATCATGATAGCAAAAGAAGATCAACACAAGACGGCTTTCACTTGCCCATGGGGAACCTACTACTGGAACATGATGCCATTCGGCCTAAAGAATGCAGGAGAAACCTATCAAAGGGCCATGACACTGATATTTCATGACATGATTCACAAAATAGTTGAAGACTATGTCGACGACATCCTAGCAAAGTCAAGAAAAAGACAAGATCATATAGCAACCCTAAGTGCTATCTTTGACAAGATTAGAGGAATACAAGGTCGACTAAATCCCAAGAAGTGCGCCTTTACGCACAATCAGGTAAATTGCTAGATACAGTCTCCATGAGGGGTAATACTGAGTGGATCCAAAGAAAAGTCAAAGCAATCCCTTGAGATGGAAGCACCAAGGAACTTAAAGCAACTGAGAGGCCTCCAAGGCAGGCTTCAATCCATTAGAAGATTCATAGCACAATTGGCAGACAAGCAGAACCCGTATTCACACCTACTCCACAAGGGGGTAATATACAAATGGGATACCAAGTGCGAAGAGGCATTCAAAAAAATAAAGGAATATCTACTGACACCTCCAGTGTTAATGCCACCTATCCCGAGAAATCCATTGATCTTATATGTGTCAGCAACAACAGCAGCCCTAGGAGCTCTTCTTGCTCAGCATGATGAAAACGGAACAGAAAGAGCTATCTACTATATCAGCAGGACAATGGTCGGTCACGAGCTAAATTACTCCTTCATTGAAAAAGCTTGCCTCGCAGTAGTATTTGCATCACAAAAATTCGGACACTACATGTTGGCACACAAGATCAACAAGCTTATCACAAAATTGACCCCTTAAATATCTCTTATCAAAGGCAATGTTAACTGGCGTAATGGCAAAATGGGTCATGATATTACTTAATATGACATCGAAAAGGCTGGAGAGAAAAGCCATCATGGGTCATAAGTTATTGCAGACCAATCAGCGTAAGCACCTATGTATTCCTCGAAAATCCCCTTGTCTCGAAGTCGTGATGAGTCTATTTTAACCCCAACATTGCCGATCAACGGAAACTATACTTCGATGGTTCAGACAAATACGGATCGAGTCGGTGTCTTCTTCATCACCCCATAGGGGGACTGCATACCAAGATCATACAAACTAGCATTTCCTTGCACTAACAACATTGCATAATATGAGGCTTTGACTATAGGTCTCAGGATAGCAGTGCAGTGGAATATCATAGCTCTTAAGGTCTACGGCGACTCACAGTTGATCATAAATTAGGTCAATAATGAATATCAGACAAAGGATGACAAGTTAACCCCATACAAAAAATTGGTAGAGACTCTAAAAGAATCCTTCATCGACATAACATTTGAGCAGATTCCAAGAACCAACAACAGAGCAGCTGACGCCATGGCTACAATTGGGTCTCTATTAGACATCCCTCATAATGTACCAAAATATGAATTTCTGATCGAGCAGATTCTCGTTCCCACATTCGAGGTACCAGAATCGGAATATGTGTGTGAAATCGTTGGTCCTGGCGATCCTTGGTATCATGAAATCTACACTTATCTTCAAATAGGGGTCTTACCCGCTGACCTACCATCTAGCCTAAAATGAACCTTTATCAAAAAGGCATCCAGATTTGTCATCCTAGGTGATACCTTATACCGTAGAAGCATAGAGGGTACTTTACTTCGCTGTCTAAATGCTGAGGAGGCATTAACCGCTATAACCGAGGTTCATAATGGTATATGTGGCTCACACTCGAGTGGAATGACCATTGCCAAGAAATTGCTGAGGATGGGGTATTATTGGCCCATAATGGAAATAGAAGCACATGATCATGCTAAAAGGTGTTTACAATGTCAGCTAAAGATGGGGGACCCTTTATCCATGCTCCAAACAAGAGCTTTCACCCGTCTTCACACCATGGCCCTTTTCACGTGCTGGGGGACTCCGATCTCATTGGGAAAATCTCAAATTCACCTCATCCAATGGCCACAAATTCATTATTATAACCTGAATCAGTACTTCACAAAGTGGGTGGAAGCCACACCAAATTAATCTATGTCACCGGAAAGCAGATCTCAAAGTTCATCTTGAACTATCTCATTTGCCGCTATGGTGTTCCACAAGCCATTATCTCAGATAATGGGACACCATTCAAAAATCAGGAAGTCCGTGACCTATGTGATAAGTTCAAAATCCAACATCGCTTTTCCACCCCATATTATCCTCAAGGCAATGGCCAAGCAGAAGCCACAAATAAAACCATCCTTAAAATCCTCAAGAAAACAGTTAATGACGCAGGTCATGACTGGCACTTGCAGCTTAATCCTGCCCTCTGGGCTTATCGAACCAGCATCCGCACACCCACTAGCGCCACCCCCTTTTCCTGGGTCTACGGATCAGAAGTCGTACTCCCCATTGAGATCGAGCTCCCATCCCTCAGAATATCACTACAAAATCTCATCACTGATGAAGAATATCGGGTCCCAAGACTAAACGAGCTGGAGTTACTCGATGAGAGAAGGATCGAAGCTTTGAATCATTTGCAAGTCTATCAAAATAGACTCAAACAAAGCTACAACAAGAGGATCAGAAGCAGGACTTTCCAAGTCAGAGAATTAGTCTTAAAAGAAAATCAGAAGAATGTCCCAAATCCCAGCAGCAAAGGCAAGTTCAAACCCAATTGGTTAGGGCATTTCATCATCACAGCAAGCTACAAATCAGGGGCATATCAGCTATCAACACCCGAAGGGGAACCTCTGCAGGAGCCCATGAATAGCTCCCATCTCAAAAGGTTTTATGCCTAATTCTTTCAAGGTATAGAACCAAAAAATCCAAAAAATTAGAAAGTCCTAAAAAATGGTTACTTCGGGCGAAAACCCGCAAACAGGTATCTTGGTAACAAAAAAAATCAAAATAGCAAAAATCCAAAAAAAAAAATCAGAAAAAGGATTTGAAAATAGTAAAGAAAAAAATCGTCCTCTAGTGAAAACCACTTTGGTGGCACTTCGGGCAAGTACCTTGGTGAAAACCTGGCAAACAGGCGCCTTGCGTAAATAAGCACTTTCCATCCACCAGGATCTTTTCAGCTTGTTCATCATTATCCCTCCATTTCACTTCCATCCTCCATCTCATATGCATTCATCACTCATCCACTCGCATCTGCACCATAGCTTGGTCCTCTGCTCGTATCATGATCCCTCCTAGTACTACTCGGCCCATTCTCAAGGTTAGTTTGTCCTTCCTTTATCGGAGTAGTCTATTGCATCACACTGGGGGCACTTTCTCATCAGATCAGATTCGTGTATGGTCTTAAAGTCATCAAAACATCAGAAAATCCAAAAACATCAGAAAATTAGAAAATCCAAAAACATTCAAAACATTTCAAAATCCAAAAACAAGGTCATCTTGTCTAACTACGTCGTCTCTGAGCTTGAATGTAGGCAAGGTTGATCTTTGATCATCCCCCGAGACATTTAGGTCAGGCCTATAGGAGTCTATCATAATAAACTGACATTTCATCATGTATATCATCATCTGTAAATCAGTTGAGTCGTCAGTTGAACTACGTGGTCTCTGCGTGTATAACGTAGGTAAGGCTAATCTGTTGATCAGCCCCCGAGGCCCCTAGGATAGGTCTTTAGGTTAGTCTCTTGGTCAAAATCCTAGAAAATCCCAAAAACATTAGAAAATCAAAAATCAAAACATTTGTAAAACCTCGAAAAAATTACCAAAAACAGCCTCAAAACATTGCAAAACGTCAAAAACATCCAAATATTTGAAAAAAAATCCATCTGCCTCATCTCGCTTGCACCCGCAATAAACACCATTCATAATGAACTGATCGCTATCCTCAACCTTTGGTGAAACAGTTAGAAACAAGTCTAGCAAAAGTAAACTCAAAAGCGTCAAGTCTCAAGTCTCAGTCAAGACATAAACAAGCTGGTCAAGTCTTTGTGTCGATAGTCCATCATCTAAACAATCCCATATCAATCATCTGATAACATCATGTCGTAGGATGAATCCTTCCTACAAGGGGCATTTTTTTTTTTTTTTATCAGAAAGAACATTTTGGATAAACGAAATGACGTGCCGCCATCCACTAACATGTCCTAGGATGTATCCTTCCTACAATGGGCATTATCTTTTGGCAATAAGTTTCGGTTCTTATCCTTAAAAGCATATTCCCTTTTGGTTAGCGGTATTGAAGAACATCAGCTTGTTTGTGTGCTTGGTCTTTTTCTTTTTGACTTATCTTATTGCACTCATTCCAAGGACGTCTCGATGATATCCCAAAACAGAGGATTTAGAGAAATAGGAATGGGGCAACGATCATTATCTTTTGTTTGCTGTGCTTGTTGGACGTTCTTGTAAAATAACTTGGCGAATACTTGCTTTGTTAGATATGTATGGAGGAGGTTTCAGATAGCTTGTTGACTATTGCATTGATTGGTTATACCTTTCCGTGTTTTGGTCCGAGATGTTTGAGACTTCTAAAGTGCATCCTAGCAAGGTTTCCATATGTCAAGTGTGAACAAGAATACTCCTATCTGCTTGTTGAGTCAAAGTCCATCACACTAAGTACAACGCCATCCTAGTCCTTCATACCTTGATGCATCATACTTAGGCATGTTATCAAAAATAAAGTAAGTGACCCTTTGAAAATCCCAATCCTTGATAAGCAAATCATCCATCTATCATCATCATTTATCATCATCATCTTTTATTATCATCATCATCATCTATCATCGTCATCTCTAATAAAGTCTCGACCAATCATGGACTTGTTAGATCCTCTTGTCATCATCTCATTCCCACACTAACATCATGCATCCATCATGCATCCATCATGCATCCATCCTGCATTTGCAAACCATCAATAAACTGCATACCACATATCATTCATATCATACATCATAAGAAACATCGATCATTTCACATGCATTGCATATCATCATCATAATATAGATCTGTTAGTCTAAGCATATCATAAATCATCCATTGCATAATCATAGCACATCACATCATCCATCTCATCCGTCTCACATCATATCATCATTTAAGTTATTTAGAATAATATAGATTTGTTATTCTAAGCATCTTGAAATCATCTCATTTGCATCATCATCCATAACCACCCATTTTGAACCTCTTTATCGTGAGATCGACCCTCAAATCGAATCTTTTCGCTCGATCTCTTGAGGGGGCAATGTACCAGTGTACTTCTTTCCGCTGGGGCATTCGAAAAATCATGAAATTTTTAAATTTCGATTGCGGCAAGTTATTCTTTGAACAAACGCAACAAGTACATTGCTTCAAAGAGGGGCAAAATGTAGACATGCAAAATTCACATTATGCATTTGATCGGATTCAGTCAAACTAGATGTTGCGTTAGATCCATTCATCACCTTTAATCCATTCATTAAATAATCTCATTTATCAAATAAACATTATCATTCAACCTTCATCTTGCATCATCAATTTAATTAAATAAATCAAGACTTCATTTTCATATTCCATCATTTTCTAATTTAAATAAATCAATTATCAAAGTCCAAAATGTCAATTCACCTAATCAGCATAATCATCATCTAGTCCTAATCTAATGCTAATCCCATCCCACTTGCATTATCTAGATCTAGCCACTTGCACAATAAATCAATTTTATTGATTTATTAAATAACCTCATTTTCCCTCAACATGACAAGTCAAACATGGCATTTATTGCTCTTTTTCCTTGTCCCCCTCTCAAAATTTATTGCAAATTTGAATTCAAAATTTCCCCCTCTTGGGCACTCTTCCCAAATCTTGCACATACATCAACTAATCACATGATGACAAGTGTCCTCAACTCATTGGCTTGTTTTTGATCCCACATTGGTCCCTCTTCAACACTTGGCATTTTGAAAATCTTTAAATAGGTGCTTCATCTTTGAGCAAATCCTTCACAATTTCATGCAAGGTTACTCTCTTCATTTGAGATTTGATCTTGTTCATCATCAATCCATCATCTCCATTTGCATTTTATCATTTGAGCTTTGATCAAGGATTGGGAAAGGGTCACTAGCACATGTGACACCAATCCAACTATGGAATAGGTAGTTTTCTTTTGTTTTCATAATGCTTTAGTCTTTTTATCACCATTTGTGGCATTTTGAAAGCATTTGTAATGGATTTCATAGAGGTATTTTGATAGAGTTTGCAAGGAACTAACCCATGCTTGAAGTTTAGTTGTTTGCAGATTTTAATGGATGCCTACAGTGACAATTAGAGTGCCATTCACATTTCTCGCAACCCAGTGAAGCATTAGCGGACTAAGCACATTGAAATCCACATGCACTTCATCAGGCAGTTGATTCAGGATGGTTCTCTCATCTTGGAGTACATTCCTACAGAGGAGTAGGTTACAAACATCTTCACTAAACCTTTGGCATCTCCACGCTATCTTCAATTGCGCTCCATGCTTGGGGTGAAGGAAGTTGTCCTTGGGGGGTCTCAGTGAGGCCTTCCTTCATGTTTTTTTTAGAATGTTTCTTTATCTCTTTTTGGAGAGGAGTTTTTTCCCACTGGGTTTTCTCCTTTACTCTGCTTTATAGAGATTTGGTTGTGTTCGAGTACCTGATCTAGCCTAGTTGTCGAGACCCTATTTTACTTTCATGCATTGTAGTTACCTTTTCTTTCTTGCACATGTTTGTAGCTGCACTTTTGCTCATCTTAAGGGGGGGTGTTATAGTAAAGGTTTTAACTTAATTATATTAATTAAGTTACCTTTATTCCTCTCTTAAGATTTCACTTTAGATGCATATTGTGACATTTAATAATTATTTTAATTATTAAATGTCTACCTATTAGGGTTAATTTTTAGGTTTTGCTTGATCTCCTTTTAAGGATTGATCTTTGTAAATATTTCATTCGATTGTTCTGATAATATATCTCTCATATTACAGAGCTTCAAACCCTCTCTTTTTTTTTTCTCTATTCTCTTCCCTGTGATAGGTTTCCCTTTGCATTCAAGTGTTCTTGGACTCCGAAGTTGGTTTTGACAACTTCTACAAACACAACACTAGATTTTTATGGAAAAACCAATAAGGGAAAAACCACGATGAGGATTAACTCACACTATAGATAATATCAAAACTGATTACAAAAGGATCACTTCTTGAGAAGTAAGACTCATTGCCAACAACAAGGACTCACTGTCTGGATTAGGACTTCCTGTCCAATAAGGCTAACAACCCAAAGGGGTCATTTCCATAGAGATACAAAGAAGATAGAAGAGATATGTTACAAAGAGAAGACAATCTTAATGCAATAGAGACTTCCACCACAATTTTCTCAACCACTTGTAGACATGCATGAATGATAGAGTACACCTTCAACTCACTACATTCATAAACTCAACAATTAGACTTCACACTGATCTGCCACACTTGCAACACACACATCAACTGATTCACATCTATTTCACATCTATCTGCTCTATTTCTTTGCACTTATCTCTCTTTGTTACCTTCACCATTAACTCATCATGTATTTATACCATCTTCATCTTTGAAACATATCCAAATTTGGTCATCCATAAATCAATTCAAATTAGGTCAGTGCCAAACATCCTATGGTGGAATTACAATGAGGGTGACCCAAATACACACTTGATGAGGACCCAAGGGTATGTATAGGATCATCATGGAAAACATAGGCCCTTAAGTGGTGAAAAATTCAAAAAAAATAGAGTTAGGCAACTTGATGTAAAAATTTGAATAATTTATCTATATTATTTCAAAAATATGTAAGAATAGAATCTATAACAAATTGAATGTAGTTTCTAAACTACTAGGTTTATTTAAAAAAAAAATATTTGGTGAAAATTTGAAATTTCAATGCAGTAGTACTTAAATTTCAAGGAAAAAATAAGAAGTAGGTGTCTGTCTAACCACCCTAACCACAATAAAATGATAATATTTTTTTATAAGATTTTATATATACGTAGAGGACTCATGTCCTGATGTGATGCATATTTTTTTATAATTTTTTTCCAAGTAAATAATTAATTATGATTTTTTTATTGCAAATTTTTAAAAATATAAAAATGCATATGTCTGACCACCTTAACTTGGTCAAAACTTCATGAAATTCAATTTTTATTTTTTTAATCCTATAGTATGCAAAGCATGTTTCAGATTCAAAAAATGTGATACCATTTTAAAGCTATAGATGTTTTTCAATCAGCTTATCAATTAGGACTTTTGTCGTAATTCAAATAGAAAATGAAGAATAATTATTTATTAAATTCAAAGTAAAGCATAATTTATATTGGTGGAAAGTTGAGAATATTCTTTAAAAACCCTTTTCATTTCATCAATTTTAGGTTAAAAAAAAGTTGTCAGCCATATACCCTACACATACCCATCATATTGCCACTTTTTAGCCCATTATGATCCTGCACATATCCCCAAATAGGTCCCAACATGCTTCATCAATTCCAAAGGTAATGTTTAACACAAGGTTGGCCAAACCAATGTAAAACATAGAAAAATTAAGCACGAACCTTCTAGATACTAAAATGATCTTCAACACGATCATAACAACTTAATTTTAGAACTGCAAGTCATAAGAATTTACCAAAGAGAATTTTGGACCAACGACATTTCTCCCGGACCTCATATAGATACACATAAAACCATAGTTCACAACTAGTGAGCACAACTTGCACTGTACAATGAATCAAAAACCAACAATCTAGATATAACATCTTCCAACAACTATGATCAACATATCTAAACCGCACACACATAGAAGCAAAATTTGGACCAAAACCCGAAGCAACCATTGAACACTTGTAATCTTCCTTCAATACAATTTTCCCAATATCCTCAACATATACAACCAATAACCTACATCCATGACACTAATGAAAACAACAACCAGTTGATAACCAATTGACATCAATGAAAACACCTTCACCCTTTTCATTCTTGCAACAATTTAATTAGCTCTATTGGTAACATCATAACTGTGTTAGCAACCTCTTTTCAAATCCCCCCTTCTCATATGCAATTTTTATTTTGAAGGAAAACTTCAAAAGAGCATATATCTTGGTCATACAAACTCCTTTTTGTGAGAAATTTTATTTATTTGGTGTATAATTTCACACTCTTCATAGTGGTATAATCATTTTTTAAATTTGGTTCCTAGATTTATTAAAAATTACAGATTCTCATAGGTGTTGAGTTGTTCTCGTATTGGGAACTTCTAGTGCTCCATTCTCGCTCCTACAGTAACATTTTTGGGTGATTTTTTAAAAAGTGCATAATTTTTCATGTACTTTGGAATGGTGTAATAAAATTCATATCATTATGTGTCAAAATTGTACTTCTAAGCTTGAGGCTAAATTTGGTATCTTTATGCACTAAGATCAAGTCCACTTCACTATTTTTGGAAAGTGGCACTTATAATCGTACTACAAATAAAATACCAAATCATTTTTCTAGGGGGGTTCCATGATTGTGTAATTTTGGGGAGGGCTAACCTTATGATTTTATTGGCTTGTGTCTCTTGATTAGTCTATTGAGTGATTAAAGTTGAAGAATTTTATCATGGATATAAAAAGACATCCTATTGTAACCACCTGTTGAATAGATGGAACTTTAAGTCTTGGAAAGATGGAATCGTAACACATTGTAGGTCATGGCTTAATATTTTTCCATATCTCTATGGACTAGTTCCTAAACCATCATCCCAATGGAAGAGGTTTATGTGGGAAATAAGACTAAAATTATCCTAGGAATAATTGGTTGCATTTGTGATATTGACACACAAATGGCCACTGATTGTATTGAGGTCCCTCATGACCTTATGACCAAAATTTGGGAGATGTATGGTGAATTGAATGAAACTCCATCCCAAGAGGATCCTATTTTGGATTGTCTTGTTCCACTTGATGTGTTTCAACCAATTGATGATAAAATAATTGCAGTGCTTGTTGACTGGGAGTGGTATGATTGTTTTGATGACACAAAAACTTCTTCTTCTCTTCCTACATAGACTTCTATTGAGACTTCAATTTCAATGCATCATAATCCATATTTAGAGGGTTTATCTTCTTCATCTATAAGTCAACATATTGAGGCTGAGGACTCTAGTAATTTAGCATTGGTAGAATCATTTGATGTTCAAATTCAAGCATCCAGTGTGGAAAATTTTGGAGATGATAAGTGTGTTCAAATGACATGCACCGAGATCTCATCTCCTTCATCTATTGTTGTATCTAATGATGCTTATGTTGCCATAGTTTTGGCTTCTTGTGATTCAATGCAATAGACCATACATTATCTTCCAAAGATGGCTACTTGGGATAAGTACTTGACAAATATTGCAGGTTTGTTTACAAAGTCCCACATTTCATATTTGGGAGACACCATTGATTGCATACATATCCTCTTTGATGGAGATGACCCTTCTTCAATTGTTGTGAGGGAACACTCTGACTTGCTTGTTCATTCTCTACATATAATCATTCCTCAAAATTTGGCATGAGTGTGGATTCTTTTAGACAACATTTGGAGGAGGCTTATTTATCTTTAGAGGAGATATCTTTGTCTTTGGATTGTGTTCTGCAATCATCTCTACTAGCTTTTAGATTGTACTCTTCATTAGTGTGGCCTAGAACACCTATTTGGAGCACATTAGCTTTCAACATCAATATGGAGACACTAAAGTATAATTTTGAAACATCACACATCATCCTTCTTCCCTCATATTCCTTTTAGGAATGGGAAGAATTCTCACATACATTCTTGGTTTTGTTTCTTCCTAAGGGGAGGAATGTTGTTCGATGATATTGGATCATTTTTAATATTTAATTTCAAGAATCTACCATAATTGTAGGAGACTCAACATTGAAGGGAGGTTACATGGTCTCTCTTCTTCTCTCTTATGGGGGGTATTTTTCATCACATGGAGTTTTGTTCTTCTCATTCTTCAATGAGAGAATTTTGTTTTCATTTCTTTTTTATGAAGGAGTTTTATCCCATTGTGTTTTATCCTTTTCTCTATTTGTGAGAAATTGTATTTGTACATGAGTACCTAACATGGCCTCATAACTAGGATCCATCTTTGCATCATTTGCATAATAATCTACTACTCCCTAAGTTTCACTTAAGGGGGGTGATGGTATAAATAGATGTTTTACCTAATTAGTTCACTAACTTGGATCTTATTTACATGTTAAGTTTACTTAGGTCCTAGGAATTTTTTCTAGAAGGTTGATAGGAGTCGTAAGATCTTATCTTATATTTTGACATTTAATGATTGTGTCCTAGGTCATTTTATATTAGTTGTCTCATGACATAGGATTAAGACATTTGTTAAGATCTTGTCTAATCCTATGTCTCACCTTGGCTATATAACCAAGGGTTCTCATACATGTAATCAACAATCATATCATCATAATCTATCATTTGCATCCTTTGATAAAATGACATTATATTCTCATAATTGATCTATCTTGTGCTTTCATGAAGTTCCTAGATTTTGGGTGACTATAATCTTCAACTAAATCTTGCATTGGTGTAGAGTATTCTATATCAACTCTTATAGTATCTTGGACTATGAAATTAACTGTACATTATTCTTTTATGATTTGTGATCGTCATGAGATTGAGGTTGATAAATGGTTCTCTAATCCCTTTTTTCCATCATGCTTGTGTCAAATCTTAATTTCCAAGGAATTGCAACACACACATTAGAGGGATCCATGTTTCTTATTCACGTAAATTTATAATTGATCATTTTCCCATTCTTTGTTTGTTTTTTTAGAGTGAGTGACTACCATTTGATCTAGTCTAGCTAAAAGTACACCATAAATTTTATTCTATGTGGGGGTTTCTAGACTCTAAGGGCTCCAACTAATTGTCATGTGGCTAGGAGAACCTCACAATCTCTTAGAATTAAGGCTTTCTCTTTATTCATTTCTCGAAATAGCAATTGTCATTAAATTTGATTTAATCAATGATCCCTAAATATATTTTCTATTATTCACAAATGTCAGTTGCTCATGCTATGAAATTTTGTCACCTATATCTCTTTTCCAATTAACCTTTCTTTTAAACTTAATCAAAAAATTTAAATAATTTTAAAAATAAAAGAAACCCAAACGTTATACAAATTTTATTGATTTTTTGAAAATTTAAATATTGAAGAAAAACATTTTTAACTGGTATGTCGTGCATTGACACACAAATACTAAACGTGCAATAACGTAGAACAAAATAAAATAAGAAGTAATCCCAAAGGAAATAGAAAGCCGCCACTAGAGGCCATTTCACTAAAGAAGCTCAAATGACCGGGCAATCCGTAGATCTTGAAGTGAATCTTTATTAATTAATTGCAATGTGAACGAATTTGAACTATTGAACGTTACTCAATCGACGGATGAAATGGCGGCATTAACGAGTTCTAATTTGGACGGAAGAAATCATGATTTGACAAAAAGTTCGTGCATGTTTTGACGAGGCATTCATAAGGAAAATGCCAATGGAAGCAATGAACATTTTCGGGCGTTGGAAACTTAGGATATATAGGTATTTGGTCGTTGGGAACGTGGGACTGGAAGATTCCCAGAAAATTTTGTGATTTTTTTTATGTATTTGGTCATGGAAGATTGGATTGGAGTTTATTTGGTCATGGAAAATTGGATTGGAGTGTGGGTGTCTGAAAGGTACATGAAATTTGGAGTTCATTTGGCAATGGAAAATTGAATTGGAGTGTGGGTGTCTGAAAGGTACATGAAATTTAGCGGTGTCAACGCACCAAGGATTGTGGGCTAGGGGGGTATGACTTTTCAGGATGAAGTGGGCGGACAAATAAGGCCACTTTTGGACTCTTTTAGATCTCTGTAGGGTACATGTTTATGTCACCTGTCAGTTCAGTGATTAGAACAGGGGTTAGATCTCGATGTGTGTAAGAATAGTTACTTCCTGATGATGATTGTGCAGGGAAGGAAATGGGTAGACAAATAAGGCCACTTTTGGACTCTTTTAGATCTCTGTAGGGTACATGTTTATGTCACCTGTCAGTTCAGTGATTAGAACAGGGGTTAGATCTGGATGTGTGTAAGAATAGTTACTTCCTGATGATGATGATTGTGCAGGGGAGGAAATGGGTAGACAAATAAGGCCATTTTTGGACTCTTTTAGATCTCTGTAGGGTACATGTTTATGTCACCTGTCGGTTAAGAATAGTTACTTCCTGATGATGATTGTGCAGGGGAGGAAAGGTGCTATATTTAGGAGGCCTTGGATTGCAGAAATAAGGTAGGGATTTAGATTAATCCAAGATCTCGTTAAGTGAAGAAGCCATGGCATTTTCTCTGCACGAATATGTTAAATTCTGCGTTGGAATACAAATGGCAATTATAGTGCCCACCCTCTCTGGAGAGTTGAAGCCTAACAACCTCCTCATCTGCCACAATTGGTGGGTGGTTTTGATCATTTCCGTCACTGTTTTCACTGCAATGCTGGTAATGATCGCAGAAGAGTGCATTAAGCAGTTAAGGGAGGTTATGCACCGATTGCCATTTCAACAGCCGCTGCCGTTTCAAGAGAACTTGAAGTAATGCTTTTTGCATTTGAGGCAGCACTGGAAATATGTCATCCTCCTTTTTCTGTACACCGTCTTCTCCGCAGCGATTTTAAGAGCGAGCTACGCCCTCCGCGGATTGTGTAAGCAATACGGATCCAATTAATGAAGTTTCTTCTTATTCGCACCGATGTATTTGGTACGCTTATTAGTTATACGCTATGTAGAAGAAGAAAGGCAGTCTAGTCACTGTTGATGGAACGTTGTAGATTTAAGAATATTTGTGTGCAGGATGTTCTTATTCAATAATCTGGTTGCAGGCAAGGGATTGAAAAGATATTTGTGTGCTCCCCGCTACAATTTGAATGGACCATCTTATTTTGTAGTCATATTTAGTACAATATATGCTCTGTTTCATTCACTCTTTCGTTTTGGACGAAAATGTCCTCATGGAATGAAGTTAAAAAATAGTTTCAAGTATTAATTATATATATGTAAGGGATGAAGGTTCCAATTAAAGAGATATCTAAGTCTGCAACTCTCTCACATCAAACCACTTGCACAACAGAAATCATTAACAAAGTAAATTAATACACTAATAACTTTTAAAAGGTTCAGATATAAAAGCTTTATTAATCCCCCATTGGGGTTTATTGTTTATACGTTCTAAGTTCATGATTAATCTGCATTCAAACTTCACTTCAAATTGTTGAGTAGGGAGTGGAGCATTGTAGCTTGGAGTGGGGTTATAGGGGCTTACTTTATCTTTCAATACTTTTTAAGTGGGTGTTAGGTCATTAGATTGCCAATTTCTTTAGTAAGGGAAAATTTGAAATTAGAAAAAAATCTTTATTGATCAATAATAATTATATCGAATCATACAACTATACATTCTAAACTTAAAGTTTAATGATTTCGATACACAATCAAGTCTCCAAAATTTTTCATATTTCAACACTTAGTAGATTAGAAGCTTCATAACTGACCTTGATTCTACAAACTAGATGCAAACTTGAATGAGTCTCCACCACTTGCATACTTCTCAAACTAAAGATCTTCAAATGAGTGTTGGCCCCTTATGTTGCCCCTTCTTTAGTATTTATATATGTCTATTTAATAACCCTAATACATACTCCCAATAAAAAGGGATGAACTCCTATAGCCAATAATAGGCATGATATTCTAAATGTGATGTGTTACTTGGTGTGCTTCTAGATGTAATTATGAAGGAATTTTAGCTTCATTTTAAAGTTTACAATAATTGTCTTTTCATAATCTTGAAACTAATAGCCTTCTAATTAGTCAAATCATAACATAATTCTTCATAAGCATTGATGATCTCTCCGAAGGGCCAACTTTCTAAATCATCTCTTTTGATTACATTTTTAGTTGGACAATCCCTTTGCAACTTATGAAAATGTTAAAAACAACTCCGAAATCAATAATTCAATTTTTTTAAATCTTACACCATTCTAGAATATGGAGTGAGAACTAAAGAATTCATAATGATGCTACACACTCTTAAAATGAAGATTTCAATTTATAATGTTACCATTTCTTGCATAATGGCAGGTCTATACTAAGACAATTTGCAGGCAATGTAAAAAAGTGTAAAAGTAATGTACAAACTTTGCAAATGAATTATATAGGAGGGGGGGTCTATATGATGTATAAGGGGTATAGGGAACTGATGAAAGATATGCAATGCAGGGACCACAAATATTGTAGTAATACTACTATGATCACCATGTAATTTTTTTATTCTCCTATATCTAATTAAAAAATGTTACCATTTAGATTCAAAGTATGCTTTAACTTATATTTTTTGGGTGGTAACAAAGACTTAGTCAAAAGACTTTTCAATAACATATGATCTTAATCAAGATTAATTTAAAGTACTATTAAAAAAAAAAAATTAACTAGAACTTAAAAAAAAACTTGTAAAATCCTACAAACTTTATTATTATGTAATGAGATACTTATAAACTTTGAGAACCTCCATCTTCACTTAATTGAATGATCCATCATTTATATCTTATTTCTTTTCTTCTTTATCTTATATATTCATTGATTATTAAAATCAAAATTCTAATTAAAAATATGAAAACAATAAAAAAATCTATTAATTATAATATATAAAACATATAGTGCCCACACAAAACACATAAAATTTAATATTTTCATATACAATTTCAATATCTTTTCTAATTTTTTTCTCTTGAACACATCATTAACAAGGGTTGTGTTTAAGCTAAAGTCCCTGCCTAAGGAAATATTGGAGGTGATTGATCAAAAGGAAAAAAAAATTGATGCATACTGAAGCCAATCAAACCATGGTAGTATTAAGTGTATTTGCGCTTAAAATTTTTTCTTAGAAGTTATGATTTTGTGGGGAAATCAATGCATACTAAACCAAATCTCATTCTAGTCCTCTAGGATTGGTCTAGGGAACTATTGACATTATTTTTGGGTGCTTTCTCACTCTATGCTAACCTGATGTTTGCAAATTTGTATATTATAGATGGCTAGTGCTTTATCAGATACAAATATTTAGTTGGTCATGTATTTGGTGAGTACTTAAATGTTTATTTTTAGCTCTATAATATAGATCATATACATAACTAATAGAGCACTTTTTCAAACACTAGAGCTTCCCATGGAAGCTGAACTCTTCAATATGATGCTTTAATTCAAATGATAGAAATACAATGGTTCAAATTTTTCCTTGAGGATTTTAAGTCTATAGCTCCTCATCACCTATTTAAACCAGCATATTACATAAATATATTGATTAATTTGAGGAAGTTCAAATTCCTTTGTAGAAAAAAAATGTAAAGCATGGCAATTTCTTAATAAACTATAATTCACTTAGAAAGTAAATTTAACGACGAGTCTTTAATATGAAATTCATCAATATGAAATTCATCAAGATCAGTTAAAGCTCCTTATTTCTCAAAAAAATGAAAATAATAGGTTTGCAAGGAAAAACATATAAATAGAAAATAAAACAATATAACATCACAAATTGAGATAAATTACATGGATTTGTTTGTTTGATTGTAGATTTGTTAACATGAAAAAGTAATTCAAACCACACTTTTACGGTAAAACTTCTTCATTGAAGATGCACATATTGGTTTCATATGTAATAAAAATTGGTTACAAATTATATCTCCACACACTGATCTCCAGTAGTGAAGAGAGAGTATAGAGCAACAGTAGTCCATACTAAAATACCGATTGAAAAATGACTTACCATTCATAATTTTACAACAAAGAGGAAACCATTTCAGAAACACAAAAGTATGGTCATTGATGTTTAAATTAGAGATTTCTAACAAATGGAAGGATTTCTACCATTTCCCAACAACTCCTCCTCACCAACTTGAGCAACAAATCCATGTCTAATGAAGAGTTACACTACAAACAACTCGAACCTATAGTACCTCCAACGACTCTAGATCTAGAGCCCAGAGTGAACCAATCTACCTCAACAATTATCACCAGTGGACAACCTCATACCCTATTACACTACCAACCAACAAAAGGAGTTATTCAACAAGAATGGTTTGGAATCAGCTCCAGTTGAACATAGCAAAAGATGCAACAATAAGAAAGATATGAATTATAATATAAACAACTGCTAGCAAGACCATAACGTGTCAAACATGTTACTAAATAGGAGATCATCACACAAATCTCCTACGGAAAGGATACCCTATTCTCGAACTTCTTTTTCCCACCACAAACATTACAATTTCTTTTAATTTTTCTTCTACTCATTCTTATTGGCTGTAAGATTTTTCCTCCCAATTTGAAAATGGAAAAAGCCAAAGGCTCCCAGCAACATACTACTCGCCAATTAGAAAAAAAGAAAAATAATTGAAAATCAGATTACAAAAATCATGACTCTACAAACCATAGGATCATATGAATTTGATTTCTTTGCTAGCATGATTCCCTAGAACAAAACTATTTGCATCTAGCTATTCAAAAATATTAGTTTTCGCCTAAGGCAGGGACTAATAATTTTCACAATTTATCAAGATAAACACAAATCTTGATATAATCAGTAAATAGAAAAAAATATATTGAATAACTTATCACTAAAATGTTGACACTTAGGGTAAGGCCCCATGGAGGGGGGCTTCCTAAAAAATTTCAGTGGGTGATGCTAAGAGTTTTTAGGAATATTTTAAAGCTAGTAGTCCCATGAGTTTAATAATGCAGTTCAACTTAAAAATTTAAGCTCCAAAATTTAAGGAATGAATTGCAATACTTTGATAATAAATAATAAATAAAAATAATTTTCTCACATTTTTTATTTTTTGGCAAGAATTTAAAATTTTAATGATTGACAAATTGTGGCAAAAAAATCCCTAAGCTATAGGAGCAATTTTTAGCCCCACCTCAATTTCACATGCTCAAATCTTTAGTCCTAAAAGGTAGGGGCTACTATTTTTCTAGAAAAGATTCTAATTAATCCTGTAGCACATTTTTTTTTCTCATGAGACTCCTTTCTCCATGAAAGTAGAAGCCCAAGCCCCCCATGGGACTATACTGTTAGAAAGCTAACTCCCTATTTGTCCTCCTTAAACCCTTTAACAAAAAATAGAACGCCCAACAATTTTGTTGTGTCAAACTTGAAACATGTTTGCCCATGCTTGGCACCAAATTAAGATGTTCATCAACAATTGGTGTTTACTATTAAAGTCGGACAAATAGGGAAATTGATGGCCAAACTAGGAGAGAAGAGGGCTAACGATTCATTAATTTTTCCAACAATGATGAGTAGAGTTTAAATTTGATGGCTTTATCATTGAATTTAAGTATATTTTTAAATATAACTAAATTTTAAGAAAACAATTATATAAAAGGAGAGATTTTAAAAAAAATAAAAATTATTTTATGAAATATCTCAAAAGATTACGCTTTTTTAAGTTTATCAATTTTTTTTAATGTTTAAATTAGCAATATAAATATTATTCTTAAATATTTGAATGAAAATTTTGAATAGATAATTAGCATAAAAAGTTTACTTGATAAATATGGTTGATCATTAAATTTAGTTATTGACCATGAATCATATCTTGTTGGATTAACTTTCGGTGTATACACTTCTACATTAAAAAAAAGTCACATCGTCCTTGATTTACCATAAGTGAATCAAATAAAAAAACAATAAGCATACAATTAATATAGATTAATATAGATTTCATTAGGATTTGGCTTGATAAGTTGAAATGGTATTTTTAGAAATCAAACATAATAGATGAGATACTTCTAAAATAATCATAAAGAATAAATGTTGATATCATGCAAAATCCCATCATTAAGGTATACAAAATCAATTCTCTTATTTTGATGAATATCTCAAATTTTTAGTCTCAAAAATATTTACATGTTGACTTTGAACCCCTCAAAATTGAAACTAAGAACCATTGAAATGATTTGATGCATAATATTGAACTCTAAAACATGGGAATGACTTGATAAAAAGTTACATGAGAGACCCCTTCACCTTATACTCCTTGTGTATAGAATACGTCAAGGATGTGTTAAAAAACACCTTAGGAGAGTTTGTCACACCATTAGGATCACGTTCTCCTATTTCAACCATATATTGTATAATATTTATGATTGTAAATGAATAATTAGTGATGACATGTAGGGACATGTATATGGCATATATATAGTTCTTTGTCATTTGTATATCAAAGTGTGCTCTAGTTATTATTTGTAGTCCCAATTCCAACATGATTTAGTAAACACACATTGAATGAATTTAAATACCTTGAGACATAAAAATAAGTCACTTGAACATGTGTCAAGTTGGCTTATAATGGCTAGTAGGAAAGGTGAGGAGTTTAGAATTTTTATTTAAAATTTTAAAATTTAAGGCCAATCTCAAGGCACTCAAGATTGATCAAGACAAACAAGTACAAGTTTTGATGCAATGAATGAATTCATGTCCATGGGTGTAAATATAGGGTGATAAATGATATGTAAATACTAGATATGGGAATGTGTTTAAATAAGGATGAGATAAGGTAAAATGAATGGAAATAGGTGAAAATAATTGTTAAATGGATAGGGATAAGTATCAAGTCATAATCCAAAATTATCACAAGAGTGTGTCGCTAGTTGTTATGTAATAATATTGTCATTCCATCAAAGTGGGCCTAAAACTATAAGATAATTTACATGAGTTTGTTGTTGGTCTAAATAGGGGTAATTCTATATGAATTCCCTTTTGTAGTGTGAACAAGGCACATTAAATAAGTAGTCATTAGTTAGGTTCTATTCATACATGTTTACATGTTAAGTTTACTTAGGGAGTTAGGAATCTTCATAGAAGTCTCTAGTACACATGCAATCTTATCTCTAGTTGTCACATGACATAGGATTAAAAGACACTTATTATCATTCTAGAAGTTTTATCTCTCAACCTTTCCTATATGAGCAAGGTATCATATATGTACATGTTGTAATGGGGTTTTAATCATAATCCACTTTGCACCATAATCAAAAAATATTTTGTTGTTGTTTCTCTCTTTTGGAAGGTAATCCTTGGTGTTGCAAGTGATCTTGGGAGCTTGAGTCTATTGGTGAGTCTAATATACACTTGTAAAAGAGGGGATTCACTACTCCCAAGTCTTTAAGATGGAGTAGAGTCTACAAGGAGCAAATAGCCCTTCATTACCTCAAAATACAAGCTCAAGCATGATAAAGTATGAGATAGGAAATATTGCAATAACTTAATCAAGTAAAATACTAAACTATCTAATGATAAAACTACAAATTAACAAAATTTGGTAAAAGATTACATAATATTGATTACAGGGGTAGAAGATAAAGACTTACAAGTTATGTCATCTAAAAGACAGAGTCACAGTCAATAGATGAAAGTATGCCACATGGACGATTGTGCCCTGTGCTATCATCCCTATCAAATCAGGAGCTAAAAGTTTGAATATGTAAGTACGTAATTATTTAAATCTAAAAACCTACACATAGAAAGTATGAGAAAAAATGTTGGGTCTGTTTCAGTGATTGCCTCAGTGAAACCCCCATTTTGGTATTTCCACCTCCATGGATAGCCAGATAGATAGAAATAGATGAGATGTAAAGTGTAATGGATGAGACATAAATTGTAATAGATGAGATGCGTGATAGAAACAAACTCCACTATGGAGGAGAACCCCTATCACAAATAAAATAGACAAGACAAGTATGCATTTTCAAATAGATGAGAAAAAGTGATAAGAGAGTGTTACTAACAATACATGGCTCCCTCTTGGATTGATAGACAAGATATTATTTTCTTGTAAGAGAGCGTTGGTTGTTGACAAGATAAGAATCCAACAAAACTTCACTATGAAGAAGAGGTGTAGAAGAGAATAGAGCAAGAAAGCAAGATTGAGTGAGAGAGTAAGTGTGGATTATAAGAAGACAAGAATGAATGAGAATGAGAGTAAAAAGAGTATTTTTGTGAGGCTGCATGGGTGGGAAGAGTCATTACACTCCTGATTTGGTAGCAATAACATATGCCATAGGTAAAGGTTATGCGATTTACTCATTTGAAACTTGAAAATTTTAAGGATGCTAGCACTCTATGAAAACATTCACACGTTGCATAGGTGTCCAACTCAAAACTTTACAAGAAATGAGGTGACAGTTTGCTAACACTAAATGCCATTTTCTCTTATAGAGTTGAAATCACGAAGTTCCAATTCATAAGGTTTTACAATGAATGTGGCGGGGTTCCTAAATACAGTGGGCTGAATGTGAAAGTGTGAAATTACCATGAGGTGCAATTTTATGACACTAAAATGCTCATTTCACCTTTAAATTTTTCTTCACTTTGAGGTGCATCGGGTAGGTGGTCCCAATAGACACCATAAGTCATATATAAATTAGATGGCTTGAGCAGGGGTAAGTGGTGATACCACTTGTCTGTCAAGTTATGATAGTTATAGTCACCCTTCATATCATGATGGATGGGCGAGGCTTGCACCTACATAAGGGCCTCATCCAATGCATTTGAGTGATGGAGGAGCAGGGCATAGTCTTCAACTAGGGTCAGAGTATTCTCACACATCTCTACCACAACCTTGGGTGATATGTGCACTATGAGTACCACAACCTCACCATCTACATGCCACTACTAGTGTGGGTGTTTGAGAACACCAGGTGCACGAGGCTAGTTGGTTCACCAAGGCTTGGCACATGGTATGCGCATGATGCACGTATATCCCCTAGTGTGTGACTAATGCTATGATGACATAGCTTTTTAGTGGCTATAGTTTGATTCTTTGCGAGTGTGGGACATCTAGTGGCTCCCATATTAATAGATAGGGATTTGGCCCATTGACAGGTGGCAACTATAGAGGATGTAATTTGATCAACTCTTGGAAGGTTACTTAGATCACATCATCATTCCTTATTATTAGAATCAGGTAGACCAATAATTTAAGCAAGTCCAAACCATCCATTTAGTGCCTCCCATGTACCTATGGTCAGCGAGGAGCATAGTTTGAGTAGAGGATCATCCCCATTTGACTATCACATACATCATAGTTAGTGACGATAGGTCATATAATGGAGATCATCTTCCTATCCTTATGACTGATGATGTTAGCATCATCCACGATTTTATAGTGTCATGGGTGATGACCGTTATGACCCTGATTTCTTGACAAATTCCCTTGTGGGCAATGCTAGTGCACAGGGGCCAAGAGGTGAGGATATCAGTGGTGGTAGTGGAAAGGAGGGTGAGGTAGTTGTGGGTGGAGCTCTTGAGAGGTTGAGGTAGTGATGGTGGGTGTCATCACCTCTACCACTAGTCCCCATCTCATTAGATCCACATTTGGGCTAGGTAGTCACACCTCCTTTGATGATAACAGTAGGACTGAATAAAGCACTCCCTGATCCACAGTGACAAGATGGGGACCCAGATATGAATGATATATGTTATTTTATGTTAGCATTTTCATTTTAGTTTGTCTCATATATATGTATATATTTTGACATGATATGGTACTAATAACATCCACTTTCTTTATGGTTGTAGTGGACACATAGGAGTGGATCACCTTTATCAGGTGATGCATACAAAGGTAGCCCCAACCATATAGATCCAGGGGATCATCTTAGAATCCTATAGGAAATAATCAATAGGGAACCATGCCCATCTTTTTGAGCTTGTAGCATGCCCATGGATGACATATGAGGATACTTGTGCATGTTGATACCATCCAAAGGATCACAAACCTAGCTGCTATGACCAAGTAGCAAGATAAACAATAGATGGAGCTCTACACTAGTTTAGCTAAGTGAGACCAAGTTGTGACATGGGTCAAGAGTGCCATAGCGGCATGTGATGCCTTGCAGAGTTGACTAGATGAACTCGATAGGTATGTGAAGGTAGTGAGGCCAGTCATTGATCCCATGTGTAGTAGCTCTAAGAGGAGCTACAACGAGCCCATGAGCAGGAGGCTTCACTATAGGAGAAGATGGTGAAGCTATGTGAGGATGCATCCAAGCCTAGAGGAGAGATCTGAGGGCTATGAGAATAAATAATATTTGTGTTGAAGTCACATCAATCACATTCATACATATCCATCCAACACCCTCCTTCACCACCATTGCCAATGCCAAAGGGCTCAAGGAGCCACACAGCTAGGGGCTAGAGGCTCAATTTTGCATGCCAATTTTTGTATACCAGATCATTTTTTATGTATAGCATCATTTTGATGTATAAACACATATAATATACAATCACCATATTTTGATACAGTGGTGTGATATATGTACATGAAATTTTGGTATACATCTATATATATGAGATTTTATTCGGCATCATGGTGTACTTTGCTTTTATGTATGGTTATGTTCAATGGATTCATGTTTATGAATGCATGTTTAAATTAGATGTTGTCATGATATAATAAACACACATTAGATGTATGCTTAATTAAATACAACGATGATCCAATTTCCTTACCAAAAGACATAATCAGATACAATGCATGAATACACTATAATAAAAAAGATGTATATAATTACTAATTAAATAAATTAATTACATGTGCATGTTTATATCATAACATAAAATGCAGAGGTAATGTGTTAATGAATAAATATCATAGCATAACAAACTACCATCCTCGAGGGACGAGTGTCACATGTACATGCCACATAGAGACTATGAATAATATCAACAAAGATGCATTGCATTGATTGGTTATTTTAGAGGCATTCCATCCATAGATGATAGTCTATAGGCACCAAAACCATACATGAATATGATTATGTAAGGACCTAACCAATTAGGTTTGAACTTCCCCTTTTGATCAAGTGGCACAAATTAAATTTCTCTAATTCTCATAGAGAACAAGATTACCTACCTTGAAAGTTCAAGAAGGAACACCTAAATTATAATTTTTAGAGATAGATCATTGATAAGCTTGGAGATGTTCGAGGGCCTACACTCAACACTCATCAAGCAACTCAAGATGATACAAACGATCAATATGGTAAGTTTCATCATCAATCAAACCTTTAAGGGAAACTCATAACAACATAATTTCCAACTCTAAAGGCATGATAGCCTTTGCACCATACACAAGGTTATACAACATTACACCAGTAGCTCTACGAACACTCATGCGATAGTCCCACAAGGCGTACATTGAGTATGCCAATCTTTATCATGTTTATTCACTATTTTTTAGAGAATCAATTCAAGAGTTTTATTAGATGCTTCAACTTGGCCATTAGACTAAGGATAGTATGGTATAGAAAAGCAATGCTAAATATGAAATTTTTCCAAGAATTACCTCACCCTTTTATTCTTGAATGAAGTACCATTACATCGGAAACAAGGGTAGAAGGAAATCCAAAATGAGCAATGATATTATTTAGAAAAAATCTAAAAAATTGCTTCAACATTGTGGATTGAAGTGGAATAACTTCAACCCATTTCGTAAAGTAATCGGTAGTGGTAATGATGAAGGTATGTCCTTTATAATATAAGGAGGTGATATTTTTCCAATAATATCCAACCCTCATTTTATAAATGGCTAAGGAGAGCTTTTATTTTGTAGCTCTTGCATAGGAGCTTGAATGCGATTGATGTGTTGTTGACATTGAGGATACTTCTTAACAAAGGAAAAGAAATCTTGCTCCATTTTTTTCCCAAAAGTATCTCATGTGAATCAATTTATGCACCAAGGATTTACCACTAAAATGTCGACCCCCAGAGCTTGAATGAGCCTTTTTACCATTTTTTGTGATTCCAAGAAAAACAATCACATTATAATTTTCTTGTGTTATACCTTGCATTGATAATTCCATTAGGGAGAGAGGGGAGAGTTAGAGAGAGGGAGAGAGGGAAAGAGAAAGGCAAAGGCATTGAGAGAGACAAAGACAAAGAGAGTGAGTGAGAGAGAGGTAGGTATATATAAATAGAGAAGTATACTTGCCTTACTAGACTCCTTACTAGTGTCAACAATAGCATAAGAAATATATAAGCCTTAGTAGACACCATAAGCCTAAGTAGAGACCATAAGGAAACAAGACTAGTGGTGATTCTTCTTACTCTTTGAAGAAGAGGAAACTTTAGGAGTTAAGTTCTTAATGGTCATCTAGAAGTTGTAAGACTATCTATAGTGACTCAAGGTTTAAATAATTAATCTGTCCATATTATATGCATCCGAATACCATTGCATCATGTAATAAATGTGGTTCAAAATATGGTCATATATTGAGGTCTTGTGGGTAAAATTACAAAATTGTGTCACACTTTCGACCAACTTATCAACACAAGTGAATTTAAGTATTTCTAACTAAAAATAATTTTTGGTCAAACATATGATTTAGTAAGATTCATTCTAGCTAAGTTAAATATGCCCACATACTTTCTAACTAAAATTGTTGGCTAAATGCATATGTAGCACCACTTTGAGGCCAATTTACCAAAAAACTAAAATTATTTGAAAAACTTGATGTTTCAACAACTCCTGCTCATGTAAATAATTTTTTTAATATTAAATACCCTTTTGTGGATCATTAAGTGTAGTTTTCAAAAATATATATAATTAAATAGTTTAATTATTCCTTATATATTGTTGTTTCATGCTCACCAAACAAAGTAACATGATGTATGGCCAAGCTTGTGAACCAACTCCAAATTGGTGAGATAAAAGTAGAAGAATTCAAGATTTTGTTCCTCATTTCAATGAGGAATTCCCTTTACTAATTGGAAGTTAAGAGCCTTTTAGTAACTAATAAGTGAAGTTTTTACCTATTTAATTTTTTTTTTACTAAAAGTAGGTTATCAACACAAAAATATTAAGTTATGTTTTATGCTAAAAATGAAAAACTGATTTAAAGTTATAAACCCAAAATCAAAGTTTTAGCATGACATCAATGAAGCTTTTCTAAAATGAACACAAATGCAAAGAAACGAAATACTACACTACAAAATCCAAAAGATATGCATTCAAAAGAAAACTAACTCCATTGTTCTCCTATCATCAAGATCTTGATTTACACATTTGGTGCTCTCAGATTTTCACAAGCACAAATGCAACAAGAAGCTATGATGAATGGATAGTGAGTATTTAAATCAAATATGCTATTGGAAATTGAATATGATTTTTGGTGAGAATAGAGAGGGATTTTATAGATGTACTCATGGGGTAGATTCATGTTGTGGGAGAAATGTGGGATTAAAGAGTGAAGTAAAGAAATTGACAATTATCCCATATTGTTTAATCAAATGAAATTGATGGGAACAAGAGAGATAAATGAGATGTTTTATGATATAATGTAGGCTTAGGAGTTTAGAATAAAGTGGATTTGTGAATTAATGAATGATTTAATTAAATGGATTTATATATGCAAATGCAAATGATTTAATGGAATATGGAGTGGATGCAAATTAATATAAATGTATGTATGGATAATTTAATAATTAATGCAAATGGAGTAATATGAAATGGATAAATGGTTGATAGATGATTATGCAAATGGATAATGGTTATAATATATTAATGATTTAAGTGGATTAATGAATGAATAGAAGAAATTATTAAATGAATTAATTAAACATATAATACTATCCCTTTAATTAATAGATGAAAAATAGGATGATTGTGAGGATAAATTTTGAATGTCTACATTTTTCCCCTCTCTGAGACAATGCAACCTATAGTGTTGTTTCAAATATATATTTTTTGATTTAACGATACATACCCCAGGGATATATTGATAAGGATAATGATGAATATGATATGCCCCCTTGAAAGATTGATCAAATGGATTGTAAGAAGATTGATCTCTCGATAGATTACGGGAAAATGATTAGATGATTGTTATTGCGCAAGTGATTAAGCAGAGATGCACATTTGATGAAAATGCACAATTGATCTAGGCGTAACTGGACAATCGATGGAAATGCTCAATATAGCCAGGTTGATAAGTTGATTAAGATGATTGAGATTGATGCTAGCGCAAAACAATGATTGATTAATAAATTGAGTGATTAGGGAGCATTAGAGTCCCATGCTAAAAAGCAAGTTGATTGATTTGATATTTAGATTATAAGACATGTATCAGTTGGATAAAGCTATTAATTATTCTTTGAGATAAGAAGCATGAAGAAAATGAAATGATAAAAGAAATGGATGATAGAAGAAATGATAGATGAAAAAGAGATATGAAGGGAATAAAGGTGATCAACCTTCTTGTTCTTTACAAAGTGCTTTATCATCATAGAGCTTATTATGTCGTAAATTAGTATAATCTTTTTCTAGATAACATGAACATCTAGACGACCTGAATATTGTTTGCGTTTTTATTTTGCAATGAAGTATAAGCATCTAGGTATAAGAACCTTAAATGACATGAATAATTATTGCTTGGAAGACACTATCAGACAAGGAATGCTCTCATCCACACTAGACACATAGGTCCTCAATGATTTTAGAAAACCATGTCTTAAGATGAGTCATCCTATGAATAAGAAACAATCCATAGACAACAAATAAGTGAACATACCCCATCCTCGCCTCTCTAGTCGAAGACATCCTCGAGAAACTAAAAGACATGCCACCAAAGATAAAATTCATAAAATAATCAAATATTGATGAACAAATAGGCACATGCTTCAATGTAGAACTGATTCTTGCCACAATTTATGCGACTAGTTGGATCTAAAAGATGGATTGATAGGTATGTTGCAATGTCCGCTTGATTGTCAATCGTGGTGTGTTTCGATTTTGTTGAAGTTCAAAGTTGTGTGGTGATCTAAAAGTGTCACTATTTTTTTTGAAATTTTTGACGTTATTTGACTTTTTGGACTTTTGAAATATTTGACTTTTTTTGGATTTTTGAATATTTGTTTTTTTTTGGATTTTCAGAATTTGATTTTTTTGGATTTTTGAATATTTGATTTTTTTTGGATTTTTCAGAGTTTTATGACGAAATGAGATGAACTGCAAGTGAGAAAACAAAGAGAGATGGTAGTATTCTAACTGCGATATGCTAAGTATCCCAACCCTTAGCTAAGGTCGAGGAAATGCCCCAGTGAGGGATATGACCAACTTAGTATGCTTGGCGAAGTGAGCAAGTGAGGGGAATGTCGAACAATTCACAAGCCACGGTGAGTGCAAAAATGTCATTATGAAGTGGAGGCTAAATGGAAATGGGATGGAAAGATCAAGTGGAGCTCCAAAGGAAAGAGGAGCAAAAGCCTCTACTCATGGTGCCTATTTCTTGATTTTCACCATGGTACTTGCTCAAGGCATTAGCGAAGGGGTTTTCACCATTGAACAAATTGATTTCTCTTTACCTTTTCTATTTTTTCATTTTTTTTGTATTTTTTTAGGACTTTTTTGTATTTTTTTGTATTTTTTTAGGACTTTTTTCCATTTTTTGTATTTTTTTAGGACATTTTTCCATTTTTTAAAAAAATTTTTTTTAGGACTTTTTTCCATTTTTTTGTATTTTTTTAGGTTTTATCCTAGCATTATGAAGCTAGGTACAAAATTGATAAGCGCCAGATCTGTAAACTGCCTTGATGATGTCCCAATCATGTGTCGATGACTATGCTAGATGAAAGGACCCAATCTGGATGACAAGTGCAAGCAAAAAATATGAAGGGTGGTAGATGTGACAGATGAAAGAGGCTATGGTATGATCCCTAATGTGCACACTACATGGGCCATCAAGCTTCAGACAAAAAAGAGCTTGGGCAACCAATGAGCTAGAGTACATGAAGGGGTCATCATCAAAGGTCCATTGAAAAACATCGCCAATGGAGGGATATGATGGATATGTGAATATGGATGGATGGAATGAAATATATGGTATGAGTGAGAGTGACGTGGATGGAGACCTTGGATCAACAAGCTCTTTTTTATACTTTTTTCCTTGATAGATGCCCCCCATGATTTTTGATGGAGAGGCATACTTGGAGATCGAATTTTGTTTTCTTTCACTTTTGAATTTTAATTTTGATTTTTCCTATAGCTTTTTATTTTGGCTAGGGGACTTGTCTTGATATTCTTTCATTTTTTATTTTTCCAATTGATAGCTATTTATTTTGGCTAAGAGACTTGTCTTTATCTTCTTTTATTTTCATTATGTCTCTCGATTCTTGATCTCCTTTTAAAGATAACTCGTTCATTAGAACTTTGACTTTATTATTTTCTTGAGATATAACTTGTTGATCCATGTCTATGATGCAAGTGGATGTGAGTGAGATGGATGAAATAGGTGAAGTGACAGTAATGTTTAGTGGACGAATGGGAGTGGCGATGCCATCAACGAATTCTTTGGGACTATCCTTTTCGGTATTGCTAACGTCAAAGGAAGATTGCACATCCTTAATGACTTGGCAAGATGGCTTAGTAGAGGCGATAATAGAAGATTCATATCCTAGCGTAGGGTAGGTAGGATGGAAGGATGATGATTGGATAGATTCTCAACAGCGTCATGATCAAAGAGTGGGTTATTGTAGATGTCTTGGTCAAATAGGGGGTTACCATAGATATGAAAAGCTTGAGTGGAAGCAGATATGGAAAATGCAGGTGTATCATCAATATCCCAAAAGGTTTCAATCCAAGCATGAACATCTTTTTTTGTTCCTTCTATAGCTTTCTTGACATCATTGTTGGAAGTTTGACCCTTCTTAATGACATTAGCAGTGTCTTTTGTTGGTAAATTATCCATATGATATTCTCCACATCCCATATCATGGACTTTGAATTTGATGCTTGATGGTGTAGTAAATGAAGTGGATGACTTAGTCATCTATGGCTTGCCATAAATGAGGGGAGATAAAGGTAGCTTTCCAAGGCAAAGAGCACGATCCAGGGTATATTCACCTACTCCTTGTTCCTTCACTTGTATTTTGATCTCAACTTCTTTGGATTTTGAGGTGGATGCTTTTAAGGACTTAGGATCAACATATAATTGAGAAGGAAATACCTCACGGTTGCTTGGGATTATGATTTTAGTTTTAGGAAATAGATTATGGAAATACATGGAAGGCTTAGGATCTCCTTGTATTGTGATTTCAACACCATTGTGTGGAAATTTAATGCACTGATGGTATGTAGAACATACCACTTGCATTGCATGAATCCATGGCCTTCCAAGGAGGATGTTATAGGTTAGAGGGAGATCAAGGACTTGGAAAACCACATCCTTTACCACATGACCAACTCTAATTGGTAGAGTAATTGATCCTTTAGATGAGCATTCCTCTTCATCACATTCCTTTATGGTAATCTTTTTCCTTGGATCAACAACATTTTTAGAGAACCCTAGTTCTGTGATCAATTTTTGAGTACAAAAATTAAGATCTACTCCTCCATCTATCATAACTTTCTTGATCTTAACTTTATGGACAAGAACTTCAATGTGTAAAGGTGTGTTATGTGGTTGTCAGATGGACGAATCATCATTCTTAGTAAAAATGAGAGTGTTAGGAGAGGTGATGTGTCCCACCATAGCTTGGAATTGATCTACATGTAGGTTTGTAGGTATTGTAGCAGTAGCAAGAACTTTATCTAGGATAGCTTTATGCTCAAGAGATAGGCGTAGAAACTCAAGTATGGAAATTTGCACAGGATTTTTACCTAAATTCTCTATGAGGTTGTATCATGAAGTTGGTGCAATGGGTTTTGAATTAGGATCTCTGAGGGTAACTGTGCCTATGTGGGTAGTAACATTGCAATCAAGTTCTTTTCCTTTTATAATGAAAGTGCTCACATGATTATCAACCTCCCTGATGTTAGTTATGATATATTCATACTTAGTAGTAGTATAGTTTACACCATCACCTAATTCAAAGGCCTTTCCTTTATCCTTCTCATGCTTAGGGAAAGGGTTTTTAAACATCTCACGATCAGATTTACTAGAAGGAGTGTGTCCATCAACTATATCTTACCGTGATCAATAAGGTCTTGTATTAAATGTCGAAGTTTATTGCAACTATTATTCTTATTTCCTTTGTGTCTATGATAGTCATAAAAGTGATCCTCATTCAACCATGGGGGTTTTACTTGTGGATTATATTCTTTCATCTCAAGTAGCATTATAAGATTGTTTTCAAGGAGTTCTTTTAATGCAAATTCAAGTGATTGTCCCAATGGTGTAAAATTTTGTGTAGGGAAACTTCTTTGTTTTTCTTTTCCTTTATCTAAAGATGAACCTTTAAGGTTGTAGATAGGTGATGATGTTTTACTATTTTTGCATCAACTACTCCATCATTGACTATATTCTTGTTCTTTACCCAGAAAGGTGTCTTGTTGTTTGAATCTGATTTTTATCTTTGTCTTTATTAAGCTTAATAGTTCTATCATCGATGAGAGTTTGTTCGATTCAAAATCCCATTTCTATGACTTCATCAAATGAATCCAATCATTTCAAGCAAAATTCATTTCCAATTTCCTTATTCAAATTTTGACAAAAGAGGTCAACCAACTCTTTATCTGGAATGGTATAAGGTAATAATTTTGTTAAATCTCTCCATCCTTGTAAAACTGACAAAAAGGATTCTCCTTGTTTTTGTTTGGTGTTAAAAAGGTTTTTCATGGTCACTTTAAGTTCATAGTTGAAAATATAAATGAAGACAAATTTATCAGCCAGTTCTTGAAAAGATTTGATGGTCGGGGGTAACCATTCCATAGCTTCTCCTCCTAGACTACGATGAAATAATCTCATAAGGTATACCTCATCAACTGCAAATTCCAAGGTAGCTTCACAAAATTCTCTTATGTGGTCTTTATGATCTCCTTTTCCCTTATATTTATCAAGTCTTGATATATCCTAGTGACTAAGGAAAAGGTGGCATTGGTATGCTTAGATTGAAAGGATAAGGACATAGATCTTCAATGGAGAACTTGTGGGATGATGTTTTTCTATTTTTAAGAGTATCCAATTCTTGTCTTAGTGCTCTAAGCTCATCCAAAATAGGATTTTTTGTAGGTGGAGGTTTTGACATCTTTGTAGGTCTCTTGTAACTAGGTTGTAAATAAAAGGGTCTATGATATTTGATTCTATCCTCATTGTTTGTTTTTGTACAATTAGGTTCACTATATTCATGTTTGTCATTCATCGTGAGTAAGGCTATGTCAAAATCATGAGGTATTTTGATTCTATCATTAGCAAGGGCCACATATTGTTGCAGATTACGTTTGACTACCTCTGTAAGCAGTTTAGTGAATCTATGATCATTAAGTTCTTCTATATGGGATTGGGTTATTTCTTTGTTATCTATTTCATTTGTTTCACTAGTTGCAACACTAATGTGATCTTCCCCATCAAATTCTTTTCTCCAAGGGTTCCTTTCTTCTTGAAACATTTTTACTCTTGTTCAAGGGGTCATGGGTGATTTTTTTATCTTCAACCCAGGACAAGATAATGTATTCAAGACGTAAAATTAGGATATGAATCTAAGATGAAATATGAGAATGGTATGGTATAATAAGCTTGATATGATAAGAATGTAAGAGCTCAAGGCCACTCTAGGTCTGAAGCTAATTATGTGACAAGGATTCACTTGTGCTATAGTGGATAGACACAAGGACAAGTGATCAAGAGAGGGTAAGTAGGAGATGATGAAATCTAAAAAGATTTCTCTACTTTAGGATAATGGTAATTCCCTAACTCAAGGATGATAAACCTCAAGTGATATGGGTGATAAATAGCCAAAGGTTTGATTTCAAGACCTAGGAAGAGTAACCTAAGTGCATACTAAAGGTTTGCTTGACCAATGATGGATATGGAAGGGCAGAGGATATGCATGAAATAGTTCGAATGAAATGATTGAAAGATCATAACTTGAAGGATGATGACCCCAATAGGTTTAAATGATAGGTTCATTTTGGATGTTTTTGCTATTTGACCTTTGGACAAGTTTTGAGATTCACAGGATAAGTGTGGTGTTTGATTGTGATTGAAAATGGTTTTTTTTTTTTATTGTGAATGTTTTTTTACTGTTGCAATTGAAATAAAAGCTCATTTAAGTACAAATACTAGGCTAGTAGAGAAAATATTTGCTGGATTCCAACTGCAGATAAATCTAAACCGCACTTATTCAGAGTGGATAGCTTAGAAGTTTGGTGGCACTGGCTCCCCCTTACATGACACACACTTCTCGGGCACACAAAAATTTGAATTCCTAAAGACTTGAAGATCTCAAGGAATTTTTTATCTCAACTTTGAACAACGAGAATGTGGGTGGCTTCAAAGGTCTGATCTCTTGCACCGGCAAATAGAAGGATTTTGGCTACTACAACAGTTAGTTCTTAGTAAGTGATTTTGTTCAGGTGGCCATACATGTGGTAATTCACTCTAGTTAGGAAGCCTCTCACACTACAAAGGTTACACTCTATAGGTTTTTATGTACCACAAGGGTACTGAGGGAGACATTCATCGTTACGACACATCCACACCTATTGCGTATGATTTTTGTCACAAACACTTTTTTATATAGTGGTTCAAAAGAAGCATGTCCTTAGCTCTATTACCGATTGGGTTGTTCCTTCTTTCGAGGTAGGCCCTCTAAAGGGTAAACAAAAGCAAGGAAGTACATTTTTTTTATCTACTAGATCACATGAAGCATAAGGAGGAAGCATACACAACACCTTTTCCTCACACTCACATGGAGTCCATTTTAAACCCAAATCAAAATGTATGGGTGGTTATATAAAATGTCAAAAGAATGCTTTTGATTCTCAAGATCGCCAAGTGGCACAAGAGAAGAGCATACACATTCAATGACAAAAATACAAATCACAAGACATGGAAAACACTTCTTAATTTTAACCCTGCTTATGATGTCAAAAAACACTCGAGTTGTTTTTAGACAAAAAAATCCAAATGTGATCTAATCTAGAAAAATAAGACACAATGTTTCAAGATAGATTCTCTGACAATCAAACCTACAACACATTGATTAGTAGTTTTATTCCTGCGATCTTCGACAAACGAGTGTAAATTTTCAATTTGAGTCTTCGACATGCAAAAATTTAAGTTTTTATTTTAAGGTCTTGGACAAAAAAATTTGTACAAAATCCCAGTCAATGAAATTAAACTAAACAAAACAAAACATGATAGCATATGCAAGATGAAATGACGTGATTGCAGGCTAAATTGAAGTATTTGCAGGATAAATTGATGTGTTTACAAGATAAATTGACGTGCTTGTAGGATATGTTTAAAATAGAATGTTCTGAAAATGAAGGAAACTTTGATAAGAGTTGAATATGAATGCTTCTTGACACTCAAATCAAAGCTTAAAACAAAGATTTCAAGGAAATTTTGGCAGAATTGGATGAGAGCAAGAGGGCAATGTTAAGTATCAACTCAAAATTTACCAAATAAAAAGGAAAACTAGGTAGAATGGGGCTACAAACTGGTTCAATCCTAATGGCAACAAAAAGAAGACATTTGGGGCATAAACAGAGCCATTGACACCATTTTTTGTTAAGGCTAAGATTGAAAATGTTGTTTCTATAGGCCTTCAAAAACCCTAGCCATCTTCAAATCCTTCCTACTCCAAATCTTATCATGTAAGAGGATAAAATAAAATAACTAACATAAATGAAATTCCGTTGTTGTATACAGTGTTTTTAAATTGCACTGGGTGAATCATTCACTATTTAGCAGTTGACAATAAAGGAAAATTCAATCTGTGCCTCCTAGATTTCAATGGCACTAATCACAGCCTCTTCATAATAATTTCCCACTTCAAGTAGATATTCACTACTTGCCAAAGAAATTCATTGTCAAAAGTGAAGAGGTTGAGCCTTCATGTGCTATGTCATTCTCCAAGAAAAATGAGACCTCTATTCTACAAGAAAACTATGTTCTTTATAACTGACATGCAGATCAAACTGCTATTCATACTTGGTGCATTGTTGATTTCAATATGTTTCGATATTCTCTTTATTTTAACCACTCATCTTTGTTCTGAGTAGAGTGTTCTATATAGCCAATGATAATATCAAAAGAAAACCTTTCTAAGATTTAATCCCTTAGATTGAGTATTCTGCTAGTAAGGACTACAAAAGATATGGAGATCATAGATAGATCTAAGAATCCAAGCCCCTAAGGAATGTGTCAATGCAAGTTTCGAAAGATGAATTGGATTAGAACATCCTTAACAACTCAAAAGATGAAATTAATTCTCTAAAAATGTGTTAAGGTATAGACAAAAATCAAAGTTCATTGGAAAAATGTTGAGATTTTGGCTGTAGCATAATGGCATGAGAAAGCTATAGATCGCAACTAACATAGCTTAAGGAAAGTTTTCGGGCCAAATTTTAACAAAAGACCATAATTTCAAATCAATAAAGTACTATCAATAAAGGGTGCATGTAAGGGCTGTGATGCATTTAAACAACTTGGGTTCGGTTGCCTATATTCATTGAAATGAAAATTCAACACATAGATTAAGTCTATTAACACCTGCAAATAACAACATTGACATCAAAATTAAATCATTCATATGCAGATAGATTAAGCCTATTAACACATGTAAATTGTTTCACGTCGGGTTCATCATTTTGTTTTATACTGAAAATGAAAAATTTATTTAATGCTATAAACCCAAAATCAAAGTTTCAACATAACATCAATGAAGCTTTTCTAAAATGAACAAAAATGGAAAGAAATGAAATACTACAATATGAAAACCAAAACATATGCATTCAAAATAAAATTAACTCCATAGTTCTCCTATCATCAAGATCTTGATTTACACATTTGGTGCTCTCACATTTTCACAAGCACAAATACAACAAGAAGCTATAATGAATGTATAGTGAGTAAAATTGAATATGCTATTGGCAATCAAATATCTTTTTGGTGAGAAGAGAGGGATTTTATGGATGTTCACACGGGGTAGATTCATGTTATGGGAGAAATGTGGGATTAAAGAGTGAAGTGGAGAAATTGATCGATTATCCCATATTGTTTAATAAAATGAAATTGATGGGAATGAGAGAGATAAACAAGATGTTTTATGATATAATGTGGGTTTATAAGTTTAAAATAAAGTGGATTTGCAAATTAATGATTTATTTAATTAAATGGATTTATATATGAAAATACAAATGATTTAATAGAATATGTAGTGGATGTAGATTAATGTAAATTTATGTATGGATAATTTAATAATTAATGCAAATGGAATAATATGAAATGGATAAATTATTATGCAAATAGATAATGGTTATAATATTCTAATGATTTAAGTGGATTAATGAATGAATAAAATAAATTATTAAATGAATTAATTAAACAGATAATACTATAAATTTAATTAATAGACAAAAAATAGGATGATTGTGAGGACAAATTTTGAGTGTTTACAAGTTGATTACACTGTCAAGAAAAAATACTAAAACTTATTCAAAAATAAGAAAAATATGATGCACTGGATAAAAGAATCTATATCAAGATGGTATTATTTATTCTATTTTAGATAAGTATTTAATATGAAAGTTGATGTCAAATGCAAACAATTATGTTTTAATACATGCACATTTTAATATTTATTGAAAAATATATATTAATCATAATTGAATAAAAATCCATGCACTAAAGTTTCAAGTGATAAATATATACAAAAGGGTGATCCCACAATACTGGTTTACAATTTTTGGCCAAACTAGACACTGAAATATTTTTTTCTAACTAAATCTTCACTTCAGGCACTTATAGTGGCTAAACCGTGAGGAATTTGAAGATGATGCAAACTAGTGATTTGTGACATTTTGTCCTTTTATTCTAAATATATTTTTTTCAAAATTTTTGGAATCATATCGCATTTCTTTTTCCATCTCCTTTGAAAACTAGTTTTTTTCAGTAAACATCATTTTTAAGGAGTGGTGCTCATCATATAATGCATAATTTTTTTTCCATGAAGGATAAAATTCTATTTTTTTTTCACTTTAGATTTGCAACATTGATATCTAGTACTTCCAATCGGTTTCATAGTGTTTTATTGAATATGTTTTCTTTAATCAAGTTTCGAAGTCAAACCGATTACAATTCAGACATAGGTAGACTATATAACATGTAAATTTTTTTGTATGTATCAAAATTCAATTTTTTTTGTTGTTGGATCAATGACTTCAATATCTAGTGCACTCATATTTTTCAAGTTTTTTTGTTTGATAATCTACTATTTTTCCGCATGTGCAGAACAAAGAGCTTGATTTTCAGTGAAAAACCCACATTCACAAGAAATAAAAAATAAATATAATAATAAAGTTAAATTTATTTAAAATTATACTTTTTGGGAAGCTTATAATGACTACATACAAAAAAATAAATTAAATGAATTCATTTGATCCCCCAAAAGGTAAATTAAAAGTGGTTTTTTATCAACATTTTGATAGGTGTAAAGGAGACTCCGTTATAGGTATGGTTTAAGAATAGCGGGGTTCTATCCAAGGGGGTTTGATCTAAAGTGGTTCGATGAAACCCTCTTCAAATGGAATCTTTTAAATGGAAATTTTCAAGGCTTAAATCATTATATTTTCTAAAAATATGTGATTTTAGTAAAAAATAGGATCTCTTGGAAATTGTAAACCTGTATTGTGGGATCACCCAAAAAATTTGAAGCAAATAAAATTAAATTTACAATATAAAGATTACACCATAAAATACATTCAAATACTTTATAAGAAACTATATTCAAATAATTTTTTATATTAAAAAAATAGAAACATAAAATATATTAAAAAATGTACATATTTGATTAGTTTACACCATTTAAAAATTCAAAACATATATGCCACTCTTTAGTTATACAATTTTAAAAGTTGGATCAATGTTGGTCATTTCCTTTATTAAAGTGTGACACAACTTTGTACTTTTACCCTTGTTTATAAGTGTTAGTTATATTTGGTGGTTGGGAGGCCTTTAGTTCTTATTAGAAGGGAGCATGCTAGTAGATGTCACTAATTGTGTAATCTATATATACAGGATAAACAACCACTAGGACATATACTAGGCCACTATTAATAAGATGTCATGTATACCCTAAAACCTAAACCCTATACACTAACCCACAAAACATGACATTAATAATATAACACTAAAACCTAAAAAATAAAATTTAATCCCTAAACCCTCAACATTGAACCCTCCCTTATCAACTATAAAACCTAAACCCTAAACCCTAAAATTTATTTCCTAAACCCTAAAACCTAGAATGTAAGCCCTAAAACCTATATGCTAAACACTAAACATGACATTATAATTTAACACTAATGAACCTAAAACCTCAACGCTCAACACTACATCATCAATCATAAATCCTAATTCCTAAACCATTTACACTAGACCTTATAACCTGGCATTAATAATACAAAAATAAAACCAAAAAAATAAAATTTAATCCCTAATCAGTCAAATCTCAACCCTCTCTCTATATGCTAAATTGTAAAACCCTAAACCCTAAACCCTAACACTAATAATTAAACACTAATTTACCTAATACATTAAATTTAATCCCTAAACCATCAAAACTCAATAGTACTTCACCAACCTTAAACCCTTAAACTTGACATTGATAATATAATATCAAAGAAAAAGAAAATCCTTAAACCCTCAACTCTTAACCCTCCCTTACTAATTGTAAACCCTACACCCTAAACCCTATATGTTAAACCCTAAAATGTGAGATTAAAATTTAATGTGCTAAAACATTAAAAAATAAATTTAATACCTAAACTATCAATGCTCAACCCTCACTTATCAACCATAAACCCTAAACTCTATATTTTAAACCCTAAAATGTAACATTAATAATTTAACACTAAAACCTAAAAAGTAAATTTAATCCCTAAACCTTCAATGCACAACACCACATCATCAACCAAAAACCAAAAACCCTAAAGTAAACCCCAAACTTTAAACCATAAACCTAACATGAATAATATAACAATAAAACCTAAAAAAAAAATTAATTCCTACACACTCAATTCTCAACCCCCATTATCAATGGTAAACCCTAAAATATAAAACATGACATTAATAATATAAAAATAAAATCTAAAAAATTAAATTTGATCATTATACCCTCAACACTCAACGCTCCTTGATCAACTATAAACCCTAAAACCTAACATTAATAATGTAATATAGTAACACCTAAATAGTTAAATTTAATCCCTAATTCCTCAATGCTCAACGCTCCCTTATCAATCATAAACCTTAAATTCTAAACCATAGGCCCTAAACCTTAAACCATATAATCTAAACCCTAAAACTTGACATTAATACTTTAACACTAAGAAAACATCAAAATATTGTTCAAAGAAAACAAAATATTCAAGAGAAAACTCAAAAAAGTCATTGAAATCAACAATCACTCATTGAATCTCAATTGTGATGAAGGGTGGAGATTGAGTCTTTCTTCGCACCCCTTGTTAGCCAACCTAAGAACCCACCAATTGCTTGCCTCTCATTAATTATTTTCACCTCCATTCCCTCCTTGCCTTTCCATCCCCCCCTTTTAGTTTGTGTGTTTTTCCTATCCTTTCTTTGTGTTTTCCTATTTTGTGGGTGCTCTTTGTCTTGATAATTGGCCTCTATTTTAATCCTTCATTTTTAGCTCTCTATCTTATTGTGCAATAATCTATTTATTTATTATTTTACATTATAACCCACTTCTTACTGGTAATTTCTATTTACTCATTTTCCTAATTAGCTTATTTTATAATCAATTTCTCTCCATATTTTAATTCTTAAATATTCACTGGTACATTTTTATCATTCCTTTTTTAGATATTTAGATTTCCTCAATTAAAAAAATCATTCTTTTTAATTTTTAATTTTTGAAATAAAGAAAAATGGGGTTTTGGGGGGATTGATTGTAAAAGGGGGTTCACCAAAATGATAGAAAATAACCCTATTCTCCACTATTTTATCCAAGAAATGAGATCCACACTATGAAAGGACAATAAACTAGGAGGTGAGTCAAATCAAGGTGTGAATCTACAAATTTCCCTTTTATGCAAGGATGGGGGTATGAGTCAAACAACACTTTGCGGAGAATGATTATAACTAGCAAATCAAATCCAAATTGTAAGCTATAAAGTGCATCTAGAAGATTAAACTAAATTTTGATGAAACCAGAAGGAAAAATGTAGATATGAGAATTAGGAAATTGAAAGGTTGAATTCTATTGCTTCTATACTTGGGAGATAGAGTAATAATCTTCACACTCTCTCATTCAAGGAAAACACTAGAGATCTCAACCTAAGATGTATGAAGGAGAAAGAGATATTGCAATAGGGCTATCCTAGGGTCTGATTATAAACTGAGGGGTTCACCACCAAGCTAGGGCTTGGAAAGACAAATGAAATGTAAGATCTAATGCCTAACCCTAATATGATGCAAGACTTCACTAAATGATTTAAAAATGCATGTAAATCAAAATAGAGAGCTGAGAAATGAAAGGTGTGCACTTGGAAACTTGAAGAAGACTAGATGAAGGCCTAAAATTCTAAAAACATTGATTTTAAAGCCTTCTGGGACTCATACGCCAGTCTAGGCGATTTAGTCCAAGATTAGGGTTTCTGGGTAGAAACTAAAATTTGGTAGAGAGGTGTTTGGAACTTCTGAAATCTACAAATTTGACCAAACTGGGACTCATACACTAGAAGTGGCATATCAATCCAGTTAGGGTTTTCTGGAAATTCAAAGTCTAATTCTTCTCTTCAAGGGCTACTCTATCCTTTCCACCTAATTTTCAGATCTAAATCTTCAATTTAAAGCTTGTAGATGTTCTCCAATGATCTCTAATGCAAGGTGACAAATTTGAAAACTGTAAACACTTTAAATACTTTCTTTGAACTTTCTCTTCAATATATCTTCAACCTAGATCTACAAATCTCATACTAAAGAGAACGAAAAATGTTGTTTTGTTAGTAGAAAGGGGTTGGCCCTGGCCAAAACGTGTTTTGGTAATCAAACCTTGAAATGAAATGAAATAGGAAAAGAGAATGATGAATGAACAAAATGTAATGTTGTTGTTACCATATTTTCACTCATGAGCTCAATCAGGTAGGGCAATCTATGTTTTAGGTGTTCATGAAGGCCAAATGGAGACATTGTTGTGCATGATTAAATCATACCCCTGATGCTTTTCTCAAGGAGCTCAGTTAGAAAGTCTACCTCAGTCAAGTTTGGCATAAAGTTCCTTTAGGGACAAAGTTAGAAAGACCTTCCAGATGTCTTGCCAACTAGCAGGGGTTCTATTCATTTTTGACATGTCCTGGTCAGCCAGACATTTTAATCGCTAGGAGATATTGGTGAAGGGTTATGCCTTCGACATAAGGTCTGGCTGAAGGATAGGGTCTCGGTGACAGAGGTGGATTTGGGGGGAAGTCTCACTGACAGGGTGGACTCTTGCAAAATGAAACGGTGTCGGCGAAAGACTGGAGCTCAGTGAAAAGTCTCGGTGACTACATGATGTCTCCCCGACAAGATAAGCTCTCCCCGAAAGAAGGTCTGAGCTTGCCAAGAGATATAGGCTTCAGTAAGAATTTTTTCTGACAGACAAAAGTCTCACCGACAGTTGATCACAAGGTCATCGGTGGGGAGGAAAATATTGCCTTCAGAAAAAGATCTGGTCGACAAGAAAGGAGATCTCGAGGAAAGTTGGTGCCTTCGCTATGATGTCTCCCTGACCAATAGAGGTCTCGCTGATATGAAATGAGCTCGCCCAAAGATCTTGAGCTCGGTGAGAGGTCTTCCCAACCCACTAAGGCCCTGCCGAAATGGTCTCAGCTTGCCAAAGGGGATTGCCTTTGGAATAGGGTCTCGTCGATAGTCAAGGTCTCGCCAAGAGGGATTGATATCTACAAGAAGTCCTGCCAAAAGGATAGGGTCTTGCCGACAACGATGTTTTTGCCAATGAAAGGGACATTGGTAAGATTCTTTCTGTTCACCATAAAGTCTCACCGACGAGATGAGCTCTCACCGACAGTAGCTCACAAAGTGGTGTCAGGGAGATGTTTGTGTTTGCAGAAGGGTCTTACCGATGGATGAAAGTCACACCGAAGGTTGTTCATAAGGTTGACGTCGAGGAGAGGGGTTCACATTCACTGAGAGGTCTTGGCGAAAATAAATGTCATCGTGAAGAAAGGAAGGACCTTGCTGAGATGTCTCGGTGACTAACGAAGGTCTCAGCGACTAACGAAGGTCTCGGCGAGAAGAGATCTCACCGAAAAGAAAAAGAGTTCTTTGTAATGTCCCGATGGCTGACTGATGTCTCACCGAAAGGATGGTGCCTTCGGTGTAAGGTTGTGGTCTCGAGGAGATGTCCTACTGACACATGGGTGTCTCACCGACGGAGGAGCACAACGATATAATGATGGGGCTTCGGTGTGAGGTCTTCCCGACTTCCCAGTGTCTCACTAAAAGAAATCTTTCATTTTGACTGATTGACCACCCCTAAAAGGAAGATCGACAGAATGCAGTGATATGAATCTATTCTGAGATCAAGAAAAATGGAGCAGCTCAGTGAACAATGGCGTGAAGATCTAATGGGAGAGTCTGAGACTGCTTATAGAGGAAGTCAACCTACAAATAGAAGAGGCCATGAGTCTCCATAAAAGCTAGGATCTCTATTGGCAGAAGAGGGGGGATTGACATTAATGATAATGCTTTATAGTATTCAAAGTAGCTCGATAGGGAGGTTCGAAGGTGGACATGAAGAAATGAAGTTAATACTATGGTTGCAAAATATTTGAAGGATTCTCCTGGGGGTGACTCTTCACTGACATGTTCATGGGGATGCACAGGGATGCAACATTAACTTCATTTGAAAAAACCTAGGGGCAGATTTTTCTAAAGGCGGATATTTTTGTAAGCCCTAGGGGCTAACACTCTTTTTGCATATATGGCATTTTTGCCTCTTTGTAAAGGAGTTCTCCTGATTCTTTTCAAAATTCTGTGACTTTTATAGTCCTTTCTCAGATTTGTAAACTTTTGTAACTCATTTTGGAGCATGATATATAAAATTTACCTTGTTTACCATTGATGGTTCAATTTTCCTTCTGATTCTTGCAAAATATTATGCATTTTTAGGTGATCCATTAAGCTACTTTGTGAAATCTTTCTCTTTCCGTATAGCTTTTGTTTCATGTTAGCATGCCTTTCTCTATAAAAGTAGTATTATGTAGGTTACAAACTATGTTTACTCAATTGCACATGAGCTTTTAATTTGTGAAAGTCTGATTTTCCTTCTTGAAAGTGTGTGCATGTCAAACATGTTTGTATGCATAATCGACAAAATCTAGTTGTACAAACCCATATCCATCATCAGTATTCAAGTGTAACCTGAGTATTCCATTGCTATTCTCAGTTCGATGTATCACCATAGTATTTAGTTTTATTTTTATGCACTCCTTCTCCCTTTCCTTTACAAAATCAGTAGTTTAGGTGATTACCCAACAAGGAATCCAGCCTTCTCTAGAGGTTGACCTTTGTCTATAAGTGACCCACAGCTTTTGAGGTCTTCACATGTTACACTGAGGTGTTGAACATCAGGTTCAACAAGGGTGCAATTTCAGGTGATAACAGTTGCAACTCACCAAACCCTAGCAATAAAGTGCTGCAAACATGTATGAAATGGCTCTAATGGATGCAGATCTTGACTCTTGGTTGAATGTGATAGATATTGAATTGAATGCTAGCTTGAATCATGAAACCCTACATCACAATTTTAGCTAAAAAAAAACATGCATGAAGACTTTGGCATGATGCTTGATGCTTGAATAATACTCTAAAACACTTGATAATCAGCTCTTGAAGACTCTTGAATGCTCTTGTAGACCCTTGAATGCTCTTGTGAACTCTAATTTGCTATAATGCATGAATAATTGAAGGCTTAGGCTGATCTCTTGAATGCTTAGGTGAAAATGAGTGAAATAACCTTGTATTTATACTTGTTTATGTCAAATTTCTCAAAATTACAACACTACAAACCGACATCAGATCTAGGAGGATAAAAGCTCACCAAGAATTTGAATAAAATTTAACTTTAGGACACATGGGACTCATATTCCAGAAGTGGCGTATGAGTCCCATTAGGCATAATTATAGGACACATTTTCAAAAATGTTTAGAAAGGTGTAAAATCTAGATCAGGACCCAAAACCCTAGGTGGGACTCATATTCCCAAGCTTGTGTATGAGTCCCAAATCACTAAATATGGGCCACACAACCTAAAAACACCTGAATTATGATTGGATGTTTATTTATGACAGGATTATCCTCAAAAAGATGCATTAATTAAGGCTTGTGGGTGCAAAATAAGGCCAATTAAAGTATAAAGAAGTCCAATTATTTAATAAAACTCTACAAAACTGTGAAAATGTGTTACAACACTTTACAACACTCTAAATAAGGTATGATTAGGTTTATTTAGTTACAAGGGTCGAAGACCTCATGTGAGTGTGTTAAGTGTAGTGTAGTAAAATGCATACCCTTGCATTTTCACACTTATTTCGTTCCACCTTATTTTATTTATCCTCATTTATGTCTTAATTAGTCCTATTTTGCATCTACAAGCCCTATGCATGATATATTTTTCTGGCTAATCCAGACATTCTCCAATGCAAAGATGATGATTTGATGACTCTGTTTGAGTGTCCCTGATTTTTGGGTTGGGACTAAAATTCCACCTAGGGCGTCTTTATCCCCCAAAGGTCTCGAGACCCTGATTTTGAGGCATCTTAATTGGGCCCCTTTTTGGTGTCTATGCCCCAAGTTTCATGCCTTGGGACTAAGATGCCACCTAGGACGTCTTAGTCCCCCTTAAGGTATTTTTGAGGTTTGATTTTAAATCTTGGCCGAATTTAGCCTCCTTTATTTAATGAATTCATATGTCGGCTTGTTGTGGTGTAATTTTGGGATATTAATCATAGATAAGTATAAATACAAGGTTCATTCATTCATTTTGATCCAAGTCTTTTGTGAGAGTATTCCTACTAGAAAATTCGAGTTCACAAGAGCATTCAAGAGCATTCTATCAAGTCTTTGGATTCATTATCAAGATTCAAGCATCATATCAAAGATCTTTCTGCATCATGTGTATTGTTGTGCTAACATTTGTGATGTAGGGTTTTGTTTCAAGTAAAAAAGAAATTCAAGATATATCGACCATCCCTTTGATTCAAGATCCATATCCATTGTAGCCATTTCACACAAGTTTGTAGACTTTATAGCAAGGGTTTGGTGAGTAGTAGCATTGTATGTTGTTCATTCACCATTTCCTTCATTATTCTATTTCATTTCAAGGTTTAATTACCAACAAGGGGTTTGACCAAGGAAAACACCCATTCACTAACAATCAACAAGTTTTTCTCCTCTTGCATGTTTGTGAATGTAGATCTAGGTTGAAGACTTGAAGATCATTTGGAGTGAAAATTTGTAAAGTTGCATTACAAAGTTGTCATCTTCACAGAAACTCACTTATAGACCAAATTTGGAAGGTTTAGTACTTGAGATCTAGAAAGAAGAAAGTGCAGACCCTAATCCTCAAGACCACATTCAAAGATCTCTAAAATTATAGATGGGACTAAGTCACCACCTAGGGCATCTTCATCCCCTCAAGCATATTTTTTAGAAATTCTTTAAGATCCGGTTCTAACATCCAAAGATTTTACATTTTCCCCAAAAAATAGTAGAAACCTTGCAACAGTGGTGGCATCTTTGTCCTCCCTAGCACTTTAGATAACTTCTTTACATTTCTAGAATCCTTGTTACACCTCCAGACTTTCCAGGTATACATACCCCAACTTGGTGAACTGCATAATTTCATCATTTAAATCTTTCATTTAGCTTGCCTAAATAGGTTTTGTGAGTTGAATGTTATCTTATCTTTTCCAAAAATTTGGTTGGTGGTGAACCTCCTTAAAAGCTTAAAATACCCCCTCCTAGTTCCTCCTCATTGAGAATTGACTCACCTTGCGAGGTTGATAGTAAATCCAATTAGGGCTCCTAGGAAATTATTGAATGGTTTTGTGGAAGAAAGGGTGACTCATCATCATCCATTTTTTCCATGAAACATTAAGCACATTACAACACTAAGTTAAGGAATTATTAAGCTCAAATTTATAAGGAGGGCCCAAACAAGTGCGAGAATGTCATCAACGACATTTTTCAACACCACATTTAGCTCCCACTTTAGTGAGAGGATGAACTTGCTTCAAAATCACACTAAATTAGACAAATTTGCTTCAATAGGGATGCAAGTGCACTAATTCCAGTAAGATAGGATGACAATGATCAAGAGGGGTGATCAATCCCCCTGGATCAAGATCCCATGGAAAACCAACATAGGCACAAAAGAACACACATGAAAAATGATATAAAGAGCATCATCAAGGACAAGCATACACTTACAAAGACAAAGAGAAAACAAAAAAGGGGTGGATCAAGATTTGACCATTTTTCCAAAACAATGTGGATCAAATATAGGTCATTTTTTTGAAAAATGCATGCTCATTATGAGGCAATAGAACTTCAGGTTGTCCATTGGGTGAGTATCTGAAAGAGGTGAGAAAAATACACACATGGATGGTATGCACTTACTCACACACACAAGTGGCTATGGGAAGTCATGCTTCAGTTGGGATTCCCGTCAAACCATACCAAAGTTATACCTCCTGATAACTTTGATAAGGTGCCACACAATAACAAAATTTGAGCTTCATGAGGCAAGAAAAGCTTCATATGCTTGGAACTCATGAACAAACAAGATGGCTCCACAAGCATGCAAGATGCATTATGAAAGGTGGCCATGTAACTAAAATTGTAAATGCAAAAATAGGGAACATTCAAAGGAGTCTTTCTTAGTTCACGTAAGGTCTTTAACTTAGGGAAAATTGTGCCCAATGTCTCCAAGAGAGGACCAATCAAAGAATAGAAAATTCAAAACTTAGGGGATGCAATGTGTCACATGAAGCCACTAAGAGGAATATAATATACTGAGAGAGATCATGCTCTTGAAGGACATCACACCCAATGTCATCCACAAAGAAAAATATGCATTATATAAAGAAGACTACACCATGAACATGAAATGCAAAAGAACAATGTCAATGTATGGCCCCATTTTAAAGAAATTGCTAAACACCATGCTGTGAGAAATTATTTTAAAGTAGCAATGATAAATGCTAACAATAAAGAAGACATCATAGCTAACTTGAAAAGCCCTATGCCAAGTCATATGTTTCCAAGTAAGGCTAAATCATGCAAAAGAAAAGATAATGGTTTCCCCCAAAAATGAAACTCCAAACAAATGAGGGATCTATGGATTTGGGGTCAATATGTTCTTGCTGCAATGTTTTTAGAGAGCTCGAAATTGTCATCATTCCACAAATACTCATAGAACTAGAATAATGACACAAAGAGAGAGAAAAAAGAGAAAAACCTTTTGGGTCAACATGGAAGAAACATTAATATCTCGATGCCTTGCATCATCCCCAAAAGGAAAACACAAGACAAAGAAAAGATAAAGGAAAATCTTTTGGGGTTAGTATCAAGACATAATAACTCGACCACAATAACCCTAGACACTATAACCCCATCATAATAACCCAAGGAAAAAATAACCCAGGGTCATAATAACCCATGGATAGAATAAACCGTGGTCAAAATAACCCATGGATAGAATAACCCATGTAATTTATAAATTTTGTTTTCCTTTCTCTATATTCTTATAAGGATTTTTGTCCATGGGTTATTCTGACCATGGGTTATTTTGTCTTGGGTTATTATGACCCTGGGTTATTTTGTCCTTGGGTTATTGTGACTGGGTTATTTTGTCCATGGTTATTTTGGCCAGGTTATTATGTCCTATAACCTTTTGGGTCAACATGGAAGAGACATGAATTTATCAAAGCCTTGTGTCATCCCCAAAAGGAAAACATAAGACAAGGAAAAGATAAAGGAAAAGCTTTTGGGTCAACATGGAAAAGACATGAATGCCTCAATGCCTTGCATCATCCCTAAAAGGAAAACACAAGATAAATGAAAAGATAAAAGGAAAAGATAAAATATTTATGACATAGAGAAGAATGAAGGTACAAATAGAATAATAACACAAAGAGATAGAGAGATACATAAAAAAAAATAGTATAGGGGATCACATTAGACACATGCAATCACATAAAAGAAAAATAAATAATGCAAAGGACTAGTAAGGAACATGCGAGTGAACCTATGAGCAGGTCATTTGCATCACAATCATGTTCATTGTATATAGAAGGTGGACAACTAGCCAAATGGATAATAGCAAGTGCCGAATTGGGGCCATCACCAGGTTCACCACTCTTCTTAGGAGAATTTTTGTTTAAGCTCATGGAAGATGAAAGCAATGTATTCAATTCATTATGCACTTGTTCATCAATCTTTGCAGTCTCATCATCTTCATCCAAATTAATCACAATAGGAGGTCAAATGATAATGTCCAAATAAGGGTTTAGCTCTTGTTGTAGTTGTGGATTGTTTTATTTCGGTGAAGGGGGAGACTCATAATGCATTACTTCAATCAAGTTTGGATTTTGATTTTCTTTGTTATTTTATTCATTGAAATTTTGAGCAAGAGCACAACGTCTACATCTACGCTTGGTGTAAGTTTGCACCAAAAGGTTGCTTGCACAAACTCTTAGAAGACCTTCTCATTGTCTCCTTCCTAGAACCTGACACCAATGGGTTCTTGTTGAGCTTGGGTGATTAACCAAGCCCTGCTCCAAATCTTCTCAAAGAGTTTTCCACCTTGTGCTTTACCTTTGGAAGACAAACACCTCTTGAATTTTCTATCTTCTTCCAACACCTAGAAGGATCTAAGTGTCATCTTCATAATCTTGCTTGAACTGCTTGCAGGGTTGCTAGGGGTACTGTCAACATGCTTCTCACATCCAAATGGGTCCATTTTTCTTAGTGTTCAATCTTCAAATTACCCATTTTCAAGAATTTGCCTTGGTGAGGCCTAATTTTTAGTAGCCCTTACCAGTCACTTTTCCGCCTTTCTTTCTTAAACTAGACAAACAACCTATCAATTAAATTTCATTTCTAGACACCCTTTTCAGGCCTTTAAATGTTTCACAGGGTGTCAGACCCCTGTCTCATCCATACGGTGGATTCCTACTATTAAGGGAAAATAGGCTAATTAGGCCTAATTCCTAGGGTTTCAAGAATTCCTTCCTAATTTCTCACATCAGTGGATTGTTAAAACCTCAATCCTTCTGGTATCCTTGTGTTTGGTCATATCCCACCTGGAAGTGTACTTTTTCTGTACAGTGGTCCCTTCCCCTGCCTAAGTTCTTCACTTTTCTCAATCAAACTCCTAACCGGGCAATCCTAGCTCGGGGTGATCCCATAATAGTGGTTTACAATTTTTGGCCAAACCGAACACTGAAATTATTATTTTTAACTAAATCTTCATATTCGGGCACCTATAGCGGCTAAACTATGAGGAATTTGAAGATGGTGCAAACTAGAGTCTCATCAAATTTTGTCTGTAGATTCTAAAAAAAAAAATTTAAAATTTTTGGAATCAAATTGCACTTATTTTTCCATCTCCCATGAAAATAGATTTTTTAGAAAACAACATTTTTAAAAAGTGACGATACCGTATAGCATAACTTTTTTTCCATGAAGGATAAAATTCTAATTCTTTCAAATTTAGATTTTATCTCTGATATCTAGTGCTTCCACTTGGTTAAATAGTTTTTCTTGAATATTTTTTCCTTAATCAAGTTTCAAAGTCAAACGAATTATAATTCAGACATAAGCAATGTATAACGCGTAACTTTTTTTGTATATGTCAAAATTTAATTGTATTTTTTGTTGGATCAAGGACTTCAATATCTAGTGCACTCATATTTTTCAATTTTTTTTTTGATAATCTTCTATTTTTCCACATGTGAAGAACAAAGAAATTCATTTTCGATGAGAAACCTATGTTTAATAAAACTTAAGAAACAAATACATAACAAAACCAAAACATATTAAAATTATATTCATTGGATAGCTTGTTCTGAGGAATACCATAATCATTTGAAATAAATTTTAAATGAATTCATTTGATCCCCCAGAATCTAAATCAAAAGTGATTTTTTATCAACATTTTGATAGGTGTAAAGGAGACACATTTATAGGTATGGTTTAAAAATAGCGAGGTTCTATCCAAGGGGATTTGATCTAAGGTGATTTGATCAAACCTTCTTCAATTGGAATCCTTAAAATGAAACTTTTTAAGGCTTAAATCATTATATTTTCTAAAAATATGTGATTTCAGCTAAAATTCATTCCTCTCAGGAATTGTAAACCACTATTATGACAGCACCCCTCGCCTAGGGTTTGAGATTTCAAATACTTGCTTGGCTCTTTAGAACTCCTACTTCTAATATGTGCAAAAGACTGGCTCCCCTATCATTTCCATCCAATCTTTGGGAAACCCCGTGGTTAGATTTCATGGGGGAGCCATTTAAAAACTTGACTGCTCAAAATAGAGATACAAACCCTCTACAACCTAATTTATGAATTCAAAACCACAAATCTACTCTAAGCAATCTGAATACAAAATGAAAGTTATTTACAACTATCCTATGAACACCAATACAGTTGTAAAATAGTAAATATAATGCCTTTGTTATCTCTGTTTCTCAAGGCACACGGGTAAACACAGAAATCTGCAATGCTTTCTTCTATTCCAAACAACAAAACTTGATTACAACCAAAAAATTCTTGCTTCCTATGAGCCACACACCTACATAGATGCCTTTTCCATCTTTTAAGGGAAGTTGATCGAGCACTTACTCCTGATTTCTAGGGATTCCAATCCAACTAAGTTGCATGCAATTCCACAACTGCTGTCATGCAACTTTTACAACAACATTTTGCAACTTATCACTATGTCATGATCCTAAATCTTAGGACCTCAATCTCCTTGCTTCAAACCATCAACTTCCTCAACTGCCTCTTGGCATCTTCTAACAACTTAGATGTTATTAGCACACATTTAATGCTTACATTCTAACATAAGCTGTCTAAGACTAATTAAAGCAACATTTAACATTAATGACTAACTAAGATGACTTTAGTCCTAGTGACTAACTCATCACACACCAACAAGACCTTCTAAGGTCCAAATTAAACACACTACCATCCTGACTTGGCTAAGGTCAGGTACAAGCAAAAATTGATAACAAACACAATGGAGGTTAGCCTAGGTGCTCCTGCACCATCCTCCCCAAAACAAAAGATTTCAATCCACCCTTGGATTGAGCAACTTGGAATCAATGCCCAACTTCTTGAACTCTGACTCCTTGATCCACACTGCATCAACATCAGGTTGATCATGCCTCTTAGTCAGATGTTCTTTGTATTCTTTGGTTCTAGTCCTCTTATAGACCCTGGTATCCAAAATCTTGTCAGCTTGCTTGATTGTAGCAGGGGGCAGTTTGAGTTCTTCCACATCTTGGATGACTTCATGGAGGGTCTGATCCATGTTTGGTGGTGGTCCTTTGTAATGGAATAGGTCTGCAATGTTAAAAATAGGGGACAATCCACTGTCATCTGGTAATTGGACCTTGAAAGCATTGTTTCCATATTTCTCCAATATAGGACAGGGACCTATCCTCTTCATTTGCAACTTATGAGGAACTCCTTTCTGTAGTCTAGACTTGTTCAAATTCACCATTACTAAGTCTCCAACATGGAACTGCACCTCTCTTCTATGCTCATCCACCTTATTCTTATGTTTCATGGTGTTTTCTGCCAATCTTTTTCTAACTGTCTCATGAATCTCCTGCATTGCATAGGCAAAATCATCAACATATCCACTTCCCTTGACTCCATCCTTTAACTCTCTCAACTCATAGACACCTCTAGGATGTAGTCCATAAACAATTTCAAAGGGACTCTTCCTTGTTGATCTGTTGACAACATCATTATAGGCATATTCAGCTTGCTCACTCAACTGATCCCATTGTTGACCATACTCCTTGGTCAAGCATCTTAAGAGGTTTCCAAGTGTCCTATTCACAACTTCGGTCTGACCATTAGTTTGGGGATGGTATGCAGATCCAAAGGATAAATTAGTGCCCATTCTTTGCCAAAGAGTCTTCCAAAAATGACTCATAAACTTAGTGTCTCTGTCTGATACAATGCTGATTGGTAATCCATGAATCCTTACTATCTCTTTGAAGAAAAGAGAGGCTATTTGACTTGCATCATTGGTTGTTTTGCATGGCACAAAGTGAGCCATTTTGTTGAATCTGTCTACAACCACATAAACATTGTCCATGCCTTGCCTTGTCTTGGGTAACCCAACTACAAAGTCCATACTCAAGCATTCCCATGGCCTAGTAGGGGTAGGCAGTGGTTGGTATAGACCTGCATTTGAAGAAGTACCCTTGTCCTTTTGACACACCATACAACTCTCCACATACCTCCTGACATCTAGGTTCATCCTTGGCCAATAATAAAACCTTTGAACAAGTTCTTGAGTCTTGGTGATCCCAAAATGACCACTCAATGCACCATTATGCTTTTCTTGTATCAAGTTCTCTCTAATAGAACCTCTAGGAACACATAGTTGGTTCCCTTTAAACAAAAGATCACTTTGCAAAGTATATTCAGCATATTTTCTATGAAAATGATTCTTGTATTCAGCACATACCTTATAAATATCTGCAAAATCTTCATCATTTGCATATAGATCCTTGAAATGATCTACCCCCATGCTCTTCAACTGAATCTCCTGAATTGTGAGGACTCTTCTACTCAAGGCATCTACCACTTTGTTGAGAGCTCCTTTCTTGTGCTTGATATTGAAGGTGTATGCTTGCAAGTAATCCACCCATTTCATGCGTCTGTGACTCAACTTCTCTTGTGAATTCAGGAAACTGAGTGCTTGGTTGTCTGAATACACTATGAATTCCTTGGGAAGCAAATAGTGCCTCTACTTCCTTAAAGCCTGGACCAATGCATACATTTCAAGGTCATAAGAAGAATACTTCTTCTTGGATTCACTTAACTTCTCTGAATGAAAAGCCACCGGTCTGCCCTCTTGATTGAGAACAGCTCCAATAGCCACATTGCTTGCATCACACTCAATAGTGAATAGCTTCTCAAAGCTTGGTAACACCAAAACTGGTTGGGTAGCTATCTTTTCCTTTAGCAACTCAAAAATTTTGTTAGCTTGCTCATTCCATAAAAACTTGGTTTCCATTCCTCCTTTTATGGTATCCAACATAGGAGCACAAATAGCACTAAACTATCTTATGAAATTTTCTATAGTACTGAGCAAGACCATGGAAGCTTCTTACCTCTGTTGTTGTCTTTGGAGTAGGCCAATTGGGGATGGCTTCCACTTTTCTACTATCCATCTTCAAGTTGCCATGTGATAGCACAAATCCAAGGTACACCAACTCTATTTTGATGAACTCACACTTTTCCAAATTGATCATCAGCTTCTCCTCCTGCAGCTTCTTGAAAATCAACTCTATCTGTTGGAGGTGCTCTTCTCTTGTTCTGCTATAGATTAGTATATCATGAAGGTACACTACTAAAAATTTTCCAATGTAGTCTTTGAGGATTTCATTCATGAGTGTCATGAATGTGGAGGGGGAATTAGACAGTCCAAATGGCATAACTAGCCACTCATAGAGACCCTCATTGGTTTTGAAGGTTGTTTTCCACTCATCTCCCTCATGTATCCTAATTTGGTGATAACCACTCTTTAAATCTATCTTGGTATAGTACCTAGCTTCACCTAGACAATCCATGAGATCTTCAATCCTAGGGATGGGGAACCTATACCTGATGGTTATCTTGTTTATTGCCCTAGAATCAGTACAAAGCCTCCATTCTCCTCCCTTTTTAGGTGCTAAGACAATGGGTACTACACATGGACTAATGCTTTTCCTAATGAGACCTTGGTTTAGAAGTTATTGAATCTGCCTAGCTATTTCCTCATTTTGTTGAGGTGTCATCTTGTAAGATGCTTTGTTTGGAAGGGTAGCTCCTGGTATCAAGTCTATCCTATGACTTATGGCTCTTTTAGGAGGTAATGTTGCTGGTTGACCACTACTTACAATACCTTCATAGGTCTGCAACAATTTCTGTATCTCCTTAGGCAACTCTTGCTTTTCAACTGCTTTCTGTTTGCTCACTTCTCTTGGCTTGATCATCACTGCATAGCCAACTCCTTCTCCTTCTTCCAAGGCTTCCAAGAACTCTTTTTCACCCACCATGAGTAGTTTAGAACCTGCTATTTGCACCTCTGTATCTTCTAGCAAAGACTAAATTTTGAAGGTTACCTTGTCTTTCTTGAAAGTATATGAGTTCTTTTCTCCATCATGCATAGCTTGGCGGTCAAATTTCCATGGCCTACCTAGGAGCAAGTGACATGCGTCCATAGGTAACACATCACACAAAACTTTTTCCTTGTACCTACCAATTGAGAATTCCACCCATGCTTGTTCATTCACCAAGACATGTTGACCCTTATTGAGCCATGTGACCTTGTAAGGGTTGTTGTGGGGTATCCTTGTCAACTTTGGCTTGCTGACTGCCTCCTCTGACACAATATTGTCAGTAGAACCTGAGTCAATGATGACTCTACACACTTTCCCCATCATCTTGCACTTTATCTTGAACAAGGACCTCCTTTGGCTTGGTTCTTCTTTCACCGGCTCCTTAATCAAAGTTCTCCTCATCATGAGGTTGTCACCTTCTTCTGAATTCAATGGCACTTCAGGATGTTTATCTGCTATAGCTATCTCATCATGAGCCAGGTTAGTTCTCTTGTCACCTCCATGATAAGTACTTCCTTTCTCTGGACATCTATAGGCCGGGTGTCCCAATTGATTGCAGTGGTAACATTTCATATTGGTGAAATAGTTACCTCTTCCTTGTCCACCACTTCTTCCTCTGGAGCTGGAACCTCTTCCTCTACCACCTCTATTAGAGCTTCCTTCTTGCTACTCAAAGTATCTGACTTCTCCTTGGGCCCTTGGTTCTGAACTCCTTCCACCATAACCACCTCTTTGTCCTCTGCTATCTTTCCCTTTACCTCTACTTTTGGGGTTTTTTTCTTGCTTCTTTTTACCTTTCTCCTCTATCATCAAGGCCATTTGATAGCATTGGCGGACTGTTTTGAAGTTCACTAGGCTCATGTCTTCTTGGATAGACCACTTAAGCCCATTCAAATACCTTGCTAGCTTGATGCTTTCATCTTCAACCACCTTTGATCTGAGGCACAATTTTTGAAACTCCTCGGTGTATGTTTGAACATCCATATCTTTTTGCCTAAGATTGTGTCTTCTCCTATGCAACTGAACTTCATAATCATCGGGTAGATAGGTCTACCTTATCTTAGTTACCATTCCTCTCCATGTAACTATGGGACCTTTGCCTTCTTTCTCTCTTTTAGCTTGTACAAATTTCCACCATGTGAGAGCTGCTCCTCTCAACCTTAACTTGGCCACTTTTACTTTTTGGGCCTCTGTTATACCATCACATTCAAAGTGATTTTCTATGCTTTCAATCCAGTCTACAACTGAATCAGGGTCCATTTGTCCACTAAATAGTGGCACACCTTCCAATGCTTTGCCACTTAAGGCCTGCAGTGCCTTCAAGAAGTGTTCTTCAGCAAGAACAGGGTCAAGCTTTGGAGCTTTCTCCTCCAAGTCCACATCTTTTTCCTTTGCTTCCTGCTCTTCCTTCTGTTCTATCTTGTCCTTCACTTTGTCTGATTTTTCTTGGACTTCATCCAAGAGCTTCTCCATTCGAGATAACCTTTCTCTTAGCCTCTGGTTATCTTCATCTTGCTCTTCTACCTTTCTAGCTAACTCAACATTAGTCACCATGGTTCTTTCCTCTGGTGTGTTCTCTCCTACTGACTCAGTGGGCTGCAACATCAATCACAAGCCTTGAATCAAACGTTGCTCTGATACCAATATGGTGTAAGTTTGCACCAAAAGGTTGCTTGCACAAAATATTAGAAGACCTTCTCACTGTCTCCTTCCTGGAACCTGACACCAATGGGTTCTTGTTGAGCTTGGGTGATTAACCAAGCCCTGCTCCAACTCTTCTCAAAGAGTTTTCCACCTTGTGCTTTACCTTTGGAAGACAAACACCTCTTGAATTTGCTATCTTCTTCCAACACCTAGAAGGATATAAGTGTCATCTTCATCATCTTGCTTGAACTGCTTGCAGGGTTGCTAGGGGTACTGTCAACATGCTTCTCACATCCAAGTGGGTCCATTTTTCTTAGTGTTCAATCTTCAAATTACCCATTTTTAGGAATTTGCCTTGGTGAGGCCTAATTTTTAGTAGCCCTTACCAATCACTTTTCTACCTTTCTTTCTTAAACTTGACAAACAACCTATCAATTAAATTTCATTTCTAGACACCCTTTTTAGGCCTTTAAATGTTTCATAGGGTGTCAGACCCCTGTCTCATCCGTACGGTGGATTCCTACTATTAAGGGAAAATAGGCTAATTAGGCCTAATTCCTAGGGTTTGAAGAATTCCTTGCTAATTTCTCACACCAGTGGATTTTTCAAACCTCAATCCTTCTAGTATCCTTGTGTTTGGTCATATCCCACCTGGAAGTGTACTTTTTCCATATAGTGGTCCCTTCCCCTGCCTAAGTTCTTCACTTTTCTCAATCAAACTCCTAACCGGGCAGTCCTAGCTCGCCTAGGGTTTGAGATTACAAATACTTGCTTGGATCTTTAAAACTCCTACTTCTAAATATGTACAAAAGACTGGCTCCCCTATCATTTCCATCCAATCTCTAGGAAACCCCGTGGTTAGATTTCATGGGGGATCCATTTAAAAACTTGACTACTCAAAATAGAGATACAAACCCTCTACAACCTAATTTATGAATTCAAAACCACAAATCTACTCTAAGCAATTTGAATACAAAATGAAAGTTATTTACAACTATCCTATGAACACCAATACAGTGCTAAAATAGTAAATATAATGCCTTTGTTATCTTTGTTTCTCAAGGCACACGGGTAAACACAAAAATCTGCAATGCTTTCTTCTATTCCACACAACAAAACTTGATTACAATTAAAAATTCTTGCTTTCTACGAGCCACACACCTACATAGATGCCTTTTCCATCTTTTAAGGGAAGTTGATTGAGCACTTACTCCTGATTTCTATGGATTCCAATCCAACTAAGTTGCATGAAATTCCACAACTGCTGTCATGCAACTTTTACAACAACATTTTGCAACTTATCACTATGTCATGATCCTAAATCTTAGGACCTCAATCTCCTTGCTTCAAACCATCAACTTCCTCAACTGCCTCTTGGAATCTTCTAACAACTTAGATGTGATTAGCACACATTTAATGCTTACATTCTAACATAAGCTGTCTAAGACTAATTAAAGCAACATTTAACATTAATGACTAACTAAGATGACTTTTGTCCTAGTGACTAACTCATCACACACCAACAATACCTTCTAAGGTCCAAATTAAACAAACTACCATCCTGACTTGGCTAAGGTCAGGTACAAGCCAAAATTGATAACAAACACAATGGAGGTTAGCCTAGGTGCTCCTGCACCAATGCTCTCTAGAATTTCTATTTATTTTAGTTCAGTTTTCAAGTTGCGTTTGTGTAGGAGCAGGTTGATCATCCATATGTTTCTTTTCTTCTCCAAGGGGAGGAACAAAAGGAGCCATGGAAGATTATTCAACCACTTTCTCTTAACTTTGTAAACTTGTTTTATTCTAGTAGGCATGACATGATTGTTTTCGTTGTCTCTTGGTCTTTTGTAGGAAATAGGCAAAGGTTCTATCTTAGATTGATCTTCGTTGTTTGGAATGTCTTCTGGCTCAATCATGGTTTTGTCAAGGATGATAGGTTTTATGGTGGTTGAATGCATGTTTTGAAGGGATAATTTCACTATGAATTTTTCCATAAACTTTTGGTAGGATTTGAAAAAGAATTCCTCACGAGGTTTAATAGGTTCCATAGGCTCGGGCCAGAAGAAGTCTAAGGAAAAGTTTCCATGAGAAGACACATGGTTAAAGCCGTTATGATGCACAATAACAATTTCATTTTCAAAGGGAAACTTTAAGCATTTATGCACAACCGATAGGACCAGTCCCATGGAGCATAGCCATGAGTGACCAGGCTTCACACGGAATTGATCTAACGTCGATATGATGGAGAATGAGACATCTAGTATTTTCAGTCCTACTTTTAGAGGTAAGGTGATTGATCCCATTATAGGGCAAGAGAAACCATTATGCGTCTTAATCCATGCTTTCATTTTTTCATACATTTCTTGATAAAGCTTATGTAGAAGTAATAATTCCTTAGTGATCACATTCTCTCCATAAACATGATCTATTAATATCCCATTAGTGGGTTTATCATAGATTTTGTTGGCTATGTAAAGAGGACCATCAGGTGCATGTTTAAGTATATATTTAGAGGAGAAATCAATGTCAAGAGGATTTTTAGTTTGGCCCTTATGATGCTGAGTTTCAACCAATGCAACCAAACCATTGATAGGATTTTGTTCTTGTTGATTAGTATCCATAGGAATTTGTTGAATTGTATCTATGTTCTCATCATCCCTATCAACATTCATCACATCAATCTTTGTAGTTTCACTAGCTTTGACAAATGAAATATTATGTTTCGGCATGGGGTTGGTAAATATTTGCAAGTTTTGGTTAGGAGGGGCAAAAAAACTATTTCCTTGATCGTTAACACCTCCAATAGAAAGTCGATCAGAATCAATGAGGTCTTGCACAAGATGTTTAAGACACAATGTTATGCATCATGTCCATTTTGTTCGTGATAATGGAAATAAGAATTTGATCTAAATTTTAGAGGCAGAGGCTTATTAGGATTGGGTGTTTTTATGGGAGGAAAGATAATCATTTGTTGTTCTAAAAGTTGTGACATTGTGTTATGAAGGGTATCATGTAGGGGAGTGAATTGTCTTTTCGGGTCCCCATAGTTAAAGGGTATCATTGATTTTACATAAGCTACTTTGGTATTGGCATGTTGAGTTTTTTGTTGAGGGGGATTAAGTTGAAGGAAGTCTTTATTATTCTTTTGAAAAGGTTGGTAATTGTTTTGGTTTGCAAAATCGGACTTCTCAGTTCGGCTAGAGGTGGATTTTGTATCACAACTACTAACTGAGTTTTGATAATCATGGAGGGCAATACATAAGTGCATGAAGGAGGGGAATTTCATTATGGTAAGCTTATCTTGTATCTTACTTTGAAAATTCTCTATAAACATATTTTGGAGGTGAGGATTAGGAACCTTTACGTCAATTTGGGAATAAACCAATTAATAGCATGAAATAAAGTTAGTAATTTTTTCTTCTTCTTTTTTCTTACATCTCATCAAATAGGCCAAGGTCATCTTAGGAGTCATATTCACTTGGAAACGGTTTATAAATTCCTCAACAAGTTCATTGAATGAATAAATTGAGTTGTTTGTTAATGAAGAAAACCATTCTAAGGCAGTATCCTTCAAGGATCTAGGGAAAAGTTTAACCAAGAGTTTATTGTCAAGAACAAAGTCACTACATAAAACTGTGTAAGTAGAAACATGGTTAGAAGGATATCCTTTCCCTTCATATTTCTCAAATCTAGGCACCTCTACACCTTGTGGCATCAGTGTTTGCAATATCTCCAAGGACAAGGGATTGCTTTTGACATAATATCTAGGTGGGCCATTTTGATTTTGGTTGATAGTGGAAACTTGTTTTTGAAGGGATGAAATAGTTTGGAAAAGTTAGTTTATGAGAGGGTTATTGCTTGTGTTGTGAGATGGAGGTGAAAATGGTGGAGTTGTGTATGTGTTTGAAGGAAAAGTGAATGAAATTGTTATAGGTGGTAAAGTGGTAGGGGATATGACATGAAATGCCACAAAGGTACTAGGGATGCTAGCGGAAATACCTAAGGAAGGGATCACATTACTAGTTGGTTGCATTGTTGTTGTAATTTAAGTGTTTGTTTAGGTAGGAATAGAGGAAATTGTTGTAGGAGGATAAATTTGAATTCCTCCTTGGCTTGTGACATTGTTCGTAGGTAAAGGACAACTAGTGTTTGAGGTAAAGTGTTTTTCAAAAATTTGAACTATTTTACACACAAGGTCAAGTTTGTCTTCACTTTCAAGCATGCGATGAATGTTATCTATGGTAGGGATAGTAGTGGTTGAAATGTTCTCAGTACTTATTTGATTTTGTAGGTTTGCTAAGTCTTCATGAATTTGGATTATGTTTTCTTGTGGAATACTAGCAACCATTTTTCCAACATGTGTCACACTACTTGAAGGTAAGGAATTGTTAAGGGTATGGTCCATACCTAGTGAACTAGTGTCAATACTAGGAGTGAAAGAACTAGATAACCCAAGATCCATGATGATTATACTATCGCAGGATGACATGAGTCTCAAACTTTGTCTCACTATAGTATTAGCAATAGGACACCAAGCAAAAATGGTCATGCAAGGGATACTAAATGCAAGATGAATGCAAATGCAATTTAAGCTAAGAACATTGAAATGAATACAATAGAAACTCTGTAAACTGAAACATAAAGTTATCAACAGAAAACAAGAGCACAAAAATAAAGTTTTAAATTTTGGAAGATCTAGTCTAAAATTTGCACTACGACTAAATTTCCCAGAGGGGCATATGAGTCCCAGTGAGGGTTTTTTTTTCAAAATTTTCAAAAACTTTTAAGTGATTTTTTATGCTTTCTAGTTTGTATTTTCTGTAACCTAAGTGAAAATGCAGCTTTCAGATGATTTTCAATGATGTAAGATGAAAAAATGCAAGATATATGTACTTTCACTAAAGCAAGATTTAGAAACCCTAACAATAAAGTGTTGCAAACATGTATGAAATAAACCTTGGTCAACCCCCATTTTGGTAATTAAACCTTGTAATGAAATAAAATAACATGAAGGAATGATGAATAAACAAATGCAATGCCACAACTCACCAAACCCTTGTTTCAACCTTGAAATATAGATCTTGGTCTTGAAACTTGATTTGAAACAATTCCTTTGAATGCTTGAATGGATCTTGAACACTACATCAACATATTAGCTCAAATAACATCCATGATGAAAGAATACTTTGACATGATAATGGATCTTGATTGCTGCAATAGATCTTCAATAAATCTTCTCTTGAATGCCTTGAAATTCTCCTATAATTCTCTTGTGAAAATTTTTTAGGGTAAAAGCACAAAGATGAGTCCACGAAACGTGAAAGTTTTTGTCTTAGGCAAAAAAAAAAAAATTGGCTTGCCAAAAATGGGATCTTGATTTTAATAAATGGGATACCACTTTAAAAAAATAGGGTCCCATTTAGCTTCGAGATCTTGAGCCTAAATTCTAAATAGGATCAAAAATGGGATCTCGTTTATTAATGGGTCCCGTACCGGCGAACGTGAAACGAGATCCCGTTTTAAGGTGGTATTTATTTTTAAAAACAAACGAAAATTAGTTGTTTACAAAGTACGAGATCCTGATTCGATAGAGATGAGATCAACATAAGCAACCTCTATGTATGCCTCCACTCCCGATGTTTTTGTTTTTTTTTGTGTTTTTTTGAAAATTTAATACAATAATAGATTTTAGCATTTTTTTTTTCAATTTATTTAGCATTTTATGTATTTTATTTACCTGTAATAGTATAAATGATGATTTACAGAAGTAGAAGAAAAAATGCAATGAAACCCTCAATATATTGAATAGAAATTAAAAACGAAACCTTAAATTGTATCTTAAGAACAAAATTTAGCTTTTGAAACCTAAATTGTTCAATCAAACCAAAAAAATTGGAGTTGAAAACCCTAGTTTGAAATGAAAAAAAATGCATTGAAAACCCTAATTGCTTCTTGAAACCCTAAATTGAATTCAAATGATTTTTTTTGCTAAAACCCTAAATTGAAATCATACATATCATTTTGCATTTGAAAACCTTGGTTTTGAGCTCAAGAATATTTGATAATGGAAAAAATTCATTTGCATTGCTTAAATGTTTTAAATTTCATTTGCATTGTATGGAGACAAGTATGTAGGCATGCCTATGGGAAATTATTTGATATATTTAGGTTGATAAATAGAAAAAATTAGGGTCCTTGATATTGACAATGAAATAGGATTTGATAAATATTATACATTTAAACATGCATTCATCAAGAGACACAATCAATTAAACATTATGAACATAGATATAATTAGAATAGAAAACAATATGTTAAACTTTACTTTCAATGTTAAATTATAATTAGAATAGAAAACAATATGTTAAACAATATAGTTACAATTGATAAATTTTCAATGTTTGTTTGCAAATTTAGTTAGGAAATTCTTAAATCCTTGTACAATCCATTTCCAATTGTTACTTAATTAGATAATATTTGCATTCATTTATATTTTATGTTTTGATCTCTCTTAGTCATTCCTTGTTTCCATTTCTTGTTTGCATGTGTTGAAAGAATCTAAATATTTTTCTTTTCTTTCTTTTAGGTTCTTTCAATTCCAAACAATCCAAAATAAAATAAGATTCAACATTAACTAATTTCAGTATACATTTTATATCATAAAATTCATTTAAGTGGGAAATATTCAACTTTATCATAGTATATTAATCTTCATATATATATATATATACACAATCAATATTAATGAAAAATATGTTAAATAAAATAATATTATATTCAATTAAAAAAATATCAAGTTATAGTATACATCAAACTCAATCTTAATAATATATAATTATGTGTTTCTATTATAGAAATAGTCAGTCTATTTGAATAAAACCAAAAATATTCATAAACTAGTCTGTCTATTACCCTAAACCATAAACCGATGTCTTAACGGGTCCTAATATGACATTTAGTAAGGGGATCAAATAAGTTCTCAAAATTTGGTGAAGTTTTCCAAGGAAACCAAATTTAACAATAATAAGATCGTTTAAGATTATAATATGAATGAGATTTCATGAGAGGTTGGTCAGTCAAAACAAGAGCTATCTCAATCAACTATTCCTCAAGAAAATGTTGTTCAGTAACTTGCAAGTCCATTATTTGAAGGGCCACTTTAACTTCACCCTAAGTTCCCTAAACCCTAAACCTTGAACTCTAAAATATAAACCCTAAACCCTAAAGCTTTCATTTTTTCCTAGGGCCTTAAAATGAAATTTGGTTGCCTTGGGAAACTCCAACAAATTTTATTCCCTTAAGCCATGCAATTTTGTCCTAGGACCTTACTACATAGATCCCCTTCAGCCATCCTATTACCTTAAACCTTAAACTCTAAAAGTTTAAACCATCATTTTGACTTAGGACCTTGATGAAATTTGGTTTCCTTGGGAAACTTCACCAAATTTTATTCAATTAAGCCATGACATTTTGTCCTCGAAACTTACTACATAGATCCCCTTAAGCCATCCTATCACCCTAAACCATAAACCAATGTATTAAGGGGTCCTAATATGACATTTCTTATGGGGGTAAAAGAAGTTCTCAAAATTTGGTGAAGTTTCCCAAGACAACCAAATTTAACAATAATAAGATCATGCAAGATTATAAACTGAATGAGATTTCATGAGAGGCTATTTAGTCAAAACAAGAGTTATCTCAACCAACTGTTCCACAAGAAAATTTTGTTCACTAATTTGAAAGTCCATTATTCCAAGGGTCACCCAAACTTCACCCTAAGTTCCCTAAACCCTAAAAACTAAACTCTAAAATCTAAACCCTAAATCCTAAAGCATTAATTTTTTCCTAGGACCTTAAAATGAAATTTGGTTTCCTTGGGAAAATACACCAAATTTTATTCCCTTAAGCCAAGCCATTTTGTCCTAGAACCTTACTACATAGATCCCCTTAAGCCATCCTATTACCCTAAACCTTAAACTCTAAACCATCATTTTGACCTAGGACCTTAATGAAATATGGTTACCTTGGGAAAATTCACCAAATTTTATTCACTTAAGCCATGCCATTTTTTCCTAGGACCTTACTACATAGATCCCCTTAAGCCATCCTATTACCCTAAACCCTAAATCCTAAACTCTAAACTATAACCCCTAAAGCATTCATAAATTGTCCTATATTAATAGTTAATTATTTTTTCATTCAAGTAACATTCCTTAGACATAAATGTGGCTTACACATTTTATCATTTTTATTCAATTATGTCATTTATATTGAATGGTTTAAGGGTATTTCCTAAACATGTATCTTACATTTTGAAATTATAAATATAATGCAGGTTCACTTATATCTTAGAGATCACATGGATCAATTCAATAATATCCATAATCCACCTCCACTCCCTCCATCTCCACCACCTTCACCTCCACCTCCACCCAATCCACCTCATAACCCCCCACCTCCATCACCTGAAAGAGATGGTGCTTTCTTGCAAGCACGAAACAATGTCGATGTTAGAACCATTTAGGATCAAATCAACATTATTTAAAATGAAGAATGTATCGCACCACCTTTAAGGATGTTTACATCTAGGATGCAAAATGTTGTTGTTAGGGCTATGGATGGGATCTTAGATGAGCATCAATGATGGCTAGAGGAGAGGAGAACTTCCAATTCTAAAAAGTAAAATAAAAAGAAATGAAAAGATGCAGTAGAGAGCCACAACACTTTATAAATTAAGACAATTCAATCTTAAATTTATGAATTTATGAATTTGGTTCAATGGATATTTTGTGTGATGAATTTATGAATTTGGTTGGATGGATATTTTTAGAGAAAAATTTATGATTTTGGTTGGATGTATATTTTTAGTGACATGAATTTATGAACTTATAATGATGAATTTATAATAGTATATATTTTATGACTAGCTACTAGATCATGATTTCTCCAATTGGAAAAATGTAATATATATATGCATTAGACATAAATGAGATTTTTGTGAATGTTTCAAGTTTATTTTTTAGTATGTACATTTATTAAAATCACATAGTTCTAGATATTAAATTTTGAAATTTGTATGTACACATAGTTTAGTTGAATGATGTATGCATGCATTATGCATCGTATTTTTTATTTTAAATGCATGCACATGTTAAATTTTGAAATTTGTATGCACATGCTCAAGTTTAATCAATTTATGCATGTGTATGTATATGTATGCACAACCTATTTAAACAAATTTTCATGTATGTTTCAAATTTAACTATTTGTATGTACACATAGTTTAGTTGAATGATGTATGCATGCAATATGCATCACATTTTTTATTTTAAATGTATGTACATGTTAAAATTTGAAATTTGTATGTACATGCTCAAGTTCAATCAATGTATGTATGTGTATGTATATGTATGCATATCCTATTTAAACAAATTTGCATGTATGTTTCAAATTTAACTATGTCTTGTAATTTTGTAAGTTTGTATGTTAATTTTATTTAATTTAATGCAGGTGAACACCTATATAGATATCATGGATCAATTTAACATTGATGATATCATCAATCCAACACCTCAACAACCTCCACCTCCACCCCCTCCACCTCCCCCTCCACCTCATATACCACCTCCACCACCCGCTAGATCAGATGAGGCTTGCTTGCAAGCACGTATTAATGAACAAGTGACATCCATTCAAAACCAAATCAATACTATGCAAAATGAAGCATTGATTCCACCACACGTGAGACATTTTGTATCTGCAATGCAAAATGTTATCGATGCCATTAGGATTATTGATTTTGATTTAGATAGGCATGAATGAGATAGAGAGGAGATGAGATGATTTTATGCAGATGGTCTCTCATATAATCAAATTTTAGACCTAAAAATAATAAAAGCCCATATAGCCTCTTATTTTACCAACCCTAATGCTCAACAACCCATTCCTTCCAATAAATCTAGAATATCCATGAGGTGGTGTATACATCCACAGATGAGTGCACATTTTTAGGATCAATGGTATATGGTATTTGATAGTCCACACGTTAATATAGAGGTCCCATTATATTTTTTGAGGAAACTATAGGTAGAGTTTTTTATGGGGGAAAACCCCAATTATTTTGATTTTAAACCATTTTAGGGTGTTGGTGGAAACATGCCACAATAGAGGTTAGGGGAAAGGGTTGGTCCCTAATGTCCCATGCATGCACAACCCCTTGTTTCTCCTCTTGGTCCTACCATTCCCACAATTGTGCATCAATGTGCAGTGGTATTGACATTAGGATCCCTCAGTATGCTCATAGGAGACCTTGATTAGCATGCTTCTATGATAGTGGCTAGGGAGCATATAGACTGTGATGATGGAGGAGTGTTTTTTGGAGTTGGTCCTAGTACCACTCCACTAGTATTAAGACAACATGTATGTACTAGTTTCCATTAGCTATGCTATGGACCTGATCAGGCCACACCCAGTTCGGGTGGATGTGGAGATTCTAGTGGATCATTTGGTTGCCTCAGTTCATTTGTAGAATTTCTTACTGCAAACCATCACCTTGAGGACAGTGCGACACAGGTATAAATATGCACCTACATGTTGAATGTATAATAATTTTAATGAATGTATATATATATAAAAATTACAATACATTTTAAAACAATCAAACTGTTTGGTGTACAAATGACACTAACGATGGGGCAATCATCTGCATCGCGAGTACATATGTCAACACCAGTCCTAGTCAACAACCCTTATTAGGTATTTTGATTTCAATTTTTTAAATTATATATGAAATAATTTTTAACTTGAGTATTAAATTTATAATTCAATCATGAACATATGTTTTAAATATTTATGTTGGTTCAAGGGAGTCAATCGACTTCCACATTGATTCCACCAAAGGGGTTGTCGAGCGCTTCACCACTATCTAGTGTCATAGATCAGGGGTAGGTACATTTATATTATAAATTGTTAACTTACATTACTATAGTTACAATTATGAATTTTGAATTCACTATATATCAAATGTGCATGTACACTTGTAAATATTATAAGCGTTAAATGTCTATATGTATGTCTAGGTTGATATGATGATGAGAATGGGCATCAAATAAACATTGGATGTTGTGGCTACTCGTGAGGCCTCTGAATTTCAGGTTGTTTAAAAAGGTTTCTAGACACAAAATGTGCAAACTTGAATATATATATATATATATTTTATCCTAATTCAAGTATACATGCTTTAAATTTGATCTTGCAGGAATTTGTTAGTACAAATTTTTTCCATGACTATATATAAATATAATATGAGCTCATACATGTTAAATTATTTTTCTTTTATAGCATGACACATCTTGTAGTTGAGCATCTACAAATAGGTCCTGGAGTAGAGGGTGCACAACCTGTTACGGTACAATTTAAATATGAGAAATTATAAATTAAATTGAATTAAATCATTTTTAATTGTAGACTTACATATAATTTCAACTTTCTTTATCTTGTATATGTATATTGATTCAAAGAATTTAGAGGTTGGTCTAGTTGCGCCTGAGCATCCAGAGCCAAATATGATGGTAATTTAAATTTATGATGAATTATAAATTAAATTGTCATTAAATCATTTTTAATTTTCTTACATCTGATTTCATCTTTCTCTTGTACAGAGTGTTTCAGGCCATTCGTGCATGTAGTCTATATGGTGTGAAGAGGTCTCTTGATTATAGAGACGATACATGAGATGGACATGATTTTATGGGTTATATTTGATTATTTCATGGACTACATATTTGGTTTCTTAGAGACTTAATATATTGTTTCATGGACTTTATTTCATGGTTTGTACTCTGTTGGACTTTATTTCATGGGTTGTACTCTAATGGTCTTTATTTCATGCACTTAATATATTGGTTTCATGCATTTAATATATTATAAATAATGGACTTTATTATTGTTTAATTTTAATTTACACATGCACATTTATACATTTGTTGTGAAATTTTAATATGTAATTGATGTGGGAGTAAATGGTGACCCCCGAACACCCCCAAGAATAGTTACAACCAAAACCAATTGCACAAGAGAGAGAATGGGAAGAAAGCTTTCTTCACAATGCAAGATTGATTAATGGTTGAATATGATGATGAAAATGTACAAGAGATGCCTTGCTTATAAAGGCAAGGTCGAGAGATAGGATTAGACAAGATCATGACAAGTGTCTTAATCCTATGACATGAGACAACTAACTACCTAGGAATCAAGCAATCCTAGCTAGATAAGATAAGTTCTAGAAAATACAACTAAGACTTCTAGAAATAATCTTATATCCTAAGTAAACTTAACATGTGAATATGCCCCCTAATTACCTAGTGAATGAATTAGTTAGGTACAAGACATTTATTTACACCAAAAATTGATAGGACATACATGATATACATGATATACAAATTTAATTCACATCCTAATAGGATGTCGTAAGGGGTCCTAATACTTAGGTTAGATCTAATAAAATAAAATAAATCATAATCTACAAAAAAAGCAATCTGTTTATATACCACAAAAGATGATATTTTAAGAAATAAACAATACCATACAAGATTATAGAACAAAAGAATTAATAAATTCTATAAATTAAACATAAATACCAATCAAAATGAAACATTTTTTTCCAAAAAAAAATGTTCTATAAGTATACACCATATTTCCTAGTTCTTTTACAACATAAAATTAAAGAACTTAATTATCCAAAAATAGGCTAAAGTTTTGAAATTAAATCATGTACTCCCATATTTACAAATCATGCAAAGTGCTAGAGAAAAATTAAGAACATAAAAGTCCTCTTGACCTCATGTTCCACAAAAAGCACTAATTTATAAGCTTCCAAAACAAATAATAGCATCAAACAAAAATACTACAACCTTCTTCTACATCCAACCTTTCTTCTGGTACTGTTTGTTGGAATGGGAGTCACATCCTCTATCAAAAGAGACAACTAAGTTAATCTACAAGTTTCCATGTAATTGGAAGCATCCTAAACCAAATGATTTCAAAATACAAATCGAATAATAGCAAACATCTTCACCTATGGATGTCTAAAGGGAATGAAATTCTTCAAAGTACATGTCTCATATTTAATTGTAATTGATATAATTAACTTAGAATTTAGGATGAATCATCATAACAATAACATTCTACACAATTTAAATAGTATTAGTGTTTATTCAATTCATGTCATAATAGGATGTCTTAAGGGGTCCTAATAGGATGTCTTAAAGGGGATGAAATAAGAGTATAATTAAGTATAAATATTAAGTGATATAAACAAGTATTATACTTTAGGGTGACTCATCATAAAAAATGATATAATTAAGTATATTCATTTAGGATATGTCCTAATACGACATCTTAAGGGGATGTCTTAAGGGGTCCTAATATGACGTCTTAAGGGGATCAAAGAAGAGTATACTTAAGTATAAATATTAAGTAATATAAACAAGTATTATACATTAGGGTGACTCATCATAACAAATGATATAATTAAGTATATTCATTTAGGATATGTCCTAATATGACATCTTAAGGGGTCCTAATAATATGTCGTAAGGGGATCAAAGAAGAATATAATTAAGTATAAATATTAAGTGATATAAACAAGTGTAGCTTAGAGAAAAACACACGAGAGAGTTAAGCAATTCAAATCTAATCTATTCAAACTATACTAACAAATCCTCAAAGCTTAGATAATCGAGCACAAAAGAAAGCTAAGAACAACATGCATAAAATCAACTATTTTACCAAACATGCGATTAATTCCATTGAATAACCTCCATTACTCTTCTCCATTTCGTCTGTATAGTGTACTTGCCCTCAGATTTTCAAAGTTAATGCAAGCATGGCCTAAGTGTTGTGAGATTCAAGATAATTGCTTTAAAAGTCACACGATTTTGAGAGAGAGATTGGAATGATGAAAGATAGATCAATTTATAGAAAATTGATCATTTGAACGATAGGTCAGGATCGAAAGATCAACGAACGATTGAGATTGACAGATTAGACATGCATTCTGATAATAGTTAGTAGTGACATGAGTAATACAAATTAGAAATAGAAATAAAGATTAAATAAATTATTTAATCTTTGAGTTTTGTATTCGAAAACAAAAGAGTAGTATTTGCATGATAAAGATAAAGATAGGATTAAAGTAACTCTCTGTTCGAACGCACGCACAAGATTTAATTAATTAAATAGGAATATTTAATTAATATGCATGTACATGCAATTGAGTTAGAACTAGATGACTGAATGATATGACGAAGAGATTACTCAAGAAAGCAACTCAGACATTAAATCCTAAGTTAACTGAGTGATTTAAATAGATGTTGAGTCGAGTCAAAGTGAATACTTAGATAACTCACACAATTATCCAAATATAGAGAAATGCGTTAAAATATAATTTATGAATTAAATAATTCATTTAATTCAAGATTTGATATTTGAAGAATAATTGAATAAATAAGATATATTTAATTAAGTGATGAAGGGATTTAAATGAATAATTAAATAAATAAAAGAATTTATTTAATTATAGTTGAAATATGATAAAGGGTAAATTAAATAAGAATTTATTTAATTGAATAAGGATAAGGCTAATTAGTAACATAATTAAATAAAAAGCATTTATTTAATTAATCAGATAAAATAAAGAAAAGTGTGAATTAATTAAATAATTAAGATTATTTAATTAATAGTTGAATAAATGTTAAAGTGAATTAACTAAATAAATAGAGTTATTTAACTAATAGAGAAATGAAGAACTTTAAAGAGTAATTAAATAATTGACATTATTTAATCATGACCATGGAAATACAAATTATGAAGAATATTGAAGTCGCAGGCTTAGACCAGATTTTGGTGTCTACATTTTCCCCTCTTTGATACAATGTAATTTTGGCATTGTGTCAAAGAAAATTGATAAAAAATATGCCCTAGTGAAAGTAAGATGAGGAAGGATGATGAGGAGGTAGTGGTATGCCCCCTCGAGAGGAAAGGCGGGTTCAAAGAATGTGAGTGTGCTCTCGAAATTGATGAGAGAACTAGAAGATGAAGGACAAAATGATAGATAAAAATAGATAAGGATGATGAATTATACAAAAAAGAAGAAATGTTAGTGCGGAAAAGATGAATAAAAAAAAGAGATTGATGTTAGTATTAGCAATCTTCAATGTTTCATCGTATCACAAAATGATTTTCACTTAATCATCATTGGGTGGGACTAACGCAAATGGAGACAAACACCATGATATGAAATAGATCAAGGTGTGCAAAGTCATCCACTTGCTAACAACAGACAGTCACAGACAAGGATTGTCATTAACTCATACTAAGGGCACAATTTTCCCCAGTCCTTTTGTCAGGAGAAACCATGGATAAAAAAAAGGCGGGTCATGAGACGTCATCGCTCCTCTAAATCCTTCATGGGACATCCTTGAGGAAACTAGTAACATGACTCAAAATCAAATTTAAAATACAATTGATAGACAACAGTCAAAGAATTTTTTTTTTTTGATACATCGTTGCTTCTCTAAATCCTTCATGGGACATCCTTGAGAAAGCTAGTAATAGGATTCCAATCATAAAGTCAAAGGAAATGATAAGATAAATAAGCCATAAAGTCAAAGCCAATAAAATATTTTCCAAAACTTGATCTAGTTTGTTTGACTTGTTTTGATTGATAAAATGATTGATTGATAGAGCCTGATTTCAGGAGATACACATACCGGATAAGACTGTGAGTCTGGTTTCGATGTTATGACTATTTGTATAAAGATTGAAAAAGCCTAGTTTTAGAAATACATGTATTGTATAAGACATCGAGTCTGATGCCATTGATGTGATAACCTATGTAAGGTTACATTGATTGGTCTAACACTATTTGTATTTAGGAAGGATTCATCCTATATAAGACATAAGTTGATTGTTTTGATACTATCTATTTTTCAGGAAGGACACATCCTGTAGCAGACATAGATTGTTATGCTGATATCAATATTCAGGAAGGACTCATCCTGAATAAGACACAGGTTGATTGTTTTGATGATGTCTATTTCTAGGAAGGAAACATCCTATAACAAACATTAGTTGATCTGTTTTGGTTGTTTCTTTGGCTTAGATACATTGCTAAATTGTTCACCAGATTGATGCATGACTTGATATGACATGTGGACAATTGACTGTGTGTGACAACAAACCCTAAAGGACTAACCTAGTGCGGCCTCGGGGGCTCATCGATTGATGACCTTGCCTACATTATACACGTAGAGATGTCGTAGTTCGACTTGAATTTGACTGACAAGACTGACTAAAAATAGAAGATGTGTGTGATAGTGAATGTGACGAACCCTAATGGACTGGCCTAGTTGGGGGCTCATCAATTGATGGCCTTGCCTATGTTATACACATAGAGACCTTGTAGTTCGACACGACCAATGACCTTGTCATATTGACATATGGATTGAGTCATGATTTTATATAGACAAACCTAAACAGATTGACCTAATACCTTGGACGCACATTGGTAGATGGCCTTGCCTACGTCTAGTCACAGAGGCAATGTAGTTCGACAAATGACAAAGACTGACAAGTGCAACTGACTCTAACTCTATTTTTGGATTTTCGATATGTTTTGATTTTTTTGTCATTTTGAAGTTTTCTGATGTTTTTGTGTTTTCTCAGGTCATTTTGTGATGTTTCTATGGTCTTATGTCTTCAATATAGCCAATATAAGAACCAGTATGACACATGTCAAGTGTTTTCCCCCAGTTGAGTATAAGACCAATTGATTATGAATAGGGTAAAAATGGGGTATATGAAATGCACTCCATGTCAATCGTTCCAGGGTATGGGAAAGACTACCACTTATTACAAATGATATGTACAAGTGATGGATAGGAAAGATAAGTGATATGTATAGGGACATATAGTATATACAGGGATAGGGTGTATGTATAGGGATAAGGACTATGTACAGGGATAAGAAAATGAACAAGCATGTGCAAGAATCCAAGGACAACCATGATCTTGCCCCTAGTCAAGCTGAAAACCAATTGATAGGTGATGAAGATGGTTATGATGTTGTTTGATGTGGGAAGGACACATCCTGAAACAACATGAGGATGATGATAATGTGACTAAAGGATCAAAGTTTGCAGCAAGGCTAGAAACAAAGCCAAGGAATGTTTTGAATGATGCGCTAGAATACATAGCAAGATTGTATGGATTGGGCTTATTGCATTTGGAATGAATTTTCAGGATTGGATGGGATGATGGAAGATCCTTAGACCATTGACAAGGGAAAAACCAAGGAATACGATAGGTATGAATGGATGATGGGTGGCTTTGGTAAAATATAAGTGACATGAGGATTTTTGGCTAGAAAAATTATCATACGGTCTCCAAGGACTATGTCATATAAGGATGACTCATTTTCTTCAAGGTATGGGCTTGGAAAATGCTATGAAGGTTATGACATGATATTTCGTGGATAGTGTATGACCAAAGGATAGACATGTCAAGAGTTTTTCCAAAGCATTATTTATATTTCCACCCAATTCCTTATCAAGATCAAAGTAGGTGGGAAAATGGATGTGAGTGGTAGGGCTAAGATGGATAGATGAAAATGTCATAATAAATGTCATACGAAGGGTATGGGAGATGAGACAACTTTCCCCCAAGTGTAATAGCCACATAGATAATTTCTTACACATGACGCCTGTGTGCCAGGTTTTCATCATGGTACTTATATAAAGTGCCATAAGAATGGTTTTCACTATTGGATGAAATTTTTCTCTTGACTTTTTTTTTTGTTCTTTTTGGTGTCATCAAGATGCTTGTTTGCGAGGTTTTCATCAAAGTGACAATTTTTATTTATTTTTGCATGGCCTTGATGCTTTAGATGATCACTGATTATGCTGAATCCATTGATGGTGTTGATGTAGAGACTGGTGCCATGATATGCCAATAATGACCTTGATGAAGTAGTTTCCTTGTCAGGATCATAGCACTTGCATATAATTGACTGATGTCATTGTGATCCTTGTTGACACTAGAGTTGGCCTTATCAAAATACACACATCGCAATAGAGTGCCATGGGAGTCATTACAATAAAGAGTTGCTGCCAAGATGTGATGGATTTGGGACATAGGATTTTTAGACTTTAGGTGAGATGTAGGATTATGATGGATGATGGTAGACACGTTTGGCAGTTTAGATGTAGGAATTTTCATTTGCCAAACTTGGGGTGATGGATGATGGAGATTGGGTTTTAGATTGGGATAATGTTTGGAACCATGAATTTTATATGCCTTGTATGATGACCATTTTGAAGGAGGTGGACATTTATTATATGTGGGAGTCCTCTTTTCTTGTGGCTCCACATTTTGATTCACTTTTATTTTTGAACTAGTTTCTTTCCTTGATCCATTTTTCTTTGGGATCCATTTTAACTTTATTTGTCCACTTGGATTTTTGATTGATTCAATGGCCTTTGATATTTGATTTTAAACTTTGAATTTGTAAGACTTTTGTTTTTGTTGGTTCCAAATGGAAGGTTTATTCATGTTGGAATGACAATTTATGGTATGGATGGAAGGAGTGTTGGCAACAACCTTATGGTAAGAACTACTCATGGCCTCCATTTTAATGTCTGTATCAGATAAAGTTGCCCCCAATATCAAGGAGGTACCATTAAAATCATTAGATTTGCTGATTGAAGGATAACCAAGACCTTGATGTCTAGGATTTTCCTGAAACTGTACTGGTTCTAGAATTACTTGCTCATGTATCCCTAGTCCTTTTCCTTGATACTGCATGCTCTGACAGATTCTGTTTGCAATGGGGTATTTTTCATTTTGGAAGCAAGATGCTAACCCATCATTGTGTTTGTGGAAATTGTTACTTGGAATCTCCTCCTCTTCAAGAAAGTCTAATTTGATAAAAGTGGATGATCCTAGTTGATAGGATGTCCTATCTTCATTGACATGTTGGAAATCATTGTTGTTATTTTGTGACATATCAAACTCAGATGATTCTATTGGTGCTTCCAAGTCGATGTTGAAACCATATTTATGGTCATTGTCATAGAGTCCAATGAACTTAGCTATAGCTTGATCATTTGCAAATATGGCTATAGTAGGAGACTCTTGTTCTAGAGGAATATCATCTTTGTGTTCAAAAGAGGAAAGTGTCTCATTTTGGGAAATGGATGTGTTTTTTACTTGGATAGGGTCATCTTCAAATGTTTGATCATGAATGGCATAAAGGTCAAGGAGTGGATCATTTTGGACTTCTTGCTCAATAGTAGTGTCTTGATCAAAGACGGGTTTGTCTTGAATGATATGGTTGGGAATGGAATCTTGATCAAGGATAGGTGTATTTTGGATGCCATGATTATCTAGAAGGACTTCTTGGATGGACTTAAAGATAGGGTCATGGGATACACTACTTTGATCTTGACATGAAGGTGAAGCCATGAAGTCATGCTTTGGACTTTCCATTTGACATGTATCCTTAAGTTTAGTAGATGGGATTTGACTTTGGAGACCATGAATAGATGTATTTTCATGACTCAATGTAGACTGAGATGGAGTGGCTTGGAAGGGATTAGTGGATGAAGGACTAGGATAGGACATGGAGGATTGGAAGGGATTAGTGGATGAAGGACTAGGATAGGACATGGAGGCTTGGAAGGGATTAGTGGAAGGTTGGTTTCCCTTTTCAAGGTTAGGATAAGGGTGATAAGTGGACGTTTGTTGTGGATTAATGGAAAAGATTGTATCAAGTGACTCTTGATAGTGAGGGTAGATGGATGAATGACTAGGAGTTATGGATTGTTGGTAGGAAGGGTATGTAGGTAGTTGACCATGGGTTGACGTTGATTGGCATTTGGATTGGATAAATTGTCTTTTGAAGTCTATGGTTTGTTGGAATTGACCATAATGGAGTAACTGGTATTCAACTTGACTAGCAAGCATATCAAGGTAAATTGTAGACATGGTGGTGAGGTTATGATGAAATGTGTTATAAGTTCTAAGGTATGACAATGCAAAGAGTGACTTAAGTTTAAGGTATGCAACCTAACCTATGTTTTTGGGATTTTTTGAATATAAAGGATGAATGTATGCAACTATTTTTTTGGTATTTTCTATGCGAATAAGGTATGTCTAGGATGACACTAGTATAGGATGACAATATCTAAATATGCAAAGGTCTAAGCAAGCTTCTAAGGTAATCAATTTTGCAAACTTGAGATGAGGTTACAAACTACCTAAAGTCTAACCAAAGTGTCAATTTAGTTATGTCAAGGAACCAATGTAGGACTAGGATCAAATATAAGTTGAGTTTCCTAACTAGACTGATGAGCTAGGAGGACTCTCTGTAGGACAAAGGCTATGATAAAATGATTAGGTTCAATGGTAGATTTCGTTGATGCTATGATTTTTCTAGAGTGTAGAAAGTGGACTTATTCTAAAGTTTGTAAAAGTGAGCCTCCTAGAAGTTTTATCTAAAGGCAATATGTAGTCTAAGATGAAAACTCAGAATTAGGATGACTATAGTAATGACTAAATGATACCTAAAAGATGCAAAATTGAGCAAATCGTTTAAGGTTTCTATCCCAGGACTCCTGTGAAAAGATACATCAAAGACTAGTATGACTGTGTTGACTGAACTATGACCATAAATTCTAGTTTTCTAATAATTAGGCAGATGTGTCGTAGAATTTCACAGATGTAGTTATGTTTCATAGTTGTGGTTTTCTGGTAATCAGTTGCAAGTTTTTTGGTAAAATTTAGTGTCTATGTTAGATAGATGTGGTGTAGTTTCTCACAGATGTGACTCGTAATGGCAATTGTGACTTAGAATGTAACAGATGCGGTTTTCTTGAAATCGTGCATTGGTAAAGTTCTGTGATAGTGGTAAATGCATCATTCCAGACTGTAGTTGTGGCTCACCTTGTCAGATGCATCATAGAATTTCACAAGTGCGATCTTGTAAATCAGATGTGGTTTTCCACAGAGCAAATGCGAGCTAGTCTAGCAGATGCGACTCTAGGCTAAAAAGATGTGACTTGACAGAACAATTGTGACTCTCTAGTGAACAGTTACGACTCTGTTGACAATTGCTTGTTTTTAGTGAATGGAGATATAAAATTGATGTTGTTTTTCATGATCAAGTTTTGGAAAATAAAGATAGTCATAAGAAAAAGTGTTTTTAGTTTGATTTTGGACTCAAAGAACATTTAATTGTCAAGAAACAAGCACATCCTAGGCTATGTAAGACAGTATTTACTGAGTTCTCACTTGGGTTTCCCCAGCTATGCTTATTCAAGGTAGATGATTAGTAGCTTGACCCCTCTGGCTCCCCTCCATGGCTCATTAACATCATTCGGGGTAGCCAAGCTACAATACCCATGAACATCCCATGACATACTTTCATCTCTACACATGAACCATAAGAATATGAGACGACTTCACAGCTCTGACTTGCTGCACCAATAAATAGAAGGATTTTGGACACTACAAACAAAGGTGTTTAATTCGAGCATCCCATTCGTAGGGCATGATCCATGTGGCGAGAGTCCCATTTTGAATCCATCTCATCAGAACCATACGCGTGATTCTTGGGCTTTCCCCAAGAATCCACTTTTATATACCGGTGGAAGTCCCTTAGGTTTAGGGTGCTACTGATCTGAGTCGTCCTGGGGTGAGTACTTTTTCCCACTAGAACAAGCTCAAGTTCTAGAGTCAGTAACCAAATCTCTTACACCCAGTATCGTACGAATGCACAAGGGGAGAGGATACTTCGATATACCGAATCGTGAGGGTAATAACAGATTGTGCTTTCGCACCAAACACAGTAGACACTTGTTAATTTTAATCCAAATGAAATATTTTCTACACTACCAAACAATCTATTTCAAAAATTTAACTATGGTCTTCGATATGTGTTCTATAGAAAAATTCATTAGTAGTTTTGATATTGGTCTTCGACTACTGATCTACAAAAACTTCATTAACTCCTCAAGACACACGCTAAAAATAGAAGATTAGTGAAAAATAAAAACATGAAAGAAAGTTGTAAATTGAAAATCTAAACCAAAAAATTTACTAGTTGGATGCATCATTTTCTTTGTTAGATGCATTGCAGGATTTTTACCAGTTAGTTGCAGCTCAAAAAATAACAGATGTGTAAGTATTCATCAGATGCATCATTTTCGATACCAAATGTGGTCTAGTATGTTAATTGCATTGTTTCGTCAATCAGATACGTCTCTGAATGTTAATTGCATCATTTTGTCAAACAAATGCATTGAACTTTGTCAGATGTGTCACTTTACTCATCACATGCGGTTCAAGATGTCAATTGCGTCACAGTATCACAAATGCGTCATAGAAAGACATATGCGTCATTCTGTCTTGCAAATGCATCACAAAAATTTGAATGCATCATTTTGTCTTTAAAATGCATCATAGAAAGTCAAATGCGTCACTTTAACTTGCAAATGCATCACTCTAGCTTGCAAATGCATCACTCTAGCTTGCAAATGCGTCACTTTAGCTCGCATCTGCAAAAAAAATCATGTTTTTCTTGTAAAAAATGCTCCCCTTAACCAAAATATGTAGTATAATATATGAATCTTCATCTCTCGACCCTTTCGGATGCAACTGTGCTATTTATTTGACCTCAAATGACTCCCAAAAGTGTGATTTTCAAGATTCTTCAAAAGTACCTACACCCTTCAAGACAAAAAAGACTAAAAACTTCCAAACAAAGAATTTCAATCAAGAGGGTTAGTAGTTCACGTTGGGTTCACCAAATGTAGCTCAGAGAAAAGCACACGAGAGAGTTAAGCCATTCAAATCTAATCTATTCAAACTATACTAATGAATCCTCAAAGCTTAGATAATTGAGCACAAAAGAAAGCTAAGAACAACATGCATACAAGAAACTATTTTACCAAACATGTGATCAATTCCATTGAATAACCTCCATTACTCTTCTCTATTCCGTTTGTGTAGTGTACTTGCCCTCATATTTTCAAATTTCGTGCAAGCATGGCCTAAGTGTTGTGAGATTCAAGATAATTTCTCTAAAAGTCATACGATTTTGAGAGAGAGATTGGAATGATGAAAGATAGATCAATTTATAGAAAATTGATCATTTGAACGACAGGTCAGGATCGAAAGATCAACAGATGGTTGAGATTGATAGATTAGACATGCATTCTGATAACAGTTAGTAGTGACATGAGTAATACAAATTAGAAATAGAAATAAATAATAAATAAATTATTTAATCTTTGAGTTTGGTATTCAAAAACAGAAGAGTAGTATTTGCATGACAAAGATAAAGATAGGATTAAAGTAACTCTCTGTTTGAACGCACGCACAAGATTTAATTAATTAAATAGGAATATTTAATTAATATGCATGTACACGCAATTGAGTTAGAACTAGATGACTGAATGATATGACGGGGAGATTACTCAAGAAAGTGACTCAGACATTAAATCCTGAGTTAATTGAGCGATTTAAATAGATGTCGAGTCGAGTCAAAGTGAATACTTAGATAACTCACACAATTATCCAAATATAGAGGAATGCATTAAAATAGAATTTATGAATTAAATAATTCATTTAATTTAAGATTTGATATTTGAAGAATAATTAAATAAATAAGATTTATTTAATTAAGTGATGAAGGGATTTAAATGAATAATTAAATAAATAAAAGAATTTATTTAATTACAGTTGAAATATGATAAAGGGTAAATTAAATAAGAATTTATTTAATTGAAGAAGAAGGATAAGGTTAATTAGTAACATAATTAAATAAAAAGTGTTTATTTAATTAACAGATAGAATAAAGAAAAGTGTGAATTAATTAAATAATTAAGATTATTTAATTAATAGTTGAATAAATATTAAAGTGAATTAACTAAATAAATAGATTTATTTAACTAATAGAGAAATGAAGAACTTTAAAGAGTAATTAAATAATTGACATTATTTAATCATGACCATAGAAATACGAATTATGAAGAATATTGAAGTCGCAGGCTTAGACCAGATTTTGGTGTCTACAACAAGTATTATACTTTAGGGTGACTCATCATAACAAATGATATAATTAAGTATAATATTTAGGATATGTCCTAATATGACGTCTTAAGGGGATCAAAGAAGTAATATAGATGTTGTTTAGTGATTATACAATCAAATTTAAAGTTTCAAAGTAGGGTGACTCATCATAACAAATGATCTAATAAAGTATATAATATATAGGATATGTCCTAATAGGACATCTTATGGGGATGAAATACTTCAAAGTACATGTCTCATATTTAATCGCAATTGATATAATTGATTTAACAACAATTTATACATGATATTTAGTGATTATAAAATCAAATATAAAGTTTCAAAGTAGGAAAACATGCACATTTAACAAACAAAATATATAGAATATTGATTTTGATACATAAAAGTGCATAGAGTATAATTGTGTATGCTCATGTATTTGTAATTTGTACAAAATGTTTAATTGTGTAAGTTTGTATGTACATATATGTCAACTCAAAACAATGTTTACAAAATTTGGTGATGCCATCTCAAGAACGTCTAAAACTTGTGCCCAGAATGTAGTAGGTCTTCATGCCACCTAATATCAAAAAAGGATAATAAATCAATTTTAACTATTAATGTACAACCAATATCAATATATAATCAAAACATATATTTAAATATAATTTAACTAATAATTACCTATTTTTACCAAGTATTCCATGTTGTCTAGGTTGAATCTTCATGGACTCTCCTTTTTGTGATGATGGCTTAAGGATCTATAAAAGGACAATTTAAATCAATTTCATCTAATAACACACTTGAGTAGTATCAAAACATGTATTTAATCTATTTAAAAGGACACTATAAAACTAAAACTATATTTACCTGTATTTACTTATTCCATCATACCATCTGCATCCTCTCTTTTTTGCAATAGATCTATGATTGTATTATGCTCTTCCATAGAAATTGTCCATAACACTTTATTTGTAGGTCTTCCATAGTACCGATCTAGTTTTATATTTGTTGCCACCACCAAATGTGAATAGTGTATAATCTTTTTATGTGTTTCATAATCTTCAAATGCAAGTAGACCATTCTTCCTTATCAGGTATTTTCATAGCCAAGTTCCAATAGTCACCAACGATCCTATTTTGAAAACATGATAACCATCATCAAATAAGTTCTCAAAATTTTCTTAACAAGACCAAAGACTTGTTCTAAAAAATTGCTTAAGGGGATCAAAAACTTGTTATCAAAATTTGCTTAGGTGGATGTCTTAAGGGGATCACCATACTTGTTGGATAATGATAGCCATCATCATCTTCTCAAGGTGCTATTAAATTATTTTTAGTCTCCACACAATGAGCCAACCAATATTCTATTTCCTCTTCATTCCCCTTAGGTGCAACAATGACATACACATGTACTGCAAACAATATCTGATTTAATAACTTGTGCACACATCCATATAATTTAACTGATCTACATACATCCATTCATATGTATATAAATAAATAATTTAGTATTACAAAATAGTATTAAAGTAAAATAAAATGAAATAAATTGAATTAAAATACCTTCTTGTACAAGGTCTGAAACACAATCATAGTCTTTTGATGCAAACACTTGATCATTGTCTTCAATTGCTTCATATTGATTGTGTGCTTGTGCAGGTTTCATTGATATTTACTTCCAATCTTCAATCCATTATGTATTTTCACATGCTTCCCAATCTTCTGAGATACAAAACTAATAAAAACATGCAAGCTCCCTTGTCCAGATAGTCCATGTGCTTGCATTCGAACTCTTAAATGAATTCCATTTAGTAGATCCACTGATTGTCTCACAATCAAGTCTAGGTGGAATGTTCTCTTCTTCAACCAACCAAGAGAATTGACAAACTATAGGGTACTCACTCAAACCAGGTGTAGATAATCTTGTATTGCACCAATCCAAAATCCCATGTGCATCTTTAAACTTTACTGCATCCTCAAATTTTAGTTGTTCTCTAGCAAGAATTCTTTTAACACAAGCACTGGCTCCATCATATTTTGATTTACCATGCCTAGCTTTTAAAAAACTCCACATATGTTGGACATTAAGTTCCTTGTGAAACCTACTTAACCAATAGAACATTCGAGAATTCTTGAAATGTCCTGTACAATTATCTGACCATATGAGGTGTTTTGTCATCTAGATTCCTCTTTCTCTTAAGTTTCTATAAAATATATTGAAACAATATTGAACAAACTTTGATGAGTGTAACCAGTTGTCACTCAAATATAAATGACACTCCCTCAAAACATTTCTATCATCCTATGTGATATCATCTACATGTCTATAAACAATATGAAAAAACATAACTACTTGCACTGAATTATAATACTGTGACTGAATTTTCTCTTGCAGAGCTAGAGAATAGTTTTCTGCAAAATCAACCACTGATAGTATAATACCAACTAGAAATGTGTTTCTACATGCATGAAATTGACCATCAAGCCATCAAGCATGTTGAGAGATATTTTAATACAATTTTATTCTTAAATTCTAATATGAATGCATGTACACTAACTTTTTCTATAACTAAATCACAATGCTTTCCAAATTTTCCATCTTTTAGAGAATAGTGAACATTCTTAAATATTTTAGCATCCACTAATTGTTTTCCAAAATCATTATCAACACTTTCATGCATGAAAACCCTTAAGAATGAAAGATTTCCATAACTAGTGCATTGTCCAGAAATACAAGAACTTAAATAAAATAATTTTCTATTAGATCTTTCACAAAACAAACCTGATATAAACTCCCTTATTGTTTCAGGTGGCATATTAATACCACATTCCTACATAATCATGTTAGTATGAAAAGTACAACATATATATATTCAAAAAACATCATAAAAATAATGAAATTGAACATGTGTTTTACAACAACAAGATATTCATTGCTTATTAATTTTTATATACCAAGGTTTACATTTTTCAAAAGACCTTTGACTTATTTTAATATTACCAGGTAACACCAAACCACCACAAATTTTTTGATAAAATTTAGTTTGTGTTGTATATAATAGGTTTTTTGGATGAGGATCATAAAATATGGACTCCACCCTTAATTTTAAAACATCTCTAGCATTAGATGATACCCTAGTATTATCATGCCAATATTTTTCAATCAAATATTTAATTTCAACATTCAATTTCATATCAAGCCTCAGGAGTCGACCACTAAAACTCCAAAATTGATTGATAGGATCATTTTCTATACTTTCTCTTCTTTTTGTCACACTTAGTAATGTTTTAGGATGTATTTTTAAAACTTCACTAATATTGCTTACCAATATTTTATACAAAGTTGCTTTATTAACTATAGTAGTTGTTATAGCTCTTCTTACTGCATTCTTATCTTTAGATCTACTATTTTTTCCAATAGACTAAATGGCACTAGCAATAGTACACATAACATGTTTTACTAATTGATTTTTTATTCTTTATTTAACAAAAATGCCTAACTTTTTCATTAATTTTCTCATTTTTCACATTCTCATTAATTACATAATTAGTTGACATTGAACTGAAAGTTTTTTAAGACAAAAAATTGATTATATAATCTATTAGCATGTGTTCTTATTTATCTCCAAGAAGTCTTACCAGGAAGATTATCCAAAAAATCACTTTCAATTTAAAACAAATATATATTCATTTTCAATATCACTTCCACCAAATTCATTTTCATTTTCAATTTCAAAACTTGTAATGTCATAGAATTGCACCTAGGGGAAATTCCACATTTATACACTTTTTCCTAGAATTTATGACACCTTAGAGCATTAATGACAAAAATCCCATGAGTCAAAATCTCACAATTTCAACTCCATGTGGACTAGTGGCAGAGCAATAGAAGCATGATGACACATTTCTTGAAAATCTAGGCTTGGGATGCCTGCGCAATGCTTAGATGTCTGGACGATGTGCTAGCATCCTGAAGGTTTTCTAAGCTTGGAATAGGGAATCTCAAATATTGAATCTCTTGACACGTATCCCAACAGTCAGAATTTGGATGTAACGGCTCTTTACAACCCTTACATGCAACAAAAATCCCTCCTTGGCTCTCATTTAGGGGTTCAAGCCATTCCGTAAAGCTTTCTCTCTACATTTTTCATTCTTGAGTTCTCTTCATTTGTGATAGCAACACTCTCACAAGCAAAGCCATGCCAGACTAAGGTACTTCCAATAGCTACAACTCTCAAGCAAGCGCTCAACGGTGCATTCGTGCAATTTAGAGAGGGTCTAGGCCTGTGGGTAATGCTCTCTCTCCCTTACTCTTTTCTCCTACTTGTTCATTTGTTACTTTGTGGTGCGGGTTCTACTCCTAGAGTGGGTTTTTCTTTCACCACATGCTTTGTTACTTCGTTTACACTCCTTTCCAACTTGGATGTCGGTGGAGGTTGGAACACCAAAACAGGGGTTTGACTAAGGCAAACCCCTATAAAGCCCCAACCATTTCCCCTCATTCTTTTGTGTGTAGGTTGAAAAGTGGAGCTTGGAGTGAAGACTTGAATGTCTAGCTAAAGGTAAGCTCTCTCCAAGTTCTCGTTGTGTTTCATTCTAAGTTTCTACTTTCTTTTTGGTTATTTCATTCAACATATCTTTGATTCGAGTAAGTGAAATATTGTCCTACTCGCTTAAGCTCTTGAGCTTTCTATTGCTTAGGATGCTAGCACGCCCTTTGGATGACAACGCTCTATGTTGGAATCCTAAATCCATGTTTCCATCCTTTGGCTGAGAGCTCCTCTGTTTGAGGCAGGAATCTAGAGCTTTCACTCTCTCGGATTATAAAATAGTTCCTTGTAAAAGTTAACGTTTATCCATTTCCTTCACAATTCTTTTATGTTGAGGTGGATAAGGGTAGTTCATTCCCAAGTGATCTCTTGAGAATGAAGAAACCCATGTGCAGTGAATCCCTCTTATCTCACATTTTGGTGAACCCGATGTGAAGGATGTCAGATTTATTCTTATAGAGTTTTCATGTTTATGATAATACTTTCTCTAAGGAAGATTCTGATATGATGGATAATGCTCTAGAAGACTTCTTAGGAGTGCCCTCCCCTATTTGTAAATCTCTCAAGAAAACTTCCTCTCTAATAGTTGAGGAGTCAGTAAATGTGGTTGTGGTCTTTGTGGCTTCTTCAAGCCCTAAGAAAACCATCATTTATGTGACCTTGGCTGACTCATCTCCTAGGGAGGATTGTTTTGTCTATGGTATTTTGTGTCGTAGTGGTTCATTGGACTTATATTCAAGGTTCATAAAAGCTACAGACTCCACTTCCTTTTAATGTTGTCAGACATACATATAATACAAGAAGAAGCAAATAAAACATGGATCAACAACCTGTTAGGGTTAGAGATGGAAAATATCTAACAATTAAATGTAGATTTAATTAATAAACAGAGAAACTAATACACACACAAAATAAATCATAGCAAAAAAATTTAACGTGGTTCACCCAATCTGGGCTACATCCACCAAACCATGGCCATCCAATACTTTTATTATCCACTGTAAAACCTATTACAATCTTGCGAATAATCACATTTTTCATCATACAATAATACGCATCCAAACCCCTTTTTAACAAGCTTAGAAGCTTCCAGATTTTTGGGTTCTACAAAATTGGATTTTTCCTTTTTCATTGATTTTTCCCTTTTTCGGTCATACCAAGGATAGGGGCTGGGGTGTATAGTATACCATGGGCTATACAGTATAGCATGATCAGTCGCCACATACCAACAATCTCCCACTTGGAGACTGATCAGGCTCCATACCAACACAATCTCCCACTTGGAGATTGATTCTGGACGACACTGCTGCAATTACAGCTCCCACTGGAAATAAGTACCTTGGACCCTGCTGCTCTGTTATACTTAAATTCAACCTTGAAGACCAACCAAAGCTGAAGAGGAGTTTAGCTTCTCCCTTGTCACTGCCTTCGTAAACATATCCGCTGGATTGACATCTGTATGTATCTTGTCTAGCTTAACCTGTCCATCCTCCAACACCGACTGAATGAAGTGATATCCCAACTGTATGTGTTTTGTTTTAGAATGCAAGGAAAAATTCTTTACAAGATGTATAGCACTCTGGCTATCTGTAAACAAGTATTTTTCAGCCTGTTGTTTTTCCAACTCATCCATGAAAAATTGTAGCTTTATCATCTCCTTTGTCGTCTCTGTTGTAGCAACATACTTTGCCTCTATGGTGGATAAAGAAACCACCTTTTGCAATCGAGAAATCCAACTCACTATTGTCTCACCAATTGTAAATACATAACTTGTGGTACTTTGCCTGGTATCTATATCCCCTGCCAAATCTGAGTCAACATATCCTTTTGAATTAGTATTAGAGCCCCCAAAACATAAACATTTATTGGATGTACCTCTCAAGTACCTGAGAATCCATTTTACTGCATTCCAATGCTCAACTCCGGGATGACTCAAATAACTGCTAACAACTCTTATGGCATGTGCAATATCCGGTCTCATGCATACCATGGCGTACATTAAACTGCCTACAGTTGAAGCATATGGGACCTTGGACGTTTTTTCTTCCTCCTCTTATTTCTTTGGACACATATCCTTAGTCAATTTAACATGACTAGGCAAAGGTGTGCTGACAGCTTTTGCATTCTCCATATGAAATCTCTGCAACACCTTTCAAGATAATTAGCTTGAGATAAAAATAATTGTCTGCTTTTCCTATCTCTATGAATTTTCATACCAAGGATTTGCTTTGCTACCCCCAAATCCTTCATAGCAAAATATTTTGCTAACTGTTGTTTTAGCTCACTTATGTGATCCATGTTAGACCCTGCTACAAGCATGTCATCAACATATAGACATAAAATAATGTAGCTATCATTATCCAACCTCTTAAAATAAACACAATGGTCAAAATTATACTGACTATAGCCTTGCTCAACCATAAAACTATCAAATTTCAAATACCATTGCCGAGGTGCTTGCTTCAAGCCATATAAACTTTTCTTCAATTTGCACACTAGTTTCTCCTTACCTTTGACCTCAAATCCTTGTGGCTGGTCCATATATATTTCCTCTTCCAAATCACCATGGAGAAAGGAGGTTTTAACATCAAGCTGTTCTAAATGCAAATCTTCAGCAGCCACAATACTTAAAACAATACGAATAGAAGCCATTTTAACAATAGGAGAAAAAATCTCATCAAAATCAATACCCTTTTTCTGTGTAAATACCTTTACAACTAATCTGGCTTTAAATATTTTCTTACCTCCATCCTCCTCTTTCAGCCTATAAACCCATTTGTTTGGTAAAGCCTTTTTACCTGCAGGCAACTTGCAAAATTCCCAAGTCTGATTTTTCAGCAAGGAGTCCATTTCTTCTTCCATTCCATGTTCCCACTGAACCTTGGTATCCACTTGCATAGCTTCATCATAATATTCTGGTTCACCAACATCAGTTAACAAAATAGTATACAAAGAGGAAGAGAATCTTTCTGGAGGTCTACTTATCCTTGAAGATCATCTAACAGGAGTTTGTGGTATTTGTTGTTGATGTTGTTGCCCAGCATGAGGAACCACTAAAACATCATTGTTTGGAGTATCATCCAACACTACATAATCATTTCCTTTCTTCTCATGTTGTAGCAATAGATCTTTGTACAACACTTTCTCATTGAATATGACATCCCTGCTTCTCACCGTTTTCTGATTTTCAAAATACCAAATCCTATAATCAAATTCATCAATGCCATATCCAACAAATACACATTTCTTTAATTTTGCATCAAGCTTGGTTCTATTTTTTGAATCTACATGTGCAAATGCTTCACAATCGAAGGTTTTGAGAAAATAATAACTCACCTTCTTACCTTTAAATGCTTCATCTGGAATACCACAACCCAAAGGATTAGAAGGACCTCTATTAATTAAATAAACAACAGTGTTTATAGTTTCTGCTCACATTTTTAAAGGCAGCCCAACATGCAATCTCATAGTTCGTGCACACTCCATTATTGTTCTATTCATGCACTCAGCCACTCCATTTTCCTATGGAGTCCTTGGAACCATTTTTTGTCTACGAATACCATTAGAGGAACAATAATCTTCAAACTCTTCGCTGCAATACTCACCACCATTATCAGATCTGAGACATTTTATCCTTTTACCAGTCTCATTCTCAACCAAGCTTCTCCATTTTTTAAAAGTTTCAAATACATCAGATTTCTGCCTAAGGAAATAAATCCATACCTTTCTAGTTGCATCATCAATGAATGTAACATAATACGAGAGCCACCGAGAGAAGATGCTGAGCTGGTCCCCATACATCCATATGCACAAGCTCCAATTTCTCATCTTTCTTTTGCTTCCCATCCTTGAGAAAACTTACTCTCTTTTGTTTTCAATACACACAACTTTCACAGAAATCCATATTAACACATTTTAGACCTGGTAAAACATTATTTGAATGAAGTAATTTCATACCTTTTGCACTCATATGCCAAAGACTATTATGCCACAGTCCTGATTCAGAGTCCACAACAACTGTATGATCTTCTACTTGCTGAACTACAACAACTGTTCCTAAACATTGACCTTTTTCTATAAAAATTAAAGTAGAAGGAACAGTATGACCTATACAAAGATATAAGGTACCCACTTTCACACCTTTTTTTACCACTAAGGCACCCTTTGTGACCCTCCAATTTTTATCACTAAAAGTAACAACACAACCTTCATCATCTAGTTGCCTTGCTGAAATTAAATTTCTGCTTAACTTTGGAACATGCCTTACATCACGTAGTAGCCAATGATTCCCATTCTGCAACTTAATCTTGATTCTTCCCTTTCCAACAATCTGATAGGGTTCATTATCTCCTAAATAAACTAGCCCAAAATCCCCTTGGACATAATCAAGAAAATAACTTCTATGGGGGGTAGCATGAAATGAAGCCCCTAAATCTAACACCCAAGAATTATCAACATTGTCAAGGGAAAGAATCAAAGCATCCTCATTAGATTTACTACTTACCACATTTTCCTCTTTACTTCCTTCCTTTTTGTCTCCTTCTTTATTTTTTTGAGACCAACAATCTTTCTTCAAATGACCCGACTTACCACAGTACTAGCAATCCTTTTTGTTTCTAGATTGGGACCTTCTGTCCTTTGATTTTCCTCATGACTTCCCATGGTTTCTGGAATCATTTCCTCTCTCCTTTGTTCTGCCCCTACTTTCTGCATTCAAAACACTACCTAATGTGGATGTTCCACCTGGGCTTTTCCTACGGATTTCCTCGCTCAAAATAACACCAACATCATCAAATTTCAATGTATTCAAACCAGAAACAGAATTGCTAACAGCCATTACCAAGCTATTTCAGCTTTCAGGAAAAGAACACAGAATCAAACAAGCCCTAACTTCTTCATCAAATTTTACTTTTACATAAGTTAATTGACTGGTGACAGTATTAAACTCATTCAAATGATCAGTAACTGACCCACCTTCTACCATTTTCATATTAAATAAACGCTTCATAAGAAATACCTTATTCGAAGCAGAAGGCTTTTCATACAACTTCGCCAGGGTTTCCATCAACTCTTGAGTTGTCTTTGTTGTTGTAATATTGAACGCCACTGATTGTGCCAAGCACAAACGGATACTGCCAAGAGCTTTCCTATCCAAGATCTCCCAATCCTCATTAGACATTGCTGTAGGTTTCTTTTTTTCCCTTCCAATGGCCGCCATAAATCCTTCTGATAGTGATATTCCTCCATCTTCATCTTCCATAACTGATAGTTCTACCCATTAAACTTCTCAACCTTCTTAACCTCATCTGCCATTGCTCCCACTCAACCGTGAGACTCCTACTCAGCCATGAGACCTTCCTACAGATGATAATCGAAACACAACCCGCTCTAATACCACTTGTTAGTGTTAGAGATGGAAAATATCTAACAATTAAATGCATATTTAATTAATAAACATAGAAACTAATACACACACAAAATAAATCATAACACAGAAATTTAACGTGGTTCACCCAATCTGGGCTACATCCACCAAACCGCAACCATCCAATACTTTTATTAACCAGTGTAAAACCTATTACAATCTTGTGAATAATCATATTTTTCATCATACAGTAATACCCATCCAAACCCCTTTTTAACAAACTTAGAAGCTTCCAAATTTTTGGGTTCTACAAAATCAAATTTTTCCTTTTTCATTGATTTTTCCCTTTTTGGGTCATACCAAGGATAGGGGCCGGGGCATACAGTATACCATGGGCTATATAGTATAGCATGATTAGTGGCCACATACAAACACAACCCCCTATTTCTACATCTCAACCTACTCAAGTTCCTACTTCTTTACCACCTTCTCAACCAAGTCTCCCTTCAACACCCAAAGCCACGATCAAAGTGCCAAGTGATTATGATCTTATCGAGCAACTTCGTGTTACTTCGACCAAGATCTTACTTTGGGATTTGCTTCAAACTAATCTAGTTTATCAAGAGATGTTTTAGGAAGCCTTGTAAAAGATTCTCTTTCCTACCTCCTCTGGGCCTATGGATGTTAATGCATTGTTGGCACACATTTGAGTGGATTCGCCGAATATTACATTCCATCCGCAAGAACTCCTACCTTCCGATGTATAGAAGCAAGAAAATCCCTTGATGATTATAATAAATGTTAATAATATTGGTATTAGGCATACTCTCGTTGACACCAGTTTGGCTCTCAACATTTGTGGTATTGACCTATTACCTAAGATTAAAGTTGATTCATCTTCTTTAGCAACTTCTTCCGTGTACATTCATGGGTTTGATAATGTTGGCTGTCAAGTTCTAGGTATGATAATAATGCCTTTATAGCTGGGCCCTATTACCTTACCCATGTTTGTTTATGTGATGCCTAGTACCTTTCCTTATAATCTTCTCCTGGGGAGACCCTGGATTCATGCTATGGGTGCTATAACCTCTACTCTACATCGATCTTTAAAGTTTTTTGAAAATAATCGGGTGGTCACGGTTAAAGTTGATCCAAAATCTGTTCACCTTTCTGAGCTAGCGGCCCCAAGCTGACCTTTGGTTGTATCCACTCTCAATAATTATATTCCATCCTTAATTTCTAATGCTATGGCATTTTCTTTGTTGATACCCTCCATGGAAGTCATCCCTGAAGTGAATATTGTTAAAGACAAACCACCTAAAGCAGAAGATCCTAAGTTTCCCCCATCTTCCCCTCCTTCCTCTCAATCAAATGATTTCCTTGGTGATGATTGGGGCTCCTTGGAATTCTCTAAATTCCTTATCACAAAATACAAGGTGAACCCCTCTTGTATAGATTTTCTAGGTACCTTTGATGTAAGGATGGATGATAGTCCTATTAAGGAAGAGAAGTGTGACCCTGTTCAGGAGACCACTCCTTCCCCTATTGAGGAGAGTAATCCAACTCTAGCAAAGGAGGTTAATATTTGCAAACCTAGCAAAGAAGGTAGGAGCACTCTCATAGAAACATTTGACATTCGTTGGTGGAATGAAATACTCTACCTGGAGCCGCCACTCCCAAAGTTTTGCAAACTTACTATGGTTTTAGATATGAACTTTCTTCTCAGTATGGCTATGGGAAGAAGGGCCTAGGGTGTATCAAGCAATAAATTTAGGACCCTATCCAGTTTAAGCCTTGAAAGCACTATCTTGGTTTGGGATGCTCTATTGAACAATCTAAGTAGAAACCTTGGTGGAGTGTTAACATGATTTCAGCCGAACCACTGAGTTTGGTCCATCCCGAATTGATAGAAGATAGGGAGTAGGCCGACAAGATCCCTTTAGATGTTTTCTCTTCAGATGAAGCACTTGAGGAATTTCTAGGTGTCTATTCCCCATTGCCTTATTTTCAGCACAAGAGACAATTCCTGTATTGCTTGCATAAACAAGCATACTTTGGAGAATTTGTCTTGAGTATTGATGATGAAGACCCTCTATCCAATGTTGATAAGGAAGCTCTGATATCTCATCCTAAAGATCATATTTCCATCCTCAAAGGGGATACCATTGAAATCTCTATGGATTCTAAGTCCTTTGAAAAAGTTATTAAGATTGGGAAGTGTCTCTCTTCAAAGGAAGTAGATGAACATTCCGATCTCATACATTCTCATCCTTATTTTTTTGCTTGGATGTATGAGGATATGCCCACTATTGATGAGTCTATAGTGGTTCATAATATCATCTTATGTGCTGATTCCAAGCCATTTAAATAGAAAATCTAAAAGATCAATCTCAGGGTGGCATTGATGGTTAAGACTGAGATAGAGAAGCTGCTGAAGGTAGGCTTTATCCATTTGATCGACTACTCCTCTTGGATGCCAAATATATTTGCTATTAGTACACTTGATGGCCATATTCACATATGCATTGACTTTCATGATATTAATAATGCTTCTCTTAAGGATTAATTTTCATTGCCTAATATAGATATGATTGTAGACTCGACTGTAGGCCATGCATTGTTATATTTTATGGATGGCTTCTCAAGTTATAATCAAATCCGTATTAACCTAGAAGATCAGTACAAGAAAACCTTCACTACCCCTTGGGGTACCTTCTGTTATGTGGTTATGCCTTTTGGGTTAAAAAATATGGGAGCAACTTACCAACGGGTGCTGACCCTGATATTTCACGATTTTATTCACAAAATCTTGGAAGACTATGCTAATGACATCTTGGTGAAATTGATAACCTGTGAAGATCATGTAAAGAACCTTCCTCTCATATTTGAAAGGATTCAAATCTATAAGATGAGACTCAATCCCCATAAGTGTGTCTTCGGTGTGGATGCCGACAAGCTTTTGGGGTTCATAGTCTCTCACCATGGAGTTGAAGTCGACACGAATAAAATTGATGCTATTGTTAACATGCCTCCACCTAGAAATATTACTGAATTGCAAAATTTACAAGGGGAAATTTAGGTGATTCATAGATTTATATCTCAATTGGCTGATCGTACCCTTCCTTTCACATGCTTATTGAAGAAAGATGTTTTCTTCATATGGGATGAAGAGTGTTAGAAAGCTTTTGAGTCAATCAATCCCTATTTGGCTAATCTTCCTGTATTGATGCTAGCTATACAAGATAGACCCCTTTTGCTTTACCTCGCAACATCACCTATGCCTTGGAATATTTTCTAGCTTAGTATGATGATTCAGAGAAGGAGAGATTGGTCTACTACATTAGCTACATCCTTGTTGATTATGAAACTTGTTATTCCTCCATGGAGAAATAGTTCCTCACTCTTATCTTTTCCACAAAGAAGTTGAGGCACTACCTTCTCCATGTTGAAACAAACATCATTGTAAAGATTGAACTTTTAAAGCATTTGTTCTCTAGTGTCAACTTGGTAGGGAGGTTAGCGAAGTGGGTCATGTTGCTTTCTGAATTCGATATAAAGTTTGTTACTTAGAAACCAATAAAGGGTCAAGTGGTTGTGAATCAACTAGCAGATGGTCCCTCATATTGTTCCTTCCCAAGGTTGGATTTATTCCCTGATGAGAATATTTTCATAATTAATTAGACCTTGAATGGAAGATGTATTTCAATGGATCTATGTGTCAGACTAGTTCTAGAGTGGGTGTGGTCTTGATATCCCCCAAAGGAAAACTGGTCCCTCTATCCTTCCGATTGGACTTTACTTACACCAATAACATCATTGAGTACAAAGCTCTCATCACTGGCTTGCATGCCACAAGATAAAACATCTCCACATACTAGGAGATTCTAAGATTATTGCTAATTAGATTAAGGTAGCCTATCAAGATAAACAAAGTAAGTTGTCTTGATATCGAGACCTTGGTGTGTCCTTGGTTAATTGATTCTCTTCTTTTATAATAGACAACATCCCTAGAAAGGAGAATAGACATGTCGATTCCATGGAAAGCATGTCTTCTTTGGTTCCTTCAGAAGATGATACGAAAGAATACTAGTTCATGTTTCAAGTCCTATGAAACTTGGCAGTTTTTGATCAACCTGAAAATAAGGCCTTTGTGTGTTCTCACGTAGACTCGGGAGAATAGTTCTCTAGTATCTATAAGTACTTAAAGATTGAAAACTTTCCTGATGATGTGACAAAGAATGATTGCACTCGTATATGAAATCTTTCAACACGTTATGCTATTTTGTCTGATGTTCTCTATCAAAAATCTTATAATGACATACTTTTGCGATGTCTCACTAAAGCAGAGATACCCCTCACCCTTAAAGAATCCCATTCAGGCTCTAGGGATAGACACTTTGGAAGTAAATCCCTAGTAAGGAAGTTGATACACATGGGATACTATTGGAAAATGATGGAACAGGATTCCTTTGATTTTATCAAAAGGTACCTTCAATTTCAACAACATAGTCGTTTTATTCACACACCTACCCAAGAGTTACAAAATCAAACCTCTCCTTGGCCATTTATGAAATTGGGGTTAAATATCATTGGGAAGATATCACCTCCTTCTTCCAAGGGACGTACCTTTATCATTACTACTATAGATTACTTCATGAAATGGGTCGAAGCTATCCCACTCTGATCCACGAACATTAAAGCTATCTATAGCTTTCTTTTGAACAACACTATTTCTCATTTTGGATTGCTTTCTACACTTGTTTTTGACAATGGTATGCCATTCAAAAATAAGGAAGTAAAGCAATTCTTAGAGAAATTTCACATTCAACATTGATTTTCTATTCCATACTAGTCACAATCTAATGGCCAAGCAGAAGCATCTAACAAAACTCTTGAGCTTATTCTTCGTAAAATAGTTAACAAACACAGTAAGGATTGGCTTGTTCAATTAATGTATGCTTTGTGGGCCTATTGCACTAGTGTTCATACGGTGATGGGAACGCCTTACATTATCATGTATAGTGCCAAAGCTATCATGCCTTTGGAGTTGGAAATTTCATCTTTGTGGGTTTCCCTCAAAGGGTTAATTGATGATGAAACCTACTGAGCTAATCATTTGCATCAGCTAGAGATGCTTGATGAGCACTGATTACATGCCCTCAATCATCTTAAATCTTATCAATGATCATTATCAAGAAAGTCTAATCAAAATGTGCTTCCTAGGACCTTTAAGCTGGGAGACCTAGTTCTATATGAGAATCAGAGAAATGTGAATGCATTGCCTAATCAAAGAGGGAAGTTTAGCCCTAACTGGTTAGGCCCTTACATTGTTGTCTCTATGTTTGGTTTGGGTTCCTATGGATTATCATTTATGGATGGACTACCTTTGAAAGATCCCATTAATGTGATGCATCTTCAATGATACTATGCATAGTTTCCTATGTGTCATGTGTGTGGTGTTCTCTCTTTAAAAAGTGTAGTAGCACTACATATATTGATTTTTTTTTTGTTACGATATGATCAGGTGTGTGTGTGAATGATATACATACATGTGTCTTGATATACTATGAATCCATACATCACATTACATATTTTAAGGAAATTAGATCATCATTGTATTTAATCAGTATACAACCATGTGTGTTTATTAAATCATATTAGAATCTAATGAAAAAATACATCCATACGAGCATGTAATATCCATAGCAACAACATACATGAAAGTAACATTCATGCACATCAAAATATACAATTCCATGATACTGAAACTAGTATATATATGTATATGTGTATGTATCAAATGTCCTATACATATATCGAGCTAATACTATAAAAAATGAGTGGCTACTGAATATATGTCTATACAAAGGATCTAAAAGTATATATATGTATATTTCTCTCACTACCAAAATGATATACAAAATTAGGAGCCTCTATGATTGTGGTGCATGGCTCCCAGAGCCCTCTGGCTCTGGCTATTGGTGTTGTAGTCTAGGGAGGGGCTGCATGGTAGTCATAGATCAAGATCAAATTGAGCATGATGTAGACAGAGCTACCTACATCCCCCTGATCTCACCTTGCAAGGAGCATATGGTCATCTGCACCTGTCACAGCTCCTGCTGCAGCTACTGAACATGTACTGAGATCATGACTATCGACTGCTTGTTGAGGTCATCGAGGTGGCTCTAAAGGGTGTCACGTGCATGCTTGGTGGTGTTGGCCCTCATCACTACCATGTCTCATTCATCAAGCACCATCTGCAGCTCCCCTGATAGCTAGTCATATTGTCCCCAAATAGTGGTAAGCTCAGTAGTTAGCTAAACAATATCTACTTCCTACTCCTCACAGGTGGTCCTTAGGTGTGCTACCAACTCAAAAGTACAAGCATGTGACCTTGCAGACATTGGTCAGAAAGCTTTGAGAACCATCCCATGAATAGGCACATCAGGGGCCACCTCTGATATGCACTGAGCCATCAATCCAATCCATCCCTATGCATCCTTTGCAACCACAAAAAGAAAGAAATCAATATCAAATGGCATGTGTATAATCATAAATGAAAATAAACTAAGAATACTAAATATAAAAAACATGCTCTATATACCTGGGTCCTCTGGTTTCCATGTGGGATTAGGGTGAGGAGCAGTGCTGGGACCTGTGCCTCTGATATTGGTAGCCGCTCCTGGAGCCACCAAAGCCACAACCACTATAGTAGTAGGTGTTGGTGGCACCGATTAGATAGGGTTAGCTGTTGGGGGTTTGACCTCCTCCATCGCCTCAGGCTTTGTGGTTCTGCCTCCTCCTGCAACCTCTCCTCCTCCTCCTTGCTGGCCTACTACCACCCTCTCCATCTATCCTGTGGAGGTGGAGTTGGCACATCCTCCTGTGGGCCCGGATTCCCTCTAAGGGAACCCTCACTAAACACAAGAGGAGAATGGTGCCTATCTGACCACCCTTTGAAGTTTGCGGCGACCCCAACATTATCTACTATTGCTATGGGTGGTAGATCATGGTCGAGATCATCATCATTTGAGGGGAAAAAATTGGTGATGGTGGGGCAGGGGAAATCCCTGGGTCTAGTCGTGCTCCTGTGGCTCTAGTATATGTGGACATATTTGGTGGAATTGTTTGTACATGACCATTCTATTGCATGACCCGAATCCATAAATATGGTACAATGATATAATCATGATGACCTACTAGAAAATGGTCCCACTACAGGTTCCTCAGGTACCTGCTATCATCTACCCATCTAAAAAATTGATGGGGTCTCCATTTGACCCTGTTTGCAGCAAGAGTATCAAACTATAATCGCCAAAATTATAAATCATCATACCTCCACTGCCCTATCATATCATACCAATGGGCCATGGGGACTTGATATGGATATCACTAGGGAAAAATGACTGGCCTCATGCACATGATGTGGGTGAAATCCCACACCTGCAAAAGTGTGCACATTGTAAGACTATGGTATTCATAGTGGACATACTGGCCTAACTCCTAGTATAGGTGCACTAACATACTATGCCCCTAAGAAAAAAGAGTTTTATGCTCTACCATCTCTCTAATAGTGTGGATGAGGCCCCTATGAAGGTGAAAGCCTCACTCATCTATCATGATCCGAAATGAAATGGTCATGACCATCACCCGACACAACAGTAGTGCAGTGGTCCACACCTGATCATACTAGTGTGTATAGATGTGGCCCGTGCCATTGCCACCCTCTATCCACTCTCGTGTTGATCAGGTATCATCGAGGGCCACCCGTCGTCCATGAATAGGTAGTCTGAGGATCCAATAGACATCCTTGAGTGTGATATTCATCTCCCTAGTAGGTAACTAGAAAGATGACATGGTGACATCCCACTCGTCCATCAATGTTGTAAGCATCCACTCGTGATAACACATCTCTGGCATGGTGAATACATGCCAAAGACCGATTTGCTATGAGATAGCCCCTGTACTCGTGGACTAGTCAGAAGGTTCACCCTCTAGGATTCTCATGAATCTCTAGATACTCCTAGAAAAGTGGAAAAAATTCTAAGTCAGAACATCACATCTCAATTTGAAAACAAAAATCTGTAAGACTTATGTGCATTCCACAAATGTTTGCATGTCGCGCATACGTCCCTGTCCACCATGGATGCCTCGAGGATGACAACGTATCCTTGAGATGTCAGCACAAGATTGGGACTTTGACGCACATTCTAGATGGAAGTGCACATTTTGGACATGAGTGCCCAAAATGGATGCCTGCATAGCTCAACGATTAAAAAAATGCTAAAAAAAAGCTTAAATTCATAAAAAGTGAGGTGTTGAGACCTACCTGGTCCACCTCATGACCCTCAGCTATGTCATCTTACAGTTGCTCCAATCTAGGTGTCTCATACTCCCTCTTGCTCAACATTTTGCTAACTTTTCTCTCATAAAAGTAAGAATTTCTTATAGTGAATAGTGAAAATGACCTTCTAGGGTCCCACCTAGGTGTATATAGGCTCCTCGAGACCCATTTTTCCTAGATTTTGTGGCTCCCCAGTTTCTCCTAAATTTACCCCACCGACTAGGGGAAAAATTAAGAGGGGGCATACAATTACTTCTTGATCATATTTTTCTTCTAAATCAACAAAGTTTTCTTGACCATTCTTCTCGTTGTGGTAGCTTCATTTGATTTTCGAAGCTGACCTAAAATTTAAGTTTTACAGGTCAAAGCTTTGTGTAATTTTTCACAACCACTTTGTTGTTGCTTGCTGAGTTCGGTTGCTAGGGGAACCTTCAGTACCAGTTAGCTCAACCTTGGTGGCCTTTAAGGCCCCTTCCCCTAGCATGCAAATCTGTAAATTGAAATTTGAGGTGAAATTTTTCTTCTCTACTTTAATGTGGTTGTTTATTCCCAAAATCAAGCCCACTAAAGTGAGGGAAAAATGTAATGTTACAAAATTTCACTTTGGGGCAATTCCACATTTTTTACACTTTTTCCTAGCATTTATGACACCTTAGAGCATTAATGAAAAAAATATCATGAGTCAGAATGTCACAATTTTGACTCCATGTGGACTAGTGGAAGAGCAATAGAATCTTGACGACACGTTTCTTAAAAATCTAGGCCTGAGATGCCTACATGGCACACAGACATCTGCATGGTGCACTAGCATCCTTGCAGTTTTTTGAGCTTGAAATAGGGAATATCAAATCTTAACTCTCTTAACATGTGTCCCAACAGTCATAATTTGGATGTAACAACTCTTTATTGCCCTTTCACGCAACAAAAAGTCTTGCTTAGCTTTCATTTGGGGGTTCAATCCATTCAGTGAAGCTCTCTCTCTAAAATTTTCACTCTTGAGCTCTCTTCATTCATGATAGGAACACTCTCACAAGAAAATCCATGCTAGATTGAGGTCCTTTGAACAACTACAGCTCTCAAGCAAGCGCTCAACAGTGCATCCATGTGCTCTAGAGAGGGTCTAGGCCCATGGGTGATGCTCTCTCTCCCTTACTCTTTTCTCCTACTTGTTCATTTTTTACTTCATGGTGTGGGTTCTACTCCTGAAGCGAGTTTTTCTTTCACCACATGCTTTATTACTTTGTTTACACTCCTTTCCAACTTGGTTGTTCATGGAGGTGGGAACACCAAAATGGGGGTCTGACAGAGGTAGACCCTTATACAACCCTAACCTTTTCCCCTCACTCTTCTGTGTGCAGGTTGCAAAGTTGAGCTTGGAGTGAAGACTTGAATATGCAGTTGAAGGTAAGCTCTCTCCAAGTTCTTGTGTTTTGTTTGAAGTTTCTGCTTTCTGTCTAGTTATTTCATTCAACATATCTCTGATCCATTCCAGTAAGTGAAATCTTGTCCTGCTCACTTAAGATCCTAAGCTTTATGTTTCTTAGGATGCTAGCACACCCTTTGGATGATAACACATCACATTGGCATCCTGAATCTGTGCTTTCATCCTTTGGCCGAGAGCTCCTCTGTCTGAGGTGGGAATCTAGAGATTTCACTCTCTCAGATTATAAAATAGTTCCCTGTAAAAGTTAACGTATATCCATTTCCTTCACAATTCTTCCACGCTAAGGTGGATAAGGGCAGTTCATTCCCTTGTGATCTCTTGAGAACAAAGAGACCCATGTGCAGTGAATCCCTCTTATCTGATAAAACTATTTTCATTTTCATCTTCAGTTTCATTTTCATTTTCATTTTCATTTTCATTTTCATTTTCATTTTCATTTTCATTTTCATTTTCATTTTCATTCTCATCTTCATTTTTATTTTCATTTTCATCTTCATCTTCATTTTCATTTTCATCTTCATCTTCATTTTCATTTTCATTTTTCATTTTCAATTAAAGGATTTTCATTTTCATTTTCAATAACAAAATGGTTTTCATTTTCATTTTCATTAAAAGGATTTTCATTTTCATTTTCATTTTCAACATCAAAACGGTTTTCATTTTCATTTTCAATAAAATTGTTTTCATTTTCATTTTCAACAACAATTTGACTCAAATCTTGCACTCTACGAATATTATCAATGTCAACATTGTGATTTCCAGCATTTTTTAATTCTCTAGTAAACACCATTTCCATGAGGCTCAAAGGTGGATTTTAGACATACCTGGACTTGTGCCTATTGAAACATTCTCCATAGCATTAGAAGGGATATTTGAATACATACCAGTAGTAGTTTGTATAGTCATATTAGTTTCCACATTCACCTCTTGCATGTTTGCATCGTCTACATCCATGGTCTCCTCAATGTTTTTATCTTCAATAGTTGTGGAATTGGATGCTTCACCATAATTCATTGATCAAATTCTCATTCTTCTTTCTCTTTGTCTTTGTTTCTCCTTCTCTCTCTTTGCTTGAATTTTTTTAGGGGTTAATACCTTCCTGTCTTTCCTCTCATTTTGACATTGTGATCCCATGATTGATTTTTTTTTAAGTATACACAAATGAATGCCAAAAACTTGAGTCTTCCTTGTTTGTTCCTCCTTCAAACAAGTAGCAATTGTTCACAAAATTCCTCTTCCTCCTTCAAACAAGTAGCAATTGAACAAATTTCCTCTTCCTCCAAACAAGCAGCAATTGAACAAAAATCCTCTTTCTCCTTCAAACAAGTATCAATTAAACAAAATTCCTCTTCCTCCTTCAAACAAGTAGCAATTGCACAAAATTTCTCTTCCTCCTTCAAACAAGTAGCTCAATTAAATGAAATTTCTCATCCTCCTTTGAAAACAAATAGGAATTCAACAAAATTATTCTTCCTCCTTCAAATAAATAGCAAATAAATAAAATTCCTCTTCCTTCTTTGAAAACAAATAGCAATTCAACAAATTTTCTCTTCCTCCTTCAAACAAGTAGAAATTAAATAAAATTACTCTTATCCTTTGAAAACAAGTAGCAATTCAACAAAATTCCTTTGTAACAACATCCCAATGATGCCTCCTTTCAAAATTGAAAAAATCCCAACTTGAAGAGCTTCAACAAGACAAAAGATGATAAAAAATAGGGAATGTGTCGCAGTCAACCATACAAAATAGTTCTCAGACCTAAGATGCCCCTTTTTGATAGTAATATTAAAAATAATAGTAAAAAATAACTTGAGATCTTGTTTAGTAAATGGGATCTCAAGTTAAACAAATTAGGATCCCTTTTATTAAATGGGATCCCATTCCATTTTCAATGGGTAAATAGGAAACAGGATCTCGTTTTTTCAAATTTGAAATGTAGGTCGGGTTTCTGCTTTGTTGACAGGTTCGGGGAAAGGTTTGGGGATCCAAACCTAGGACTTGGACCTGGTTTGACCTACAAGTTGAAGGTCCTAGCAATGTCACAAAAAAATAGTGAATTTGGGCATACGTCTTAAGACTTTTTTTGTAGAATTGTATCACGAAATTAAAACCCATTATAGATTCCAAATATGTAAATGTTCTTACAATTGGATTAATTTTTTAATTTTTCATTTATTTTGTGATAAAGCAGGTCCATAATCTTGAATTATCAAGGTTTTTTAGTATTTTAATAACTTTTTATCAACATAACATTTTCATGAATGGATTGCACGAAAGCATACTTCAGACAAGGCTTTTCAATTTAAAAAAAATCAAAAAAATCATAAGTTTAGGTCATCTTATGCGTTATGTACACGATTTTTTAGAACACCAAATATGTCTGATAAAAATGAACAAAAAAAAAATCAATAAAAATTACAAAAAAATATGGAAAGCATGCTTCAGTGAGTTACAAATATTTTCCCAAAAGAATTTAGAAAAATATGATTATTTAGGTCAAAATATGGATGACATACACGTGCATGGTATGGTAAAAAAAACACTTTTAAATAGTGGTTTTTAGAAACGCCTATTGAAAATCAATTTGTATCATCTAGGTATTGAAATAAATTACATATTTGGAAACTAGACTCCAAGTACTACATTTTGTGATCAGTGAATTTTTTCAAGATTCCATCTCTAAGTGCTTCAAATTTTAAGATCAAATGGGTCGAATTATGAAAATAAAGGAAAACACTTCCACTAAATGTCAAAAAAGTGGACTCAACTTCTTGCCAGCACCCCTTGATCTCATTAAAATCTTCTAGGTGAAACATAGTGAAACAACCTCTTATTTATACATATGTTAGCATTAATTCCTAAAATTCAAATAATACAAGCCAACATGTGAGTACACATTTGAAATCATTGAAATATTGCCAAAAACATATTGAAAATTTAGGTCCTAGGTCTAAGTGATGACCCATTTGCCCTTGGGAAAATGGGTTCTAGGTCACTCACCTAGGACACACATTCTCCAATGTTAAGTGTTATGATATGGTATTAATGAATGTCAGGTTTTCCCCTTCAAATATTGCAATTAAGTAGGCTTGGATTTGAATTAAAAGGGCCAATTAAGGAAAATTAACCTCAATTAATTAATAAATCCCTAGATAAGTGTGAAAGTGTAAAGGTACACCTTACAACACCATAAATAAAGCACAATTAAGTTCATTTAATTAAAATTCCATAAACTTAATGTGAATATGTAAAATGCATATTACACACTAAGTTAAGGCATAATTTAATCATTTTTATTTAATATTTATTCCCAAATTAAGTGTGAAAAAGGGATACTTTTTCCTACACTACATTTAGTCCCCACTTAGTGAGAGTATGACCCTATGCAAAACTCACACTAGAAATTCATGACACTTATTTATGCAACAATGACAAAGATACTTGAGCATACACTATCAAAGTCGAGGAAATGAGAAGGGTGGATCAAGGTTCGACTATTCCAATGCGATGTGGAGCATGATTGTTTGTCCTATTCATTCACAAGCTAAAATTGATGTCCACATGTATGCTCATATGGGATAATGGAACCTCAGGCCAACCACTAGGTGAGCCCCCAAGAAAGTGGCTTAGTGAGAAATTCATGCCTCTATCTCGGCTCTCACTATACTACCATAGCGAAGCTATCCCTTTGAAAAATTTGATAGGGTGCCACACATAGTTTGATTTCAAGCTTCATAGGACCTAACAAGCTGCATTATGCTAAGCACACTATGAACATGGTTGTGGGTTAAATTTTTTTCAAAGGGACTTTGCTTATTTTATGTAAGGTCTTCTTCTTAGGGATCATCATGCCTAATGTCTCCAAGTGAGGACAAGTCCAAGATAAGAGAATCATAAATTAGGGAATGCAATGTGTAGCATCACCACTAAGAGGAAAGTCGTATGCTAAGAGATATCACACTCTCGAAGGACATCAAACCTAATGACACTGCCAAGAAAAGAAAACATAACAAGAAGTACAAAAATAGCATTAAGAATGTGGGGAAAACTATGTATCCCTCACTTTAAAGGAATTTCTAACACCATTGCTGTGAGAAATAACTTTAAAGTAGCAAATAGTCTATACTAACCATAATGAATACATAAGAGCTTACTTAGAAATCCCTATGCCAAGTCATATGTTTTCAAACGAAGCTACATCATGTAAAGGGGTTACCCCCAAAATGAAATCACAAAACACATAAGGGATCCATGGATTCAGGGTTAGTATATCTTTCCTACAATGTTGTTAAAGAGATAAAAATATCATCATTCCCCAAATACTCGTAGAATTGGAAGAATGATAGATAGAGAGTGAAAATAAATAAAAAAGCTTTCAGGTCAACATGGAAGAGACCTAAATGTCTTAATGCCTTGCATCATCCACAAAAAGGAAAACACAAGATAAAAGAAAAAGATAAATGTTTATGACATAGAGAAGAATGTAGATACATATAGAGGAATGCACATGAAGAGAGAGATACATCAAACATAACAGTATGGGGGATCACATTATGCACATGCAATCAGATAATGAAACATGCGAGAGAAAGCAAGATACTAGTATGACACATGCAAGTCAACCTATAGTAGGTCATCTACATTCCAATTTTGTTCAATATATGTGAAAGGCGGACAACTAGTCAAAGGGGCAACATCAAGCACCATACTAGGAAAAGGCTATCTAACCCCTTGCCCCCACTAAGTGTAGGACAAGGATGAGTTGAGATAAGTAATGAGGATGAGCTCCTTGAAATAAATAAAATGATTTGCAATGAATGTTAAACATGTGATAGTGAGCTTACTAAGATCCTACAACTATTACATGGAAAGGACCAAAGCACATGATTTAAGTCAAGATGGATCCCTCGGGGATCTAAATTTATTCAATATTTTCTTTAAAGGTTGAGAATTCTCGGTGTAATGTCCATAGAATCTATGATAGGAAAAATATGGTTTATGTTGAGAAGTTTTCTTTGTAGTTATATTTTTCATGTTTCAGTGGTAATTCAATCAATTTCCACTATAGAAGGGTGTAAAAGATATTCTTAGCCTTGGACATTTATAATAGGAAATAGGAAGTTGCAAGAATGTCATACAACTTTTGTAGCTGAAGTCTTTGATGTGCATGTATTTTTGGTTTCTTCTTCTTTTGTTGATTATTGTGTTGTCATCACTTTCTTCTTCTAACTGAAAGGCCTTTCCTTTTTCAAAAAAGGATGTGTTAGGGGTAGTAAAGTGCTCAAAACATATGGTTTCTTTTCTCTTATGTGTGGGTAATGTATTGGAAGCTGGTTGAGGAGGAGGCCAATTTTGTTGAATGATATGGACTAAGGAACATATAAACTCTATTCCTTTATGTTTAAGCATTATTCATATGTTCCCTATGAGAGGAATGGTATTACCAACAATATGTTCGGTTCTCACAAAGTTTTGTAAAACTTGTAATTCTTCATCTAGCCTCTTTATGTTTTCTTGTGGGATATTAGCAACATCATGCACATTATTTGTAGGTAGGGAAGTCATTGGAAATTAGGTATGAAGGCTATGGTCCATAGAGGGTTGATTATCAACACTATTAGTAAAAGAGTTGGAGAACCCAAGATCCACGATGAATAGTGTATTGCAGAATGACATGAGTCTATAACTACATCTCACAATAATATTGTTACTAGGACACCAAGTTGTAAAGCTCATACAAGATTCACAAACTTAGTGTACACGCCCAAAATGGAAAGAGGGTTAAATGCAATGCAATGACCTAGAATGTAATATGTAAATGAAAATTTCAGAGTCTAAGCAAGGTATATTTCTAATTACACAATGCAAAAAATTGAAAATGATGTCTTGTAAATACAAATTTGAAATTACATAATGCACTAAATGTATCAAATTAAGCTAAATATGATCAATTTCACTTAACAAAAAAATTGTAATCTAAAATAGAAAAAAAAAATGGAAAAATGAAATGTAGAAACAAATTTTTTAGTGCCCAAAACATCAATAAATGACCCTAATTAGGGACTCATTCACCCTATGACAAATGGGTTGTAGGTTAGGGTTTTGAAAAGTGTTTTTACAAATTTCTAAGATGATTTCAGTGGTTTCCATATTCTGATAATAAATAGAAAGTTATAGTTTGATTTTTTTTTGAATTTAATGTTGAATACAAGTGTAAAATATGACAAAATGACAAACTAGGATACCTATTGTGCATATTTTGCACACATGCCCCGCCAAAGGCAGGGACCCCCTTTCTTTTCTCTTTTGCCTTTCTCTTGCTGACTTGGTCCCCACTCACTTGCTTCACCTTTTCCTTAATTTTTTGACTTTCGGGACAAGTTAACTATGGATTTGGAATGTTTTCATGATGCCTAAGTGAAGTGCCAATGTTTCGTTAAGTTTTGGGAAGTTGCAAAAATTTCTTTGTGGGCCGCCACCCCTTCGCTGTCGTTCGCAGGAATTCTTTTGCAGGTCGTCGTCCCTCTGTCGCCATCAACGGGAATTCCTGTATAGGTCACTTTGTTCTCAAGGCCATTTTTAAGGGTGGTTGACCCTTAACTTCCCCTCGCATTGCAGACTCTACACCCATTGCACCCCTTTCACTATCGATCAATGATGAATCCTTCATGACCATCTTGAGTTATACATTTCATAGATGTTATCAATGATCCAAGACTTGAGGTTCAAAATGGTAAAACTAGTAGGTCAATCACTTGCATGTATTCCCCTATGGAAGGTTGTTCACCATCCTTCTTCCGCTTGCCGGTCTACCCCTCCGGAATGTTGTCTGTCATCTGCCATCCACCTTCCATCCGCCGGTCATCCACCTTCTACCTTCCATCCACCATCTTTTCGCCACTTGCGGGTCTACCCCTGTGAAAGGTTGTTCACCATCTGTTGTTCACCCTCTGTCTGTCGGGCATGCACCTTCCACCATCTTTCCACCTGCCATCTATTGTCTACCTTCCATCCACTGTCCTCTAGGCCTATGTTGTTCACCTCTCATTCGTCGTCCTTCCGCCGCTTGCGGGTCTGCCCCTGCGAAAGGTTGTCCACTATTTTTTGACTGTCCCCCTTACGCCTTCCATCCATTGTCCTTCCACCACTTGTGAGTCTGCCCCTATGGAAGGTTGTCCACCGTCTGCCATCCACCAGCCATCTGCTGGCCCACTGCCTTCTATCTACATTTCGTTTGTCAGCCATTCGCCGTCTGTCATCCATCTTCCACTACCTTCAGTCCATCCACCATCTATTGTCTATCTTTTGTTTGCATTCCATCTGCCGCTTGCGGGTTTGCCCTTGTGGAAGGCTATTCATCGTCCACTGTCTACCGACTATATGCCTTCCCTCTATTGGTCATCCGCTATCCTTTCGTTGCTTACAGGTTTGCCCCAATGGAAGGGTGTTTGTCATCTGCTAGTTGTCCACCTTCCGTCTATTGTATGTCAGCTGTCTGTCATCTTCCTTCCATCTGTCATGCTTCTGCCACTTGCGGGTCTACCCCTACATAAGGTCATTTGCCATTTGCCTTCTGTTCATTGAACCTTCATCATTTGCCTTCCATCTGCCGGTCGTCTGCCTACTATCTGCCTTCCATTTGTATTTTGTCCACTACTTGCGAGTCTGCCCCATTAGAAGGCTATCCACCCTCTGCCTTCCACCGCCTACCAACCGTTTGCTATCTCTATTCTGTCTGCCTTTCATCTACATTTCGTCTACTACTTGTGGGTCTACCCCTACGGAAGGTTGTCTGTTGTCCATCATCTACCTTCTATTTTCTATCTATTTGCTTGCCATCTATCGTCCCCCTTTCATCTTGCATTCGCCAACTATTTTCCATCCACCTTCCATTCACCAGTTGTCCGCCATCTGCCTTCCATTCGGTGATCATCTGTTGTCTAGCTTTCATCCAGCTTCCATTTGTTGTCTGACTTTTGTCCACCTACCATCCACTGTCCGCCTTCCATCCACCTTCTGCCTGTCATTCACCTTCTGTCCACTGGCCATCTACCTTTTTCCTTCTGTCTGCCATCCTTCCATCACTTGCAGGTCTACCCTTGTGGAAGGTCGTTCACCATCTACCTTCCATTTTCTGGTCATCTACCATCTATCTGCCAGTCATCCACTATCCATCATTCATCATATGTCATCCATCCACTGTCTATCATCCACCATCTATCCACCTTCAGTTGTCTGCCTTCCTTCTATTGACTGTCTTCCTACCACCTTCTATCCGCCGTGCTTCCACTGCTTGTGGGTCTGCCCTTGCGGAAGGTCATCTATCGTCTGCCTTCCGTTTGTTGACCATTCAATATCCTTCTTTCGTCTTCCAGCCATTTGCCTTTCATCCACTGGTCGTTCACCTCTCATCTTCTATCTATCGTCCTTCTACTGCTTGAGGGTTTTCCCCTACAAAAGGCTATTCACCGTCTACTATTTTCCTTCCATTTGGCTTCCCTCTATCATCCACCTTCCATCTACCGGTCGTCTGCCATCTACCGTTCATCCTCCATCCATTTTCCACCATCCTTCCGCCCTAGGGGAAGCCCACACCCTCGACCCCACATTTATCTTCATGCCCCGAATAAGCTCCAAACATGAATTTTATGATCTTTTGGTAATGTATTAATGGATCTAATGCTCAATTTGTAGGATGTGATTAATATTCACCTAAATTTATATGTGAACACACTTACTCTATTTCATGTATGCAAGGAGCCTACTATAGGTTCGTCAGGGAGGCCCATTGGACGAGTTGTCTTGCTTTTGATTAGAAATTCATGATGCATCAAGAGTTGTTCTGCAGGATCAGGGGGGAAACTAATCTATTTCACAATAATACAAATTACCGATGAAGCTCGTTTGATTAGCTAAAGGATGCAACAAACACATCTGACAGAGGGTAGCCTTTGGCAGTTTCAGCTACAACAAAGAAGGTTACTGCTACAGTGCCAGGGTGACTAGATGATTAAATAGGGAAAAGACAAGAATGTATTCTAAATTGTGAAATATTTGGGGGTAGGTGAAACCCTAACTTATATTGAATCTGGGCCACACATTGTGAATTAATCCTAGCCATTCATTTTGGCTTTGGAAAACTATAAATAGGGGCTTGGCCCTGATTTGTAAAGGGCTGGAGAGCTGGTGTAAAGGAATTCTATAGCAATAGAGAGCTACATTGCATGATTTATGGATGTTTCTCTTGTGTTTCTTCATTATACATGCATGGTTCTACTTCCCTATTAGTTTAGTTGTTAGTTTCTTGAATGGAAGTGATAATGGTGTTTGCTATTACTATATTTGATGAATTTCTAGCTCATGCTTTTTGTGATTTGTTGATGATGAATCACTTTGTAAAGGTAGTCTAAGCTTCCTTACTTTATTGCTGCAAATTAGTTCAATTGCATGTTCATGATATGTGTATGCAATCTGAAAATCTGTTGTCCTTAGAAGATTGCACTGGTTTTGTGTAAATGTAATTTAGGGAGTTTGTCTACTATAGCAGCGTCCATGATCACTATTCATTCATAGTTTTAGGTCTAGGAACTTCCTCTCTTCCCTGCCCTCTTTCCTTTTTTTTAATAAGTGACCTAAACTAAGGTTCATTGCACATTGTAAAGCCAAATCTACAATTGAAATAAGAGTTCTAGACTATTATTTGAACTTGCAACAACTGACCAACAATTTCGCATCCTAAGAACTCCATTTCTAGACTCAACTTCCCATGCTTTGTAACTCATCTGGAAGTCTGCCTTGCGATTCTAGCAAATCACATGAAACAATTGAGATATTCCAAGCACTATCAAGACTTGAAATTAAGACCTTGGGATAGTGTTCTGCAATTTGATTGTGGAAGATTGTCTTTCAAGAGAGGTGATGCATCTATGCATTACCTGTGTTGAGAAGTGCATAAAAAACACATCAACAAAATTGGTGCTAGAGGGAGGGGTTGGCTAAGATCAAGGCTGCAAAGCTGAAAGTTGGAAGTTGAAAAGCACTTTCAGGTGAAAATATGAGATAGGGAGATCTCATCATATGCTAGAAATTTAAAATCAAAAAATTGGAAGGAAAAGCAACAACTGAGCTGAAATGGAACAATATTTCAAATCAACATTACTCAGCTACATGCAGATCTAAATAGGAGATTGGAGATACCATTACAACAATTTTCATTGGCAGATAGGTGTAGAATCCATGACACCCACACACACAATGAATTGGAATGTTTGATATTCTTGGACATAATTCAAAATTCTTGCAAGGAGAGATCCTCTTTTTGGAAATATACCAATCGTTGGCTCTTCTAGATCCAGAAGAGGAACTTGGTAACATGGAAGCCATGGTATTCAAGAAGCTAGTCCAAGAACACTTGAGCAACAAGGATGGATTAAGATTGGAGGAAGTGTTGATGTCTAGTTGGTGTAGATTCCACAATGCACCCCTCTCATGACTAACTTGTCCACCATGTGCAAACATCATCACCCATGTCAAGGGTTGTTTAGACAAGTCAAAGCAGCCATCTCTCAATAAAGAGGACTCATCCCATGAGGTGGGAGAGCTGTCAAAATCTGGCTTTCAACACATTCAAGATGAACCAAGAAATTTGATGCAAGTTAGTGTTGGGACAACAGACATAGAGGTTGAAAACCAAGAGGGAGGAGTTGAGTTCCTTGGGGAAACAAACAGTCTTGATGAAAACCCAGCTAGAAAGGAATCAAAAAGATTTTGTTCCATCAATAAAGAGAAGTCCTCCACTCTATAAGAGAAGCCATTGGTGATTAAAGATGAATTGACAAAATCTACAATAGCATATGTCGGGACAACCAATGTACATGCTGAAGATCAGAAAGAGGAAAAGGAAAAAAGTCTTGGGGTAGCAGAAAATGATGATGAAAACATAAGCAAAATTAGATTAGAAGACCTCTCCTTCATGAATGACAACAATCAAGCATTCAAAGATGAGAATTTGGAGGAGTGGGGACAACCTCATGCCATGACTATTTACTATCAAACTTCCTTCCCAAGTGATGACAAAGACCCAATAGTGGAAAGATACAACAAGCTCGTCTCAAGACTAGCTAGGGATTGGTCTGAGCTGGGATATCAAGTGGAAGTGGAAGCGTGGCTGCTGCTAGATTGGTGTAGACTCCATGATTTTCCACATTTGGAGTTCATGTGCGAGTTATGCCAAGAGGCCGTCGGACAAGTCAAAGAACAAGTGGGGTAGCCAAGTACACTGCCTCCTATAGTTATTGTCTGAATTGAAGTAGAGGTTCAAGAACATGAATCGAGTGACAACTTAGTTGAAGGTAGCCCTCATGAAGGTATTAAGAAAACAACATAGGAAGGACAAAAACATAGTCTTGAGCCTTCAACTGGTGAACCAAAGAAAATAGTAGTGTTGTACATCAGACATCAAGAGTCCTTCCCTCTTGTGGAACATCTCTACACAATAGATGATAGGCTGTATGGAGGACTTTCAGAGATGAACCCTATGTCATACATTGATCCCATTGATGGACCGGTATCTCTTCCTATTTTCTTCCCACTCAGAATCATGCCACAAGGGTATACCAACACTGAAGAAGAGTACAATCTAGAAAATGGTAATGATGAAGATATATTACTTGAAACTCCAGACGGTGAGATGTTGGAACCTCCAAAATGGGAGAGGAACTCCTCTATCTATAGTGATAATGATCAGGAGGAGATGAGTGGACGTCATGATGAGATACATGAAAAACAAAGGGAAGAAGAAAAAGGTGGGGGTGTTTTGATGGTTGCCAACAAATATGACACACTTGGCCAATTACAAGATGCAACTAGGGGTCCTACTACCTTGATCATTGTTGATTCTCTTTCACATTTAGATGGCTATAATAGGATAGATTCATGCATGTCATGTTCTCATGACATTGAAAATCATAAAAATAAGGTCAGAACCTAGAGAAGGAGATAGGACAACGTGTTGCCTTTTGAAGACAACAATCAAGTGGACACCAAGTTTGCAATATGTCATTGAAGAAAAACTGATAGGGGTTGCAAAACCTGTGAAAATAGTGGAAGGGGTGTTTGCTGCCCCATTCTCTCAACCCTATGCCTACCCAGTGTCAGAAATGCTGCACAATCCCGTGCTACCGCTTGAGGTTTCCAACACAGCTACCAACGATGCAGTGCTCACTCTTGACTATCAAACACTACCACATCCGCATGACAATATCCAATTTTTATCTCTCCTTACTCTTATGCATACTTGCAACTATGTTTATCATTTTTATTATGGGACTGAGGGAAGACAAACATGTTTATGGATAAACCATGGGCTTAACAAACCTCCTCAATTGCTGATTTTTCATGATGACACAATTGAATTTGAATGCTACTATGATGAGCTTCTTTTTTCTGAATATAAGGATAAATCTACATGGCTTAGAACTGTAACAATTTCCCTTCTGCTTGTGCATGCATTGTGAGATCCAACGGGCGTGAATGTCAGTTCACCTTTCTTGAACACAGTGCTTTGTAAATATTTTTGTACATAGTCTATTTTGAGTAATGTAGGTTTCATGTACATACCTCGGGTTCCTATATGTAGTCCCGCTTTCCTGCTCTCATTAGGTTAGGTTGCTTTAGGTTGGTTTCCTTTCTATTTTATTTTGCTTTCTTACTTTGGTTAGTTTAGGTTTTTTTCTTTCCGTTTGCTTTCTGTTTTGCTACTGCTTTGCTTGGGGTTCCTCTACTTTTAGCCAGGCACATCTGTGCGTACAACAACCATCTTAATTTCTTGGAGCTGTTCTGTGTATTTCTTCATTAAACTCTAACAAAGTTTTCAAAGTGGATGGTGAAGGTCCAAGTCTGTTAGTGTCAAGTGATCTGGGTGTTTTATTTCAAAGAGGATAAGCTATTGGTTGGTCTCATTCCTGATGTATTCTAAAATCTTACATCTCTTACACATCTTAAGAATCTGACAGTTGTTGTAGGTCATGTTGCAAAGTCTAGTTAACTAAAAAATCTAAAATTATGCTTCAGTGCCACTGTGATTCTCAACCCTAAATGTGAGGTTCACTACTCATGGGTTGAAAATGAATAATTGAAAAGATAAAAGCAAAAGAAAAGCAAAAATATTGAAAATCAAAAGAAAGAAAATTCAACTTTTCAAGGGTATCTGAGCAACTCTACCAGAGCTATGGATACCCATCCGGGAGTAGAGCAATGTTTCAAAGAATCACAATGACAACCTCGTCGATGCTATGGACACCTAGCTAGAAGTGAGGTAATGTCCCATATGGTTTTGGAATTAGAATCAACTATGTAGCTCAACTTAACAGAGCTTAGGTTCTTGTAGCAATTGAAGGATAGGAATTAATGCATATGCACACACTCAGATTTTTAGGATACTGAATGTTGGGTTGACTGTTGGTTTTGATCCTTTGGTCGAGTGTCTGGTTTTTTTCTCTAGCGTGAAGATTAGAACTAAAGATTTTGGGTTCGTGATTCCAGTTTTTCATCGAAATGCTCTAGAGCATTTCCCCAGCGAAGGTAGGGACCCCCTTTCTTTTGGCTTTTTCCTTTCTCCTGTTGACTTTGTCCCCACTCACTTGCTTCGCCTTTTCCTTCATTTTTTGACTTTGGGGATAAGTTGACTATGGATTTGGGATGTTTTCATGATGCCTAAGTGAACTGCCAATGTTTTGTTAAGTTTTGGGAAGTTGCAGAAATTTCTTTGCGGGCTACCACTCCTCTGCCACTGTCTGCAGGAATTCCTTTGTGGGTAGTCATCCCTCCATCGCTATTAGTGGGAATTCCTTTGTAGGTCACCATGTGCTCAAGGCCATTTTTAAGGATGGTCGACCCTTAACTTCCCCTCGCATTATGAACTTTGCACCCATTGCACCCCTTTCATTGTTGATCAATGATGAAGCCTTCACGACCATCTTGAGTTGTGCATTTTGCAGATGTTATTAGTGTTCCCAGACTTGAGGTTCAAGATGGTAAAACCACTAGGTCAACTATTTCTGGGTTTTCCCCTATGGAAGGTTGTCTGCCATCCTTCCATCGCTTGCAGGTCTACCCCTATGGAAGGTTGTCCACCGTCCACCATCTGCCATCTGCCTTCCATCTTCAGCCATCTACCTTCCACCTTCTGTTCACTGTCCTTCCACCACTTGTGGGTCTGCCCCTGTAGAAGGCTGTCTGTCCATCCACCTACCATCTACCATCTACCTTCTATCCGTTGTCCACTAGTCATACACTATTCTCCTTCCATCTGTCATCCTCCCATGGCTTGTAGGTCTTCCCCTGCAGAAGGCTGTTCATTGTCCATTGTCTATCTTTTGCCGACCGTCTACCTTCTACCTTCCATCTACTATCCCTCCAACACTTGCGGGTCTGCCCCTGTGGAAGGTTGTACATCATCCACCTTCCATCCGTCGTCTGTTGTCCACCTTCCATCTGCCTTATGTCCATCCATTATTTGTCGTCTACCTTCTGTTTGCATTTCGTCCACTGCTTATGGGTCTGCCCCTGCAGAAGGCAGTTCATCATCCACCATTTGTCGACCATTTTCCTTCCATTTACCTACCATCCACCTTCCATCTGCCATCCACCGATTGTCTACTTTCTGCCAACCATCTACCATCCATAGGCTATCCACCTTCTATCTGTCGTCATTCTGCCACTTGCGAGTCTGCCCCTATGGAAGTCCATCCGTCATCAACCTTCCATCTGTTAGTCGGTCGTTGTCCACCTTCCGTCCACCAGCCATTCGTTGTCCACCTTCCGTCCGCATTTTGTCCACTGCTTGTGGGTTTTTCCCTATGGAAGGTTGTCCACTGTCTACCATCTTCCTTCTGTCCACCATCCATTTTCCGGCTATTTGACGCCCACCTTCTGTATGCCTTCCATCCACTAGATGTTCGTTGTCTGTCTTTTGTCTGCCTTCCATCCATATTTCTTCTGTCGTTTGTGGGTCTGCCCCAATGGAAGGTTGTCCACCATCTGCCATCTTCCTTCTTTCTGTTGTCTATTTTCCAGCTGTCTTCCTTCTATCCACTAGCCATCTACCATCCACCTTCCATCTGCCGACCATCCATTGTCTGCCTTCCGTTTGCCAGGCATCTGTTGTTTTCCTTCCATTCGCTATCCTCCTTCAGTTCGCCGACTTTCCACTATTTGTCTTCCATCCACCTTCCATCTGCCGACCATCCACAATCCACCTTTCATCTGCCGGTCATTCATTGTTTTCCATCTGTCATCCACTATCCGTCCATCGTTCGTCATCCACCGTCCATCCGCTGTCTACCGTCCACCTTCCATCTGTCGTCCTTCCACTGCTTGTAGTTCTGCCCCTGTAGATGGCCATCCACCATCTTCCTTCCATCTGCCAGTCGTCTGCTATTTTCCTTTCGTTTGTCAGTCATCTTCCTTTCGTCCATTGGCGGTCCACCTCTTGTCTTCTATCTACCGTCCTTCCGCCACTTGTGGGTCTGCCCCTATAGAAGATTGTTTGCTATCCTACTTTTGTCTGACTTTTGTCTACATTCTAGCATCCGTCCACCAACCGTCCATCGTTTGTCATTCATCTGCCATCTATTGTTTTCCATCCTTCCACCCTAGGGGAATCCCGCACCCTCAAACCCACATTTATGTTTATGGCCTAAATGATCTCCAAACATGAATGTTATGATCTTTTGTTAATGTATTAATGGATTTAATGCTTGATTTGTAGGATGTGATTAATAATCACCTGAATTTATATGTGAATGGCTTACTACATTTCATGTATGTAGGATTTATGGAGCTTTCTGTGAGTCCATCGGGGAGGCCCATTGGGAGAGTTGTCTCGCTTTTCGTTAGATGATCATGATCCATAAAGAGTTGTTCCTTTGGATCAAGGGGGGAAGCTAATCTATTTCATAATAATACAAATTAACAATGAAGGTCATTTGATTAGCCAAAGGATACAACAAACACATCTAATAGAGGGCAGGCTTTGGCAGTTTCAGCTACAACAAAGAAGGTTGTCACTACAAGACAAAATTGCTATAGTGCCAGGGTCACTAGATGACAAAATAGGGAAAAGACAAGAATGTATTTTAAGTTGTGAAATATTTGGGGATAGGTGAAAACCTAACTTGTATTGAATTTGAGCCACACATTGTGAATTAATCCTAGCCATTCATTTGAGCTTTGGAAAACTATAAATAGGGGCTTTCCCCTCATTTGTAAAGGGTTGGAGAGATGGTGTAAAGGCATTTTGCAGCAATAGAGAGCTACATTGCATGATTTATGGATGTTTCTCTTGTGTTTCTTCATTATGCATGCATGGTTCTACTTCACTATTAGTTTAGTTGTTAGTTTCTTGAATGGAAGTGATGATGGTGTTTGTTGTTACTGTATTTGATGAATTTCTAGCTCATGCTTTTTGTGATTTGTTAATGATGAATCACTTTGTAAAGCTAGTCTAAGTTTCCTTACTTTATTGCTACAACTTGGTTCAATTGCATGTTCATGATGTGTGTATGCAATTTAAAAATTTGCAGTCCTTAGAAGATTGCATTGGTTTTGCGTAACTGTAGGTTACTCTTGGCCAAGAAAAACATATTTTAGGGAGTTTGTCTACTGTATAGCCTCTATGATCACTGCTCATTCATAGTTTTAGGTCTAGGAACTTCCTCTCTTCACTGCCCTTTTTCCTTTTTTTTAATAAGTTACCTAAGCTAAGGTTCATTGCACATTGTAGAGCTAAATCTAAAGCTAAAATAGGATTTCTAGAATTTTGTTTGAACCTACATCAATTGACCAACAATTTCACATCATAAGAACTCCATTTGTAGACCCAACTTCCCACTCTTTGTAACTCATCCATAAGTCCTCCTTGTGATTCTAGCAAATCACATGAAACAACTGAGATATTCCAAGCACTTTCAAGACTTGACATTAGAGACCTTGGGATAGTGTTATGCAATTTGATTGTGGAAGATTGTATTTTAAGAGAGGTGATGCACCTATGCATTACCTATGTTGATAAGTGCATAAAAAACATATCAACAAGACCTAATTTGATATACAATTTTGCTTCAACTTTCAAATGCAAGTGAATATACTGCAATGCTATGTAAATGATATGCAAAATGACTGATTTATTTGTATTTTTTAGATTTAAAGAATGTAAAGATGCATTCCTAAAACCCTTAAATGAAATGAAAAGTTATGTGAAAACTAGATACCCTAAATGAGACTCAATTCAATGCAATGAAATGCAAATTAATGCAAGATCTAAATCTAGGGTGAATATGGACTCCAAAATAAAAAAAATTGCAATGATCAAACTCGAGTTCACCACAATGAAACAAAGGAAAATGAGGTTTTGAAGGGATTGATTGTAGAAGGGTGTTCACCAAAATGATAGAAAATAACCCTATTCTCCACTATTTCATTCAAGAAATGAGATCCACACTATGAAAGAACTGTCAACCGGAAGGTGCGTAAAATCAAGGTGTGAATTTGCAAATTTCCCTCTTATGCAAGGATGGGGGTATGAGTCAAACAACTCTTTGGGGAGAAAGATTAAAAATAGTAAATAAAATACAAATTGCAAGCTATAAATTTGAAACAAAGAAAAAGAGGTTCAATAATGAGATCAACAAAATGATGAACCTAATTTTACTAGTGTTGTTTCATTCAATTATAAGGGCTATAATGCATAAATAACAATGAGAAATAAAACCTAACTATTATAACAAAAAATAGTAAGGTTTTAAGATGCTAAAATAATGTGCACGTTGTTGAAAAAGTGTTATTTCGGGCCTCACTGAGGACTCATTCGCCTAGTGGTGAATGTGTCTCTACTAGGGTTCTATAAGAATGACTTTTGGGTTCTATTCTTCAATTTCCGCACTCCCAGATCCTAGGTGCTCAACTCCTGAAAGTTGGAAATAAATTTTGTAACTTCATTTTCATGATCTTGAAATAAAGGTGACAACTTTTACAACTTTGAAAACTTTTCATCTCCACTTGATCTTCAACCTAAAACTTGCAATCACACATCAAAGAGGAGAAAATGTTGATTGTTAGGGTATAGGGGTTTGCCTTGGTCAAACCCCATTTTGTTAATTAAACCTTGAATTGAAACAATGCATAAAAATAAATATGAATGAACAATGCAATGTTACACCTCACCAATCCTTATTTGAACCTTGGAGTACAAATCAACAATCTTGCATGAAGTGGCCTTAATGAATGTAGATCTTGATCACAACAATTGATTAGAAACAACACCTTGAATATGCATGAATTGTATTCTCAATGCTACATCAACATATGAGCTCAACAACATACATGATGCACTATGCCTTTGAAATGATTATATGATCTTTCATTGCTACAATAAACTCTATAAATCAACCCTTGAATGCCTTCTTGAATGTTGTATAATGCTCTTGTAAACTCTTAGGATGCTTGCATAAAAATTTGTAGCTTGCTTAGGTGAAACTATGTGAAATAACCTTATATTTATACTTAATATTAAATCCTAAAATTCAAATAACACAAGCCGACATCAGATCTTGAGTTTTAAATCATTAAAATTTCAATCAAAACACATCCCAAGGGGGGTGTCCTAACTTAAGGAGGACCCATTTTCTATAGTGTGAATGGGTCCTAGCATACTCAACTAGGACAAGTTTTGGGGAATGTGAAATAACATGCCAAAAGGGGGTCCTAGAACCTAGGGAGGACCCATTATTAATGAGTGTCGGGCTTTATCGCATGGAAAATATAATTAATAAGGCTTGGATTTGAATTAAAGGGGATAATTAAGCTTTAATTAACCTCAATAAATTAATAAAGCTATATATTAGTGTGAAAGTGTAAATATACACTTTACAACACCCTAAATAAGGCACAATTAAGTCTATTTTATCATTAATTATTCATTCCCCAATTAAGTAAGGAAAAGGGATACTTTTTTTGTTACTACATTTTTCCCCCACTTTATTGAGAGTTTCCCACCATGAAAAACTCACAATAAAGTATACATTCAAGACACTTATGTATACAACAATGACAAACATACACAATCATACACCATCAAAGATGAAGAAGAAAAGAAAAAAAAGGATCAAGCTTCAATTGTCCCAATGCGGTGTGGAATACAATTGTTTTTCTGAGAAAAATAGAAGGGATGAAGCTTTGACAGTCTGTCCAATGCGATGTGGACTAGGTCTAGGTTTATTTTCCAAAAATGTTTACAACTAGAACTTGATATCTACTATGTAAATGACACACACACTCACTTTGGGATAGTAGCAACTTAGGCCGCCCACTAGGTGAGTATCTCGAAAGGGTGACAAAACTGAAGTTATCCTCCTGAAAACTTTGATAAGGCACCACAATGTTATGCACTCATGAATGTTATGTCTGTAGGTTTTTTTCAAGGGGATCTTGCTTCATTTGTGTAAAATATTTTTCTTAGGGAACATCATTCCTAATGTATCCAAGAGTGGAAAAGTCAAGAATATCAGATTGCCACTTATGGGATGCTTCATTTCTCATCATGCCATTAAGGGAAACTGTATGCTTAGAAATATCACACTCTTGGATGACATAAAACCCAATGATCACCAAGAAAAGGATGCATCACAAGAAAAAAGAAAATCATGCCATGAAATATGAAAAATATCAAAAGATGCCATCGATGTATGCCCCCACTTTAAAGCAGTTGATAACACCATTGTTGTGAGCAACTGCTTTAAAGTAGCCAAAGTTATCTCCTCAAACATTGAGAGCTTTCCTTGGAAAACCCTATGCCAAGTCATATGTGTCTAAAATAAATCTACGTCATGAAAAAGGAAGGAGGGGTTGCCCCAAAAAATACAAAAGGGATCTATGGATTCGTGGTCAGTATGTCTTTGATACAGTGTTGTCATAGAGCACAAAACTATCATCATTCCCCAAATACTCATAGAACATGAATAATGACACATAGAGAGATAAAACAAAGAAAAATCCTTCGGGTCAACATGGAAGAGACCTAAATGTCTCAATGCCTTGCGTCATCCCCAAAAGGAAAACTCAAGAAAAATGAAAAGATAAAGGTTAATTTTTTAGGACATATAGAATAATGTAGGTACATATTAAGGAATGCACAAAAATAGAGATATACAAAAGATAATATAGCACGGGGGATCACATTACACACATGCAATCACATAAAGGAACATGAAAAAGAAAATAATGAAAAATAATAGTAAGGCACATGTGAATCAACCTATAGCAGGTCATTTGCATCCCAATCTCGGTCAGTATAAATGGGAGATGGACAACTAGCTAAAGGGACAACAACACATGCAAAAACTAGGAGAAGGCTAACTAACCCCTTTCCCGCACTAAGTGTAGGACAAGGATGATCTAAGATAAGTGATGATAATGAGATCCTTGCAATAAATAGAATGATTTGCAATGAATGTATAACACATAATAGTAAGAATGTTAAGATCCTACAACTACTACATGGCAAGGAGCGAAATGCATGTTCTTGCTATTCAATTATAAAGTCATAGGAATATTTGGGGGGAGTAAATCTATTCAATATCCTCTATAAGGAATGATACTCATTAGTGCTATGTCCAAGAGTCCTATATGTGTGTGTTAAATGTGTAAAGTTAGTATCAACACAAACCTTAATGAAATGATTTATATTAAAGATTCAAAGCAAAGAAGCTACTCTAAATTGCAATAAAATGAATCTTTTAAGAATGTCTCATTGTTCTCTATTCTTAATGATTCCTTTAACCTCTTGGCCCTCATATTTCTATGTGCACAAAGGATATTAGAATGACACTTAAGAAATGAGATTAGTATTTAACATGCAAGCTAATTCAATTCCTACATGAAACTAAATGATAGAAATGATGATGGATATTATGATGAATGATGGATGATTATGATGAATGGTGGGTGACTATGATGAATGGAAAAATGGTGGTGGATACTATGGTGGTGATCTATATGATTCTATATATGATTCTACATATGCTCAAATGAAAACTCTAAATATACTAATCTAAAATGCAACTATGATGCAAAGGATGACATAAAATAAAACTATGAAGCAAAGTGTTAGTCTAAGATCTAACTATGATACAAAACATGATATAAAAGATAATTATAAGACTCCAAAGTTCTCCCAAGCTCAAATGATAAACCTGCATGAAAACTCTATTCAAAATTGGATGCAAAATACAATGCCAAAGGGTTGTATTTATAACCTTTTCTAAGTATCTTGTGAGGTGGCAACGATCGATGGTCCATATTCGAACAAGAAGAATGAACGGTGGAGATGAAGAGAATCAAGAAGATGTCCCCTTGACCAAAGACACCATGCCAAATGGATGGAGGAATCTCTTGACCAATGGGAAACATGCCAAATGGATGGAAGACTCAAGTGTGGGAAGAAAAGACCATGTGTTTGAAAATTGGTGGAAGATAATTCTAATTAAAAATTAGAATTATTTAATTTCATGTGACCTTGGTGAGGTGGCATGAAAATTTGTAGATAATTCTAAATAAAAATTAGAATTATTAGAATGTCCCTTTGACCAAGGGAAATGTTCCAAATGGATGGGATATTCAAGTGTGTGAGGAATAAGCCATGTGTTTGAATGCCAAATGCGTGGGAGAATCAAGTGTGAGGAATAATCCATGTGTTTGAATGCCAAATGTGTGGGAGAATCAAGTGTGTGAGGAATAAGCCATGTGTTTGAATGCCAAATGTGTGGGAGAATCAAGTGTGTGAGGAATAAGCCATGTGTTTGAAAATAATTCTAATTTAAAAATTAGAATTATTTAATTTCATGTGACCTTGGTGAGGTGGCATAAATTTTTTTAGACATGTGCTTGAATTCCTAACCTAAGATTAGTGAAACTTAATTAATAAAACAAACATTAGAAATTCATTTATTTAATTAAATTAGAAGAATATGATTTTTTAGATTTGAAGAATTAAAGGATATGAACAATATAAATAAATTGTGAATTTATTTATACATAGTAAAATATTAATTAAATAACTAGTATTTAACTAATTAAATGTGACTGATTTTAGGTGTATTCATTTTTCCCCTATTTGAAGTAATGTGGTTACACGTTGTTTCAAAGAAAATTTTGATACTGATGCTAAGAAAATAAAATTTTCAATGCCCCAGACGTTGATTTTCAGGTGATGATAGATATATGTCCCCTTAGGAGATAAATCGGTGAATTTTTGAATTTTTAGGATTTTTGGAAATTTTTGATGATTTTTTGATGATTTGATGATGATCTCAAATTTTTATTCATCAGAAATGATTTATCTCCTGAAAAATTATGTATAAGCCACTAGGTGATGAAATTGATTAATTAGGGCCCCTTTGAAAAATAAAACATCCCCATAAAATGACACTTAATTAACCTTAAAAGGTTAAAAAGTGTGATTAGAAAGTTCATTTGAGCCTTTGGAAATTTGAAAACTTGTGAGTGAGTGATTTGATGAATTGATGCCTTATGTTGCCTCCTTGTGTTTAATGTTTGATGATCGCGTTCAACTGATTGATTTGATGATGTTGATGTGATAGTTGATGATTTCCCTCATGATAGGTGAGGATCAATGATAGGATGATGATGATTGACCTCATGATAGGTGAGGGTCAATGGTAGGATGCTGATGATTGTCCTCATGATAGGTGAGGATTAATGATAGATTGATGATTGGCCTCATGATAGGCGAGGATCAATGATAGGATGATGATGATTGAACTCATGATAGGTAGGGATCAATGATGATTGACCTCATAATAGGCAAGGATCAATCATAGATTGATGATTGACCTCATGATAGGTGAGGATCAATGATAGATTGATGATTGAACTCATGATGGGTGAGGATCAATGATAGATTGATGATTGAACTCATGATGGGTGAGGATCAATGATAGATTGATGATTGACCTCTTGATAGGCGAGGATCAATGATAGATTGATGATTGACCTCATGATAGGTGAGGATAAATGATAGATTCTCATGAGATTTGATCAAAATTGCATTAGAGCTGATTAGATTTGATTGACTGATTGATGTTGATTGATTGATAAGATCACTAATTTGCGATATGTTATGATCATAGGAAGATTTCCGCATCTGGTGCAGGTGGATTCATATTTGATTGGGCGATGTGGTTTGAATTCTCTGATTGATTGATATGCCCCAATATAGGATTGATTAATGTACTGAGACTTGATGATGTACCGAGACCTGATGTATACACTGCTTTAGTTGAGACATTATGATTTCTGTGATTTTTTATATTGATGTATCTCTTTATACCTTTGGATATCCTTGTACACTTGACATTATGATATTGAGGTTATATGATATGCGGTGATGATGATGATTGATCTATGTGCCTATATGTGTTTATGATGTTCTATATGATGATGATATGATATGCTATGGATACAAATGATGACGCAATTGATGTGTTATGATTCTATGATGATTTATGAATGATTCCTATATGATACATGTGATGGATCTTATTATGCTAATGAAATGTGATGCATTTTATGTTTTTGTACATTTCTAATGCAAAGAAATGATGCAATGAATGCATGTATAGAATGATCGTATGATGGTGCATAGTGTTATGTGTTTATGTGATGATGATCATGATGATTATGATGATTATGTAATGTTGTTGTGATGTATGCAATGATTGATGATTCTATATGCTTTATAGATGATGTTTTATGCTAAGTGAGATGGATATGATTATGTGATGAAAATTTTGCATGATGTGCATGTGATGATCCAATTATTCCTTTCTCAATCTTGGATTTGAGTAATAACAAATTCATTTTCACTACTAGTTTTAGATGTTCATAACAAGGGCATTATATCCTTGTTAATTAATCATGTTTTTCAGCAACTTTTCTTCTTGGAAATCTTGCTCTGTTGGACATGTCTTTCAATGATCTTATGTGAATCCAAGATCTATTTTATTAAAGGAATAAATGATTTCAGTGATTCCTCAAGTTCAATTATAGATGCATCAAGTTCAATTACATCCCTATTAAAATATAGATGTTTTTGTTCTTACTTTGCTGGACATGTCTTTTAATCATCTTAATGGACCAATTTCTTAATACATTAATAATTGATGAAATGATTTCGATCATGCAAATGAGATGGCATGCACTTATTTTTGTATTTTCTGATGCAAATATTATGATGTGATGTATGGATGGATGACTATGGTGATAATTTTTTCTAATGTATGCAAATGATGATGCAACTAATGTGTTTTCTAATGTATGCAAATGATGATGCAACTGATGTGTTTTGCTATATGAGAATGATGTGTTTTTGGTAGCGTCAAGTGTACTTAATCCATTGACAAGAGAGATAACCTCATTTTTGTAGCTTTGGAAACCTTATAAACAAAGGTGCAAACTAACATGGATGCAATCTACTCTAACCATGCAGATCTCATATGCAAAAGTTGACATTTGTAACAACCACTTTGTCGTGCTTTTTATCATCATTGAGCCTTTAAAATGTTGAAAGTGAGTACAAGAATCAATGGCATATTTTAGACCATGATGTTTGATATTGCAAGTTAACACAAGCATCTAAGTATAATTAAACTGAGATAACCTAAGTATTGCTTGCGTAAACAGACAAGAGTTAACCATTTTCCTATGAAAATTTATAATGTCATTAGTAATACTTTGTAGAGCACGTCCTGTGACAATTTCAACAGTAATAATGATAAACTCATAGACAACAGACAAAGAAAAAAATCATACTCCTTCCTAGCTCATCTAGTTCAATACATCATTGAGGTGCTCTAGAGATATGATAACAAAATCAAAGTACAAAAATTGAACATTTGTGTTTGACATGATAAAACCTTGATTCAAAAAGAACATCATCCATTTGAAATGTTCTTTTGGTTTGATTGATTCAATTGTTTGATTTGGATGGTTGATGTGTTTCTGATGGTATTTGATGTTCAATGTTTGGTTGCACTATGATCATTTTTTGGGTTGTGTTGTACTACTGCTATTTGTCTGTTGGGTCAAGCTCAAATTTTATTTGTCCCCAGTGAGTACATGATTTTTCCCCCAGTCTAGGGTGAGACACGACTGCGATGTCATGATATGTACATGGTGTTTTCCAAGGATAGACAGATGGATGGCGAAATCGAATGGTCAACATGCTCAAATAGATGGAAAAGCTAGCCTATCACAAAGTGCCTGTTGCCAGGTTTTCACTACTTGTTTTTATTGCACTTTTTTAGATTTTATGACTTTTTTTTTCACTTTTTTTTGGTATTTTTGTATTTTTTTGATTTTTTTTGTTATTGTCAAGACTCCTATTTTCTAGGTTTTCATCAAGGAAACCATTTTTTTAGAATATTTTTCTATTGTTTTTGGTATTTTTTCAGGACTTTTTTCTGATGCACTGGATGATTTAGGTGTAAAATTTCTTGAGATGCAAGCTGTTGAGGGGTTCATCAACTAAATCCCCTTGTAGTGTGGACAACTGATATACTCTTGATCTGAAGACTGAGACAATGACAAAGGGACCTAGCCATTTTGGTTCAAATTTCCCCTTCTTCTCCTTGTCTTATTGATTGCGAGGATTTTCTTTCAGAACTAAATAACCAACCTGAAATGTTCTAGGCTTTTACTCTGTGGTTGTAGCTTCTGGATATCCTTTGTTTATATGCTTTCTGGTGATCCACTGCATGCTGATGATGTTCATCCAATTGTTCTAGCTCTTGTAACCTAGACACTCTATAATCCTCATTTGAAATGATCCCCTTTAGTGATACACAGAGTGATAATATTTCAACCTCAATAGGTAGAATAGCCTCTAATCCATAGACCAAAGAATAGGGTGTTGCTCCTGTCAGGGTGCGGATACTGGTTCTGTAAGCCCACAAAGCAGGATTCAATTGAACGTACCAATCACTCCTAGCCTCATTGACCATTTTCTTCAATATTTTTTAGGATAGTCTTGTTTGAGGCCTCTGCTTGGTTGTTTCCTTCGAGATAGTAGGGTGTAGAAAACTAATGTTGAATGTGGAACCTCTCACAGAGCTCTTGGACATCCTGATTCTTGAAGGGTTTTCCATTATCTGTGATAATGGATTGTGGAATAAAGTACCAAAAAATGATATAGTTCAAGATGAAGGATGATATTTTTTTTCTTGTGATGGTGGTTAGGGGAACTACTTCAATCCAATTCATAAATTACTTCATGGCTGTGATGATAAACTTGTTTCTATTGGATGAAGATGGGTGTATTTTTCCAATGAGATCCAATCCCCACTAAAAAAAGGGCCATGTTGATGCAAAAGGGTGAAGTTCCTGCATTGGTGCATGGATGAGATTGCCATGAATCTAACACTTTTGGAAATTCTTGACAAACTAAAAAGAATCCCTCTCCATAGTCGGCCAGTAATATCCCAGATGAAGGAGTTTCTTAGCTAAGGTTAAACCACTCAAATGAGTTCCACAAACACCTTAACGTACTTCACATAAAGCTATTTTAGAATCATCACATTACAAACATCAAAGGAGAGTTCCATCAAGACCTCATCGATAAAGGACATCTGCGATAAGGGTGTGTTGGGTGGTTTGGCGAATGAAGTTTCATTTTTTATTACGGGAGAGGTCAGGAGGGGGGGTGTTATCTTTTAGGTATGCATAGATTTTCCCATAGAGGGAAGTGTTAGCCTTAGCTAGATGGTAGATAACTTGGGACTCAGGGTTTTCATAAGAAGGGTTGAATAGTTGTTCCACCATGAACTCATAACAGGCTTGTTTCTCTGGAATTTGCAAGAGAGAAGCAATGGTTGCCATGGAATTAGCAATTTTGTTGTTGCTTCAAGGAATCTGCTCAAATTTTATTTCCACAAAGTACTTTTTGAAGTCATCAACCATTATTTTGTAGGGCATCAACTTGTCATCCTTTGTTTGATAGTCATCATTTACCTGATTAATGACTAGTTGTGAATCCCCATAGACATGTAACTCTGTGATTTTCCACTCAACTACCACTTTGATTCCAATGATCAAGGCTTTGTATTCTGCTATATTGTTAATGCAAGGGAACATCAATCTGTAGGACTTGGGAATGGTATGTCCTTGTGGCGAGATAAACAAGATTTTGGCTCCTGATCCATGTTGTGTGTAAGAACCATCAAAGTACAAGACCCATTGTTGTGTGGACACTGTTAGGACATCAACTTCTAGAAACTCAATGTTCATTGGATGATTGTCTTGTAATGGTTTTTCAGATAACTAATATGTGATTGCTTGTCCTTTGATTGCCTTCCTATCAATATATTGGATGTCAAATTCACTCAGCATCATGACCCACTTAGCTAGTCTTCTTGTTAGATTAGCTTTGCTAAGAAGGTATTTTAGTGGATCTATCTTGGCTATCAATTTGATGGTATGAGTGAGCATGTAATGTCATAATTGTTGGGTAGCGAACACTACTGCCAGACAAGCCTTTTCATTGAAGGTGTAATTGATCTCATAGCCATTTAAGGTTTTGGTGATATAATAGATTGCCCTTTCTTTTCTTGTTGAATCCTCTTGTGCTAACAAGGCTCCCAATGATATCTTACTTGTTGCTATATACAATAAAAGTGGCTTTCCTTCAACTAGTGGTATCAAGACAGGTGGACTCTTCAGATATTGTTTCAATTGATTGAAGGATCCTTCACATTTTTAATCCCATCAAAAAGATACATTCTTGTGGAGAAAGTGGTTGAAGGGGTGAGTTTTGTCATCCAGTTGTGCAATAAACTTCTTGATAGATTGGAATCTTCCTTGCAAGGATTTGATCTGGCTAATATTTTTAGGAGGAGGCATCTCCATGATGGATTTGAACTTTGCAGGGTCTACCTGAATGCCTTTAGCCAACATAATCTACCCCAAAATTTTAGCTGATGTTACACCGAATACATATTTCTTGGGATTTAGTCTCACATTGAACTTCTCCAATCTAGTGAAGATTTTATCTAGAATTTCTAGGTGTCCTTCTCTGGTGTATGACTTAGCTAACAGATCATCCACATAGTGTTCCATGAAAGTATGCATCATATCATGAAAGATGGTGGTCATTACTCTCTGATATGTGGCTCCAAAATTCTTCAACCTGAATGGCATGATGTTCCAACAAAAGGTTCCCCATGGACATGTGAAGGCTATCTTATCTTGATCCTCAGGTGCAATTTTGATTTGATTATACCCTAGAAATCCATCCATAAGCGAGAACATTTCATGGCTAGTAGTCAAGTCCATGATGATGTCAATGTTAGGTAGAGGAAAATCATCTTTTGGGAAAGCCTTGTTGAGATCTCTAAAATCTGTGCAGATATTGATGCTTTTGTCTAGTTTGGAAACATGAAAAATGTTAGAAATCCACTCGACATAGTCAATAGGTCTGATAAATCCCACATCCAATAGCTTCTTCAATTCTACATTTACCAATAGGGAAATATATGGATGCATTTTTCTTAATTTTTTCTTGACTGGTTTTAGTCCTGATGGTAGAGATAGGTGATGCACAATGAGTTGTGGATCAATCCCTGGCATATCGACATATGACCAAGAAAAATTGATTTTCCTTTCTGTGAATAATTTGATGAAGTTTGAATTTTCTTGATCTATCAAGGATTCTACAAGATGGACAGTCTTTACTATTTCTTTATTGTCGATATTGATAGACTGGGTGGGTTCAACCAATACTTTAGATTGTTCTTGAAAGTGTTTGAGGAGTGTCAAATCTTCCATCCTTCGGTGCTTAAGAGAGGTTTTCACTATTGGATATGCTCTTTGTTTTTACTTTTTCGAGATTTCATACTGCCATTGAATGGTTTTCACCATTAGATCTATTCCCTATATTATTTATTTTACAGCTAGAAAATTTGACACTCTCTTGGTTGGAAGCTTTGTTATGATGTTCAATGGTGGAATCTATTTCAAGATTGGTAGAATAGAGGAAGTTGACAGTGGATTCATCATTTGAAAAGAGGGGGATATCAGATGGCTCAGTTTGATCCCAATCTATTAATTCAGGATGTATCAGGGGTAAGTAGTTGTTGGATTGGCTGAAGTCAGATGCAATAAGAGTACGATGGTAATGTCTTTGGATTGTCCAATATCAAAATTGATGTCTATAAGGTAACTCTCCTCTGAATTATCCATTTCACTCTGAGTTTGATTGTCTTCACTAGAATCATCAATGTGTAGTGATACTATTTTAAGTGCTCTATATCCTGAACTTTGACCCTCCTCACATATGGGTGTATAGCTTTGAACCACATCAATTTCCTTATCATGACAAGACTCTTCAGATAACGAATCCCACTCATACTGATTTGAATCAGTTTCATAAGCATCACTAGCTTGTAATTGTAGGATTCTTTCAACAATTTGTTGTCTGGTTTCTTCTCTAGATTCCTCTCTATACCCCAATCCTATTTTATCCTTGGATTGCATTGTGACAGATTGTATCGGTTCTATGATGCCTTCTTTCCTTTTACTGATAGGACCTTTTCCATCATATCCCATCTTTTCCATGATTGTCTTTCCTTTTCCGTATCGCTCTGTCTATACATTTGAGGTGGATGCTTGTGATGATTCATCATCTTTTTACAACCAGTTTAAAACCTCTTTGTCATCTAACTCATCAACTAAGGTGTCTTCTCTTAGAAAGGTTCCATCAAAGACTGTGGTTGGTTGTGATGATGTCTTGATGTGGAAGGTTTTCCATATGACTTAGGAGAAGATGAAAGTTGTGATAAACATAAGGATTTCTCAAATAAGTATTCCCCCATGCCTTTGTCTTTTAATTGGATCTTTTCAACTTATTTTGATAAGGAATTGAGTTGACTTTCATGATTTGATGGAGTAGACTCACTGGTAGCTTTATCCTTTGACTGGCCATTCTTCTCAACCCACTTTGACATAGAACTTGGTTGTTTTTCACTATTGGATGAGCTAGGTATTGGAGATTCCCTGTTGTGTAGCACAAAAGTATCTTATGTTGTTTTGAGGGTGTTGCAATACTGGGGGTTGTTGGAATTAGTTGAGATAGTGATTTCTTGCCCATTGAAAGGAAAATTTAGACACTGATGGTATGTTGATGGTACCACCTGCATCTCATGTATCCAAGGACATCCCAGGAGTATGTTGTATGTCAACTCTTTATCTAACACTTGGAAAATTATTTCTTTCACAACCGGTCATACTTGAATGGGTAGTACAATTAGTCCTTGGGAGGATCTCTCCTCATCATCATAGGCTTTGATTGCGATCTTTCTCCTAGCACCTATAGCATTTTCAGAATATCCTAGTACATGGACAAGTTTCAAAGTACATATATTCAGGCCAGCTCCTCCATCCATTAAAACACATTTGATGTGATGTTTGTGAATTAGGACTTTGATGTGGAGAGAAGTATTATGTGGATGGTTGATGTATACATCATCATGTTCAAAAAATGACAAGCAATGTGGCACGGTCAAGTGTCCAACCATAGTTTGGAATTGGAAAACTTCCAAGTTGTTTGGTACCGTGGTGGAGACTAGCGCTTGTTCCAAGATTTCCTTGTGAGCGGGTAAAATATTAAGAAGCTCTAATATGGATATTTGAATAGGTATCTTCTGCAACTGATCAACGATGTTATATTGGGTTGCAAGGATAATAGTAGTTGATTTGGATGTGGAAGGGGTAGATCCTTTCAATGTTACCTTGGCATGTCCTTGTGTGATTGCATTGACAGGTGTGCTATCTTGTTGCTCTCTGATTTTGATAACATTGACTTGATGTGAGGTAGTGTCGACATCATGGTGACGACTTTCAATTGCAATGATGTTTTGTTCATGTTATATGGTGTTATTGTTGGTTGAGCTATCATTTTGCAATAAGATATGATTTTTTCATGGGTTGGATCATCAACTACCTCAATATGTAGAATGGTGGTGTCATAGACATAGTTTATGTTTTCTCCCTTGTTATTTGATGATGAGGACTCTCCTTTCTCATAGTTTGGTAGAGGGTTCTTGAACGCCCCATGATCATTGTTTGTTTGAGGTCCTTCTACAAATATCGTTATGTTGTCAGTTATATCTTGTATCAAGTGCTTCAATTACATGCAGTCATTGGTTTTATGTCCCTTGTTGCAATGAAAGTCATAGAAATGGGCATCATTCCACCATGGAGGTTTGACTTGTGGTTCCCAATTTTTTGGCTCTTGTAGTGTTATGACCTTAGCTACGAGAAGTTATTTCAGTGTGGATTCCAATGATTTTCCTAAAGGAGTGAACCTTCTTCGATTTGAGGATGTGATGGTGTTCTAGATCCAGCATTACCTTGATTTTTTCCTTGGTTGACATTCTAGTTGTTGTTTTGGGTGTTGGGTGGATCATTGTTCTGATTAGTTTTGGTGGTAGCTACTATTAAGTTGAACACAGGTTTTGTATTTTGGTTTTCGACTTCACCATCGTCGTTACCTACATTCTTGTTTCATTGACAAAACTTTGGTTTGTCATTATTGTTGTAATATTTAGAGGAGTTTGATGAGTTGTTTTCATTGTATATTTTGATGACTCCTCTCTTGACCAAAGCCTCTTCAATTTTAATCCCGTTTTCAATCAATTTTTGGAAGGTTGGGGGACATTGCAATTCCAATTTATAACTCATCTCGTCATTGAGGTTTTCAATAAATATTTCTATCTTTTCCTTTTCAGGTACATGATGAGAATATCGTGCAAATATCCTTCTCCATTTTTGCAAGAATACAAGGAATGATTCACCCTTGTTTTGTTTCAAGTTACAAAGATCTTTCATGGTGATGTCATGTTGGATGTTGTAAGAATATTGGGTGATGAACTTGTTATCTAATTCCTTAGAGGTGTTAATTGGTGGAGTGAGTTTGGAAAACCATTCAAGGCATTGTCCTCCTAAGCTACATGGAAATAATCACATCAAGTAAGTTTATTCATAGGAAAATTTGAGACTCATGGTTTTAAATTTCCTTACATGATCAATGGGATCAGTTTTTCCATTGTATTTGTCATACTTAGGGAATTCACAATGTTTTGGAAAGGGAATCATGTGAATACTTTCATCAAATAGATATGGACAAATTTCCTGGATTAATTATCATTTTGAAGTCCCCCTTTTCATGTCAAGCATTTGTTGTTCGAGGTTCTTGACTAGATGAGTCAAGGCAACTGCTTGTTCGGGATCATTTTTTAGGTTTTTTGGGAGGTGCTTTTAGTTGATTTACATCAAAGTCTTTTGGAAATTTCACACCTTGTTTAGCTAACATAAGGAGGTATTTTTCACCATTTATTTCAAAAATCTTTTCTAAACATTTATGGAAATTAGGGTCTTGTTTAGCATGTTGAATATCTTCTTTGGTTACTTCTTCCCCTTCAGTGTTGTCGAGTCCATAGAAAGGATTCTCTTCAGCCTTAGCCATGGTGTTTTGAGTTTCATTGTTTTGAGTTTCGATAGTTGGAGTTTCGATGGATTGCATTTCGGTGTTTGTAGTTTTGATGGTTGGAGTTTCAATGGTTGGAGTTTTAATGTTTTGTGTTTCAAGTTCTTTTTCCTTGAGCTTCTATTTTTGTAACCTTGTTTGAACGGGAATACAAATGTTGTACTTTGACTAAACTTTGATATATGTTTGGGAGAGTACCAAGGATTACAACTAAGTCAAATAGAATGAAAAATTATATGAATGAGACTAAGTTGGATTTGATTATATAGCTTTGTTTTGTGATGAAAGGATGACAAATCTTGATGATGAAACTAGGCTTAATAATCAAAGGTGTGATAAATTTGATGATTTTGGAACTTTGAGATGTTAGATATTGGTTTAGGTTGGATAATTCCACTTGTAGAGGTTAATTTTAACAAGTTTAGACTCTAAGCTACCTAAGGAATGATTATGAACTTGAGAAGGTTATGAAATTTTGGTTCCAACTATGCAAGAGGGGACAAGTTTTTCTTCCCATACGAGATGCTCAAATCTTTGGAAAAGTCTTGGATTTTGACAATAGTAAAACGAATACAAGTTGGGATTGTTTCTTGAAGCTCTTTTTTAGAAATTGAAGACCAATCTCTCCCTAAATTCATAGAGTGTTGAGAGATGTTTTTGATGAGCTTTTCGACTAAGAACTATGGAATTTGGTTTCCGGATTTTAATCTTTCATGAAATCATTTGATAAAGCACATGTATAGACTCTGTTGTACCTAAGGAATGTTTGAACACTATTGAGAATTCCTAGGATAAGACTGACTATCAAAAAAGAGATGAATCTAGATCACTAGTTTTGTGGTCTATAAACTGCACCAAAACAGAGGAAAACTATGCCAAAACATAAGTAAATTTCCCCAAAATAGAGGAAAATTGTGCCAAAATAGAGGTAAACTGTGCCATAACAAAGGAAAAATATGCCAAAATAGATGCAAACTGTGCCAAAAGAGAGCAAAATTATGCCAGAACAGAGGCAAACTACACCAAAAAAGTTACAAGATCTGCCAAATTGGGAGAATAAGACCATTTCTTTGAAGTTTTTTTGGTTCTTCATATTTTCCAGTTAGAGACTTGGTTGTTTTGATAAATGTTTAAATTCTGAATCAAGGTTTTCACTTTCAACATGTGATGTTTGTGATTGAAATTGGTTTTGAAAAAACTTTGATAAAGACACATCAAGCAATGTACAACCTAAGTTTGTGAAAGACTGTATTCTTTTGGATTCCACACGAGTTTTACCCCAACAACACTTATTCTTAGTGGATGAATTCAGAAGCTTGGCTACACGGGCTCCCCCTTACAGTGCACTCACTTCTCAAGTCAACCAAGCTTCCAGCCCCCATAAAACTCCCATGGCAAGTTGATCATCTCTACTAAAAACTACGAGAATGTGGATGCCTTTGCAACGACCGTTGTTGCACCAAATAATAGATAAATATTTTTGGCCAAACTATAACAAGGGTTCTAGTACGAACATTCCATTCATGGGGGATAATCCATGTGGTGAGAGACCATTGCTTCCCTTCTTGTCGAAACTATCCTCGTGATATTTTCCTTTGTTCCAGTATCCACATTTATATACTGGTTGGAAGTCGCTTGGCTTTAGCATGTTACTAGTTGGGTCGTTCCCTTTGGTGATTACTTTTTCCCACAAGGCAGGCCCTCTAAGATAAACAAAAGCAAGCAAGTATACTCATAGTTCAATCACTCTTTCTTCCACATGAATAAAGAGAGAACACACGCTATATACTCCACTCACACTCACATATAAACATGAATGGGTCTGGCTTTTTGGTCACCCAGTTAAGGGGAGAGCATATTCCTACCATCCATTAAGCATGAAAGACATGGTGTTCATTAATGCTTTAATTAATTATGTTCCTAACGTAACCAAAAAGAAACAATTAAATCATTTCCAGCCCCTACAATAGGTTAGTAGTTTATGTTTGATTCTTTGATAGTGAATCTGGGAAACCTGCAAGACAAAAACACAAAGTATTAGCTCTCATATTTAGTGAAAAATAATGAAAATATAAAATGCGCTAGAACAGAGGTAATATACATTCCAATCTAAAAGAAATATGCGCAAGAGAAAGTGTCATTTGCACCAAAAGTCTCACATATGAACCTGTGAACATAAATTTTCCAGAATGTTAAAAAGAATAGGGTAGGGCCCCACAGTGGGTGCCATTTTGTGTGTGTGTGTGAAATGTGTAAAGTTAGTATCAACACAAACCTTAATGAAATGAATTATATCAAATATTCAAAGAAAAAAAACTACTTTAATTTGCAACAAAATAAATCTTTTAAGAATATCTCATTGTCCTCTATTCTTAAAGATTCTTTTAACCTTTTGGCCCTCAGACTTCTATGTGCACAAAGGCTATTAGAATGACACTTAAGAAAGAAGATTAGTATTTAACATGCAAGCTAATTAAATTTCTTACATGAAACTAAATGGTAGAAATGATGATGGATATATATTATGATGAATGATGGATGATTATGATGAATGGTGGGTGACTATGATGCATGGAAAAACTATGGTGGATACTATGGTAGTGATTTATATCATTCTATATATGATTCTACATATGCTTAAATGAAAATTCTAAATATGCTAATTTAAAATGCAACTATGATGCAAAGGGTGACATAAAATTCAACTATGAAGCAAAGTGTGATTATAAGATCTAACTATGATGCAAAACATGATATGAAATGTAACTATAAGACTCCAAAATGCTCCAATGCTCAAACAATAGACCTGCATGACAACTCTACTCAAATATGGGATGCAAAATACAATGCCAAAGGGTTGTATTTATAGCCTTTTCTAAGCATCTTATGAAGTTGCAACGATCAATGGTCCAGATTCGAACAAGAAGAATGAATGGTGGAGATGAAGAGAATCAAGAAGATGTCCCGTTGACCAAAGACACCATGCCAAATGGATGGAGGAATCTCTTGACCAATGGGAAACATGCCAAATGGATGGAAGACTCAAGTGTGGGAAGAAAAGACCATGTGTTTGAAAATTGGTGGAAGATAATTCTAATTAAAAATTAGAATTATTTAATTTCATGTGACCTTGGTGAGGTGGCATGAAAATTTGTAGCTAATTCTAATTAAAAATTATAATTATTAGAATATCCCCTTGACCAAGGGTAACATGCTAAATGGATGAGAGAATCAAATGTGTGAGGAATAAGCCATGTGTTTGAATGCCAAATGTGTGGGAGAATCAAGTGTGTGAGGAATAAGCCATGTGTTTGAATGCCAAATGTGTTGGAGAATCAAGTGTGTGAGGAATAAGCCATGTGTTTGAAAATAATTCTAATTTAAAAATTAAAATTATTTAATTTCATGTGACCTTGGTGAGGTGGCATAAAAATTTGTAGACATGTGCTTGAATTCCTAATCTAAGATTAGTGAAACTTAATTAAATAAAAAAAAATTAGAAATTCATTTATTTAATTAAATTAGAAGAATATGATTTTTTAGATTTGAAGAATTAAAGGATACGAGCAATATAAATAAATTGTGAATTTATTTTTACGTAGCCGAATATTAATTAAATAACTAGAATTTAATTAATTAAATGTTGTGACTGATTTTAGGTGTATACACTATGGTATTAGCAATGAGACATATTTGTGCTTTTTCGTTTTTGATTTTTGTTTTGATGTTCTCTAATAGGTGGTAATTTAATGAGCTCATGGAACAGAAGGATGTGTAAATTTTTTTCATTTTCAGACATAGGACATGGAAGTTGGAACAATTTGAGTTCATAAGGCTTTTTTTTAATACTTGATTCACCAATTTGTTGAGGTGGATATAGAGAAGGAGGACATGTGATGATCCTATCATTCTTATGAGGCATTGGTTGTTCTTTAGGAAGGAGGAGGATCTTGATATCCTATCCCTTTTGTTTGTTCAATAGGAATTTTCTATTAAAGTTTGTGAATTTCATGCTCATTAGTTATGTCACATCCTTGGTTGGTTAAGATATTAAAGCCTTGGCCATAGGTCTCTTCTAGGTTGATGGGAGTGTTGGTCACTTTGTTAACATAAGATGAATGACTATGCACTTGATTAGATGAGCTAGGTTCACTCATTGTTGGAAGTTTAAGATTAATTTGTGACTCAAGTTTAGGATGTAAAAGACCAAACATCTTAAGTTGTGTTGGTTGTTTCATGGAAGGATAGAAAGATGAATTATTCTCAAGATTGTTAAGGCAAGATCGTTTATGAATTCATTCATTCTATCGTGATCTTCTCCAATGATGTCAACTTCATGAGGAAATTCATTAGGAGTTGGGTGATCATGAGTAGGTTCAATTGCATTAGGATCATTGCCAAAAACACAAATTGAAACATCAACCAAAGAGAACAAGGACTTCCACACATTGGTAAAACACTTGTCAATTTTCATATTTTTAGACTTAAAACAAGGTAACTTGTTGTTTACCCTATGCAACAAACTGAAAATGAAATGTTCTAAATGCAATTCTAAATTTAGACAATGAACTAAATGAACCAAATTAAGCTAGATTTAATGAAATTAATGAAAAATAAAATTAGAAAACTACAATAGAGATCTGACATCAACAAATAGAAGCACTGAACATAAGTTTTTAAATTCTAGAACTACAAATTAATGCATGATCAAGGACTCATTTTCCCAAGGATGAATGGCTTCTAGATTAGGGTTTTGAAGTTTATTTTTACTGATTTTTAGGTCTTTTTTAATGATTTTCAGATTCAGGTGTGCTACAGTAAGTTTTAGTTTGATTTCTATAAATGCAAATTGAAAATGTGACAAAATGATGAATTACAAGACCTAGTTTGATATGCAATTTTCTTTTCAATTTTCAAATGCAAGTTTATGATCTAAATGATATGCAAGATGACTAATTTTTGTGTATTTTTCAGATTTAAAGAATGTAAACAATGCAGTCCTAAAAACCTAAATGAGATGCAAATTTGAATGCAAACTAGGAAACCCTAAATGACATCTAATTTAATACAAATGAATGTAAGATCTAACCTAGGATGACAATAGACTCCAAAACTAGACAATTACAATGCTCAAGAAGTCAGGTTCACAAAAATGAAACAAAGAAAAAGAGGTTCACCATAATTATATCAAAAAAATGATGAGCCTAATTTTATTAGTGTTGTTTTATTCAATTATGAGGGCTATAATGCATAAATAATAAGCATAAATCAAACCTAAATATTATATAACAACAAATAGGAAGGTTTTAAGATGCTAGAATGATGTGTACATTGCTGAAAAAGTGTTGTTTTGGGCCTCACTAAGGACTCATTCACCTAGTGGCACATGGGTCCATGCTAGGGTTCTAGAAAACTGATTTCTAGGTTCTTTTCTTCAATGTATGCACTCCCAGACCCCAGGTGCTCAACTTCTGAAAGTTAGAATTTTTTTTTGCGACTTCATTTTCATGATCTTATAATAAAGGTGACAACTTTTACAACTTTGCAACTCCACTTGATCTTCAACCTAAAACCTGCAATCACACATCAAAGAGGAGAAAATGTTGATTGTTAGGGGATAGGGGTTTTCCTTGGTCAAACCCCAGTTTGGTAATTAAACCTTGAATTGAAACAATGCATAAAAGGAAAGATGAATGAACAATATAATGCTACACATCACCAATCCTTAATTGAACCTTGGAGTACAAATCATCAATCTTGCATGAATTGGCCTCAATAAATGTGGATCTTGATCACAATACTTGATTAGAAACAACACCTTGAATATGCTTGAATTGGATTCTCAATGCTACATCAACATATGAGCTCAACTACATATGTGATGTACTATTCCTTTGACATGATGATATAATATTTTATTTCTTTAATAAACTCTATAAATATGCCCTTGAATTCCTTCTTGAATGCTCTTGAATGCTTTGTGAACTCTTAGTATGCTTGCATAAAAATTCTTAGCTTGCTTAGGTGAAACTATGTGAAATAACCTTATATTTATACTTAAGATTAAATACTTAAATTCAAATAACACAACTCGACATCAGATCTTGAATTTGAAATTATTAAAATACCAGCCAAAACACATCCCAAGGGGGTGTCTTGAGTTAAGGAGGACCCATTCACCACAGGGCGAATGGGACCTAGCATACTCAACTAGGACAAGTTTCAGGGAATGAAAAAGAACATGCCAAAAGGGGGTCTTAGGACCTAGGGAGGACCCATTCACTAGGTGGTGAATGATTCCTAGATCACCAACCTAGGACACATACCTTGTAAAATTAATTGTTGTGAAATATTATTAATGAGTGTGGAGCTTTATCCCTCAAAAATTACAATTAATAAGGCTTGGATATGAATTAAAGGGGCCAATTTAGCTCTAGTTAACCTTAATTAATTAATAAATCCCTAGATTGATGTGAAAGTGTAAAGAAGCACTTTAAAAAAATCCTAAATATGGCACAATTAAGTCCATTTTATCATTGATTATTCATTCCCAAATTAAGTAAGGAAAAGGGATACTTTTTTTGTTACTACAAAAGTGCATCTAGAAGATTAAACTTAATTTTGATGGAACCAAAAGGAAAAATGTAGATTTGAGAAGGGGAAATGATGTGTACCTATCACCAAAAGTTTTTTTTCAAAGTAAATTGAGGACTCATTCACCCTATGGTGAATGGGTCTTAGCTAGGGCTCATGAAAAAATGGTTTCTAGGTTTTTTTCTCCTATGTCTACACTTCTATTTATTCTCAAATCTCTCAGTTGGAAAGTGCAAAATAAATTATGTAGGTCAATTTCCATGAAATCACAAGAATGGTGACAAATTTGACAACTTTTCAATTTTTCTCTCCAATAGCTCTTCTACCTAAAATTTGCAGAAACACATCAAGAGAGAAAAATGTTGTTTTGTTAGGTGAATGGGGGTTTTCCTTGGTCAAACCCTGTTTTGGTAACTAAACCTTGTAATGAAATGAAATAACATGAATGAATGATAAATGAACAAATACAATGTCACAACTCACCAAACCCTTGTTTGAAACTTGGAATATAGATCTGCAACTTGCATGAAATGGCTTCGATGGATGTGGATCTTGATCTTCAAACTTGACTTGAAATAATGGGGCGATCCCACAAAGTTGGTTTACAATTTCTAAGAGATTCTGATTTTTGTTGAAATCACATATTTTTAGAAAATATAATGATTTAAGCCTTTAAAATTTTCATTTAAAGCATTCCAATTGAAGAGGACTTGATCAAACCCCCTTGGATAGAACCCTGCTAGTTTTAAACTATACCTATAATGAAGTCTCCTTTACACCTATCAAAATGCTGATAAAAAAAAACTTTTGATTTACCTTTTAGGGGATCAAATGAATTCATTTAAAATTTATTTTTTGTAAGTATGTAGTCCTTATTATAATCTTCCCAAAAAGTATAATATTAAATAAATTTAATTTAATTATTATATTTATTTTTTATTTCTTGTGAATGTAGGTTTTTCACTGAAAATCAAACTCTTTGTTCTGTACATGTGGAAAAACAGAATATTTAAAAAAAAAAATTCAAAAATATGAGTACACTAGACATTGAAGTCCTTGATCCAACAAAAAAAAGTTGAATTTCGATACATACAAAAAAAGTTATGCATTATATGGTCGTGCTATGTCTGAATTGTAATTGGTTTGACTTTGAAACTTGATTAAACAAAAAATATTCAATAAAAAACTATCTAATCAATTGGAAGCACTAGATATCAGAGTTACAAATCTAAATTCAAAAGAATTAGAATTTTATCTTTCATGGAAAAAAAGTTATGCTTTATATGGTGAGCATCACTTTTAAAAAATGATGTTTTCTAAAAAAAACTAGGTTTCAAGGGAGATGGAAAAGGAAGTACAATCTAATTCCAAAAATTTTGAAAAAAATATATTTAGAATCTATAGACAAAATTTCATGAAACTTTAGTTTTCATCATCTTCAAATTCCTCACAGTTTATCCGCTATAGGTGCTTGAAAGTGAAGATTTAGTTAAAAAATAAAAATTCAGTGTCTAGTTTGGCCAAAAATTGTAAACCGCTATTGTGGGATCACCCAATTCCTTTGAATGCTTGAATGGATCTTGAATACTACATCAATATATTAGCTCAAATAACATGCATGATGCAAGAATACTTTGATATGATAATTGATATTGATTGCTTCAATAGATCTTCAATAAATTTTCTCTTGAATGCCTTGAAATGCTGCAATAATGCCCTTGTGAAAATTGCTTGATCTCATGAAAATATTCTAGGTGAAGCATAGTGAAATGACCTCTTATTTATACATATGTTAGAATTAATTCATGAAATTCAAATAACAAAAGCTGACATATGAATACACATTTGAAATCGTTGAAATACCATAATTGTTTTTTGAAAATTTAGGTCCTAGGTCTAAGTAAGGACCCGTTCGCCCTTGGGTGAATGGGTCCTAGCTCACTCACCTAGAACAAACATTCTCTAATGGTAAGTGTTGTGATATGGCATTAATGAATGTCAATTTTTCCCCTTCAGAAATTACAATTGATTAGGATTGGATTTGAATTAAAGGGGTCAATTAAGGAAAATTAACCTCAATTAATTAATAAAGCCCTACATAAGTGTGAAAGTATAAAGGTACACCTTACAACACCATAAATAAGGCACAATTAAGCCCATTTAATTAAAAGGCCCTAAAATTAATATGAATATGTAAAATACATATTACAACACTAAATTAAGGCATAATTTAATCCTTTTTATTTAATATTTATTACCAAATTAAGTGTGAAAAAAGGATACTTTTTCCTACACTGCAATTTCAATCTTATTTCCAAGTCTTAATTACATTTCATTTACATGTTCCTTCTTTGCATTAACAATCAACTTTTTAATTTCTAAATCTTTGCTTAAAGAATTTACAACTTTTATTGAAATAATTATTCTAACCTTTTTTCATTTTGTTGATTTCCTTTTATTTTTAATTACTTGTTGTTTGGTGTTTTTTATCCTCTTATATAGGAATTTATATTTTATTTTATTTATTTAAGTGCTTGTTTAATCTATTAATTAGATTTATCTTATTTACATCTTTAAACTATTTCAAGTCTTAAAATTAAAACAAGTCCATCCTTTTATTTTAATTTTAATTTCTATATGTTTGGTGTTCTTTTACCCTCTTATATAGGAAGTTGGAATATATTTATTTAAATGCTTGTTTAATCTATTATTTAGATTTATCTCATTTTCATCATTGAACTAGTTCGAGTATTAAAATAAAACAAGATCAATTAATTATTTATGTTTATTAAATGAATCTTATAAACCATGATTAAAAGAATATTCTTTAATGCCCTTGTGGGTTAGCGGAGTTGGTCTAAGTCTCGGGTTTGTTCCCCAAGGTCTTGGGTTCGGCTTCCTGGCCCATCACTTACCCTTCTACGCACACTTGGGGTATGTGTTGGTTACCGTGTGGCCCTAGGGCCTATTCTTACCTTAAGCTCACCTCGTAAAGGAAACCCGCTGGGCTTGAGTCACTGAGGATACCCTATGGATAACAAAAAAAAAAGAATAGTCTTTAATTATATATATATATATATATATATATATATATATATATATATTTATAACAAGATTGAACATCTTGAGGACAAATATAATTATAGAAAAAAAATCATAAGTATAAAAAAATTATAATTATACTTGAATAATTAAAATGAATGGAAGAATTATAATTTTCTAGCTTTTTTATATATCAAAGATGGGCTAATTTAATTCTCAAAATTAAATAAGATCATTTAATTTATTTTATTTTTAATTTCAATTGTCTCATACTTATAAGGGACTTTTATTTTTGCTCATTATTTGTCTCTTATAAAAATCTCTTATTATATGTCTCTTATTCTTAAGGAATTTAGAAATACCTAATTGATTGAACTAATTTTTATTTTATTTTCCTTTATGTATTCTTCTAAATTTTTCTTGTGTCCTTTTTAATTAAATACTTCTATTGGTCCAAGTGGTGTAATTATTAGCTTCTTTGTCCTTGTTATGTGTGCCACCTATCTCTCCCTCACCCCTACCCTTTGTCTTTTTATTTATTTATTATCTGCAACTTATCATTTTTCTCCTTGAGCTTGTAGTTATCCTGATGATGGACCATAGAGTGTGATCAAAAATGTTGATGGAAAAACTCTTACACAATCAAATTTAGAAATAATCTAGAAAAAACCAATATGGATTATGGAAACTTGATATCATTAGTTAACTAAAAAAAAAAATTAATCTGTAAACCCTCAATGCTCAATCTTACATTATCAACCATAAAGGATAAACACAAAATCCTAGGCCCTAAACCTTATACGTTAAACCTTGAATCTTGACATTAATAATACAACACTAAAACCTTAAAAAAATTAATCCCTAAACCCTTAATGCTTAACCCTCCATCATCAATTATAAACCACAAAAACTAAACCCTATGCATTTAACCCTAGGTAAAAAAAAATTAATCCATAAATATTCAATGCTCAACCATAAGCCCTTAACCCTATATGATAAACCCTAAAACTTGACATTAATAATTTAACACTAAACCTAAAAAAGTAAATTTAATCCCTAAACCCTTAATGTGGAACCCTCCATCATAAACCATCAAACCTAAAACCTAAACAACTAAGAATAGAGAGAGAGGAGGGAGGAGGGAGGGGGGGATGGAGGGAGGGAGGGAGCGAGAGGTAGAGAGGAGGAGAGAGACATGAGATAAATAGTAGAGAGGGAAGGATGGAGGGAGGGAGAGGTAGAGAGGGGAGAGAGAAAGGTGAGATAGAGAGTAGAGAGGGAAGGAGGGAGGAGAGAGATAAAATGTATAGTACAATAGAGAGAGGGAGGGAGAGAGAGAATTTGTTCTATATTGGAATAATAGCTTTTAAAGAACTTGAAAAAATTTGGTTTAAAGTTTCTATGGGAATTGCACAGATTAAAATTAGCCTTTTCCTTGAGAATTTCCTTGATAAGGTTTCTTGTTGGTTTTGTAATGAGTAAGTGCAAGAATTTGGGCCCCCAAAATGTTCAAAAAGTGGAAGCATTCTTCCTAATTTTTAGAATTTGTCACAGTTGGACTAAAAATTGGAATCACTTACATACTAAACCTTAAAAACATTCAACAATATGAAAATTATTATTTTGAGTCTAGTTTTCAAATATGTAATTTATTCTAATACCCAAATGATCCAAAAAAAATTTTAATACAGATGTATGAAAACCAATTTTTATAAGTCACTTTTTTAGGGCCATACCATGCATGTGTACAAACACCATAATTTGACCTAAATAAAATTGATTTTCTAATTATTTTTGAGGAAAGATGTGTATTATAATGAAGATTGATGAATATATTTTTTTATAATTTTTTTCTTAATTTTTTTTTTATTAATTTATTCTTTGCCCTAATTGCTGATTTTTAAAACCATTGTGTAAGAACACCATAACTTGAGCTAAACTTATCATATTTTGAATTTTATCTTTTTCATTGTATAAATAATTGTTTATATATTGGTTTCATATAATTTTTTAACAAGAAAATTAACAAATTAAAAGTTATTAAAAAACATGAAAACCTAATATTTCAAGTTTATGGACCAATTTCCTCATAAATTAATTAAAAAATAGAAAAAATAATCCAATCATTAAAAAAATTACATATTTGAAAACAAACATTGTCATATATAATGGGTTTTCATTTCATAAAATAATTTTGAAAAAAACCTCATGATCTATATTGCTAAAGTTAGTTTTTTCTCCTAAAATTTCCATGACCTTGTACTTGTAGGTCCAAGGATAAGTGTTGGGTTGACATGCCTTTTCTGAGACTAAATACAAATGAAAAACATATATTGTGAGTTTCAAAATATTTGAATGAGTACCCACTTTAAAATGGGTAACTATTCTAAAAAATAATGGGTACATGTTTTAAAGCTAAAAAATGACACTTCCCTTGAATGTGGACCCAAATTATTGCACTTACTCTAATCTTGGTTATAAGGTTGATAAGGTTTATTATTTTGAATTTTTTCCTCTTTAAAGCCACCAATTATTTCCTAAAATTTTGTAACAAGGTATTTAATTCATGTAATTAATTTGGAGGTGAAATAGAAATAGTTGGTTTACTAGCTACTACTATAGGGAGATGCATAAATATTAGCTAGGTAGGTGGGATATAAAGAAATAAAGGCATTGGAGGCCTTGGGATGATTTTCTCAGCTTAGATTAGGCAATTTTTAGCTTTTATAGCTACAACATAGGTATTGGGAAAGGCTATTCTTTCCATTAGCTATATAATAAAATACATGTCACTATTCAAAGCCATTAGATAATACAATAATTCATATTTGGGGAAAGGCTTGACCAAGGCTATAATCCTATCCCAAGTCTTTTGGAACCTAAAGTTGAAGTCTCAAATTTATGAAGAACTCTTTTGATAATGGTAAACTGTTCTACAAGGGACAAATGGTCACTTTTGTCTTCAAAATATTTAAAATATTCTCACCTAACTCATCCCGAATATGAATTGAATTAGGAAGTAACCCCCTATACCATTATAATGCCATCCTTTAAAGAAGGTGGCAAATAGTCTAACAAATATATTATTTGTTATAATATTATAAAATAAGTAGATATTGATAATATCTTGGATGTTCTCTATAGGGGTAGTAGATTTTTGAACAATAAAATAAGGTGTACTTTCTAAGGTTGCTTGTAGTACCCCTCCGTTTATGCTTATACTTTCTGTTGATACTTTTTCATACTGTTAGACCTATGTTGTTTTGTTGGATACTTGGATCGCTGGTTTTGAGTGATGATGGATTATTCTGTGACATGATGATACTTTGTGTGATGATTATTGTTTTCAAACATGATATGATTTAGCGTAGATGTTTACTTTCAGTTGTTTATGGATATGCACATGCTTATGATGGACTAACAATGTTTACTCAGTCAGTTTTCTGTGAGTGTATTGGTGTGGAGAACAGAATCGCATCACTCGCTTGCGAGTGCCCTGCAATATCTGTGATTTTCTCTACACGGTGTGTTTATTTAATGCTTTATATATATATATATATGTATGCACATTATTTGCTTGGTTGCAAGATTTGCAGGTACATGACACCGACTCCACCTGTGTAATCAGGTCTGAGCGTGTCAAGACTCAACGGAAATGTTGAACGAGAGATAGTAGTTAGGTTTATCCTACTCCAGTCTTCAACCTTAGTCTTAGTACATTGTCAGTTTTCAGTTTTGAGTCATAGGTTGTATTGTGTTTCTGTTGGTTAATTTGTTTTGAAAAGGTAAATATTGGTTTATTTTAATGTTAATTATTGTTATTTTAATTAATATATTTAAATATGATTGAAGTTTATTTACTTGATTATTTAATACATTAGTTAGTTTATTTAGTTAAATAGTTGGTCTTGAGAGGATTTAACTATTTTAATTAAATAAATTAATTAATTAGATTAAATTATTAAGTGCATAAATTATATTGTGTTTAAATAGATTAGAAAATAAATTAGAAAATTAGAAAATAAAAATTAAATAAATTGCATGTGATTTGAAAGAAAATTGATTTTTAAGATTTAAATTTAAATAAATAATTATTGCATGCAAGTTTTTGAATGGAAAAAACTGCCGAGAAGTGGAGAAGATATTTTCTCAACAACTTCTCGACATGTGTGTGAGTGCCATAATTGCAAGAGGTTGTTGAAAAATTTCACGGAGGTTATTGAGGATCTGGGGATTTGGCATGGGGTTATTCAATTGCCTCGGGGAAATTTTCTGGGAACTGGCAAAAATTCTTTCTCTATGTGTTAAAAATCCAATTTTTCTTAAGAATTGTTATCTCTCTGTTATTTGGGGTTGTGATACTTTGTGGATGATCTTCTTGGTGGTTGAACAAGCTTTCTTGGATTGGGGAAAATATTTTTGAAGAAGATCTTGGGAATTTGCACGTTACAGGCAAAAGGTTACATCTTTCAGGCAGCTAATTTATACATGTATTTTACTTGCAATTATTTTTGAAATTATTTCTTTAAAAATGTTGGAGAAAATTTTAGTATCCTTTTTACCTGTATTCTTCTCTGGAGATATAAAAAAATTATATAATGGAAATTTCTCAAAAGGATTATTGATAAATTTTGGTTAGGATTCCTGTTGAAAGAAGAGATGATAATTTTATTGTGAAATTGTTGTGTTGATTGAAAATTTTATTGTAAAATAAATTGGTATTTGGGTTAAATTCTCTTTTAATTTCTGTTAGAAAACAGTATTTTTTTTAAAATAATCACAGGAATTTTTCCAGAAATTATTCTGGAAAAACTCTTTGAAAAGTATTTATTTATTAACAGTAATTATTTACTGTTGAAAACTTTTGTATATGTATATTCATATATGCCAGAATTTAAATGTTTATTTGTGAAATTTTTTTAAAACAAACTTCAAAAAAACTCGTATATGTTATTCCGCTGAAAATTGTCATACGAAATTCTTATGAAAATCCGTTTAAAATGAAATCACATATTCGCAGGTTATTCTTTACATGTTTAAATTGTTTTTTTGTTTTAAATATTTATTAAAGTTTTGTTTGGGGCCATGGGGGCTACCCCCACAGCGCCCCCATATGGGGTGACGGCTGTGGAGGCAACCGATGCTGCCCTTACAGGCAGCGGCTGCTGCCACACAGCCGCTTCTCCACATGGGGAAGGCTGTCGGCCGAGGTTAATAGGCCACGGTTGTATAAAAATAGCGGCGACTGTGTAACCATTTCTCTGTGTTAAAATCCGCGGTTAACATTTCCGCGAGTAAGATCTTCGATTAGGGTTTCAAACATTTTAAAATAATATATATATATATATATATACATATATATATATATAAATATATATGTGTATATATATTATTGAATTATAATATTGAATTATATTATTGAATTATTATTATAAAAAAATAATATAATAAATTAAAAATTTAGATTGGCAAGTTAAATAGAAAATTTGGAGGTCATTGAACTGTGAAGTTGTGAAAATAAAATCCAGAATTAAATTATATTGATTTTGTTGTGTGATTATAATCTTTTGCATATTTCTTGAAAGGATGGAATTAATAAATCTTTTAATTAAGTTGATTTTGAAAATATATGTTGAATTTTAATGAATGCTTATGGATTTAGTGTATCCAAACAATAGGAAATTTATTCTTCTTGGTTTGTTTCATACGTGTTTCTTTTGGGGCAAAATTGGGAATGTTTATATTGTAATTTTCTATTTTAAAGTCTTCCAGAGTAATTTTTGAGAGTGGGATTTTAGGAATATTAAGTTGAGTTCTTTTGAAAATCAATATTGTGTATATGGTTTTGTTTAGAGGTTGACATCTGTTTATGAACATTGAAAGTTGTTCCTTATGATGTGATTGGTCTTTTATTGATATGGGTTAGATGTTTACCTTGTAAACCATAGTCTTGAAAACGTAGTTTTCCATGTTATGTTTAGGGGAGTGGCTAGTTGTAAGGGCCGACACACAAAGTGGTGTCAGGGTAACTTACAATTAGTTAAGTAAGTCAGTGAAAACTAAAGAACACAGTAGATAGATCTAAAACATTTAACAAGTTATGTATGCCTCTCTTATGACTCTTGAGCTTCTGTAGTCATGAGTATAAGATGAGAAGGCCTGGAATGGAAAAATCAATGTCTCATTTCCTTAAGAGACATTCGATTTCTGCAACGGTAAGAAATAGGGGCCAGGTTTCGTAAGAGGTTACCAGGGTAACCCAAGGATTGGGGGCCGGGACCTAGGAAGAAACACCAGGGTAACCATTGCTATGTTGTGATGACACTCCACCTAGAATAATAGTTAAACTTTGTGTTGTGTTTCTATCAATCGTCAAAATTTGGAAGCAATGTAACCAATAGTTTGTATGTACTAGTGTCTAGGGTTAGTAGATTTGGTCTAGGTAGCCTTATTACTATCTCCTAGCACGGGGGGTGGACCTACGGGTACCACATGGCTGGGTGGAACGTGCACCTTACTCGGTTGGGTCCTCAGTTCGATTGTAGCATTGAGAGCTTCATGGATGGAGAGCTCGCACATGGATTCCTTCTATACTTTCATCATTGTATATTGTAAACATGGTTTTGAAAACATCCCTCAAATGTATAAGAGGTGATCATTTGTAAACTTGTATCTATTATTTGAACTACCTCATCAGATGGATGAGTAATGTAATATCATATCAATGCAATGTATAAAAAAATGTTTGTACTTCATTATATCTTGAATGGAAAATTTATCATTATGCAATGTTTATTTTATGTTATGAATTATTAAGTGCAATGCGAAATACTTAAGTCACTTATGGAAAACTTAAAGTAGTGTAACGTCGTTTAACCTAAGAATGTATGCAATTAATTAATTCAATATTAATACTTTTAAAAAAAATTATTACACCTTTATAACACAATTGCAACGTTCTTAGGTTATTAAGACGGGGCATTACATTGCTACTAGGATGCCATAATGATTGTAAAGGATAAGATGACTTCCTCTATTAAAGGTGATCAAAACTTAATTTATTGGGACAAGAATAGTAGGAGCATTGAATAGTATTTTTCTTAGCTAGGAGGAACTACTATTAGTAGGTATAGATGTATTATTGGTTGAGTTCTTAAGTATGGTGAACATTGATTGCTTCTATTTTCTTTATTTCTCAAGATAAAGCTAGTTCTAAGAATTCAAAACACTTAGCTTTATAAGATGCTCTTGTTTGTATCTTTAGTATGAAGCCACCACTTGTAGTGGAGTTGGTTGGGGCCTAGGGTTTGCTCCCTCAAGTTCTGAGGTTCAACTCCTGCTTCATAGTGTGAATAACTAATGAGGTCTATTACAAGTGTGCTAGTGGCTTGCTCCACTGACTTGGGGTATAGGACTAGACTTTAATTAAATAATAATAATAATAATGCATCTAATGAATTCAACTACTAAGAATAACACCAATATTATCAATATAATTAAGGCTCATTAAAATAGTCCCATTGAACATGTTAGAAACTTATTTTTACCAAAAAATGTACCCTTACTAAACCTAGTCTAGTATTTCAGAATAATATTGAGAATAATCTCTCAGGTGTGGGACCTTACTAACTTGAGATCAAACCTTTAGAGGAGGCTATTTCATTTCTAATCCTAGATTCAAGTGTCAATCCAACTCAACATAGATTGAAACTAAAACCTTCTCCTAGTGTAATGATTCATTTAAGGGAAAATGAAGAAGGATAACACAAAAGGAAAGGTGGTGATGCACCAATATTTAGTTAGGTTCTCTCCCAAGTCATAATAGCACATGAAACATTTGAAAAATTAGAAAAATCAGAAAAATCCCTATTTTAATAGCTCTTGCGAACATGCATGAACATTAAGATTTTGAAAACCACTAATAGGGAAAGAAGTTCAATCCATAGATAGTTCCTACAAACTAGTCATACATATTGCACATCTCTTCAAAAATGTAAAGCACCATCCATACATGAAGGAAATAACATTAATCCAAGATCACAAGGGAAGTGAAATATCCATAGTTTATGTTGAAAAATGAGACAATACATAAAATAAAAGGATTTAGAAGAGGTGAAAATAATAAAATTTATTGATTCCAAAGTATTAAGCCAACATTTCTATAGCTTTAAAAAATAAGAAAGCTACTTAGAGATGTTTTTCTCCTACTTGTATTTTGGTAAAAAAATGAGGGAAATCCTAAAAAATGAGGCTTATTTGGCCTTAATACCCCTTATAGGATGACACAAAATTTGTAATTAAATTCATTATATAGAAGAAACCCTATCCATTATCCTCATCAATTCTCTATGAAATAATGTCCCTTCAAAATCTGATCTGATCATCTTGAAAAATAGAAAGAACATCTTATATTTCTACCATAGCTTTGAGCATTGATGGCTAATGGGATTGACTAGAAGGAAAATGAAACTACCTAAGAAATATTCTAAATTATTGACCTAGGGATGGCATGTTAGAAAATGGCTACACATCAATAACTTAGGAATGGATGAGCACCATTTTTCTCATTTAAATCCATGCCAATCTGCATAAAGAATAATTTTTGGATACATTGGATTTGGTGAAGTGGTTAGCAAAAATTAAAAATGCATTAATGGAGTTCTTAGATCATACCATGGGTAGGTGGAGTTTTTTCTTTCAAATGATAGTTTCAAATGAAAAATTATGATAAATATTTGAGGGAGATTAAGAAAAAAATCCTAAAAAGAAAAGGTGTTGGACTATTAAGGTTAAAACTTTAGGTAGGGCTTAATATGGTATAGAATAGTAGATGCCAACAACCTAAATTCAAAGGAATTTTTAGTGTAAATCAATGGAATTTCAAGACTTAAGAGATGAAGGGAAAGAGGTATTCAAATAAGGGATGGTTGAAAGTTTGATTCTAAAATACTTAGAAATTTTTACAATGGAAAGTAGTGGGGAATCAAGGAATCAGAGATGAAGAGGAATGTATACTAAAGGATGTGAGGATGACGAAATTCTAAAGTCCAATGATCTGATTACATCAACATGATGTCATCACATAGAAATGTTGACATCAACATGATGTCATCACATAGAAATGTTGACATCAACATGATATTAGTAGGGTATTGATATCAACATGAGATTAGCATGGATCAAAATCAAACATGTAGGTGAGATTTAAAATGGTACCACATTAAGGAAAAACTAAAATTTTGTCCCCAATAATGATTTTTTTATGTTACCATGTTGTCAACATGACATCATCCTGATAAAGCTATTAAGAAATGAGAATATTTGAAACTCTAATAATAGGGGCTTAGAGGAAAAATAAAACTTTCAAAATGTCAAGATAGGAAGGGATAAACCATGAAAGCAAAAAGGAATGAGAGGGATTTTTTGAAAATATTTAAAAGAAGGGAAAGATGGAATTTTGGGGAAGCATGATTGGGACAAAAATCTAATAGGAATGGAGGGATTTTAAACTCCAAAAGGTTGAAATATTTTTGGAAATTTTCAACAAAGAGAAAAATGGGGTGTTGGGAATTTAGAGGTACCCAAATAGGGAATGACTGAATGCCCAACTTTGACACAACACTTGGAATTTATATGGACTTTTAGCTACATGTATTAGTGATTCAAAATGAGATATGAGTGGATTAAAAAAATCTGATAGGCTAAAAGGTTGAAAAACTCAACACATCCAATTTTGGAAGAATTAGAGTGGGAAGTCAAGATTGGTAGAGAAGATGTGGTATGAACAAATCTTAACTTTGAAAGTTCAAAAAATAGAAAATCACAAGCAAAAATGTTAGGAAGATCCTAATATCATTTGACCTTCTAGAACTAGAGTTCATACCATCAAAAAATCTAGTCATTTTATTTGATAAAATGAGCAACTTGACATTTGAAATTAATTGATCACATTACTATGCATGTGAAGAATTTGTGTGGAAGATGAAATAAAATAAGGTGAGGTTGTATGAATCAAATGGGTTTTGGTACATTGGAATCTTATGCTTTAGTGGAGATGAACATGGACATATTAATAGGTAGAAAAATACAAATGACAACAAAATACACCCAATTGAAGGAAAAAAAACAAAATAAATCCAGTGTTAGAATAAATAAAAAAACATAGAGAATGTAGAGGAAGCAAATTAGAACTACAACACATTTTTAGGTGATACAAGATTGTGCTAACTTGACAATGCTCCTATCTCTAAAACCTTTTGTAAAAATCTTGTGATAAGATACTCATAATTAAGACTACTTATACAATTGATTCCAACATCCAATTCAAGTTACTTTACCTTCTAAAGATATTCACCAGTCTTCATTGATAAGGCTTAACTGACACACTCTAGAAGGGTACATTGCTTAAGTGGTTAGGCCCACAACCCCTTTAAACCCGTCACTTTTCCCATTTTCGTTTTCACTTTTTTCAATGCCATTTCCATTCTAGGTTACCCTCTCTAATCCCCAAAAGAATTATGTATTTCATTTTTAATCCCACATGTGATAGGGGAAACAACACAAGGGAGGAGAACACTATAGAAACTATAAACAGTAACTTACAGTGTGTTAGCCCCTTCATAGAATATTTTAACTTTTGTAGGCTACCATGCTTTTTATCCCTTGTAATTATATCCTATAAGAGTATTAGTTTTAGTTTTTTACTTTTCAGGTTTTATTAATTACTAAAAAATGAATTATTAATAATTAATATTAGTAAAAATAATTAAATATTTTTATTTTTTTGTTTTAAAAATAAATCCATTAATAATAAATTATTCATAATTGATATTTGGTTAGATTTTTTAAAATATTTTTAGATGATGATAATAATGAATAATCAACAATCAATAATAATTAAAAATATAAAATTAGCTACAAATAATAGTAAGAAATTATTAAAAATCAAATTTAAATAACAATTCTAATTAAAATTATTAAAAAAATTAACTACAAATAATAATAATAATAAAATATTAATTAAAAATCAATTTTAAATAAAAATTATAATTGAAATTATTAAAAATAAATTATTGATTATTAATTATTTAAAATTAAAAAATTAATTACATATAATAATAAAATTAATAATAATTATTAGTTAAAAATCAATTTTAAATAACAATTCTATCTAAAATTATTAAAATAATCAATAATAAATATTTGATTATTAATTATTTAAAATAAAATTAATGAGTAATTGTACAAATAATTTAGAATTTGAAATTGTATATTTTGACAACATGATCTATCATGAGAGATGTAATGAATGCTCCATCTTTGTGAGCATCACCTAGATGTAATGAGTGCTAAGTGGACCATTCATTATCATGAGAGATGGGTTCTTGTGAAAAACTACTCATGAAACATGGTTCAATGAGTTTGACTTGTAAAACTACACGGTTGAATCCTAATAGCAATATCATAATTTTGATATGCTATGGAAAATACCTCCTATTTATCAATTTAAAAGAAAGTATTTAGAAAATTAGATAAACCTAGTTTTTTAATGAATTAAAACAAATAACACCTAAAATATGATTTAATTGAAGAAATTACCAATTAGCAGTGAGTTAATTCCAATCATGTAAGGGTTTTCTTTGAAGGGTTTTGCAATTTTTCTTCTCATTCAAAGATCTCAAAGTGCTTACATGAATTTCCTAGTGTTTTTTGTGATGGTAAAACCAAGTGAATTCTCCCTCTAATTCTTCCATTCTATAATATGTTGGCTATTTTCAATCTTACCAGTGCAAAAGTGAGAGAAATAGGGGTTTGGCCTATTCTAATGAGGGATGAAGTGTATGCTATCTAATTTGCATTAAAGCATCAATTGACTATCTAGCTAATAAATGTGCAAGTGGTGAAGGAATTATTAATGTGAAAGCATTGCCATAAAAAAACGAATGAAACAACACATTAATATAGGTGAGAGAAAAAGGAGAAGAGCGGATGAGACAAATGCATGGATACAACTAGTTTCTTCATCATCCAAGGGCTCTTAAAAAGACTATACCATTGATTTCAATTTTTAGCTTGGCCTCTTTCAAATTTGATATGCCTTTGGCATAAATAAGTGTTATAAAAAAGTAGGATCACTTAAGTTTTCAATTAGTTATTCTTAGAAAAAATATGAAAATATCTATATAACAAATGGTATTGTATTATTCAATTATTAGAGATTTTTAGATCAATTTTGGTCGAATCTTAAGAAAATCATTTTTAGGACATTTTGTGCTAGATGTGCTATTTTGACAAGTTGAATAATGAATCACACCTCCAAACCTTAGTTGTAGATAGATAAGAGTCCACTTTATATTTCTAAAAAATGAGATCTTACGATATTCCATGTATCAACTACATGTTGAGGAAATTACGCCTCTGGTGTCAGTAATGATGTTTAAACTAGAAATCGCACCTTGGTGTGCAATGGGTATTCTGAAGAGGTGTGGAGGGTCAATTAGGGAGAAAAATGGATTTTTTTTGCATACATTTGTGTAGTACATGAGGTCAATTGATAGGTCATTTAGAAAATGATTTTGTTTATATATTATTATTATTACTATTACTATTATATAATTTATAAATTATTATATATATATATATAGGAAAATTTCCACTAGAGAGGGTGTCTCTCATTTCATTAATCATAGAAAACCATTACAGAGTTGTCAGTAATTACAAGGAAGCAAAACAAAGAGAGCTGAGAACTATAAAAAAAAAACTTCACCCACGAACCACACCTCCACGCCTTAAGAAATCTGCACATAACAAGTTAGAAAGAAATATTCCAAGCTTTCAATAAGAAAATAAGACTTAAACCCAACATAGCCAGACGCTCAATCCAGAAATGAAGAAGATCCAGGATGAATACGGGACAAGCTCCAAGAAGAACAATGTGATTGCTACCTTGAAAGAAACTACTACCTCCACTACAAATTGCCTATTGAGAAACAACTCTGCCTCCACACTACCATGTAAAACCTTTGTGTAGCCTCCTAGCTGACCCTAAACAAATCAAGACTGTGAGAGATCTGCTTGGAGAAACTTGTCCAGATCTCACCACTTGTGTGAATCTTCGACAACTATGCGCTTAGGGATTTGATCGATGCCAAACTTTGAGAGATGGTCTGCTGGAGAGTTGGCTTCTTTGAACATGTGCTTCAAACTATAATCCCGAACACCACTGAGAGCCACGTTGATTGCATCCACCCACATTTGAAGACGCCAACTTGGAGCTTGTTTGGAGCCCATTGCCCTAATCAGTACCTGAGAGTCACCTTCAATATCCAAAGAATGTCAATTTTTTGAGGCACAAAATTTCACTCCTTCCAGCAATGCTGAGCATTCTGCTTCTGTGTTTGTGCTCGAAGGTAATCTTATTGAAGCTACATCCATCAAATTCCCCAATTCATTTCTAATGATGAAGCTAGCACCCGAGGGACCTCATGGGTTGCCCTTCGAAGCTCCGTCAAAGCACAACTTCAATCTACCTTTAGGGGGGAGGATCCATTTGGCTTTAAGCCTCACCAAACAATTCTTAAGGAGCGAACCCTTAGGTGGTTTTATCAATTTCTAGTTTTTTAGCATTTGGTTATCCCAGGCTGAGAAATACTTGTATCTACTACACTTCAGTCTGCCATTAAAATATTCACTGATCCCACTTTCGATTTTTGATAGGATACCATCTAGGGGAGACTCCTTCTCTTTGAAAATCCTTGCGTTCCTCTCTCTCCATAGCTACCAAACAATCATGGCTGGAATCTCACTACATATTCCTCCCAATGCTGAGCCACCATAGAGATTTGGCCATGCTTCAAAGAGAGATCTCAGATTGTTTGGAAGAGGAACTGATTTTTGCTAAAATCACATATTTTTAGAAAATATAATGATTTAAGCCTTAAACGGATCCATTTAAAGAATTCCAATTGAAGAGGGTTTGATCAAACTACCTTAAATCAAACTCCCTTGGATAGAACCTTGCTAGTTTTAAACCATACCTATAACAGAGTATCCTTTACACCTATCAAAATGCTGATAAAAAACCACTTTTGATTTACCTTTGGTGGGATCAAATGAATTCATTTAATTTTTTTTTTTCAAGTATGTAGTCCTTATTATAAGCTTCCCAAAAAGTATAATTTTAAATAAATTTAAATTTATTATTATAAATTTATTTTTTATTTCTCGTGAATGTAGGTTTTTCACCAAAAATCAAGCTCTCTCTTCTACACATGTGGAAAAATAGTGGATTATTAAAATATATATATATATATATATATATATTAGTGCACCAGATATTGAAGTCCTTGATCCAACAAAGAAAAAAAATTGAATTTTGATACATACAAAAAAAGTTACGCGTTATACGGTCATGCTATGTCTGAATTATAATTGGTTTGAATTTGAAACTTGATTAAAGAAAAAATATTCAATAAAAAACTATCTAAATAAGTGGAAGCACTAGATATCAGAATTATGAATCTAAATTCCAAAGAATTAGAATTTTATCCTTCATGGAAAAAAAGTTATGCGTTATACGGTGAGTGCCACTTTTTAAAAATGTTGTTTTTTTTAAAAAACTAGTTTTCGAGGGAGATGGAAAAAGAAGTGCAATCTAATTCAAAAAAAATTGAAAAAATATATTTATAATCTATAGAAAAAAACTCATGAAACTCTAGTTTGCATCATCTTCAAATTCCTTAGGGTTTAGCCGCTATAGGTGCCCGAAAGTGAAGATTTAGTTAAAAATAATAATTTCAGTGTCCAGTTTGGCCAAAAATTATAAACCACTATTGTGGGATCACGAAACTTGTTCCAATCCAATAAGGCACAAAAATGTCTCCATATAGCCTAAGCCACATCACACTGTAGAAGAAGATGCTGAGCATTTTCAAAGAAATTCCTGCATAAAACACACCATTGAGGACCCTGTACTCCCACTTTGCACAACCTATCCCCAGTAAGGATGTGCTCATGGAGAGCCAACCAAGCAAACACACCTTCCTTGGGGAGAACATTGCGACCCCAACAAATCGCTTGGGCCACAGGGCCAACCCCAATTCTTGTTTTAACAACTTGTAACCATTGCTGACAGAATACACACCTATCTTAGACACACACCGGATGATTTTATCAGGAGCCTTTGAGATAAATCATCTCCTTTTAGAGAGCTCCAACCTTAGCACCTCCCTAGCTTGAGGTTGCAAAAAGTCAAAGGACTTCCATGACCAAGCCCAGCCAACCTTAATTTTCCAGACATTGATGTAGTCCCTCACCACTTCCCCATACGCTTGCTTAGCTAGAAAAATGGCCTCCTCAAGCTCGTGGATATTACTCAGGGCTGGGTAGGAATTCCAGGACTCCTCCTAGAAGGACGCTATCTGACCACTACCAATATGCCAAGAAAGATGGTCATAAATCACATCCCTGTTGGAGATAATGAAATTCCAGATCGTCGATCCCTTTTGGGGATTGGCTATTGTAAGAATTATTTCAAGCTCCTGAGAGTCCAGATATTTGGCTCTTAGAATTGAGCACCACAACGCATAAGGATTTTTGAAAAAACTCCACACAAGCTTTGCGCCCAGAGCTCTATTTTGAAGCTTCAAGTCCTTGATCCCTGTTCCCCCAAAATCTTTGGACATCAAGACTGTTTCCTAGGCTACCAAAGGAATTCCTTTTTTTTCACTTGACCCATCCCACAATAATTTGTGCTGAATACCCGTTAAATTCCTTAATGCTTTGCTTGGAGCTTCAAGACATGATAACATGTAAATTGGGATGGTTTCCAGGACCGATTTGACCATTGTGATTCAGCCAGCCAACGCCCTTTCCAATTCTCTATCCTTGATCTACACTTGTTCACTATTTCCTCCCAGTGACAAAACTTTGATTGGCTCTCTATCAATGGAATTCCTAGAAATTTAGATGGAAAATGAGCAATATTAAACCCCAAAATTTCTACACTTTTGACCCCTAGAGTACATGGCGTATTGAAGAAAAAAATGCTTTACTTATCGTTGTTTACTTGCTGGCCCGATTGGAGACCGAATTTCTGCAAAGTATCTTTTATTATTTTAGCTTCTGGAACCAAGGCCACAACATGAAAGAGGGTGTCATCAGAAAAAAATTGATGAGTTACTTTAGATAAATAATTGGCCACCTTTAAACCCCTCCATTTACCATGCGCTTTTACTTTCAAAATTTAAGAGCCGAGAGTTTCGGCCATTATAATGAATAAGGGAGAAATCCAGTCTCCCTGCCGGAGACCTTTTGCACACAAGAAAAAGCCACATGGTGAACCATTGATTATTACTAAATATCTTGGGGAGGAGATACAACTATACACCCAACTGATCTAGTCTTCACAAAACCCAAACTTCTTCAAAACAACCATTAGAAAACGCCATCGAGCTCTGTCATAGGCTTTGCTCATGTCAATCTTTACCACCATACCTTTGGTTTTGGAGATTTTGAGGGAATGGATTACCTCATGAGCAACCACTATGCCATCTAAGATATTCCTTCCTTGAACAAAGCCACTTTGTTCCTTCGCTATTATCCTTGGAAGGATAAGTTTTAGGTGGTTTGCCATTGTTTTCGATATTAACTTGTAAATGGTGTTACAAAGAGCTATGGGTCTATAATCCGCAAAGGAGTGGCTATTCAAGCACTTAGGAATTAAGGCTATGTTTGTATTGTTTAGATCTTTGAGCACAGTCTTTTTTCTCCTTGATTCCTCCACCACACCAAGAATTTCCTCACCCATGAAGTCCCAGTAGACTTGGTAGAACAAAGCATTAAAGCCATCTGGGCCAGGCACTTTGTCTAGTTGCATCTAAAATAATGCTGATTTCACCTCCTCCAAACTAATTCTGCCATAGAGAATTTCATTGTCTTCCCTTGTGATAAGAGGTCTTATGACTGCCATCAAATCTATATTAAGAGGATCTGCTTCTTTGTCACCACCTAGGAGAGCGGAGAAATAATTCACACCTGCTTTTTTAATATCCTCTTCTTTCGTTTGCAGTACACTTGAATCACTAGTTATTTGTTGAATCATGTTCCAACTTCAATTAACCTTTGTTGAATTATGGAAGTATTTAGTATTTAAATCCCCTTCCTCTAGCCATGAAACCCTCAATTTTGAGCACCAATATAACTCCTCTCGGAGTAAGATCTTAGAGTATTCTGCCATTAGGGACTTCTCCTTCTCATATTTTGTGCTTGACATGTCGCGGTTAAGTATGAGATCCCCTAACACCGCCAACTCTCCTTCAACACGCTCCTTCTCCATAAAGATATTTTTGAATGAAGTCTTGTTCCATTCGCGAAGTCTGCCCTTCATATATTGTAGTCTTTTTCTGAAAGGTGAACATCTTCGAACCTGTGATTTCTAAAGGCTCAAACCACCATTGTTTTAGGAGAGCCAGGAGATCATCTGAACGTAGCCACATTCTCTTAAATTTGAACTGGTATTTTGGTGGATTTGTTTCCTCTGTCGTGAGAATAATAGGGTATTGATCTGAAATTGTTATTGGCCAAATTGTGGCTTTCGGCAGAAGGCTTTCCTGCAACTAATCTTCAGAGACTAGAAAACTGTCAAGCCTTTCTGCAATATTCGTAAAGTCCTTCCTTCTATTGTTCCATGTATAAATTCCATTTTGTGTCTTGATGTCAATCAATTTATTTTCTTCAATGAAACACACAAAATCCTTTTGAGGCTGTAGAATTTTTTTAGAGCCCCCTAATTTCTCTTTCAAATCCATGATTGCATTAAAGTCGCCCTCCACCACTACTTTTGAGTTACCCAGGTTACTCAAAATAAGATTCCAAAGCATTTTTTTATCCTTCGTTTTGATTGGGCCATAGACATTATGGATTTCATAAATTTTTTGTGATTTAAAATTTTTAGCCTCCAATTTCATCCAATTTGAATTTGAGTTCAAAAGGGATGCTTGAAATTTTTTTGGGCACCACAACACCCCAAGTCCACCTAAGGCTCCATGAGCATCCACGAACATGCCTTCCCAATGTTTGCAGGTCTTTACAAGTGCTTGTGCCTCACTGCCTATGTGTTTTGTTTCCTGGAGAATAATAATATCTATGTTTTGACAACCCAACTGGCGTTTCACCAGTCATTTTTTGTTAGGGGAATTTATGCCCCTAACATTCCATGTAAGACACCTCATCTCCCTCCAAGGGAGGCTTTTGCTCCCTTGGACCGAGTCATGTATGATTTTAAGGATGGTTGATCACCTTTCGAAACTTCTTCCTCTCTTTTCTGCTTTAGAGACTTTCTTCCTACCTTGGAAGTGGATGCCTTCTTTGTAGACTACCTTATGTTGCGTTTCTCAATTAAGTCCAGGTCTTCATTCGCTTCTCTACCTAACTCAAAATTCTTTGTGATCGTATTGGGGTGCCACTCTAACAGTTTTATGGAGAGGCGCGATCATCGCCCGATGATTCAATTTCACCTTCTTCAATGTGTTCATCGCCTTTTTGATCGCTTGTTACAATGGGTTCAACAAGAACCATTTCCCAATTTTTTATGTGATCCGAAGCTTGGAAACCGTTTTGTTCCATTGCATTGGCTTCGATCCCTTGACTAACGATTTCCGAATGAACCACCCTTCCAGTTTTCTATTTTTCCCTCCATACTTCTCTCCTGGATGGAGGGAAGCGTTTGCAGTTTTGTGCATTGTGATTTCCGCATCTACACTTCATGCAATAGAACTTGGGAATTTCAACCTCAATCATTTGCACCCATGTTTTCGAGCCAGATTTAATACTAATTGATTCTGGGATCTTATTGATTAATAAGATCAAAATTCTTGCATAAATTAGTGACTCTCCTCCCCGCAGATCGATTTCAAGAGTTTTCCCAATCACATTGCTTATTTTTGATAAGTAATGCTAAGACCAATATTCAAAGGGCAGGTTATATAAACGTACCCAAAGTGGGCCATTTCTTGGACGAAAATCCAGAGGGTTGAAATTTCTTTCCCACTTTTGTAAAAAAAGGTAAAAAGACCCATTTTTGCAAATTGAATTTACTAGGATTTGATCCCTATTAGATTCACTTTTGAAAACTGCCACGAAGAAGCCCCTAGGTAAAAAATTTAATATTGGATCCATCTTCCAATTCCACACTACCCAGTCACCAATTTCTTTACTTGTAAAACATTTACCCAGGAAACTACCAATAACCACCCTTTGTTCCAGAAATTTTGTGTCATTCTCAACACAATCCGAAGCATCAACCCGAAATTCTACCACAGAAACATTCACGTGCCTGTTTGGAATACTCCCAACTTTCTCTTTGTCTGTGTCGCCCACGCCAGCCTGAAACCCTGGATTGCCGCTTTGCTCCTCCATTATTTTATATTTTGATTATATAATAATAATATTATATATATATTTTTAATTTTATGTATTAACTATTATATTCACCACATTAATCTAAAACCTAAGTAATTTACTCCACATGTCTAGCTATAAATTTCTCTATAAATTTCCCTTCAACTGTTTATGTCTTTGGATTAGATGCCAATCCTTCACTAAGTAGGTGATTGATGCAAACACCAAAAGGCTTGAAAGTTATGAGTAGGGTTGACAGTGAACCATATAAATAATTTTTATATAGTATATTATTATAAATTATTTATGTATTGTATAATTTAAATATAAATATAATAAATAATCTAATAATAAAATAACTATAATTATTATAGAGATGATATTTTATAATATATAATATTAATATTATAGTTATTAATATATACTATATTTATTAACAATATATAACTTTAATATGTAAAAACATAGTATTAATAATATTATATAATAGATCATATTATATAAGATGTGAGCCTTACATGTACATTATATAATATTTTATATAAGCATATCTCTCTCCCTCTCCCTTTTCTCTTCCTTTTTCTCTATTTCTCTCTCTATATGTTTGTCTCGTGAAGTGTGTAATGGGTACATTGAAGGTCTTAAGGTGAATTATCATAGCCTTAAACAAATGATATGCTACCTTGAGCATAACTCCCCCCGGACACATGCCATCCTCAGATAATTGACATGAAACAACCAATCAAAAGTTAGTTTCTCTTTTCTCTCTCTTTTCCTTTGTATCTCTTATATTTCTCTCCCCCTCTCTATCTAAATTTGTCTCTTTCTCTCATTCTCTATCTTTATCGTTTGCGTAACATCTTATTATAATTTTTGTCATGGATGCTTGGTGTGATTTTTTATCTTAATAGTCATCGTTTAGAATGTGGACTAATTATTCATTATAAATCTTGATTGGCATAGCACTTTTGAGTCCACTGGTTGTCTAATTGTCACGTTCAAATAATCTTGATCATGCGTCGTTCCTAAGGCATTGATTAGGTAGATTCCATGCCTTTCTTGCATGCGTAGTATGAGTGTTCTTGCATTCATGTTTTCTCATACTAGATCTTCCTTATTGTTTCCAATTGACCAAAGTCATTTGGTCAGTGACTTTTGGCGTTTCTATGTCCACGGCTTTGTTTCTTTGTGTCTGCTAAATCATAATCTTGTACTTTCAGACTCGCGCATTCTTCCTACTAATTGATTCCTAACCTCCAAACTCTTATGCAGTGGCGTGCCTTATGTCTTGGATTTGAGGCTTTTTGTGTCATGTCATAAATATTTTCTTGCATTTTAAGTCTGGGTGGCATTAACTTCCTAGACCTGAGCTTGATATTAACCATGTTTAATTTTCCTACTCATATATCCACAAGTGAATTCTCCTTGGTGCTAGACTCATTCGCACCTATCCATTCAAACTTAACGGCGAAGTCAAATCTATAGGTGAAATGCGCTTAATTCCCGCAAGATTATTGACTAGTATTTTGTGGACCAGGTTGTATTTTAAGTTTGGCTCACCTCCTTTTCATATAGCTTGTACTTCTATGTGCTTCTCATCTGGAAATTTTATTTTTTCTACCAAAGGCACTAGTTTCTTATCTGTGAATTTGCAAGGTCCCATATCAGTCATACTTCTTAATGCGTTATTACCTGCATGGAATTCTAAGAAGTTAACCCAGTGTATAGTTACTCTACACAGCATATGAGGTGCATGGTAAAGCATTGGCATGCCTTGTCAGTTTTCAAGCTCTGATGGAGGCCCAATTTATATTTTAATATGGCATATCATTTGAGAAATTGCGTGGCATTAACCTTGATCTAGCACAGCAAGAGGAGGGGTATTGGTGAGATGTAAAGGAGTTATGACACAAATGTTGGTGTAGCAACCCATGAGGAAGCCTGAATATGCAAGAAAGACCATTTAATTGACATGGTGTTGCCTTCCCAAAATCCAGAGTGGCATGTGAGCCAACCAGGAAGGGAAAAGGTTTGCACAAGCAAATAGAAATAATATGATGTGCAACGTTGAACAAGGGAGAACACCATAAAGAGTCAAATGGTTCGACGACAATTTTTTTATCCATATACTGTATCCAGCACAGAAAGGAAAATAAGACAAAAGAGATACATGGAGCATCATTTGCATGTATGGTGTGATCATATGAGAACTTGAGCAATACATGATGAGAGATATCACCAGTGGGTAGGAGCCAGCGCATGAACTCAAATCATGTTGTGATGCAAATAATTTGCCCTTGCTCCTGGCAAGTCTGAAATCCAACATAACAGATGGACAAGATACAGCCTGATGACATTCATAGATCCTCCCCAAATAGAAAATAATCCAACATATAACCAAGCGACCGCCAGGATTATGCAAATTATCAGAACAAGACATTGTTCAAGGGAGTAAAGGTGGTGGCCAGCATATAAATTGGTTCCCTGCATTTGTATTGTCTATGTCATAGAGAATACCAACAGCATATTGTTCGGTCATAAACTATGACAAATCTCGATGCATGGCAAAGGAGATGTTGGGTCTGTGCAGAAGAAATACATCTACAATTTAAGTTTCGTTTTAGAAAGAGTGAAAGATATTGTTCTTGACTGAAGACTCCGCATCATCCGATTGAAGGTCATCCAATGGTTCAAGCATCTTAAGGAAAGGAATGCCAGGTGTGTGGGAATCATCAGCTTTATAATATAATCGATAGACCGCGCACCTTGGAGGAGAAGAATCAAAAGGAGTCGGAGAAAATGTGTCGACATTATATTCGATAGGATGATATGGTGGGCCATTGTCCACAAAGTAATTTAGAATTTTTAAATACACTCTGTAGTAGTCCATGTGAGCTCTGAGATTTGCTTAAAATGTCGGTGGACCCCATGGTAGATTTTTTCCATTTCAAGAGTATTTATTTTTAGGTAGATATTATTGTAAGTAGAATCAGTATATATATATATATCTTAAATATAATCTATATAAAGTACGTCGATATATATTTTATTATTATATTTTATTATTTTATTATTTTATTATTTATTTATTCTTTTCAGGTTAGTTTATCATTTTGATGGGATGGTAAAATAACTTTTGTTTATTCGATCTGTTAAGTCCATTTCAAATAATAATTATTTACAAAGTTTGTTTATTCATTTAATTATTGTCATCAAGTTACGTGTCCCATCCTTTATGCACGTTTGAGCACAGGGAGAGGCTGGCATTGCCACCTTATGACTTACTTGTCCATATGAGTGGAGGCCCCTATGTCAAGTTTTGAATTGAGAATGGTGATTGTTTATTATGATGGGACATTTCCCATGCTCTGCCACCTCCTAAACTTCATCTTCATTTTGTTCGTGCCAGATTTTAATTCTTTGGTACCCTTAGCCATTAATGATTGGCATTCCTTCTTGCAAACCTTGTGTGAAGGAATACTTGGATTTGTTTCGGAGATTTCTCTATATCTTTCATTATTTCTCACATTTTAGTGGTTTTTTAAATATGGCATTGGCTCTCGCTCTGTGTTTTATTAAAAATATTGATTTGTCTGTGGCTATGGAGACTCCCATTGTGCTCATCAGTGGTAGAAGCTAGTTGTCTTTCATAGGAAAAATCACTGAACATAGGTTGAAATTGGTGCTTAAGGAACGGGGAGTTCTTACCATGAAGGAAATTCATCTTATTCTGGGTGAAAAACTCCTTAATTCTAAGGAATGCTATTGCGTTAATTCTAATATTCCTGCATGTTTTCTTCTTTCTTTGTTAGATCTTCACATTTCACAAGATGTGGCTAGGAGTGTGGTTCGCAAATTTTTCCATCCATATTTGTTGGGTGATCTGGATAGGGTCTTGGGTGCAGCTCAACCTGGAGTTGGAGTTCCTCGTCCACGTGATCTAGGACACATTGGTTCCCCCTTAATTTGTTTTATTTTGGATGTTGAAGGTGATGAGCTTCTTCTGCATCGCAAACGCACAATCTACGGTTACCAATTTCTTTGCAAGCTTTACTAGTATGAGCCCGTCAATAATTCCAACTAGTTGGATGAATTTCACTTGTATGATTCTTTCTGATAGGATTATTTCTTTCTAGGTTTTTGATCTATAGAATAGAATCCTCTTGCCGAGTATAGATATAGGCAGATTACATATGGGTTTGTCCCATTTTGATACAAGTTTAATTTGTATATAGCTATTAGGTTTATAGCTTTGCCTCCTACTATTGTCATTTGAAAAAACTATCATTTTTTGTTGGAATCAATTTTGGTTTGCCACTCTCTCGACTGAGGTGAAAAAATAAATATAAAATATTCTATACTTTATAATACAAGCTTATGTATTATGGTTTTTCGTTATTGTTGTTCATAATGAATGGTTATCATATGTTCTATTTTCATATGAAGTCTCTCTTGAAGCATTGCGACTTTTTAAGAAGGATGGAATTCAGTTTGTTTCCACTTTGATGTAGTTTTGATTTGGATGTTTTTTCAATGTTTGTTTTTAGTGAGTAATTATCATAATTTATTCCTTTTATAATGAAAGCACTATTGTATCAGAGGTTGAATGGTTTTCAATTATAGCCATTATCTAGTTTGGTGTCCTCTTTATTCAATGTTATTGGTACCATTTTTTGCTTCAGAGATGAAATTATAAATTTAGAGACGGGTTTATGGGATTTTCCTTTTTACTAAGGGTTCCTTCGCCCTTCTTTTCTGTATTTTGTTGCACTTTGTTATTCATAATAGTTTAATTGCTTGTGTCTCATGGGCTATTTTAAGCTTTTTTACTTTGTATGATGACCCACCAATAAATAATTCTCCAATGATAAAGTGATTTTTCCATTTAGTATTCAAAATCAAAAGATAACTTTATGAAAGAATTAGGGTAATAGTTGTGTACCTCTAGATTTTTTTAGGGTTAAACATACATACCTCAGCCTTGAACCCTTCTTATCATTCCTTCTGCTTACTTGATTGTTGGGGATTGACTTCTCAATTCTTCCTTATCTTCTTTGAGTGGGTATGTGCAGGATCGTCATGGAAGAAACATGCCCTTAAGTGGCAAAAAAATTAGAAAAATCAGAGTTAGGCAACTTGACGTAAAAATTTGAATAAGTTATCAATATTATTTCAAAAATATGTAAGAATAGAATCTATAGAAAATTGAATGTAGTTTCTAAACTACTAGGTTTATTTAAAAAATAAAAAATCTATTTCTAGGTGAAAATTTGAAATTTCAATGTAGTAGTACTTAAATTTCAGGGAAAAAAAAAGTAGGTGTCTATCTGACCACCCTAACCACCATAAAATGATAATATTTTTTTATAAGATTTTAGATATAAGTAGACGACTCATGTCCCAATGTGATGCATATTTTTTTGTAATTTTTTTCCAAGTAAATAATTAATTATGAATTTTTTAATTACAACTTTTAAAAAATATAAAAACATGTATGTTTGATCACCTTAACTTAGTCAAAACTTTATGAAATTATTTTTTTCTTTTTTTAATCCTATAGTATGTGAAGCATAAAATGTGATGCATGTTTTGGATTAAAAAAATGTGATACCGTTTGAAAGCTACAGATTTTTTTCAATCAACCTATCAATCAGGACTTTAATTGTAATTTGAATAGAAAATAAATAATAATTACTTATTAAATTCAAAGTAAGGCATAATTTATATTGATGGAAAGCTGAGAATATCCTTTAAAAACTCTTTTCGTTTCATTAATTTTGGGTAGAAAAAAAATCGTCAGCCACATACCCATCATATTGCCACTTTTTGGCCCATCATGATCCTGCACATACCCGAGTATTTCTTCCAGACCACCCCATGACCTTGCTTGGTCTCCTATTTTTATCTCACTTGTCTACTTGATCCCTTGATTTTCTAGCAAATCTACTACTTTGTTGGCCTCTCGATAGATATGTTTCACACTATGGGTTTGCAATTACTCCATTAGTTCCTTTATTTGATTCAACTTGGTTTGTAATGTCCAATCTCCAATTTTGCCACTTAAGGTAGCATTTATACAAACTATGGAATCACTTTCAATTTCTATATTCCTTATTCCATTATCTTTACAATCCTGTAGCCCCTGAAGCAGACCTTCTAATTTATCTGCATTATTAGTGACTGCCAACAACTTCTTTGATACTGCTAAAATTAAGTCTCCCCCATCATTCCTTATGATGGACCCTCCTCTTGCTAATCTAGGATTTCCCCTAGATGCACCGTTAGTGTTTAATTTCATTCTCCCCTCCTAGGGGGGCTTCCATTTTGCATTTAATATTTTGCCTTTTGAACTTGGTACTAATTGAAAGAAAGGTGGTACTCTGAGATCTTTCCATCTTTTCATTTGTTCATTGTCCCATAACGTGAATCTTTCTTTCTTTTGCAATTTTATGTGTGTTCATCCATTTAGTAATATTACATTCTACTAGTTGCCATACCTCTTCTTCTTCCTTATATTTTTCTTGAAAAATCCTCCTGTTACTCTCTTTCCATATGTTCCATATGAAGATTGAGAGGGATACCTTCCATATTTGGCCCCAAAAGGCCTTTGTCTTTTGAATGGGCCAACTAGAGAAAATCTTTTAAGATTGTTGCTTCTTAGTGTCTCCCAACCCATCTTGTTTTGTAACCAATCCCAATCTTTTGCTGCAAAGGGACAATTTAGCAATAAATGATCTGCATCTTCTGTAGTATTTTTACACATGATGCAACATTGTGGTCCTTCAATTCCTATTATTTTTAATTTGTCCCCAATTAATATCCTGCCATGTAGAGTTGTCCATCTGAATGCCCTAGCTTTTGGAAGGATCCACTTTTACCAACAGTCTTTTTGGCCATTTACTTTCTTCTTGTTTTAACTGGATTAAATAACCCAATTTTGTTGTATAGTTCCTTGATTTTTCACCACACCAAATGATCTTGTTTGGTTTTCCATTCAAACACACTTTTCTTTCCTGTATAATCTCTTTTATTCGAGCCTTCACCTCTTCACTTACTGCATTAGTGCTCACAGGAGTGGTAGTTGTAGTGCATCCAATGCTAGGATGAGGTTCCCTAAATGTGGCCTCACTAGTTCACCAATAAAAAAAAAAGTCTACAATATGGGGGGCTATCTTTGGATATTCTACAAGTGGCTTGTAACCTCCCCATGAATTATTCCAAAATTCAGCCCTCTCACCATTGTTAACTTGCCATGTTAAATGGTCTGTTATTAAGTTTCTGCAAATTGATATGAAATTCCATATGTTAGAACCATTCCCAATATTTTCCATCATTAAGATTCTTTCTGGGTCTAAATTGTCCAGAGATTTCCTTTGGACTACTTTACACCATAATAATGTAGGCTTTTGGTATAGTTTCCATATCAATTTTGCTCCGAAAGTAATTTTTTGTGCCTTAATATTTTTGATACCTGCTCCTCCTTCCCCCTAGGATTTGCACACTATTTCCCAATGAATTAGGGGGATTTTGTGCTCATAATTGGAACCTTCCCATAAGAAATTTTTAAGAATACCTTCTATTCTTGAGGTTATTTTTTTTGTTAGTTGCATTCATGACATTGAGTAAGTAGGTATCACCATTAGGATTGATTTTATCATAGTTATTCTTCTTGTCAATGTCAACCACTTGTCCCTCCAACTCTGAGCTTTATCCCTACACTTTTCTTTTACCTATTCCCAAATGGAAGATCTTATGGTTCCTTTGAATAGTAGTACCCCAAGATATTTGCACGGTAGCTCTTGTATGGTATAGCCAAGGGTTTTGGCTATTCTTCTCTATAGTATCTTCTTTGTGTTGAAAAAATAGAGCTTTGACTTCTCTTCATTTATTTTCTACCCTAATATGTTAATGTATTCCTATTGCTTTTGCTTCCTTTATTAAGGATTCCCCATATAGGAGTGTATCATCAACAAATTGTTGATGTGTTATTTCTTCTATTCCTTGAGCTACCTAGATTCATGTCCATTTCTTTCTTACATGGTATGAATTTATATACCTACTCAAGGCTTCAACCATTATAACAAATAGAAATTGGGAGATAGGCCCCCCCTACCTTATTCCATTCAAACTTTTAAAGAAACCACATGGAATTCCATTAACAAGAATTGAGTATCTTGTTGTTGAGATGTACTAGTAAACCATTTGGATCCATTCCTTGCTAAAGCCAAATTTTTCCAATATTCTCATCAGAAATCTCCATCTTACTTTATCATATGTTTTGCTTACATCAAGCTTAATCATCATACTTGGTGTTCTTTCATTGTTAATGGTATGAACAACTTCACTTGCCAATATGATGCTATCCACAATATCCCTTCCTGGTGTGAAGCCACTTTGAGCTAGTGAGATCATTTTTTCCAGTAGCTTCTTTAGTCTATTTTCCATTGATTTGGATATTATTTAATATATGGTATTACATAGAGATATTGGCTTGTAATACTTTTTAGGTATTAGGGCCACCATTTTGTTATTTAGGTCCTGGAAAAAAAATATTTTTCTTTTTGAAATCCTCGCATATTTGTGAGATTTCTTCTTCTAAGAAATTCCAACATTTATGGTAGAAGGCTAGAAATCCGTATGGACCAGTGCTTTGTCCGGGTGTAGTTGATGTGCAGTTATCTTTATTTCTTCCCTTGAGAATGGTTCCATTAGCATTGCATTCTCCTCTGGAGTAATTAATTTTGGTATATTTTCTAGTATTCTTTTGTCATCCAGAGTATCATTATCCCCCTCTAGAGATAATAATTATTTATAGAATCTGATTGCTTCCTTCTTAATTTCCTTTGGGTCCTCTATTGTATTTCCATCTGCAAGTTTTATCTCTGCAATTCTCTTGTGTGCTTGTTTGATTTTTGTTGTGTTATGAAATAATTTTGTATTAGCATCACCTTCTGCTAACCATAATTCCTTGGATTTAGCTCTCTAATACTCCTCCTCTCTTGCCAATACCTCCTTATATTCAGCTATTAGTTCCTTTTCTAAGTAATCCCCTTGGTACATTCTTTCTTCCATTACTTTTATATTTAAAATTTCCAGTTCTTTTTCTAAATGCTCTTTCTCAAAGAAAATATTTTTGAAAATTTCCTTATTCCATGCTTGAAGATTTCCCTTAATATACTTGAGCTTATTTGCAAAGTTGTAACTCTTAGTACCCCCATATCTTGAATCATTCTTCCACCAAGATTCAATTTGTTCCACAAGTCCTTCCTTCTGGAACCACATCTTCTCACATTTGAAGTAGGATTTGTTTTTAGGATCTTCATCAAAAGTCATTAATCTAATCAAGAGGTGATTTGAGCCAAGCAACATGATTAAATTGTTGCTTCCAGCTTTAATTTTCTAGCCAACTAGTCTTGGGAGAAGATAAATCTATCTATTTTCTCCTTGATACATCTTTCCCCTAATCTTTTGTTTGACCATGTGTAGGATCCATTCCTTATTTGTGCTTCCACCAAATTATTTTGTTCTAGAAAGCACCCAAATGCCTCCATTGAGGGAGTTATTGTTTTCCTTCCACATAGCTTTTCTTCTATCCTTAAAACTACATTAAAATCTCCTCCCATAATGATTCTTTTACTGCCTAACTTAAATATTCTCTAGCTCAAAGTGTTCCAAAGAATTTCTTTTTCATTATTTCTTATTGGTCCATATATATTGAAGATGTAAAATTCTACATTATTTTTCAAGCTTTTTTCTTCACATAGTAGCTGGTTATTTTCTATTGCTATTATGTTGATTTTAGCCGTGTTTGTTCTGCAAAGGATTCCCAGGCCACCTGCCGATCCATATGATTTCATCAGAATAGTTTCCCATCCTTTGCTTTGTGATATCTTTTTGTTTTCATCTTTAGTCTTTGTTTCTTGTAATAGTATGATATTTTCCTTTGATTTTTTAATTTGATGCTTGATTAGGCACCTTTTGTTTGGGGCATCAAGAGTCCCTTAACATTCCAGGTCAAAATATTCATGGTTCATCATTGTGGGAGTGCTCCTCTCCTAATTTTTTTTCTGGGGGAAAATTTTAATGCTTTTTATTCCTTTTTCTTGGGTTAGTTCTTCCCTTTTTTGTCTATTTGTCTTCCTACCCTTTTTCTTCTTCCCTTTTAGAATAATTGGGGCCAATATTTGTGCCGCTGTCTAAGAAATATTCATGTTTTCTATTATGTCCAAATCTTCAAAGTCTTCATGTTCTTGCTTTCGAAAACTAATTCTTCTTCTTCCTCTCTTAGTTGTGCATTCAACTCCACTTGTATTGTCAATAAGTCTATTTTTTTTGGCACATAAATCTCTATCTTGTGCTTTTCTCCTTTGTTGTTTCCCCTTTTTATTTTGTATTCTAGATATAGCTTTCTAGCTTCTCGATTTTCAGTATTCTTTTCCTTTAGGGTAGGCTCTATCTTTTCCTCTGTTCCCTTTCTCCACCACACTTTTGTCATCTTTTGAAGGCTTTTACAATTTTTCGTTTCATGACCCCAGTTTTTGTAGAGTTTGCAATAAACATTTTTGCTTTCTATTTCCATATCTTGCTTCCAAATCCCTTCTTTATATTTCAATGTGATTGTCTATGGGACCTTTCTTATTGCTGCTATTTTAATTATGGCATATAGATAATAGTTATTTTCCAATATTTTGGTATCCAACTCAATTAGGGTTCCTAGTGTTTTGCCAATTTTTTCCAAGCTCTCCTCTAACCAGTATTCCAAAGGAAAACTGTATAATCTTAACCATATTGCTTCGCTATATGGGATTGACTTTATTGGGTTAAAATTTGATACCTATTTCTGCATAAATAATGGGCTTCCCTTGAAATCCATTGGTCCTCTTTCAAAAATATAGTTCCTACCCTCTTCTTTGAGAAAGATTATTATAAAGTAACCATTTGGTAGGAACTTTATTCCATGATTTTGCTTGATTCTCTTTTTTGCCCAGTTTGTTATCATTTCCCTACTTCTTCTAAGGCCGATGATTTTGCATATAATGGAAACCTTCTTCGAGAAGTCCATATCTTCTATTATCACATCTCCTAAATCAATTTCTATTTGATTCTCCTCTTCTTTGGTTTCTCCAATGTAGTACTTTTTTCTTGTTTTAGGTCTATTTTTCTTCTTTTTCCCATCTTTTCTTCCCTTTGACTACTTTTCTAATCTTTTTTGAAATGTTTCTTTTTCTTTTTAGCATTGTTTCACTATTTCCTTGGGTGTTGTTGTGGATGGTTTTCTTCCTTATCCTTTTTATTCAATGGTCTCTCTGGAGTTGTTTTCCATTTTTCTGGATGTTTTCTTCTTCTAGGGTTTATTTCCAGATTGTTGGGCCAAGTGATGTAATGTGGAACTTTAAAATCAACCCTTGGCTTGTCCTCTTATGCTCTTTTTCTTCTTTGAAAATTTCTTCGTTCCCTCCCTTCCTAGTTTGTTTTATGTTATGATTTTCTCAAACCTTCTTCTTTTCTGAAATTTTGATCATCTTTTTTTGCATTTGTTTTTGTAAAGTTTGTTTTTTATAGGTTTGTATTAGCAATCTATAGTTCATAGGTTTTATTCGCTAGTAGAGCCATTTTTTAATTTATTATTCAAAGTTCCAAACTTTATTTTATTATTATATTTTGTTTTCTTATTTTATTTTAAACATTTTTTTTTGTTTTCTGTGTTTTGGTTAAGTAGTATTATATTATATTATTATTCAATTATAAAAAATATACTTTTTAAAATGATTTTTTTATTTTTTTTGTTCATTATAATTTTTTTTTGTTTTTTTGTTTTGTTTATAAAATGTGTTTGTTTTGTGTTTTTTTTACAAATTGTGCTGACCTCTTATAGACACCATGCTATCAATGTAGGGTTAAGTCTATGACGTAATTATTTCTTTGAAGGAGTCTTTATTCATATTTAGTAGATGTTATTGTAATTAAAACTAGTATATATATCTTAAATATAATTTATATAAAGTAGTTGATATATATCTTATTATTGTCATATATATTATTGTATTTTTTTATTTTTCTAAAATGTTTTTTTTTTTTTGGTTTGTTTCTAAAATGTGTTTGTTTTTCTATTTTGGCTAAGCATATTATTATATTATTATTATTATTACATATTAAATGTGTTATTATTAAAATGAATATTTGTTTTTGTTTTGTTTCTAAATTTTGTGACTTTTTTGTGATGGATTGTGCTAACCTCCTATAGATAAAGTACACTGATATATATCTTATTATTTTCATATATAATATTATTATAATATTATTATTTTTTATTTTGTTTCTAAAATGTTTTTATTTTTATTTTTGTGTTTTGGCTAAGAATATTATATTATATTATTATTGTATTATTAAATATGTACTATTATCAAAATGATTTTTTGTTTTTTGTTTTTTTATAATTTTTATTTTATTTTTATATAAAAAATTAGAAAACTATTGCAAAATGTAAATTTATGTATTAAAAGTTGTGGCCAAGAGTGGAAGGTACAATTTTTTTCTAGTTTATTTGTCTATAAATCTCTAAAGGAAGATGTTCGTCATAATAGTGTAAAATTTGTATGACAAAAAATAGATGGCGATGCATTTCTATATAAGTTAAAGAATCTACATTTATATTATTTATGTCTATGGAATGAATGTTGAATAGTGGTATCAATTGTCAAAGGTGTATCACATGGTTTGTTCTACTTGATTGATATTTAGGTCCTTTTATGTAATGAATAAAGAAATTTTAAAAGCTTTAGTTATCTATTACCATTATAATGACTATCCCAATAGATTTTTGACCTTATGATTGTTCAACTAAAAAAACCCATAGTATCACTATTTTGTGGCCATCAAAAGTTGCATTGCTCCTATTGTGTGCACCAAGAACTCTATTTGTTGAGAACTTTCTATCAATGGATATATAATTAGCCTTTTCAATCAAAGCCATTTGCTTTTTTTAATGCTCCAAGTATTGCAAATAAATAGTTTGTATTGAATTTTATCTTTACACCACTATAATAAAGAATTGTTGAAGTTTATTAAATTCCTATTAAAAATACTTTGCTCCACTCTTTAGGTCAATCTTTGTAAAATACTTTGCTCCACTCAGACAATCCATAATGCCATCCATCCTTGGTAATGGGAATCTATACTTGACAGTGATCCTATTGATTGCTCTTAAATCTATACACATTCTCCACTCTCTGTCCTTCTTAGGTGTAAGTACAATAGGTACCACACATGGGATCAAACTTTCTCTAATTAATCCTTTCTTCAACAAATCTTAAATCTACCAGTTCAACTCTGCATTCTCTATCAATGTCATCCTATGTGCTTCTTTGTTTGGAAAACTTTCTCCTGATATTAGATCTATATGATGAATGATACTCCAAACAGGTGGTAATCCCTCTTGTACATTCTCTGACATGAAATCTTCATATTCTATTAGCAATTTTGCAATTTCTGTCTGCATGGTGGATATTTATCTCTTACCATCTCTAGAGTACCTCCTTTCTTTGGAATCAATGCAAAACACATGTTCTCATGCCTCAATCCATCAATAAATTTCCTTCAATCTACCAAACATAGTCTGGCAGTGCCACAAAATTCAATCTTCTCCTCTTCCTCCAAAGGTATCAACTTGATTCTCTTTCCATTTGATGTCATGGTATAGGTTTTTCTTCTTCCATCATGAATTGATTTCTTATCATATTGCCATGGTCTTCCTAATAGTAAATGACATGCATCTATAGGCATAATATCACACAATACTTTATACCTATGTGATCCAATATGAAATTTCACCAAACATTGTTAATTCACCAATATCTTTTGTTCATCTTGAATCCATGCTATCCTATAGGGGTTTGGATGTTTCAATCTCTTCAAATTCAACTTGGTTACCATCTCCTCTGAAACTAGATTATCAGTACTACCACTATCAATGAAAATTTACATACCTTTCCTCTGGACTTACATTTGGTTTTGAATAGACTTTTCCTTTGTGGTGGTTCCTCAATCACTTCTTCACACATTAAAGCTCTTCTCATCATGTAGTGCCCCTCTGTGGTTGGTGTTTTCTTGATGTTTGATTAAGTTTGTTTGGGTGAGTTTTCTTATACATAGTGTTAAAATTATTTTCTTATTAAAGTTATTGTTTGATATAGAAATAAATAGATTATGTTATTAGAAAAATGTAAATGTTGTGTTTGAATGATTAATTATTAAATTAAATGATTAAATTATGAGTCTTTAAATAATTAAATATTAAAATAAATTATTATTTAATATTAAAATTTTAATTAATAAATTTAATTTGTGAGGGAATATTAAAAGAAAAGAAAATATTAAAAATTAGTATTAATTTCTAATCAAGGTAAACAATAAGAATCAAAAGAAAATTAAAAATGGAAAAAGTGAGTTCAAGCACATACATGGCTCTGAACTGGTTGCGAAATAGAAACTTGTCTTATTAAGTGATTATTGCTTGATTTTTGTCTTCAAAAATTGAAGCACTTTCTTTATTTTAATAAGGATCATTTTGGGAGGTTTTCATCTAGGAATTTTAGTTATCGAATGGGAACTTTGTCAAAAAAAATTCTTCTATAGAATAATTGAATTTTTATGGATTGTTTTGAAAAGATTTTTTTTTTTTTTGGTAGAATAATGGTCTTCCATTGTAGACTAACTTGAATGTTGCTTCAAAATTCTGGATTGGGGCTATTGGAGAAGTTGAAAATTATAGCAAAAGATCGAACTCGGTTTCAAGTGCATCCTCTACAACGTTGGAATCCAGGTTGGCCCGATCAATGTATTATGGGTTTGTTCTTTCTCTTGATGTTGAAAATGAATATTGTATGTGTTGTATTAGGAATCGATGCTTTAAGCTTGAGATTGGATTTGAATGCATGATTTGTGTTTCTGCCTATAGTTCGATGCCATGGTGCCATTTATTGAGTCTTGATTTGAATCCATGGCAATCGCTTGTTTTCTTTTGTACTTGGTTGGTTATCGTTTACTTTTACTTGGAATTCGACTTTTAAAGCCTTATAAACATATAGTTTATGCTCCTTATTGCACCATCCCTACACCTTGCATTTTAAACTATATATTAGACATCCCTATTTTTTTTCATGTTAGAATTGTTGTGTGCATGGTATGTTTAGTCATTGTATATTGTATGCCTCTCTTAGCATCATTTTGGTTCGCCGATTTGGCATGCATCATGTTTAGTCTCTCTCCCTGCTATTTTTATTTTGTTTTTGATTGAAATGGTAAGATGGGGCTGTATTTAGTTCATGCACCCAACACTCAAAATGGGCATTGTCATGGCATTCGATGGAGAGTACGAAATTATTTTTTATATGCCAGTTAATGGCTTCGATATTGACCAATCTATATAGGGAAGTATTGTGTTTTGGGTGAAATTCTTAATGGACACTTATTTACTGTACTTGGATTCGATTCATTGACATAGCTCATTTGATAGTCATTGCTTGTGTTCCACACCCCAACTAGTTTCTTTAAGCTTGTTGCCCTTGTAATGCCTTGGGTCTTTTCTTGTTTTTTTTTCTTAATTATGTTTGAGTTTGATGCTCATAGACCATTGATGTTGCTGCATTTGAATAATTGTTGCCACCCATTTGTTTTCATTTTTCATATTATTGGTGGGGCACTTGACTACAAGTAGATCGTTGTGGATATATGGGGTTCAACTTAAATATATGTTGCATTTGAAATTCGACCTTGTTGTGTTTAAATTCATGTTAGCATCTATTCGAGAGAATAATGCAAATGGCTTCCTAAATGTATGCATTTGTTGGGCACTCAACATTATATAAGTCACTGAAAATGTCTATGGTATTCGATTTTTTGTAGCGGTTATGTTTGGATTTCATTTCGTTTCTCCACTCTATCTACCATTTCATTTTCTTTTCTTTGTTCGTTTATTTTTGGTTTACATATCTAAGTTGTGATTTAGATTCAGGTATGCTAGGGTTCGAATTTTATACGAGTGTTTTGGTTTTTGATTTTGTATATGGGTTGTGGTAACGATTTATATTTGTATTGTGTGGGTTCAATTATAAGGTAGCTATTCATTTAAAGAAAGGAATTTGAAGTTTTGCATTGCCACATCATTGATTTCAATTTATTATATATATATATATATATATATATATATATATATATATATATATATATATATATATATATATATATATATATATAATCAATTTGGTGCGGAAGGTAAAGATATAAGAAAAGATTCAATGTGTGTTTTGCTGCCCAAATCTTGTATTATGTGTTATTTCTTAATATGGGTCTGATAGTAGCATCATAATAGAAATTGATTTATGTGTATAGAATTTATGACTAATTATATATGCAATTTTGTATATTCAGTCTCTTATATAATAAAACAATAGTTGTTATAAATCAGATATATATACACACACATGTGTATATATATATGCATATATATACATATATATAATGTATATATGTATGTATATATATATACATATATATACATATATATACTTATATACATACATACATACATACATACATACATACATATACATACATACATGCATGCATATATATATATATATATATATATATATATATATATATATATATATATATATATATATATATATATATATATATATATATATATATATATATATATATATATATATGTGTGTGTGTTTATATGGGGTTGTCATTTCATGAATTTGAAATATGGAAACTTTCTTTTTGATTTTATCCATAGATATATGTGTAATAGATCTGTATGTAATTTTTATACCACCTTTGATATTGGAACATATTTATACATGTATAAAAATAAGTGTGTTTTTATTTAAATGATTAAAGAAGAACACGTTCACCGTTTCAATGAATGAAATTGTAGCTAAAGAATTTTAGAAATTTTAAGAAGGATGATTTATTATGTAAAATTGATAATTTGGGATTTGATGACCCTATTATTTTGAGATAGTCCTCTCTTTCTTTGTATTGGTTTGTGTAGAGTCTTTATGTGATTGGTTATTATGAGCCCTTGTAATGGGTCAATTTTGGAGAGGGATGTTTTTTTCACATTGGATTTTCATATTTGGTTCTTGTGAAAATTTTGATCTTACTTCTTGTATTGTGCTCATGTGAGTTGTAACCTTGCACCATTGGTTTGCTTTATGATGTGGTCTTTCTGCGAGAACGTTCATGCCTCGCGTATGTATATGGTTTTGTGATATTGGTTATGGTTTAAAGTGGGAGTCAATGAGCCAAAGTGGTTTAAGGTTGGCTTCCAGAGGTGGGGGAGTATTACTTGCATGAGTTTTTATGGGGGTTGGGGATTAGGTGAGATCACCAAGACAACCTAGGATGGGGGCTGGGGCCTAGGAAGATTTGCCACGACAACCCATATCAAGCCATGAGTGTTGCATAAGTTTCATGTTGTTTCACTTGGTAGTGGTTGGTGTTTTGAGATTGTGTACAAGAGGGTATCTAGCCTTGTACTATTGACTTATTATCTTGGTTGTGATTTGTTAGCAAGAGGGTCCATTTCTTGCTCTAGATATGTGTTTCTTGTGGTTTCATTTAGTGTGTAAGGTGGCTTAACCCTGTTTGAGGAATTTGGGTCTTCTAGTTGCAAGTAGGGGGAGTGGCTCTCAATGGGGTCTGAATCCCAAAGTGGTGACCTTAATTAAGTGATAACCTAAATAATGAATTGGGGGGAGGGGGGAGGAATGGGTAACTTTCACATAAAAAGATAATTGAAGTCCTTGCCCAAGCCTGTGGTGCTTGTTTAGGCTAGATATGGGGTGAGAAGGCATAGTTGGCAAGGTCAACTTCCTCTTCCTCATGAAAGGATTGTTGACTTCGCATTTTTCACCCTATGGGGTTAGGTCCTAGTGAGAGGAATGTCGAACAACCATAGATGGGGGTCGGGCCCTAGTGAGAGGAATGCTAGACAACCCATGCCAATACCATGAGATGACACTCTTCCCTACTATAGTCTAGGTTTCCATTATCTTTTGTTTCCCCTATGTTTTTTGCATGCCTCTAAAGTGGTGTCATTGTTATGTGATGTTTTGTGTACCTTGTATATTGGAGTCATGTGTTAGTCTTTTCTACCCGGTTGCTTGTGTGGTGGGTCCTTATTGTCATCTCCTAGCATGGGGGGTGGACCTTAGGGTTCCACATGGTTGGGTGGAATGTTTTATACACTCCATTGAGTTTCTAGTTGATGTTCGTGAGCATAGATGTTGTACCTTATGCAGAGATTCCATATCTTGTACTAGCCTTGAGATAGCATTGATTCCATGTTATGTAATCATTTCAGTTGTAACTTATCTTGTATTTGATGTATTCTTTCTATCATTATAAGGGAAGTTGTGATGTAATCTTGAGACAATGTATTGATGTACCCTTATGTAAGATAAATTGATCATGTACTTATTTTCTCATACTATATGATCTTTAATGGTGTTGTATCTATGGAAATATATACATTTAATGCAGTGGACTTACTTGAAATCTTGTTGTTAGTTATTTTACATTGTATGTTTAGATTGGATAATTGATATGTTTGTAATGTAGTCATGTTACCCTAAAGGACATATTGAGAGCATATGTACATGTAGTTTACATTCTATGTAATTGATAGTATGATCTAAATGTTGATTCATTTTAAAAAATAAATTGTGTCATAATTGTTAGTTAGATATGTTATCCTTTGGGGTTTTGTGGCAGGGCATTACACATCACAAATGACTCACCTTTCTCTAGTTTCCTAACTAAATTAGGGGATCCAACATGTTTTATATCCACATAAGCTGCTCTTCCAGTATGCTCAGGTTTCTTTTCGGTACTTGATGGCATTCAAATGCTCTATGTCCTTTAATTCCACACTTGAAACAAGTTCCTCTAAATGGTCTTCTCTTAGATCTTCCTTCATCTCTCTAGTATCCATCATTTCGGTAAGAGTTATGACCTTCTCTATCACTCTGGTAGAAATTTTTTTTTTCTCTACCTCTTCGGTATGAATTAGCATCCTTTTCTTCACTCTAATAGGGTTTTGGATCTTTTTTTTTCTCCTCATAGGGTATTCTTTCTTTGGATTGGGTCCCATTCTTTTGGAATCTTCCTCTTGCACTACTCCTCTGCCTTTGTTCAGCTTCTCTTCCAATTTTAATGCAAATTGGCAGGCTTCTTCAATAGATGTCATCTTTACCTGGCTCAATTCCTCATGAATGTTTTTTCTCAATATATTGATATATCTTGCAAACTTTTTTCACTATGATCAGTTATCATTATCATCTTGTAGAATTCTATAGTATACTTTGTCATAGATCTTTCTTTCTACCTTAGGTTTTGCAATCTCTTCAACAATTCTAGTTCATAATCTGGTGGTATGAATTGATTCTTTAATTTTGTCACCATTTTGTCCCATTTGATGATTCTTTCTTTACCTCTTCTATTTTAGTCTAATTGAACTTCTTTCCACCATAATGCAGCATGAACTTTCAACTTTATTTTCAAAAATATGACTATCTTCGGATCTTCAATTTCTTCATATTGAATGTATTCTTCCATTTCATTTATCCAATCAATCAATTCTTTAGGATTAAAATTTATCGCATAATTTTGAATTTCAACTCTAGGTCGCTTCTCAATATTTGAGATCGCTTTTAAAATCTTTACTTGATCTGATTCTTCTTCTTCATCTAGGGTTTCTGCAAATTGATTTGCATGTTCTACTTCATCATCACTTTCATAACTCAATCTAGGGTTTAGGCCTCGCCTTCGGTCTTCTTCAACAAAATCTAACCTAACTCACATCTTGTGCATCAACTCCAACATCTCATCCATTCTTCCAACCACATTCACCATAGCAAGCATTCTCCTTGGTGACATATCTCCCTCAAATCAGTGAAACTTCCTCAATTCGGTGATCTGGCTACTATTGGGAAAATGTGTCTCAACCTTGCAATTAAATATAAAGGTTATTGTTTTTTTATAGGTAAGATTAAGTATGTATTAATATAAAAAAAATATTATAAATTTTCAAGCCCCAAACTATGGGCAGCAGAGACCACCATTGATGTCCAAACCAAAACAACCCCCCCCCACAAAAGGACCATGTAGGGTCGATACCATCTAACCAGCTACTAGTGCACTAGAACATTCACATTTAAACTATTACATTATAACAATAAACAAGAACATAAACATACTAGACAAAGACATAAACCCTAACAAATATTCACCCAATGATATTACTAGCCAATAGAAAAAACCAAACCAACACAATTACTAGACATTTTTCTGAGAAAACACATGAAATTAATACTTCCATGTTGAGTTCAAGATCGTAGTCAACCTAAATTTATTCTTTAGAAATTCAACCCCTGCAACAACCAACCGATGATGTTCCACCAACTCATGGCCACTTATGTCCATTAGGAAGGGATAAAACTTTACTAGGGTATGCGGGTTCTCCAAGAGCATGAGATAACGTGGGAAGGGAATCCCAACACCTAATGAAGTAGTAGCCAAAGCTTCCTCCAATCCCACCAACAAATATTTCCTAAAAAATGCACTTCATAATTGCTCGCACCTCAGCCTTGGAAACCTTCACATCTAATAAACCAGTCAGGACCTGAGAATAAATGTTAGAATGTAGTCGGTACCCTTCAACATCTGCCATGAATCCCTTTCCAGTAATTGATTTTATTGCTACAAATGTGAGGTATTATGGGTGATGGATGATCTGACTAAGTTAGAGTGAAGTCATTGGGCCTAGGAAATCCATTTGTCTTTTAGAGCTACAAAGTTGGAAAAGAGTGTCCATATTGCTAGTGTCGAGTTCCTTTTTTGAAACCTATAGAATAAACCTTCCCATACCAAAACTGTAAAGAAATCCAAGGCTTAACACATCTTGATGGTAGGAAAAATAGAGGAATGTCAGGATGCTAGTGAAGGAATAACAAAATAGCCCAACCTCATCAACTTTAATGAGTAGCCCAAAAATCGTGCCTAGCACAAATGTGTGTCATAATTCCTAGGATAAGTATAGATTGAAAAGACTCCTCAAGTTTTGATGATAAAGAATGTGAGTACCATCCCTGTAGAGGATTCTTGAATGCTTCCACCACACACCACCTTTTCCAACCTATTCACCAAGGTGACAAGCACTTCACATGAGTCATTGTGGAGTGGCGCCAACCCAACCACCCAGAGAAGACCATCACTGCCAAAGGAGTCAAGCAAATTCCACCTCATCAATTGATGTGATAGCCACTCCACACAATCCATTGTGGAGTGGTGCCCACCAAACCTCTCACATTAGCTTGTATCAAGAAACACCTTTGAGGTTAACAGTATCTTTCAAAAAGATCCCATCCGCCCCAAGGTTCAAAAGAAGATCCGCATCTTGATTTCGCTCTCACAGAATATGAGTGAAATCATAATTCTCAAACTCTTTGAGTGAAGCCAGAGTGACTTCAAGAAGAGCCCCCAATGTCCAATTCTAGAGATTCCTTGAGGATAAGGTGTTGATGATAACCAATGAGTCATCCTCAATCACCACATTCCCCAATTTCAGTTCTACACACAATTTTATACCAAGGTGTGCCACCTGTAGTTCTATTGCATTATTAGTGCCCTAGTTGAGAGGTTGAGAAAGCTTCCCAACAGCATCCCCCATCCAATTATTGATAATGCAGCCAACCACATATTGGTTGGGGTTACATCTTGATGCATCATCAAAGTTTAATTTATACCAGCCATGATTCGGGGGTTGCCACTTGATGTTCTTCCATTCCTTCTAAACAACATGACCACTGGTTCCAAAGCAAGATCAGACCTTCAATCTATTCCAAGCTTGTAGCATATTTGCATCCCATCTAGAGAAGAAGGTTTTAGTCTAACATGACCTTTTAGATCTTGAGTTCACCAGCTCCACCACACAAGCTTCAAACTTATTAAGAAAGGATGGTAAAGGAAACACAACATCCTAAAAGATCTATCAATTTATTTCTTTCCATATTTCCCATAGGAGAAGCAAGGGAAATGACCACCATAATCTAGCAAAAATAGAATTATCACAAAGTATTGGCCAACTACTGAACTAGATCAATAAATTTCCAGTGAAGCCATGCTCAGGTTTAATCTAGGACAAATCCAACTCCAACATTTGGTAGTGAAGGGGTAGTTGAGAAAAATTTATCCCATGTCTCCTCGATGGATTTATAAAGCACACATATGGATGGACCATTGAAACCAAACTTTTTAAGTCTGTCTATGGTCAATACTCTACCTTGAATTGTAGCCTAGGAAAAGATTCCAACTTTGGGGAAGTAGTTGTTGTTCCAACACAAAGCACTAGGAAGATCAGACACCGACCCCAACTTCTTGACCAAAATATTATAGCCATCTTAAGCACACTAAGTGCTCAAGGTAGAACCAAACCATCTCAGAACATCTTGGCCATCCCTAATGCAAAGAGGTCGATCCTTGAGAGCTTCTTCTAAGGCTAAAAATTCATTGCTGCTAAGACCCAACTACCTAGGATTCTTCTAGCACCAGACTAAGGGACCATACACCCTTTCAATATCCAATTAGTCCCTTACATGACTACCCCATGAATGCTTTGAAACTTCCCTAACATTCCTCAATGCTTTGATATCAACCAACTTACTGAAACCACCCTAGGAGTCCTCCCTAAAGAGGGTCGAGCTCCCATCCTTGATATCCCAAGAAAGGAGATTCAAGACCAATTCCCTGCAACTGTAAATAAAATTCCACACTTCCGAGCCTTTTGGAAGAGAGTTGGTCATGAAGAAGATTTTCACCCCCTCCTCCACATACTTTTCTTTCAAAATCTTGACCTACTTGAAGATTTTGTCAAGCATACATTTGTCGGGAAAATTTGGCTCCTAGACCCTTATTTTGTAATAAAAATCTTTTTAACCTAGCCCCAACATCGTCCCTAGATTTATAAATTTTCTCCCACTTTATTAAAGGTAACTCTTTCTAATTCGAACTACCCTTACAAAGAAACTTCATCTTCTGATTGATTTTTCTACTCACCCCCCTTGATAAGGGAACATGAAAGTATGTAAATTGGAAGGGCCACCACAACAGACTTGAATAAGGTGAGCCTCCTAGCCTAATAGAGCCACCTCTCTATCCATGAGGAGAGCCTATTTTCGACTTTGGTAATGAGAAGATCTCAAAGCTTGCTAGACAACACCCCAGGTGCAAGCAATAGGCCTACGTATTTACATGGTAACTTGCCCTTCCTAAACTTGAGAACTTACAAGAATTGTTTTTCCAAGGTAGGATTAGTAAAGAAGAAAAAAGCTTCATATTTTTCCAAACTTACCTCCTTCCTAGAGGCCCGAGAGTAGTGTGATATAATCCATTTGAGAACCTTAGCCTTCGCCAACCTCATGTGACCAAAAATAATGTTATCATCGGTTAATTGTTGATGTGTCATAGAAGGCATCCCACATGTGATTTGAATCCCCTTGAGCTCACCTAAACTTGTCACCTAGGAAAATGACTGGCCAAGCACTTCTCCCATAATGATGAACATGAACGATGAAAGACAATCGCCCTGCCTAAGACCTCTAGATTCCCTAAAGAAGCCTTGTAGAGTACCTTTCTCTAGGACTTAGTTTATTGGAAAAGCAATCCAATTGAAAATCTAATTGGGCTAGAGAAGATGAAAACCAAAGGCCTCCATAACTTTGAATAGAAAATGCCAGTTCACCTTATCATAAGCTTTTTTTATATCTAGTTTCAAAAGCATGGACTACCTTCTAGTGTGGGTGATTGAATGAATGAACTCTTGTGATATAATCACTCCATCATAGATTGATCTGCTAGGCATAAAGCTCATTTGTTCCTAAGATATTAAGTTGGGAAGAAAAACCTTGATTCGATTGTTCACCACTTTGCCATGATTTTGTATACTATGTTGTAGAGATAAATAGGATGAAAATACTCCAACCTATCTACCTTCTCCTTTCTTGGAATCAAAGAAATGAAAGTAGTGGTTAAATCCTTTAGCACTTGATTTGATCCCCTAGAATCTTCTATAGCAACTACAACGAAATCCTAGCCAACTATGTCCCAACAATGTTGAAAGAAGGATGTTGGGAACCCGTCAGGGCCTGGGGAATTATATGGATGTAGTTGAAAGAGAGCAGCCCTAATCTCCTCCATGAAATTCTTGTTAAGAAGCTCATTTTGTTCATTTATAACAATATTTGGGATACACCCCAAGATACCTTGTTAAGCGGCCAACCTAGAGCCATCCCAATCATTTAGGAGGTTTTGTAAAAAAGCAACAACTGCCTCAGCTATATCATCTGGTTTTTCTAGCATCCTGTTGGTTATTTTTTTAGAACCAAACTCAATCTCAATCCTTGCCTATGAATATGCTAGAACTCAATTATCAACAAGGTTAAGGATTGGCCAATGCTTAAGTGAAGCATTTAGAACTTCATTTCTTCTCTTCGAGCTCTATGAGACCCAGGAGGGTAGTCCTACTTATGCTCATAATATCTCAACTTGATCAAGAGCATTTCCTCACAGATGTATTCCTTAAGAAACCAACATCATCTAAGGCTTGGTAGACCTCTTATGAAATTTCCATTTGTTTCAGGGAATACGTTGATACTTGAAGGTTGGTACAATGCAATTTAAAGTATATTAAGAATTCGTTTCTATTTCAAATCCTCGAAAAAATTCCCTAGTAGCTCAGTCAACCATGAGATAAACTAATAGAATAACCAGTGCCCTATTTTAAGGAATAATGGAGTCATAACTTGCAATCAATCAATAATACAATTATGATTGAAACATAAAAAATTAATAGACTATCAGCATGCCACTTTGTAGCATCTAACTCACTGTGTTTTAAAATATTGCTTCTTTACCAAATCCTATATCCCTTTCCCACAAACTAATGGTCTCATTTTAGCATTTAATCAACTCATTGAACTAAACCAAAAACAAGCCCATTCATTTGGTGCAAATGACAGAAGACAAATAAAATTATAATTAACAACTTCATTCATAATTTGGAAGAAAAATACGTAGGAGAGAAATATTTTAGAATAAAAATTCTCTTTAATTGTTGATATTTCTTTGTAAAACTATATTTAAGGTATTCATACAAGATAAATTTTACCCTCGACTGGCTTCTGATATATTTTCTAATTTATCTATTTACATTCTATTTGCTCCAAGAGCATAGCATTTACCTTGACCTATTTTGGACTCAAATTTTCTAAACTCCGTAACATCAGCCATGAAATCCCCTTTATAAATAGGGGAGAAACAAGCATCCAACTAAGTTAGAATTTCATTTCATTTCACCTCAAAGAACTTCCCAGGCGGTTTCATGCAATCATTAGAGAATAGGGGAGGACAAAATAAAAAATACATGTGTAGGATATTAATCACTATCACCACATTCATGTTTGAACAAAAATATTTTGTATCAGCCAAAGGACCTCCATATTAGCATGGAAGAGTAAAATACCAAAACCATGGACACATTGAAACAAATACCTCCTATGCAAAGACCATGGTGTCATAAAAAAAAAACAAGGAGAAGACCCTATTCTGAGTTGTCAGCATCAGAGGATGCTCGACTACTCCTTGTCCTCAACAAAATTGAAGGAACCATCACCACATCATCATTAGAGATCCCATATGGCACCAGAGAATTAAGATACTTGTCATGTCCCAAGTCAGTGTCACCTTCAACATCCAAAGGACTATCAAAGAGCACAATGGGAGAATTATGTTTTCCCAAGAAAGATCTATGACCCTTGTCCTTTTTCTTGGCCTTTTTCACTAGCTGAGCCAACTCCTTGCCTTTAAACTTGACCATTTCTTCTAGAATCATCTTGTTTCTCAAATTGTATGTAATCTGCACAATTGCTTTCTTCTTATGACCTCAAGCCCTCCTCTTTCCATTTGAAACCCTAGGGGAAAGCTGGTTTGATTACTCAGTTACAAACATAACATATCCTCATAGAACTCAAATACATTCAACTAACTAGACTTCCTACTAGGTTGAATTGTCACACCCATCTTTCCCATCTCCAAAATGAATAGAAGTTGATAATTCATAAGACTCTAAATCAAAGTTGTAGGGAAACACACCTAAAAACCTAGATAATTGCAACAAGTCCTAGAAAAGGAAATCCTAATAGACTAGAGCACAATGAAAAGAGAGCCCAATTGAAAACTAACTTATCCAGGATACAAGCATTCACTATTCAACTCAGAGAGAATTAACACCCCTGCACTCTTTACTAACCTACACTTCATAATTCACTGTAGACTTAGAAAGATGGTGAAGATGAACAATAGACAACCTACATTAAATAGACATTTTGAAGCATGTAGGAATTAATGAATCAAGAACTCCTTGCATGAGTGAGTTGATAACTTAGCAGCTCGACTTTGAATCTGGGCTATCAGCATTAAAGCATTTAAAAATTCATCTATGGTGACCATGAGCATAATTTTTTGACCATTAGCAACTTGTTCCTAGAAAAATACAATGCCACCTCAAATGCCACCATGTCCTCCCTTAATCCTAATTAATCATACGCGATTTGACAATCAACATGCATTGCCAACCTAATTCGTGCTCCTCCATTAATATCAATGAAGTACATATGACCAACATTTTGAAGAGAATAGTTCCTTATACACATCATCGCTCATCACTAGCCCAGCCCAAATTTTTAGGGTACAATCAGCGATGAAAATGCTTCTTCGATGAATTTCAGTCTATTGGATCATCTTGTTTTAAAGCTAGATCAATGGTTCTCCATCCATCCCGCTACTTTCCTTTTTGCTTTATACGATGTCTGCATGACTCTGCCACATTTCCTTTTACAACAATAGCCATTATCTATCGCTAATACATCTCATCCTTCATCGGCTTCATCAGCGATGCAAGCACCCATGTGGTGAAATCTCAACCCTTGGATTTTTGGCTCGTCCTTTGATCATGTTCATCTTTCCATCGCACATCACTAATTCACACCTTGCACCTTGAATCCTTTTAGCGACGGGAGATCTAGTGAAGAGACTAGATTGAGATATGTATACCTGCATTGAAAACCAATGGTACAAAAGACATTGCACATAAGATCATTTCAAATTAGCGAAAGAAACCTTTTAGAGAATCTTACTGCTCATCGTTGTTTTACAATTTAAGCTTTGGAATGGATCCGTGATGAGCGATAAAGTACAAAAATATTAGGCCATCGCTCATCGCTAATTCTCCTCATACAGTTTGCAAGCAATTAGCAATGAGAGATCTTCATAGTGAAATTGTGTATTGTGTATTGCTAATATAAAACCTAGCACTTAAAACATATCTACAATATGTGATGTAAGGGAAATCCATCATATTTCTCATCGCTAATTGAAATTTTTCATTTCACAACATATCCGTGATGATCGATGAAAATAAGTGCATAAGGTAGGGGGCATTGCTTCTCACTATTACAATATTGAAGGCTCAAAATCCATTAGTGATAAGTGATCCCTCAATAATACAAATAACATCGCTCATTGCTCATTCAAGTTAAGAGCTCTAACAATTATTCATGATGAGTGATATCAAATAAATACCACTTCATCGCTCGTCGCCAATTCGAAATATGCACTTATGAAGTAATCAATGATGAGCAATAAGAAGATATGGTTGTCAAGACTTAAGTGAAATCATTTAAACACATGCTCATATATTGTTCTAATGAAGGGGACCCTCTAGGATGATACAATGGAAAGGACTCAAAGACTCCTAAGTAATAATAATGCAAAAGATGTAAAGGCCAAAAAGGCCCTTTATTTAACCTTATAAAATTTAGACATTTAGACCTAGGCATGAGGGATTGGTTAACCGATAATAGTGAATGACATAAGATGTTCTTAAGTGACTAGCAACGGGCAATAGGAAGTCAACAAAAAAAAGATCATTTTCAAGTATTTGGAGCCAACGATTTCATAAGAAAGTACTCCAAGCCAGTATAAGAACCCTTCAATAGTGATACAAGTAGAACCCTAGGCCCTTAGATGTCAGCTCAACATTCAAATGAAACAATGACTTGAGATGGAACATAAAAATTTTGTAGGTTCCATCACGTCCTAGCATCCATTGATTTGATACAAGAAATTTTGTTGACTTCATGCCTAGCCTTAGTGGAGTTATGCATTTTTTTTATGTTTTTATCTCCCTCATCAAGCCAGAGCTCTCATGACTTCTGGTGCCAGTAGATCTCTTCCTTTGATAGAATCTCACTCAAATTTTTCAACAACTCCTTCTCTTGTAGTAACCTAGCATTATCCATATTGATATGAAAGAATTCTTCATTCAATAGCCTCATCTCCTCTTTGATCCTCTGCTTTTCCTCAAAAATGTTCTTGAAACACAACTTGTTCCAATCCTTTTGGAACCTCTGAAAATGGGGGATAGGATGATTAAGTGTTACCATACCCACTTTCAGAGATATTCCACTCAAGGATAACCTTAGAGAGCTTAATGCAAGAGAGAAAGATATATTGCAATGGGGTTGTCCTACGGATTGAATATGATCTAATGAGGGGTTCACCACCAAGTAAGAACTTGGAAAAAAAATGTAATGTAAGATGAAACACTAAACCCTAATATGATGCAGTGACCTATAAAATGACCTAGAAATGTATGTAAAAAAAATAGAAAGTTGCAAAACATAATGTGTGCAATTGGAAACTTGTAGAGACTTGAATGAAGATTGGAAATGTTGCCAATCTTGAAATTTTGGCCTACTGGGACTCATTCACCATTCTAGGTGAATCAGTCCTAGTTCTAGATTTTTGCACAGGAGCAGGTTTCAGGAAAAATGGGTATCCAGATCTGCAAAGATCTCTAAAAAACACCTACATTGGGACTCATTCGCCACTTGTGGTGAATGAGTCTATTTTTTATTTTCTAGAAATTCAAAGTTTGAATCTTCTCTTCTCAGTCTGCTCAATTTGTTCCTCCGGGTTCTTAGATTCGAAACTCTGATTTTGAGGTTGTAGATGACCTTTTAGTAAAGATTATGATCTTGCAAATGGTGAGACAACTGCAACAATATTGTAACTTAATATTCAATGATTTCCAATTTTTCAAAGCACCTAGATCTACAATCACACAAAGAGAGAGAAAGAAAGTGTTGATTGTTAGGGAATAGGGGTTTTCCTTAGTCAAACCCCTTTTAGGTAATTAAACCAAATGATGAAACAATGAAATGAAGGAATGAAGCATGGAACAAAGAACATGAATCATGGAAAATAGTACCTTGTATGATGCCTTGTGAATGATGTCTTGCAACTCAACATGAAATTGCAATGAAGGATGTAGATTTTGATCTTTGAAAATATGAATAGAATAATGTTGGATCTTGGATCTTCAATGCTATATCACAACACTAGCTCACTAACATGCTTGATGCTAGATATTCTTTGACATGATGATAGATCTTGAATTTCTGCAACAATTGATGAATAATCTTGCCCTTGATTGTCTTAAAATTGATCTTGAAAGCTATCTTGATCACCTTGTGAAGGCTTGGAATGCTTAACTCTTGCTTGCTTGTCTTGATAACACGAATGTATGATGAAATAATGATTTGAGAGCTCATTTATATAGGTAATCCACTCAAATGATTGTTAATTTGATCCCCAAGGCTGACATGGAATAAATCTAAATTAAAAACCCACTTTTCCCGCTTAGAACCTTAAAAATATGCCAAATGGGACTCATTCATCATCTTGGGTGAATGAGTCCCACCTAAATGGGACTCATTCACCCAAAGTGGCGAATGGGTCCCATAGGGGCTATTTTTAGTCCTAAAGTGTCGGGAATTCAAGAAATTAAGCTTATATGTTGATTTTGTCAAGTTTTTGATCAAAATATGCCTTGGGATGCACAATATGGGATCATAGGGGCCTATTAATGATGATATAAAGGTAATAAATGCAATAAGGCCCAAAATCCAATGTGAAAGTGTAAAAAAATATACTTTACAACACTAAATTAAGGAAAAATTGGGTCTATTTAGCTTAGAAGGGCCCTAAATCCCATGTGAATGTGTAATACACATTACAACACTAGATTAGGTCCACTTAATTTACAAGCCTCCTAAATTTAATGTGAAGGTGTCAATAAATACACTTTACAACATTTAATTAAAGTAGAGTTAAGTTATTTTAGATTAGATAGACCCTAGACCTAATGTGGATGTGAAAAACACATCACAACACTAGATCAAGGTGACATTAAGTTAAATTTATCATTAATTATTCCTAAATTAGGCAAGGAAAAGGAAATTTTTTCTGTTATTCCACCTTTAATTTGTGCTTAACTTGTTTCAATTTTGTGACGAGAGTGAACATTTTAGAGCCCACCATCCTAGCCTCCTCCCACCACTGAGTGATAAGAGACTTGAAATTTGAATCCTTCATCCACATCCATTTGAATTTAAAGGGATATCTAATCAAGCTACACTCACCAATAACCTCGAGAAGGATTGAGAAATGATTCGAACCCAAGCAAGGAAGAATCATGCTTTCCATGATGAAGGGGAAGGCACCCATATTACCTCTAAAAAAATATCTATTCAACTTCTCAACAATAGAACAAAACCCAAGCCACCTATTGGTCCACATGAACTGACCATTTTCCATTGGGACCTCAGACAACTGATTCCACTCCACAAAGGCTTCAAAGTCAATTTTCAATTGAAGTTGTCAAGTCACCTCACTATACTTATCCACAACATGCAAAATAGCATTAAAGTCACCCCCAATTATGAAAAAGTCAAAGCCTACCTCATTACATAGGATCTATATAAAGGATATTGTTGATAGGATATTTATATTTCCTAGTTACACTGATAGGTGTAATATACAATAGTAGCAAGGGGAGGAGTGGGATGTGTGTAAAGAATTTTTTGTCAACTTTTTCAGAAAATTCCTAAAATGACCAACATACAATAAATAAATGATACATTGTAAATATAGAATGTTAAGTATTAGTTTTTAGATCTAATGGTGGATATTTGGTTTCCTTATCTTTCCCTAGGAGGTAACCCTATTTTATGAGGGTGTTGTACTACGATTGTAGATGGTGATGTATTTTGAGAGTCTAATTGTAGTCGTGTTATCTCTAGATATCTGGTTGGTGATAATCCTGTGAGAATCTTGCTTTGTAGGTATATTATAATCTTTGTGCTTTCTAAATAATATATTGGATGGCTTTTGGAGTATGGGGTTTTTATCCCGAAAGGGTTTTCTCCATTTAAACCAATGTGTTGTGGTATGCATGATATTTATGTCTATTTTTGTTTAAGCTTCTATAAATGTTAAAGATTTATAAAAAATTTGTATTATTCTCCTCTCAAGATTAGTGTAGGAAGTTGTTCTACTACCTTAGCTTCCTTACAAGTGGTATCAGAGTCTAATCACCTTTGGTTTTAGTTGTGGGTTGTTGGGGTTTTCAAACTAATCCAGATTTGAGTGGGAGCTTGTGTAGAAGATACTTTGTGATCTTGTTGCAAGAATTTTATATGGCAAGTTCATCAGGGAGAGGTGGATAAATTTTCTGGAAATAATTTTGAGATGTGGAAGTTGAAGATGGAAGATCTATGGGATTATGTTGGTGAGGATGTTTCAAGGCTTGAAAATCCTACTCAGGCTGCTCAATATGATTTTATGGACCATAAAGAAAAAGGGTCTAATAATACTTTGCTCGGTAGACTCTATTTTAATCAATGTCCATTAGAAGACCTTGCACAAAAACTATGGAAGAAACTTGGTGAGATGTATCAAGCCAAATCTTTAGTGAACAATATTTTCTTGAGAAAGAAATTGTATTCATTGATAATGGAAGAGGGTGGAAAAAGAATAGAAAACTTGGAAACATTCAATATGTGGTGGCTCAATTGTCATCAGTTGGTGTCAAAATGGATGAGGAGGATAAATGCCAGATATTGCTTTGTTCTTTGTCTGACTTGTGGGATTCTCTTGTTATGGCTATTGAGATTACTTCTGTAATTTTGAAGACTAAAGATGTGTTGGGTTCTTTTCTTTTTGAAGAGAAGGGGAGGAAGCTATCCATCACAACCAAGGAGGCCATAAATTTTCATGGAAGACCTAAAGAAAAAGGAAAGAAGAATGAGAAGTGTGAAAAATCTAAATCCAAGGGGAGATCTAAATCTCTTGGAAAGTCCAAATTTATTTGTTGGAACTGTAGTAAGCCTGTAGATGTTCATAAGGAATGAAAGAAGTAAAGAAGAAGAAAAAGAGAGATTTGGTTTTGATTCTGAGTCTGAGAAGGAAGATGGCAACCAATTCATTATAACTTTGGCAACTCGTGTAGGTAATGATGTATGGTTAATTGAATTAGGTGCATCTTTCCATATGACCTTTAATAGAGATTGGTTTTCTGAATATGAAGAATTTGATGGAGGTAAGGTATACTTAGACTGTGATGATTCTCATTTAGACATTTTTGGCCGTGGTAAAGTTAAATTTAGGTTTCATGATGGTAGAATAAAAAGGATTAATGGTGTGTTGCATATCCCTAGATTAGCATGAAATTTTGTTATCTTTAAGCAAACTAATAGATACAAGTGTGTAGGTAGTATTTTTGATGTAGGATGTAAGATGATTAGAGGTGTTATGGTGATTACTAGAGGTGTAGATATTGAACATTATATAATCTTGATGCATGCACTATTGAGTGCAATAGTACTTCTATGAAAAGAAAGTTTGTGGAAGAGGTGAGGGTTGCACTTTTAGTAGATGATCATGGCTTCTAAGTACCCAAGGGTGCTCTTTCTTCTGAATCAATGTTACATGTAGAGAAAAATATGTTATGGCACTAGAAACTTGGCCACATTGGAGAAATGGTTTAAGGACCTTGAAAAATAGAAACCTTGTTGAAGGTTTTTTTATTGTAATCTTGAATTTGATTTCTATGAGCATTGCATTTATGGGCAAACAATTGCATTCATTTTTACTCGAGTTCTCATAGATCTTGTGGTGTATTGGATCTTATTCATTTTGATGTGTTTGTGTATAGGAGAAAATTTTCATCCCTTACGCAAATTCCCCTTTTACACTTCCTCACCTTAGAAAAAAAAATTCAAAGGAAAAATTCCACATCGGTAAGCTGCCTTCGTTCCACTTGGCATCTATCTTTCACATTGATAGAAGAATAATCGTCTAGGACACTCACATGATGCATAGATGTCCATGTAGTGTGCTTACATCCCTAACAGATTCATGTGTCTAAAGTTGGTAGAGGTGTTACACTTCCTATTTGGAACAATTTGTAACATCTCTCTTCAACCAACCAACTTGAAAATGCCTTATTCTTTCTCATTCTTCCTTCAAATTGATCCATTCTCACTTCATTTCATCCACTTGCATTCTCTAAGTATTTAGTCAAGCACTTCACTCTCAAAGCAACACTTTGGCACTCCATAACAACAACACCAACACTCCATCAACTCCGTAGAGCAAGTTTGGAACAAGCCATTGCAGCATGGGCTTGAGGTTTTGCAACACCTCCCTTCATCACAGTTGAGGCTGTGGTGATTGTTCAAACTCTCTTTCTCCATAATGGGCTAGTGAGATTTTGGTGGAGATGGTAATGTTTTCACTCCTCTCCTTTACGATTCAGTTTAATAGCTTTATATTATTTTGTATTGTTATTTTCATTTCTACTTTTTCTACTTCTTTATCATAATTTTCTCTATCATTGCTATCTGGCTATCCATGGAGGTGGAAACACCAAAATGGGGGTTTGATTGAGGTAGACCCCTATACAACCCCCAACAATTTTCCCTCTCTCCTATGTGTAGGTGAGAGAACATTTGGAACTAGTTGGTGAACGAGCATCTTTGTGAGATTATCTTTGTCACCTTAGCCTTCATATATTTATTTTATCATATATGTTTCTACTTTACCTACTTCCTAATTCTATTTTTCTCATTTAGAAGTAACTAGCTAGGCCATCAACTTGTTTTATGGCGGTTCATATTGTGTTCTTGGTCCTCTGATTGTACAAACATTAATACACTTGAGAGATGCCAATGCATCATGCTATCATCCCAGAACTGTGCTTCTGTCCTCGAGTAGAGAGCTACCTGAGGTACAATACCAAATCTGAAAACCAGTTTACCTAGCCCCAATTAAGATTTTGGGTCTAAAGAGTGATTGAAGGACCTTATAGTCCTCATCATTCTCATCCCTTATTTCAAAACATTTGTTTAGAGTGAGGTAAGTTAGTGCAACCTTTTTCTTTTGGCTCTCCATGGCGTAGGGCCTTGATGTGGTTGGTCCACCTCTCTTACATTTTGGTGAACCCGATGTGAACCAACTCTTGTTCATTCGTTGGTGTTGAGGCTTTTCCCCCTATAGCTTGTGATTGTTGTACCCTTGAGTGTTGTGAAGGTATATGAGCATCACAACCCAATCCACAACCTCCAGGTATATCGTTAGGAGAAGTATACAACACCTTTCAATGGAAAGTACGGTCACTACCAGTTTCTCTATAGGCCTTTTTGTTGGCTCTTCCATTGGTCTTGCTACACATGAGTAGTTTTCAAGTGGTGAGGTAGGGATCTCCGATGAGACTGACCATGTCCCCACTCCTCTTGTGTCTTGTACACTATCATTGGTGGATGAGTACGAGGCCATTCACATTCCTTCAGAGTACATTTCTACTATTAGCAAGGGACTATTTGACTTGGAGAGTCACTTAGAAAAGGACCTGAAGATGGATAGGGACACTAGGGTTATCAAAAAAAAAAATTATATGGTTGGAAAAGATTGAACATGCATATAACTCCTAGCTAGTATCTCTAGTCTTATTGAAGCATGTGCTCCTCCAAACAATCCTACTATTATACAAGGGGCCATTTTTGAAGATGATGAGAGATAGTTAGGAATGTCAATTCCTCCCACATTTGTATACATGGTTAATGTCATTCCCTCAATCAACATCCCCTCTACCTCTAAGAGATCTAAAACTATCAAAGTGAATAGGATCCCCTTAGGTTTTAGCTTCACCCCTCCTGTCACCTCTAACAGTGGAGCTTTTGGTAGTGGTGGTGGCTTCAGTGGTGGAAGCAGTGCTGGTAGAGGTGGTCCCAGTGGAGGCCATAGTGGTGGCTTTGGAAGTGGATGTGACTCCAAAAGAGGCCTTGTTGGCAGTAGTGGCTTTGGTAGTGGTTCTGATGGTGATCACACTGGTGGTTTGGGTGGTAGCTCCAGTGGTGGTTCTAGAGGAGGTACCTCTAGCCCTATGTCATCCAATGACCCTATTTGTAATGCCCGTCATGCAAACCCCAAAGGACAAAATAGTGCACACATTTTCAAAAATAAAATAAAATAAAGTACACAAATAATGAACCATAAAACATAACTACATTACATAATAGCATCATAAACATCGAGTCCTTTGGGGCATGTGAGGCCACATCGCATAAAACCAACTCATAACGAAAGATACACATAAGGCTAATTAACTTAACTAACCTTACATCCATAATAAACAATACAATAACCATTTACAAAAGATAACATACATATATCCATAAGCATAAGTGTAAATACATCACATGATACAAACCATAATAAATCTCATAAATCATGAATGGGTACAAGGGTGCATTTACAATACATCATCTTTGTTACGTTACATGTTTACAATATATGAGATACAACAAACCTCCCATACATGTGGGATAAATACATAATATAAATAATTTTTGAAATACAAGATGAATATCTGGTACAAGCTCCATCTGAAAGATACTGTGAAGAACGAACACTGATGGGGAACCCAACGGGTGTGGAGCACATTCCACCCGACCATGTGGGTTTTAGAAAAACCCACCCCTCGTGCTCAAAGGTGACAAGGAAGTGACCACGACCAAGATTACCACAAGACTAACTCCAATAAGAAAACCATAGTACAATAATTCCAATAGCAACATCAAAAGATTACATAGATCATAAATGACAACAACCAAGGTTCAATCAAAATAAACTCAAATCCATATAACACATCATAAATAGGTTAAATGCAACAACCATAACCACTTGCCAAGTAAATCCAATACAACAATCATAACACACTTCTAGAGGCAACCAAGAAAACAATCATAAGGGAAACTAGTGGAGAGTGTCATCACATAGCCTGCATGGGTTATCCTGGCCCTTCCTCCAACATGAGGCACCAACCCCCATCTATGGTTATCCTAGCCCTTCCTCCTGCTTGAGGTGTCGGCCCCATAGGGTGACTCATGTGGAGCCGTTAACCTCTCTTGAGGATGAGGTGATGACTTTTCCAACCATGACCTTCTTAGTCTACCATGAGTCTGCGATAGCCCTAATGGATAGACGAGGTATCCAATATTATCTTATTATGTTATTACTACCCATCCCCCTAAGTTCTATTATTATGTTTTCACTTGTTAATCTAACTCTTATGTGGGTTATCCTGAGCCCTTCCTCCTTTTGAGGTGTCGGCCCCCATGAAGAGCCACTCTCCCTGGAAACCCCAAAACATAATAAAAAATCAAGGGTTGTACCATAAAGAACAAGGTATTAAGTCTCAACAGATGGCATGTGATGCATTACCCGTCTCACTAAAAGCACACAAAAAGAGTCTCAACAAAATCTTGTACAACCCTTTCAGAATAAGAATACCAATAACTTGCTACATCAAGAGCACATAAAATGAGGATTATCAACCAACAATAAAATCAAACCTTTGGAAGCCTAAGGTTCACAACATCCATAAACAGGTTCATAAAATCAATTGGGTTCCCACACCGAACAAGTCAAAACGATAGCATAACGATAAGGAAAAATAACCAACTCAATCTAACAAGATTCTATAATGCAAGTAATATAACAATATCCATAATTTGATTTATTTCATTCACAATTATCCAATAAGATTTATTTCCCAATTCAATGAAATAATTTTGAAGATAACATTTTGATAATAAATTTTATTATGAATACCATTCTACTAATTTTCATGAATAAATTTCAATCATATTCCTAATTTCATAGTCATCAGAGAACTCAGTGTATATATATATATTAAAAAAACAAATATGTAAAAAGAAACGTTTTGTTTATTTTCTTTCTATTTTCATAAATTAATATAAATATAATATATATATATATATATATATATTTATATATTTATATTAACATATTTTTATATAAATAAATATATATATATATATATATTAATATAGATATAAATATATATATTTATATAATATAAACAAAAACTAAATTAAAACCCACGCTGCCCGGTACGTAGACTGCGCATAGCAATCCCTGCGGCTGCTATATGTAGTAGTCTATAGGACTGCTATGCACAACAGTCCATACGGACTACTGTGGGCAGCCTAGCGCAGCCCATTGGGAAGAGGGGGAGGGTATGGCCATCACCGTCCGTTCCCTTCAACCCAAAAAATAAAAATAAAATTTTTTTGTTTAAAACAAACAATGCCGATACAAAATAATTTGGCCCAAAGCCCTCAAATACAGTTAGCCCAAACACAATTTCAAAATAAATAATATATATATATATATATATATATAAATATATATATATTTTTATATATATTTATATATATATACACTATATATATACACTATATATATATGTATATATATATATGTCAAACAATGCGTATTCTTTTTAGTAGTATATTAAAAAAAAATTATTTCAGAGGGGAAATAATTTTTCGATAACAAATCATAGAAATACTGGACATTTTTAGAGACCCAAGTAAATTTCTCTCATTTGTTGCTACCAGAAGATTTCTAAAACCCCATAAGATTTATTTTCTTTTACAGAATAACATTATTTATTTTTACTGATTCAGAGAAATCAAAAGAAGAGAATGGAACCTGGAGTCCTACGTTTTTTGAAGAATTGATGAAGTTTTTCTTGATCCCAAATAGCCTTTTCAAAGAGCTCCCTTTTCTTCCTTCAAAACTTCTCCACCAGATTTCCTTGATCAATTTTCTAATCTAATATTTTAATTCAGAAGAGCCTCTCCTCTAGAACAATGAAAGAGAAAAGCAATTAAACAAAGAAAACCAAAGAGGATCCAATTTTTCCAAAACTCTTATTTTTTCAAACTTCTGTAAATTTTCCCATGAATGAAAATATCTCAATTTTTCTATTAAATAGAAAGATATCTTCTTCTTTTTCGAAAACTCCATAAATCAAAATTAAAAGAAGTTTTCTATTTCATTACCAGTGTTTCAGCCAAAGACTCAACATTCATTGGTCCTTTTCTTCTTTTCTTTCTTTTCTTGATTTTTTTTCTATTCAAACAACACTTTTTGTTTTAATTTTGATTTTGCAATTTATACTTGCAATTCACACAATTGAACTTATTTAATAATTTTATTCTATTAATTATCTTCAACATGCTATTTTTATTAAATTATTAAAATACCAATTTTAAATAATTTAATTTACACCTTTCATTTTATTTATCTTTAATAAATTTCATGGCTTTTAATTTAAGACTTTTATATTTTAATACAAACTATTCCAATAACTGTTATCAATGTTTATTAACATCATTTAATTATTTAAATTACATCATACTACACACCAACGTAAAAATAACTATCAAAAGTACACTCACACAAACCCACTAATATAAAATGCAAAAATGACAAAGGTCAAAGACACACAATACCACTAAACATAAGACGGGTTGACAAACTTGGGATGGGGTGACTTCCTTGTCATCTCTGTTTCAACTTCATGCCTATTGGGTTAATTTGATGCTCACCCTGTCCTGCCAAAGCAGGTGGAATCGATACTCTATTCCTACAATTCCTGCATACAAACAAGGTGTGTACAACATGTATATATATATATATATATAATCAAAACATCACATTATGAGAAGGAATTGTAGCATAGCAGGCCACTCGCAAACAAGTGGTGCTACACTGTCCCCTCACCAAAACTATAAAAACAATTACAACAAATATAAGGTAACATTGCTAACTAACTGATCACATCATATCATCATAAAAAGATTACTAATGCACTGCATCACAATACACTACTGAAATCAAATTAAACATCACACAACCAAATGTAGCCATAATTTCATATCATAATATCCAAGTCATCAAATAAAGTAGCATAATCATCAAGCAGTCTAAACTATCCAATCCACCAATCCAACCAATAAATAGTAACTATCAAAGTCTCAAATTATCAAGCAAAACCATAGAAAAATAATAAGTTCAACAACAACATGAGGGGTATTACACTATTCTAACACTCTTTTTTAGAATATGGGAAAGATGCAGAGCTAGTTGGTGAGTCTCTCCCAAGCCTCTGCCCAACCTATCTTTCAACCCTTCTTCCAACATATCTCGTTGTCAGTCACAATTTTGAACACTCCCTTTTTTCAAGGAATGGAGATTCCTAAATTCAAAAAATATGGTGGAAAAGGGGACTCACAAATGCATGTGTTTTCCTTTAACGCCATGTGCCCAAATTTCTTCCATCATGACATGTTGATGGAAAAAATATTCCCTCCCTCTCAAGGATATATTGTTCGAATGGTACTACTCCTTGCCTGATAATTCCATTTTCTCATTTAACCAACTTGTAAACCAATTCCTATGACAATTCCAAGCTAACATCAGGTCGAAGATGACCTTTTTGGATATCATTTGGTGCAAACAAGGTGTAATGAAAATATTATTGATTTTATAGCGCGATATCAAGCACTCTTCTCACAAATCGCATATCCAATACCTGATTCTGACGTGCAAAAGGTGTTCATAGGGAACTTACAAAGGCCATGGAAAGAAAAGTTTTCCCTTATGAAATACCCTTCTTTCATGCATTTGTGTGTAGCCCTACAAGAGTATCAACAAATGGTAGTTCAGTTCAGGGGATCCTCCTCACATTCCCATTCAAAAGGAAATTCCATTGTATCGATCTCTGGAAAAGGAAAGGCTATTGTGAATGTAGTAGCTGCCGCATATGAAAATGACCTCAAACACAACTGAAAGTTCACAAAGTTATTAGGATCTTATTCTTCCATCTTGCAAAAGTTAGTGAAAGATAAGATCATAACTTTGTAGAACCCTAAACCTCTTAAGGTACCTTACCCTAGTTGGTATGATGCAAATACCTAGTGTTAATACCATTGAGCTAACTGACATGATACTAAATGCTACATGCACCTACGTCATGAGATATAGGACTGCATCGAGGATGATACTATTCATCTTGATGGAAGCAAACAAAATACATATAAATCAGTGGTGAAAGAAAATAGGGAATTGTTGATATACACGGACCCATTTCCATCGCATTCTGCTAACATAATTATCGATCCCACTAATTATGTCACTTAGCCCAAGGCCTATGTTAAAATGGTAATAGTTATTCCTACCGCACAACCCACACTCGGTTCCTTGGATGTGACATTCATTGTATAGGACTTACCCTTAAATAACAAGCCCTCTCCCCTCTACATTCCCACTCACCTCAATGGAAACATTGTGACAGGAGTCTTAGTCGACCCCACATGCCGAGTGAATGTTATTATAGAAGAGATGTTGTGGCTTAATTCATTACATAGAAAAGAGTATGAAGAAACAAAATATACCATTCATACACATAATGGTCTATGTTTGAATTCATAGAGCTCGATAACTCTGTCTATCCTAGTTGGACCTAGGGCTATTAACATAGTCTTCGATGTTATTGTTGAGTCGAATCTGTTTAGGATGAAGATGGGCATACCTTGGCTAGCTTCCATGAATAGAATTGCCTTCGTTATCCACAAGTGTTTGAAATTCTCCCATGAAGGTGTTGTGCATGTAGTGCATGACACTGGATACTAGCCTCAAGTATCCCATGCAGGATATTCATTGGATCACTTTTAGCCTGCCCCAATCAGTCTGCTTCCTCCAAGGGTGGACCTACTTTACAAGAATTACGTAAAGTATAAGACTGAGGGTAAGGGATAGTCAAAACTAACCCTTCCTGTTGCACAATATCCAACTGCCTCCTCTTCCTAAAAGGGAAAGGAAAAGATTTGCTCTCCTTGGGCTACCTCATCTACTCCCCCTTCTTGGGAGGAGTATTGGATGAGAAAGCCTATCCTTTACCTACTAATTCTGATGATACCTCCTTGGAGTAGACCCAAGATCAGGATATTAGATCTCCCTACTAAGCCTCTTGGGCCTTGGTATTATTTGTATAGCAAAAAGAACGGTTCCCAAAGGAAATTTTCTCTATAGCCTCCTATCACTTCTACTCCAAAATAAATTAACGGGAAGAGGCCCACTACCAAGGTACTAGAGCTGACTCCCCCTGTTGTTTCCTAACCGACTCCTCCTGCTCTCATTCAGGAGTTTGTTCCTCTACTAGAAATGGTCGTAGTGGACACTCCCATGGTTGAGCAGGATCCTTCTGTTCCTTTGCATCCTCTAGCCTTTGGTTTTAAGAGTCACATAAACCACCTTGCGTGCCAGTGGAAGCATCAACGAAAGACTCTCATGGTTGCACGGGCTACCTTATAGAGGAAGGAAGAGGAAGACGGTTGCCCCTGTATCAGGGCCTCCTGCCACATCCTCCTCTCTCCTCTCCTCTGCTTCCACACAATCTATTTCAATCTCGCTTCTGACTTCCACTGTGAGTAGGAATGTGCCTGACCCCAAGAAGGTGTAGGTGCTCATCGCTCCTTCGACAGAGTCACCCTTGCTAATGTTCCGTATAGAAATCCCTCCTTTCTATAAGCCTGTGGATATGTAGAATACTTTGGTAGTATCTGCTATAGTTTTCTCCTCCTCCTCTTCCTTTGCACCTCTCACCTCATCTTTGGGAGTTCACATCCCTCGATGAAATAGAGGGTGGAGGGTGGTCCTTCTAGCAATAGAGGATGTAAGAGGAGCCTACTTTCTTTGAAAGGTGGACCCATGCTGACTTGTTCTGTCCTAGTAATAGAACTAGTCTCAGCTTGCCCTGAGTTCATTATCACTCCAGAATCAGTTGGTGAGCCTAGTGGTGAATCTCGGGTGCAACCTTCTCCATCCATTGAGGTAAAACATGGCACTCTTGTAAAGTGCATGTTTAACTCTCTGGATGAAGTTTTCGCCCTGTCGGTAATCTTTGCAAAGTCACTAACCTTAGCTCCACACGATCTTGGTGGAGAGGACCTTGTGGGACCCTCTTCCTTAGCCCTTGTTGTGTGAGGGTTGGAAGCTTCTCCCCTTAATAGTCCACCACTGTAGGCCCATTCTCCTTCCCCCTACTATGATCTAGAGTGGGAAGCAAACAACCTCTTGGTCAATTAGTGTTAGGGGAGGCCTCTTCTTTATCTTTATATTAGATGTGTGTTTGTTATGATTTGCTTCCCCCCTGATCATACTATATGTTCCTGGATGACCCTTGGATACAGGCGTGCTTTTTGTGTTGTTAATATTTTTCTATTTGTATCATCATTCTTCCATGTTTGTGCCTTGATTTTCAATAAATTGGGGATGATGCAAAGTGTTGGGGGAATTTAGGCTTCCCTTCCATGTTGACCCAATTTTTTATTTTTACTTTGTCTTCTCGTGTATTCTTCACATGGTCTGATATAGTAGGGGGTTGATGACAATTCATTTTATATACTATTATTGTACTTATATATATATATATATATATATATATATATATATATATATATATATTTATGAGTAGTTTTGACACTGCAATATTAGATCACCCCTATGTCCTTTTGTTTATTTCTCCTTTGCTCTTTTCTTATCTTTCTCTCTTCTTTGCTTGAGTTGTCCTTTTCATGTGTGACAATTCCATTTTTATAACATTTCAATTTTTAGAAAATGCATTCGTTGCCAACAAATCTCTTTTAAAGAATCTTTGCAAACCTTTTTTCAAAGAATCACATTCTCAACTTGAAACCCTAATAGAATGTGTTTCCTTTATCATGTGTTTGTAAAGAAAGAACTTGATAACCCTTCCTTCGAGGTGGGAGCAGCTTTGACCTTCCCCTTGTAAGGGGGCATTTTCTTCCTTTCAAATTCCTTGATGAAGTGAACATCTTTCAAAAGGATTCCTTGATGATGAACCAATTTGAGAAAGAAAAATATATTCCTACACTTTAAAATAGCGCATCCCTTGAGTGGACCCCTTCTTCACACTAGGTTCTCAAGGGACCCCCTTGAAGTTTTTCCAACTTGTTGACAGTCTATGTGACTATCCGCTCACTTGCCTATATGGCCACTTTCAAACATATTCTCTCTACAGATAAACATGTTGCTTTCTAGGTGCACCTATAAAGCTACTTTCTGATTCTGCAGAGTCCCCTTCATTGGGTTTCCTCCATGTGAGAGATCTTGGGGGATACCTCCTTTCATATTTGCAACCTATAGGGAACTTCTTTTGAGCTTCCTCCATGCGAGAGATCTTGGGGATCACTCCCCTACAGGTCTACGAGTCTATAGGGCACTTTTTGGGTTTCCTTCATGTGAGAGATCTTGGAGGACACCTTCCATACATGTTTGTAGGTTTGTAGGGTGCTTTCTTCAGGTTTCCTTCATGTGAGAAATATTGGAGGACACCTTCCTTCCAAGTTTGCGGGTCTGTAGGGCACTTTTTTTGGGTTTCCTTCATGTGAGAGATCTTGGAGGACACCTTCCCTGTAGGTCTGGAGGTTTGTAGAATGCTTTTCTAGATTTCCTTCATGTGAGATCTCTTGGAGGACACCTTCCCTGTAGGTCTATGGGTCTGTAGGATGCTTTTCTTGGTTTCCTTCATGTGAGATCTTGGAGGACACCTTCCTTGCAGGTCTACGAGCCTATGAGGTACTTACTTCTCGAGGCTTCCTTCATATGAGAGATCTTGGGGGTTTCCTCCTTGCAGGTCTACGATCCTATAAGATGCTTTCATTCTATAGCTTCATAGTTCTATAGGGCTATGAATTCCTTTTCCTACCCTGCACTGTTGAGTTTTCCAAATCATGGTCTACTTCCTCGATGGTTTAGGTATACATTTCTAACCCTATTCACTCTCCGATCTACTTTATTGAAGCACTCATCAATATTCGTGCTCACTAAATTGGGGGAAAAATGTATAGGAGTGAATTTATACCCATTTACACAAATTCCCCTTTTACACTTCCTCACCTTAAAAACCAAATTTGAAGGAAAAATTCCACATCAAAAAACTACCTTTGTTCTACTTGGCATCTATCTTTCACATTAGTAAAATAATAACTATCCAGGACGCCTCCGTAGTGTGCAAAAGTCTGCATAGCGTGCTTACGTCCTTGATGGATTTCTGCATTTGAAGTTGGAAGATGGGTTACACTTCCTATTGGGAATGATTTGTAACATCCCTCTTTGACCAGCCAACCCAAAAATATCTTATTCTTTCTCATTCTTCCTTAAAATTGATCCATTCTCACTTTATTTCATCCTCTTGCATTCTCTAAGCATTCAATCAAGCACTTCACTCTCAAAGTAGCACTTTGGCACTCCATAATAGTAGCAACAAAACTCCATCAACTTCATAGAGAAAGTGTGGAACAAGCCACTGTAGCAAGGGCTTGAGGTTTTGCAACACCTCCCTTCATCATAGTTGAGGTTGTGGTGATTGTTCAAGCTTTCTTTCTCCATCATTGGCTAGTGAGCTTTTGGTAGAGGTGGTAACATTTTCACTCCTCTCCTTTACAATTTGGTTGAGTAGCTTTATACTATTTTGTAGTGTTATTTGCATTTCTAATTTTTCTACTTCTTTATCATACTTTTCTCTATCATTGCTATCTAGTTGTTCGTGGAGGTGGAAACACCAAAATGGGGGTATGACTGAGGTTAAACCCTATACAACCCCCAACAATTTTTCCTCTCTCTCGTGTGCATGTGAGAGAATATTTGAATCTAACTAGCAAATGAGCATCTTTGTGAGATTGTCTTTATCACCTTAGCCTTCATAAATTTACTTTATCATATATGTTTGTACTTTTCCTACTTCCTAATTCTATTTTACTCATTTAGAAGTAACTAGCTAGGCCATCAACTTATTTTCTAGTGGTTTTTACTGTGTTCTTAGTCCTCTGGTTGTACGAATGTCAATGCACCTGAGAGACACCAATGTGTCATGCTGTCATCCTTGAACCATGCTTTCACCCTCGAGAGGAGAGCTACCTGAGGTATAGTACTAAATCCAAAAACTGGCTCACCTAGCCCCAATTCAAATTTTGAGTCTGAAGAGTGATTGACGGACCTTATAGTCCTCATCATTCTCATCCCTTATTTCTAAACATCCCTTTAGAGTGAGGTAAGTTAGGGAAGCCTTTTTCTTTTGGCTCTCTGTGACTTGGGGCCTCGACATGGTTGGTCCCCCTCTCGTATAGTTTGTTCCTATAGATGTTCCTTCAATTGGTAAATCCACATATTATGTTTCATTTATTGATGATTATAGTAGGACATGGGTATATTTTCTAAAGAGTAAATTTGAGAGTTTAATGTTGATTTAAAGAATTTAAAACAACATGGTTGAGTTGGAGACTAGAAAGAAAATGAAATGTTTGAGGATTGATAATGGAAATGAACTTTTCTCTAATGATTTTGATAGATTCTATAAATATTACGGTATTCATAGACAAAATACAAATTCATAATCTCCACAACGGAATGGAGTTGTAGAAAGAATGAAGCTATTGCCACTGCTTGTCTAGAACATAGGTTTTGGGTTGAACCTATTGTCATTGATTGTTACCTAATTAATAGGTCTCCTACATCAGTTCTTGTTGATAAGATGCCTATAGAGGCATGGTCAGATTGCAAGACTTCATTAAGACATCTTAGAGGTTTTCATTGCAACGAATATGCACATGTGGCAAAGGAGAAGTGAACAAAGTTGGAGAACAAGGTTGCGAAATGTATCTTCATTGGATATAGTTATGGTTTGAAAGGATACAAGATTTGGGATTTTTTTGAACAAAAGGTAATATATAGTAGAAGTGTTATTTTAGAGAAACTAAGCCTTCTTATGTTATACTGCAGCTATAACAAAGTAAATAGGAAGATGTGATTCAATTTCCTTCTACACATGAGAAAGTCGAATTGAGGCCCTTGGATAGACAAGAAGTTGAGGAGAGCTCATCTACTTTAAATATTCAGAAGAGGAGGAAGAACCTCCAAATCAACTTGTTCACTAGTACAAAAACAACAATATATTACTGAAAAAAATACTAAAAAGTGCTTATAAATGATTGAACATGGTCACGTGACCATTAATAGTTTATTGTCAGTCATTTATAACATGACCAGATTGATGACTAAACCATTTTTAGTCATTTATTGGTTATTTTGATTGATCGATTTGGTATTATATTTAGTCATTGATTTTTGTAATATGGTCACTTATTTAGTCATTTTTTATTCACTAATATATTTAGTCATTGATTGTTGTAATCTGGTCACTTATTTAGTTATTTTTATTCACCGATTTATGTCCATTAGTAGTGTATTTTGTCATTAAGTTTAATCATCATTTTGATCAATTTGGTAGTATATTTAGTCATATTTATTCACTGTTCACTGATTTCTATCAATTGGTAATATATTTAGTTAATTTAATTATTAATTAGTGGTATATTTAGTCATTTTAATTGACTAATATTTGAGGATTTAAACAAAAAACAAAAACACATCAATCATCAATTGCACATAATAAGACAACCATTGAGAAGGAAAAATCACTAAACTTTATTAATAAGAGAAAGGAATTCTAGTTAAAACTTTGAAATAGAGTATTACAATTTTTAATTTTAGTCACAAGACTAAAAATTTGAGTTACAATATTGCATAGAAATGACTACAAGAAAGAAACTTCTTCAAAATTCTTCTGTAATGATGGAAATGCATGCTTGGAGCTCTTCAATGTGAGCACATGCCCCTTTCATCTCTTAAAACTTCTACAACATGGGAAATCTTCTTGGAGCAAGCTGTAACCTATAGAATCCAAGAAGGAGAGTGTTGATCATGTCCCATATATGAAGCTCTCTCCTTCAATGCAGTCAACAATAACCCAGCTAGAATCTTTTCTCCTTTATATGTAGCATGCCATATGATATGGGCAAAAAGGTCTACCTTTTCTTCCAAGAATGAAGTTGTTCCTCAATACAACCAAATAAATTACTAATATTCTCAATTCATAAAGAATAAAATTTCATTGTATATTGCAAGTTTACAAAAGTAAGTACAAACACAACAGAGAGATAAATCAATTAAAAAAATTTAGGAGACAAATCACATCCAAAAAAAAAGGGAGAGCTATGCAAAATTGGAGAAATTGGCTTGGAAAATGAATACAACAGGGTATTTCCAAATTCAAGACTTTTACTTAATGTTGTGGAATAGAAGAAAAAAACTCATTTATCTGCCACCATAGTGAAAAATTAGCAATTGCATTTGGTTTGTTAAACATGGCCCCTAGTACATCTATTAGAGTTGTTAAGAACCTCTGATATATTATGGTTTTCACACTGCACCTAAATTCATCTCCAAGATTGTTGCAAGAGAAATTGTTTTGAGATATGTGAACCATTTCCATCATTTTAAATAGGGACAATGTTCTTGTCGAGAATATTGGTGATGCTAAATGAAACAATCTAAAAAATAGGTTTACACTATAATAATGTGCATTACATTAGATATATAGTAATAATGAAGGGACATCCATCAAATCATAACATTAGGGATTTTTTTGTCATATGTTGTAGTTACAAGAGCCCTACTAGACGTACATGAAAATGTGGAAGCATAGACAAGGCAAGTGAATTGTTTAAAAAATGTCTCAAAGAAATGTGATATCATGGAATGTCGTGATTGAGGATATGTTCAAAATGGATTTTTTGAAAAGCCCTTAGAAATTTTTAATAAAATGCAACTAGTGGGTGTAAATCCCAACTCCTCAACCTTTGAAAGTTTCCTTCTTGCTTGTGTGTGAATTGGAGCTTTAGATGAGGATATGAACATCCATCAAAAGCATATTTGGAAGCAGTTTTTATTAGATATTATAGTTGGAAGTTGCATTTTGGATCACCAAATACTTCAAAAAACCTTCTTCACAATCACTGCAACACCATACTACTATTGTTGGGCTTTTGTGGTGGTGTGGGGAAAGCTCGCCACATCACCGTGAAGGACCAATAATAGTCGTACAGTGTTGTGGTGGTTGTGTGGAAGGTTTTGTGAAGGCTTTGGTGATCCGAAGTGGAACTCAAAACTACAATATCTAATAAAAATCCACTTCCAAATATGCTTATGCCTTAATGAGAAATAATCACTCATATAACCAGTTAGTTGGAAGAAAACTGGGAGATATCATGAGTGCTCAATTACTAATAACAATATTAAAGGAACCTTCCTTGAATGCAAGTTCAATTTATGAAGCTAGTTCAGACACAAACTTGTCTCAACAAATGGTACTTTAGCTTCCTCAGAAATGTGGTGAGGGTGCAATATTTTCCTCTAAGAGAGTATCAAGGATGTCAGGCTATCATGGAGCCATGTATTGTCCATTTTTTTTCTCCTTGCTAGTTACCATAGTAGTTTATGTTTGTGTATGTTTGCTATTCAAGGGACCCCCAAAATTTAGTTCAATTCCACCATTCACGTGGGAAAGCATTGGTTATGGTGCATATTAAAGCTAAGTTTGTTTGGTTGGGATGTTGGTTCTGCATTTTGTGTTGCAAGAAGTTGGATTCTATGGATATCAAGTCTCAAAATTATTCTCTCAAACTGTGCCTTGTGACATTGAACGTGCTACATCACATTACACATTCAAGCAAAGAAGATGACAATTTATTCCATTAGAAAATGAGGGAATCCTTCTCATTAGTGAATAAGCTATTGTAAAGAGCCCACAAGTACTGATACAAGCTCTTCAGGAGTGACCTAGGAAGAATGAGAGCAAGGTTTTTGACCTTTCAAGGTTCTTGTTGTGTGAATATTATCATAAATGTGTATTTTAAAGTTGTGGAAAAAAAATGTTGTGTGTATAATCATACATATGCCAATTTGTGTATTTTGAAGTAGCTTATGGTATTTCACATAGGTGTATACATTCTTTGTAAGGCTTAGTTTTGGGTGGGAACAAACATTTCATGACATACCTTCTTCCTAATTGTATAAAACCATTATAAAGACACATTTGGGCTACAAAATCTAGGGAACATATACTCTTAGTCATTTCTTCTCTTGGTGGTATGGAATTAGGTGGATACAGTGGAATAGAGTACATTATACACTATCTTATGTACTAGGGAAATTTGTGTCAAGATTTGAGTAGATAAATGATTCTTTTACTGTCAAAACATTATACCTTTCATTCTTAGTGTATCTATTGTCATACTGCTCACTAAAATAGTTATTTTATTGACACCATTATCCTACTGCCTCTACAAAAGAGCTCCATTTAAAGGCATCTTGACTACATATTATGCACAACAAAACTCTACAAGTGTAACAAGACTTTTGCAAGACAAAATATGAATTTAGTGAAATATTATTGTCTAAGCAACATAATATCTTCAAATGAAGGAGCACTGTAACTGTGACTGAGAAAACATTGGGTAGTAATTTTTAGCACTAAGAAATGAAGAAGACAACAAATTGAATTAGGTTATTGAGATCACTAAAAAGAATATCATTGTTAGAGAGTTGCAAACTATGAATTGTCCTTTGTCCTATAGGACTGAGAAAGGAAGAACACTATCAAATAGTGATTGAATCATAAAAAATAGTCCAATTTAAACAATGAAAGTTACTATCAAATGGTGACAAAGATTTTTCCTCTAAGTCATTCACACATGGTGATTGGAAACACAGTGAGTAAGAAGTAAAATAGCACTGGATTATAACACTACAAAATGGTCATGAGTTATGAAATGAACTTCACTTTTATTTTGATCACAAAGGAGATCAAGATAATAACCAACACACTAATGTGCATAGAGAATTTTCATGGAGTGCAAACTTCCTTACAAAGCAATTACCATAGTAGAGTTTGAGGTGAACTGCACCTGTTATTTTATACTGATATGGATATGTTATAACATGTAGTTAATTGTTGTGGCATGATACATAGGATAAATAGTTGTTCAAATGCCATTGTTTCAAATTCAAAATTACTATACCTTATTCTAGGAGAAAATAATAGGGGGAGTCTATACATAAGACACCATTGCTTCAAATTCAAAATTGTTCACTCTTTCACAATTGTTTGCTTCATTTATTTGATCTAGGACAACCTGCTATATAGAAGATGTTCTCAAAATCATAGTAAAATCTTTTATTCTGGGAAGACTTTTTAGAATCTTCCCATCATAACAATGGAAAAAAGCATCCACTCATCAACCTAAATTTTGCAAGAGTTTCATCAAATTCTACTTTTCCACTCTCTTTCCCATTCTGAATTTTATTCCCAATTTCATCCATGAAGAACTTCCTCAGCTTGTAGATCCTATTGCTAGCCATAACTTTACCAGGTGTTAAGGTTAGCTTCAAGTTTTTACCTAAGCATAAATTGAAAAAATTAGGCCTTACCAAATATAATGTGTTGAAAAGCTTTTTGAAGTTATTCTAGAAAAGAGTTCTTGAGAGTATAATGTGTAGTTTTGAATTAACCTTTTTGCATGAATTTCATATCTTTGATTGGTTATTTCAAGCTTGATGACCTTCATCAAGAACCAATAGATCTGCACTCTCTAAAATAAATTTTCCAATATGCTTAGCCTCTTCATGAAGTCTCGCATTTGTCTCACAAGTTGGTGGCATAGAAGATAAAGTGTGCTTGTTATTGGCTACAATATTTTTGTATACATAAGTTGTGAGACAAATGCCAGCCTTCCTAATGAGGCTAAGCATATTGAAAACTACTTTTAGAGAGCCCAGGTCTGCTTGTTCTTGATGAAGGTCATAAAACTCAAAATAGTTGATCGAAGATATGAAATTCATGCAAAAAGGTTAATTCAAAACTATGCATTATACTCTCAGGAACTCTTTTATAGAATAACTTCAAAGAGCTTTTCAACACATTATATCTGGTAAGGCTGAATTTTTTCAATCGTTGCTTGGGTAAAAAATTGAAGCTATCCTCAAAACTTGGTAAAGTTATGGATAATAACAGGATCTACAGGCTAAGGAAGTTCTACATGGATGAAATTGGGAATAAAATTCAGAATGGAAAAGAGAGTGGAAGAGTAGAATTTGTTGAAACTCTTGCAAAGTTCAGGTTAATGAATGTTGCTTTTGTTCATTGTTATGATGGGAAGATTCTAAGTAGTCTTCCTAGAATAAAGGATTTTACTATGATTTTGAGAGCATCCTCTATATAGTAGGATATCTTAGATCAATTAACTATAGGTTAGAACATATCCATATCAACATAAAATATTCTCTGAGTATGACAGTACTTGAGCTTCTAGTGTTTGTAAATGGAACCTATAGCAGAGAAGTGTAGTATCCTTCTAAAGGAACCATCTTCAGAGCTCTTCCTTGAAATGAGGGTTGAAAACATTAGAAGAAAAGAAATACCATAATTCTAAACTAACAATTTGTATCAAGCCAAATGTCATAAAGTATAATTAAAAAGACAAATCCTTACAATTGGACCTCAAATTGGACCAAGTAGATTTATGATTTTATCTTTAGAGTGTAGGAAATTTCTTTGTTGGAGCTTCACAACCTCAAATTGGATCTCCAATTGGACCAGAAGATTTAAGATTTTATTTTTAGAATGTAGGAACTTTCTATGTTGAAGCTTCACAACCACAAATTGGATGTCCAATTAGACCAACAGATTTATGATTTTATCTTTAGAATGTACAAACTTTCTCTATTTGATATTCAAAACCTCAAATTGGAACTAAAATTGGACCAAAAAATTTATGATTTTTCTATCCACCAACATTTGTATTCCTATAATTAGGTTCTTCTTTTGAGAAAAAAAACATGCAAAAGTGTTTTAGACCAGCTCAAGGTATTCTCCAACCTAGTTATGTCATTGATAGCAATCCATGTTTTCCTAAACCATCTATACCTGAATGTTTCCTCCTAAATGTAGCTTAAAACAATTTTACATGATGGGTTTCAACATAATAAGCTTTCTACTATAGCTCTCAATGAATGTATTATAAGCAAAAAACAAAATTCTTCACACTTGAAGTAATGTAGTCAAACATTTATTCCAAAAGTATGTTAGCAGGAGTTAACTAAAAATAGAATGATTTTTTCCTTGGTTTCTTTTAACAATATGCCATGTGGAAATGGAATAATCACTAAGAAACCCTAACAATAAAAAATGAAGTAAAGGTTCAAGAAAGGAAATTCCAATGTACTATTGTGTAATGGTGAGAAAGAAACTTATATGAGCATGACCTGCATACAAATCCCTGCCATTGAATTTCCATCCATCCAAGGAGAAAATAAGCATTGTAAGGGTTTGAGCAATACAATCCCAAAGGGTTATGATGTAATGGTAATGAAATCACCATAAGAGCACAATTGAGGAACAAATTCTTGTTACTGTAATTATGTAATCCATAACTCTATTGGTCATGTGGCATAGTTGTGCTATAAAAAATACAGGATGAATTCATATGTGACACAAGTTTAATGTGGCTATGTTGTGATATAAATGGAGGAAATCATATGAGCACAATTCATGTACAAATTAATCACTATCATCACAATTAGATTTCAATCATCATTGGTTGCATCCAGGTTGACTCAAGTTTAATAGGTTACAATGTAATGATAGCATGATCCAAGAGTGATTACCACTTGCTGCAATAAATAGCCTATAACTCTAGTTGATATGTAGAGTGGTTGTTTCATATCAATTATGTAATGCATTGAATCACAACCCATGTTTAATGGGATATTCTAGAGAGTGATAAACCTTATGAATGTTACTTGAAAGGAATGTGCAAGGGTAGTGATCATATAGAAATGATAAGTTTTTTTTTATGCCAAAAGATAATGAATACTTACAATGAGTCCAACGATGAATGAGGAAAGAAGTTTTCATATGATTCATCACCATGACAGTGTCAAGTGCAAGCTACATGGACAACTCTTAGATATACCTTGGATTATGAGAGGTTCATGAAGAGATGAAACCATAGTTTTGAGGAGGATAGTGCTCTATTAAATAAAATCATGTTACAAATGGAAAAGGATTTCACCATGAAGATCTCCTTGAGCATTCAATAGTGGTAGACCTATTAACAAAGGGAAATGATTTGTGTATAAACATTTATTAAAAGGAAGATTGTAGATAATAAAAGATGGTTATAGGACATAAAATATGATAGTTGTTGTCAATAGATATAAGGGAAATCCATATGCGAGAGATACTTTCTATGACTGTAATAAATATTACAAGTACCATGAAGCTAAGGGAAAATCAAGAAATAGGGATAGTTAGCTCATACATGATAGTAAATATGACCTTAGTTGTTGGTGTGAATAAGTCTTTTACCTAGTTTATTCCTTTACTAGGGACTTAGGGGACTTAATTCAGCTGTTAAGTTTACTTAGGATATTAGTTGTATCTTCTAGAAGTCTTAGTTGTCTTACCTAGAATTTATACTTTCCTAGGTAGTTATGAGTTAGTTGTCTCATGTGATAGGATTAAGACACTTGTTATGATCTTGTCTTATACTATCTCTCATCCTTGCCTTTATAAGAAAGTCATCTCTAGCATATTTTGCATTGTAGAGTATTGCATAGATCATTTGTATCATATTGCAATCCTTGTTTGGTGGAATAGCATATTCCATTGTTGCTTCTCTCTACATTTTGTGGAGGTTATTTGGTGTTGCAGATTCAAGAGCTTGGGTTGATCACTTCAACTTGGTATCAAAACTTTGAATCTAGCAAGCCCCTTCCATTTTTTTTATTAGAGAGTTTTCATCAATTTTTCTATTGTGACTTGAGTTTCTTGTATCCTATATTGCATGTATGCATTTTGGTGAGATCTAGTGATTACAACACTTTTGGCTATAGTGGCAGTATTTTAGGTTGTTGCATTGCATCTAGGACGCTCGAGAAAGTCAGATTTGGCTTTTGTTTCACTCAATTTGGTCACCATTTGCATTTTTGGAAAAGAAGGGTTTGGAGCTTAGATCTAGTGAACAACTTTTTATAGGAGCATTTGTGGCAAAAAAACAAGCCCGCCATTGTGTTCGGGTGGCCGTTTACAAGTTTTTTGATATATAATTTACCTATATTTGACAAAAGTTGATTTTGGGGAAAAAAAAATTTAGCTGGAAGGCCGTATGACCCCCCAACCTATAGGGTACGTCATCGTCAAATTAAAAAAATTAAATTCCTACATATTTTCTTGTATCAGGCAGCCTTGTTTGATTTTTTATTAAAAAATTTCAAAAAGATAAAAATTGTTTAAAGTGATTAAAGCATTCTACAAAGGTGAAGTGGCATTTTTTTTTAAATTCTATGAAATTTTTGTTGACTGCTGGGCTCTAGCTGCTAGCGGCTATACAATCTGCCTCCTCTACCCTCTAGCAGGTCCCACCAACAATGACAGCCAATAAACCACCCAGGTCTCCAAACTGCCAGGAGATTTGAATGATGCATGTGACCATAGAAGGGCCAAACAACTAGCGGTTTCAACCCAATCACCCAGTTTTTTTCTACAGCCCTAGCAAGTGGTCACATGGGGGATCGATGTCCAGCCCGCGAGGGGCTTAATTTTTGCTCTCATTTAGCCTTCAAAGTGCCTAAAACATGCCTTTTTTTCAATTTTGCATAACTTTTTGCCATAACATCAGATTTTTGAAATTGCTCAGAAAATTGCAAGGAATCTGTTTGTATCCTTCTTTTTGAATTTTGGCAATCTATTTTTTCTAAAAATTGTAAAAATAGCCATGTTTTATAAATGGTTGATTTGAGCTTGTCACTTGTACAAATTGCAAAATTTCTTCATTGTAATTTGCTGGGGGGATTGCAAATTGAGTTTTAATAAATTATAGAGGGGTGAAAGGCACAATTTAAGTGCCAAATTGTCTTCTTTGTTTGGGTGTTCAAGGTGGATCTAAGGAAAATTGAACCACTCACTCCACACAATTATCATACATGGAAGCAAAAATGACTCAATTTTTACAATCTTATGGTCTATGGGCAATGTTAGATGTAGAACAACTTGAATTCACAAGGGATTATAAAAAAATTGTCCATAGATGTAAAATGGATGAAGAAAAAGGGCTCATTAGCTTACATGTATCTAATAACTTGTTTTATATTTCAGAGTGTTAAACACCTAAGAATGTTTTGGATAAACATGAAGAATTGTATGGTAAAACAAATCATTTCAGAGCCTTGCAACTTCAAGAAAATCTGCAATCACTCTCCCTAGATGCATTTCCTTCAATTCAGGATTTCCTTGCACAATTCAAGATGATTTTGTCATAGTGGAAAGGATGTGGGAATGATATATCTAGTGATGAATGTATCTTCTTGATTATGTGTAAGTTAAAGGGTCCTTATCAAGTTTTTTCTTCTACTTTCTACTCTACAATGGATGTCAGGTATGTGCAGGATCATCATGGAAAAAATAGGCCCTTAAGTGGCAAAAAATTTAGAAAAATTAGAGTTAGGCAACTTGACATTAAAAATTGAATAAGTTATCTATATGATTTCAAAAATATGTAAGAATAGAATATGTAGAAAATTGAATGTAGTTTCTAAACTATTAGGTTTATTTTTAAAAAAATCTATTTGGTAAAAATTTGAAATTTCAATGTAGTAGTACTTAATTTCAGGGGAAAAATAAGTAGGTGTTTGTCTGACCACCCCAAGCACAATAAAATGATAATATTTTTTTATAATATTTTAGATATAAGTAAAGGACTCATGTCTCGATGTGATGCATATTTTTTGTAATTTTTTCCAAGTAAATAATTAATTATGATTTTTTATTACAACTTTTTAAAAAATAAAAAACTTGTATGTCGACCACCTTAACTTGGTCAAAACTTCATGAAATTCAATTTTTATTTTTTCAATCCTATAGTATGCAAAGCATAGAATGCGATGTTTCAGATTCAAAAAATGTGATACCATTTGAAATCTATAGATGTTTTTCAATCAGCCTATCAATCAGGACTTTAGTCGTAATTCAAATAGAAAATGAATAATAATTATTTACTAAATTCAAAGTAAAGCATAATTTATATTGGTAGAAAGCTGAGAATCTCCTTTAAAAACCCTTTTCATTTCATCAATTTTGGGTAAAAAAAAGTCGTCAGCCACATACCCTACAAATACCTATCATATCGCCACTTTTTGGCCCATCATGATCCTGCACATACCCTGCCATGGGGAAAGATTACAAAATGCCCTCTTTTGAGTTGTTTTGTGAGAATCTTACTAGGGAGGAGGCTAAGTTGATTCATTTGGATGCACTACCTAGTTCTAAGAATCATGCTCTATTGGCTCAATCATCCAGGGTAAATGAAAGAACAAGAAGAAGCCGAAGATAGAATCATCTTCATGTAGTGAGCCTCCCTCCAAATTGGAGCCGAAGAAAAATCAAAAGTCCACTCCATATTTTTCTTCTTCTACCTCTAGAGATTCTTCTTCCAAGTCCAAGAAAAAGAAAGGAGATCCTTATTCATTTTGTGACAAAACTGGGCATGATGCAACTCATTGTTTTAAGAGATTGGAAGCCTTGGAGGAAGCAATGAAGAAGCACAACATTTCAGTGGCTAAGCTTTCTTCCATGGGTAAAGGGAAAGCTCTTTCATCACAGGCCATTCATTCATCTTTAGATAGTTGGATTCTTGATTCGAGTGCTTCACATCACATGACCAATTCACGTGATCTTCTTGATTCCATTGTTCATACTTATACTTCTCATATTACAGTTGGGAACTCTTCATAGATTCTAGTTTTGGGGATAGGCTCCATTCAGATGCTAGATGGGTGCATTGAGGATGTTCTTCTTGTTCCTGATATTTTAGTGAATCTACTTTCCATATATCAAATTTTTCATTCTGTATATGGGAAGTCAGTTTATTTTACTCCATAGAATGTGACTATTAGATAGTTGTAGGAACCTGATAAGGTTGTTGCTATAGCGATAGTTGATCATGAGAACCATTTGTATCAATTTGATGGCTTTGAGTCTTCATCGGGTTCATGTTTTGTTGCTCATGTTGATTTAATGAGCAAGCTTTGGCATGAAAGATTTGGGCACTTGAACTACAAATATCTTTGGTAGATGCAAGCATCTTTTGAAGAGAAAAACCTAACTGCTTCTCCACAAATTTTTTGAAGGTCTTGAAGTTGATGAGAAATTCACTCTTGATCTTCAGAAAATAGATAATGAGGGGGAGTATGTCAATCAGGTATTTCAAGACTTTTGCAGTGAGTATGGTATTCTTATGTAGAGCAAAGGAAGAAACAACAATACTTCAAACAATTCTCATTCAATCCCTTACTAAAATCACTTCAATTTTTTTGAATTTCTTCATGGCTACAAAGCCCAACTTTCCAAACTTGACCCTAAACCTTTATAAAACTCAAACCAGACCTTCATACATCTTCAAAATCATCATTTTTATAAAAATAAACCAATTACACAACCTTATTTCTCTGTTTTATCAGATTTACCAATTATTTGCACCAAAAACTCAAATTTTGCTTGAAGGGAATCAAAACACTAAATTGGGTGTAATTTTCAAACTAGATTGAATCTCAAAAAAATAAATACATTTTTGAGCACCCATTTCGGCCATTAAAAACATATCTCATTTTTAGGTATACTTGCTTTGGAACATAGGCTTGTTGTCTGGACTTCTTTGTTACAAATTAGATTGAAATGACCAGATATGCATGCAAACAGTCACTTATAACTTTCACATATCAACAAATTAATCCAATCTCTCTGGTGAGACTTTATATGATATCATTATAGACATTTTTTTCAATTTTTAGCAAAATCCAATGGTTAAATTTTGAGAAACATGAATTTTACTAAAAACTGTTACCCTAGATCAAGATTTAGATAGTCTTGAGAAAAATGATTGTATCTTCCACAAATCTTAACTAAAATGCATGAAATCAATTTGAAAAGGAAGGTGATTGATTTATCGTCAAATTACAACCATTTTTGAACCATTAAAAGTTCATACAAGCCTGTACACAATCCTGAAACAGTCAAATTTCTGGAAAATATGCATAAAAACAGAGTTTTTTCATTGTTTTCTTCAAGGTATCAATCACCAACGACCACAAAAGGAGTTCAAAATCCTTTTAAAGGAATTTACACCATGGAAAATAAGTTTCCAACTATTTTCAACTTCCTATTATTGATTAGTCTCTAATGACCTCTTAACAACTAATTGTTGCTTAATGCAACTTTTTACATTTTTTGCAATTTTGAACTTTTGTGTTGACAACTTTTGGATACATTGACATATTTTAACATTTTCTTAAATGACCTCCTAAAATAAATGATAAATGACTCAAATAACCTTAATACAAGGTGAGAACACAAAAATTGAATCAAATTCCTAAATTTCCACAAGGAGGCATAATTGTGTCAAGGTGCTCCTACACCATACTCCTGACCAAGAAAAGAATCCAAGTCCACTTGGATTGATATTCTCCACAAAATTGCATCATTTCTATGCTCTACCAATGATTTTAATTGCTCTTAATCACCTTCATTTTCACCTTGGGTTTCATCCTGTCCATGCAAATTAGCTTCATACCTTGCTCACCAACTAAAATTAGAATCTTTACTCTTTGGTGCATCTCATGCTTCTCCCTTTTTCCTTTAACCTGCAAACAATCCTTTTTCCAAAGCATTAGTAACACAATGAAATGATATAAGGTGGAAATAATGATACCTCCATCATGCTGCAACTCCTTGCAAACCTCTATGAATAATTCATCCATGATCATTCCCTTAACCAACTCAATGTCCTCAACCTCTGGAATCAGATATATGCTCTTGATCTTCTCTTCATCTTCATGACTTGGAATATCTGCAACTTCTTCTTCAATGAATTATTCCCTTGCATCTTCAAAGGTTTCTTGCTCTTTCATTCTGATTTCCCTTCTCCTCTTTTTGATTATCTTGTGAATAGGCCATGGAACTTTCTTGTGTATTTTCAAGTGCCAACTCATTAAGTGTTTCATCTGTTGTTCTATCTTCTTTATGGATTCTAGGAACTCTCTATCCATCCTTTGCATCTCTTATTTAATCTCAGCAATCTCTTTATCAAAATTGGCTTGTCTCTTCTTCTTCTTTCTCTCTTCCTCTGCTTGCAATGCTTTCTCAAGTTCTCCATCCTCTCAAGCAAAATTCCTCCTTGCTTCACAACTCACTTTCCTGCAAACAACCAACAAACCACAACTACAAACCACAAACCACAACCAACTTATCAGCCCATATCTTTCCTGGGCTTTGATACCAATTTTATGCAGAGCAAAGGAAGAAAAAACAATACTTCAAACAATTCTCATTCAATCCCTTACGAAAATCACTTCAATTTTTTTGAATTTCTTCATGGCTATAAAGCCCAACTCTCCAAACTTGACCCTAAACCTTTATAAAACTCAAAAAACACCTTCATGCATCTTCAAAATCATCATTTTGATAGAAATAAACATATTACACAACCTTATTTCTCTATTTTATCAGATTTACCAATTATTTGCACCAAAAACTCAAATTTTGCTTGAAGGGAATCAAAACACTAAATTGGGTGTAATTTTCAAACCAGATTGAATCTCGAAAAAATAAATACATTTTTGAGCACCCATTTCGGCCATTTAAAACATATCTCATTTTTAGGTATACTTGTTTGGGAACACAGGCTTGCTGTCTGGACTTCTTTGTTACAAATTAGATTGAAATACCCAGATATGCATGCAAAAGTCACTTATAACTTTCACATATCAATAAATTAATCCAATCTCTCCAGTGAGAATTTAGATGATATCATTACAAACATTTTTTTCATTTTTTTAGAAAAATCCAATGGTTAAATTTTCAGAAACATGAATTTTAGTGAAAATTGTTACCCTAGATCAGGATTTAGACAGTCTTGAGAAAAATGATCGTATCTTCCACAAATCTTAACTAAAATGCATGAAATCAATTTGAAAAGGAAGGTGATTGATTTATCATCAACTTAAAACTAGTTTTGAACCATTAAAAGTCTTTACAAGCCTGTACACAATCCTGAAACAATCAAATTTCTAGAAAATATGCATAAAAACAGAGTTTTTTCATTGTTTTCTTCAAGGTATCAATCACCAACGACCACAAAAGGAGTTCAAAATCCTTTTTAAAGGAATTTACACCATGGAAAATCAGTTTCCAACTGTTTTCAACTTCCTATTATTGATTAGTCTCTAATGACCTCTTAACAACTAATTGTTGCTTAATGCAACTTCTTACATTTTTTGCAATTTTGAACTTTTGTGTTGACAACTTTTGGATACATTGACATATTTTAACATTTTCTTAAATGACCTCCTAAAATAAATGATAAATGACTCAAATAACTTTAATACAAGGTGAGAACACAAAAATTGAATCAAATTCTTAAATTTCCACAAGGAGGCATAATTGTGTCAAGGTGCTCCTGCACCATATTCTTCATCAGCACATGGTTCCTTACACTCCTCAACAAAATGGTGTGGTAGAGAGAATGAACAAGACTCTTAGGGAAATGGAAAATTGAATGATTCAGTCTAGGTCCATGGCTCCAATAATTTGGGCTGAAGTTGTCAATTGTGCCAACTATATTGAGAACTGTATGCCCCTTCTCCCCTAAGGAGGCTTAGTATCATCAAAATCCTAATGTATCCTTTTTTCAGAGTATTTGGTAGTGATGCTTGGGCATTCATTTCGAATGGTCGGCATAAATCTATGGAGAAGAAGAGTCAATGATACATCTTTGTTGGCTATTGTCAGGATGTGAAGGCATACATATTTTTTTATCTTGACACACAAGAGGTTCATTTTTGACATGATGTTCAGATTATTGAGTCTTTCACCCACTCAGATCCTCTGTTGACTTCTTTTTCATCACAACCTACTCAGTCTTCTTCAGTTGATGATGTTTTGCTACTTGAGGAATATTTTGCTAATGGCCTTGATCCACCCCCTCCATAGTCAGCCACTAGGCCACAATGGGATTGAGTTATTCTTGAGGAAGTTGGTCCTCTTGTTGGTGATCCCATAGACACTCGCCACACTCATGCTGAGACTTCGGGAATTAGTCTTTTGAGTCATGTTGTTTTAGATGATCCTCATAAGTTTTTAGATGCTTCAATTATTCTAGAGTGGGATAGTGCTATGGTTGATGAGTATTCTTCTTTGATGAAGAACCATACTTGGGATCTTCTGCCTCTTCCTAATGGAAGAAAGTTGGTTAGGAAAAAGTGGGTTTATCATACCAAGTATGTAGTAGATGGTTCCATTGACAAGTATAAGGCTTGTCTTGTTGCAAAGGGGTTTTCTTAGGTTGAAGGAATTGACTATTCTGAGATCTTTGCTCCTATTGCCAAGATGGAATATATTCACCTTTTCCTTGCTATAGTTGCATCACAGGGATGGTCAGTGTATCAAATGGATGTGAAGAGTGAATTATTGCATGGGGATCTTCATGAGGAGATCTATATGGAGAAACCACCAGGTTTTTTGCAGGACCCTTAACTTGTTTATAGGCTTTGACATTCAAAGTATGGTCTCAAATAGGCCCCTAGGGCTTGGTATGAGAAGATGGATAGTTTCTTGCTTGCTTTTGGCTACACTCGCCACCATTATTATCCCACAATTTATACTCAGCAACATGGAGAGGATTTACAAATACTTGTGCTCTATGTGGATGATTTTATTCTCATAGGGAGTTCTACTTCCATGATTCAGAGTACACAATGATCATTGATGGAGCGATTTGATATGACCAACCTTGGTCTTTTGCACTACTTCCTTGGTCTTTAGGTTCATCAAAATTCTGAGGGGATCTTCATTTTCCAACAGGAGTATGCTCTTGATTTGCTTCAGAGATTTGGAATGGTTGATTGCAAGTCTACCCCTACTCCATTCCAGTTAGGTGTTGTACTTTCTACTAGTTTCACTACTCCTACAGTTGATTCTACCTTGTATTGGCAATTGGTTGGCAATATTTTGTGCTTGACACATAGTCATCTTGATATTTCCTTTGTGGTTGAACTTGTCTCTCACTTCTCACAAAAGCCTCATGAGAGTCATTGGGTTGGTGATGTCAATGATCAGAAGTCTACATTTGGCTTTGTCTTTTTCCTTGGTTCTGGTTCGATTGCATGGTCATGCAAGAAGCAAACTGCTATTTCATTATCATCGACAAAGGCTGAGTATCGAGGTGCAGTTTTGGCTAGTCAGAAAGTTCTGTGGCTTCATCAATTGATGACTAAGTTTGGATTTCCTTCCATTCAGCCCACTACTCTTTGGTGTGACAATTAGACTGTCATTCATATCTCTCGTAACCTAGTGGAGCATTTGTGTACTAAGAATATTGAAATCCACATGCACTTCATTAGGCAACTCATCTATGATGGTGTTCTCAACTTGGAGTATTTGCCTATAGATCACCAAGTTGTAGACATCTTCACTAAACCTTTGGCATCACCTTGTTATCTTTAGTTGCAATCTATGCTTGGGGTGAAGGAAGTTGTCCTTGGGGGGTCTTGAGGAATCCTCCTTCCTTCTTTAGTTTTTAGTTTCTTTTTTAGCTTTTTCTCTCTTTTGGAGAGGAGTTTTCTCCCACAAGGTTTTTCTCCTTTTCTCCACATGTGAGATTTTTTTGTTTTGTTTGTACATGGGTAACTCATCAGGCCTTGTTGTCGGGACCCACCTTTTGCATCTTTTGTATTATGCATTTGTTAGTTCCTCCCTGAGTTGCACTTAAGGGGGGTGTTGGTGTGAATAAGTCTTGTACCTAGTTTATTCCTTTACTTTTATTATCTATAATTTACACTTTCCTAAGTAGTTATGAGTTACTTGTCTCATGTGATAGGATTAAGACACTTGTCATGATCTTGTCTTATTCTATCTCTCATCCTTTCCTTTATAAGAAAGGCATCTCTAGCATATTTTGCAATGTAGAGTATTGCATAAATCATTTGTATCATATTGCAATCCTTGTTTGGTGGAATAACATCTTCCATTGTTGCTTCTCTCTATCTTTTTTGGAGGTTATTTGGTGTTGTAGATTGAAGATCTTGGGTTGATCACTTCAACATTAGTCATAGTTGAAGCTAACATAAGTGGATATGAAGTAATTGCATTGAGATTGACCTCATTGAAATAGGATAGTCATGGTTATCAATATTTATAAGACATGAAAGGACATAGCACAATTATCTTAAAGAATTTTAAATTTCCATCTTTAGATATGAATGATAGTAATGAAAGATCAATCATGAAGATTCATGGGATAGTTATAGCCACATGACAATGAGTGATAAGGGATATCTAAAACACTTGTTTATTTAGGTAGAAGAGGATGGATAAAAATAAAGAGAAGCTATAGTCATGATAATTTAGGTAAAGAAAACATGCAATGGTAGGTTACTTTTGAACACCCATATCAAACCCTAATGATATTTGTCTTGAGCATTTATTTTCAAAAAAAAAAGATTTGAGTACAACACCTCGTAGATTGTTAGTAACTAGAGGAGAAAGCCCTTACTAGTTTGTAAATGGACAAGGATGAAAACATTTTTGCCAAAGAAGTTGTTCTCACCCGTAGGCCATGACTGAATTTTAATGGTGGTTGACATTGGTGATATCAAGATAGTAAAACATACATATTTTCATTTATTCATCATTATTTTCCATACAAAGACATACATATTTCCATTGATAACCAAAAAACCTCCTCATAACCAATAAAACCCATTGACACTTCAACAATGAGACTATTGTCATGTCTTAAAAATATGATGGCCTGTGATCTTTTCAAAAGATCTGCATTGTGATATGAAAGTATCACATATGAAGGTGCTTGTTTTCCTAATAAGAGCTTTGACTTCCTAGTTTCGGCTTATGACAGGGATAAAACCTTCATGAAGAGGAAACCAAGCTCTTCCTCAAAACTTCAAACAAAACTAAAAACCCTAACAACATAGAGTACACCTAGCAAGATGTGAGGATGAAGGCTTCCAAGAAAACCTCGAATATTACTAAATGTGGGCATGATCTATCCTCAAAACCTTGTACAATCTCATCGTGCATGCAACATGTCTTCAAAACCTTTTGAATCTCTATATTGTGGATAAATTCAAATCCAACAAATAAATGTTTAATTAGATCAAACTCAACATACCTTTATTCTAGATCTTCTCAACAATGTGGATAGATGTTGTTGCAACAAACTACTAGTTCTATGCCATGCCATTGAAAAATATTTGGACTTCTTCCAACCAACAAACTAAAAAACCCCTAACCTTTCTCTTGTTATGTGGCTCAATAGACACAAGGAATGAACATTCTCTTATTCATTGTTTTGCACCCATAAAAAAATTAGTCAAAATTCTCTTTTTCATTGTTTGGTGCCCAAAAAAAAACTTAGTCTTTCACTTTCTTTTTTATTACTTTCCACTTTATTTTCCACCCGCTAATCAAATTAGTCACTTACGATGATCAAATTAGTCATTTATTTAGTCATTTATAGCTATGTTGTAAAAAATGACTAGAATTTAATCATTTTTAGTTGTTGTGACTAAAATTTTTAGTCATGTAGTCATTTATTTTCCAAATTCTACTAGTGGTTTGTAGGTCTACATGGCATAGGAAACCACTTGAAAGGTATAAACTTGATTATTGGAGATGTATTTTTTCTTTGAATACTAACATGGATGAACCCAAATCTATAGAGGAGGCATTGGGTATTAATGATCTTGAATCTTGGAAGATTGCTATGGATGAAGAAATGTCATCTACAAAAAATAATGATACATGGGATCTTGTACCATTGCTTGAAGGACAAAAACCTATTGGTTGCAAATGGATGTTCAAGAAAAAGATTAGTTTAGATGGATGCGTTGAGAAGTACAAAGAAATGTTGGTTGCAAAAGGTTACTCTCAAGTTGAGGGTGTTGATTATGGTGAGATATTCTCTCTAGTTGAAAAAATAACATCCATTAGATTTTTTATTTCTATTGTTGTTGCTTATGATTTAGAGGTTGGGAAAATGGATGTGAAAATTAAGTTCCTTCATGGTGACTTGGAGGAGGATATTTATATGACACAACCAAAGAACTATGTGGTGAAAGGTAAAAGTAAATTGGTTTGAAAATTGAAGAAATATTTGTATTGCTGAAAATGAATTCCTCGGATGTGGTACCTGTTGTGTAGTTTTCGCACACATGCCCCATTGAAAGTAGGGACCCTCTTTTCTAGCTTTGTTTGCTTCTTTGTTTTCTTAGGGTCTTGACTTCATCCCCTTAAGGGATAAGTCTCTCAGTCTTGGTCTCATTTTTCCCATCTGCTTAATGGTAATTCTACATTTGAGATGTCATTTTGTGACTTCATGTGATTGTCTAGCACTTTGAAATTGAATCTTGTTCAAAAAGTTGAAATTGAGGAAAAATTAATTAAGGAAGAAGTTCGATAATTACTAGGTACCTCAGATTACCTGAACCTTAATCTGGTTGGGTAATCTGAGCTACCTCGGTTACCTAAGTTTGATCTCTTGTCAAATTTATGAGTTTCCTACAGATGGATGAGAGAACATTAATTGCTTATATTAGTGAGTTTTAAAGGGTCAATTTGGAAATAAATTGAGATTTGAGTGGTCATTTGGTCATTCTGCATTCTTGAGTGCTTGAACCTGAGAAGAGCCTCCACTAGCTAGCATTTGATTTAGGCTCTATCATTGGATTTTCTCTCTTTAGGTGATCATTCTAGGGTTTGAGGTAGATCACTATTGGTCTACCACTGCATCTTCTTCCATCGAGTGCCATTTCAAGGTAGGTTTCTGGCTTCCTTTGGTGATTTTGGTATATCTTATGCTTAACTTTTGATTTCTTTTGAGGTAAGTGCTTAAACCATCAGATTTGGGGATTTTTGCAGGCATCATTTCTTGCTTTGCCGCTAGGGGATTTATTTCTTCAGGGTTTGTCATGAAAGGTTAAATGTGAGAGTCCATTTGAGTAGGTTAAACACTTTTGATTTTTGGAATACCCTTGAGTCAGAATTGTTCCCTTTCTTTTCTAGTTGATATCAAAGATTTTGGATTGTTTCTATGATTTTTGAGTAGTAAATTAAAACCCTAGTCTAAGTACTTGATAGTTCAATAAGCATAAATGATGTCAGAAATTATAAAGCAAATTGTTTGATTCAAATCCACTGTGAAATTTTAATGATTCGATCGTAAGAGGATTAGGAGTTTATCATTCATTGATTCAAAGAAACTGAGATTTGACACTTAGAAAATTTTGGTTTAGAGCTTGGCTTGAAATTTTTTAAGTAGCTTAGATTTTCTAAGCTCTAATCTGCCTGGAGAATTAGAGCCCCCTCAGATTATCTAGATCTTATGACCAGCTTAGGGACCAAGGTCAAGGGATGAACACTTAGATAGTTTTCAGCTTCTGAAGATTCCAAGTAGGCTCGGATTACTTGAACGTTAGTTCACTAGAGTAATCTGAGGTCTCTAGAAATACCCAAGTTTCATGAAATGTGGACTTCGATGAATAAGAGTGCTTGAATTTTAAATGAAGATGATTTGTCTCTTGATCTCAAAGTGATTGATGTTCATGTGCTTAATAATGATGAGGGATTCATGAGTTGGAGATAATTGATGATCAAAAGTTGAAGGCGTGCTCAATTTGGGAAATATGAGCTTTCTCATATTACACAAGATCTAATATGGTCGGGGAATCTGAACTAGCTCAGATTACTAGATCCCTCTTCATTTTTCCTTTAAACTTAATTCCAATGGATAGGATTCTTGTATAATGGATTACATGATTATTTAATGAAATGGTAATTAACTTGAGTAAATTGTGTATGCATGCATGATGTGAATAAGATCTCTTTAAATGAATTGTTTATCATTTTGATTCAATGGCATTACCATTGCATGTTGGTGCTTCATGGAATTGATATAATAGGTTATATTATTGTTTTCCATCTTGACGATTTTGGTTCTTTCTAACAGATGCAGGCTGAGCTAAGTCCTGACAAGACCACCAAGTCTAAAGGTGCTTTAGTGCAAGAAGAAGTTAAGAGAAGACTGGAAAGGATGAAGTATGACTTCAAGGGCATATGGCCAAATACCAAGATTACCTTTGCATGGTCAAAGATTACAGACACAAACATGGGTCATGTGGATTACGATGACTTTCAAAAAAGAATGTTTGGAAATGCACCCACCCAATTGGCACAAGTTATCACTCACACTAGATTGGCACAAGAAGAAGGGTTTCCTCCAACACAACTATGTCTAGAGTTGATTCTGGAATGTGCAAAGCACTATGACTCTAGGACAAGAATCATAATTGGGCCACAAGGAAGAGTCATGGAAAATTTAATTGAAAAGTCCATTGTAGAGGTCTTCAACATTTCCTCTCACCATAAGCTAATTGAGGAAATCAACATTGGGGAAGCAATTAATTTCTATGAGGAAGAACCCAACAGAGCTTTAGAAATCATGAACAATTTTTTGGATACTGAAACCCAAGCCACATTACTCCAAGGTACCCAAAAAACTACATAGAAGTGATTTCAAGCTAGAGTATCATGACATTATAACTCTTTTGGGTAGAGTCATGGGAGTGGAGGAAGCTCACATATTTCAGACTTAGATGTTCTATCCCATCACTCAAATTGTGGCTAACAAGCATTATCATTGGGTAAGAATCATAAGTAACAATCTAGATGCTAATTGAGAATTGTGCAAGAAACCAACAGGTTCACCATGACCTCATATCTTGTCTACATGTTGGAAAATAAGACCAGGTACAAGGGTCTCAGTTGCAAAGGAACCATAGGGAAAGAAAAAATACGGGATGTTTACCCACAACTACAACACAAAAAATCCAACTATAAAAGAGCTAATGATTCCTTTTTTATATATATTCCTATATTGCTATAGGATGCTCTTCATGTCAGGGTTTTCGTTGATGCTATGGACTTGATCAAGAAATATGGTCAAAGGTTCATCCAATTCCAAAGGTTCCATCCAGGTACAAGGATATCTAGTTGTTCCTCTCATAATACCCAGGTATCCAACCAACAAACTTCTAATGCTAGAATTGACAAGACAAATGGTAGGCTTTGAGGAGATCCTACAACAATAGGTGAAAAAGAAAGAATTGGGATCATAATTCCCATTGAGAATGGGAACTTTGGAAGCATGCCATTCTATTCAAAGTGCTCAACATTTTGAGAAGGAAATTACACAATTTGAGTTGTATTCTCATACCAACAGGAACAATTTTGATCCTTATGGAAAGGCCATGAAGCAATCCAATAGAAAATTTAAACATAAAGATCACATTGAAGACTATTGGGCTAATTGTAGAGATGAATTTGATGTTCTTAGGAGAAAATTTTCTAGATTACCTCTCAAACTGATAATACTATATAAAGTGGCACAAGTGCCTGACCAGGTACAAGATAATGAGGTGAATTTGATTTAGCATCATGACTATGAGCCTCTCAGGAACAAACCATTTCCTCCAATCAACTAGTCAGAGGAAGAGGTAACAAATTTAGACTAGGTCACTAAGCCAGTGAAAAAGTATTCTATATTATGGGTAAAACATAAGGTGTTGGAACTTGAAGCTGAAGATGCCAACTTCACTTATGACTTGATGGGAGACTTGGAGTCTCAATCTGAAGAAGTTGAAGTAGGTAAAGGTGATGAAACTACTGAACCTCGTGAAGAGGATGTTCAAGAGGAAGGAAAAATAGTGTCTATCAAAAGGAGAACTCGAAGCCAAACTCAAGTGAAGTAGGGAGAAAATCCATATCCTAAAACCAAGAAGGCTCCTAAGTGTGGCACTGCTACATAAGAAGGTGAAACCTCACAACCAGTGAGGAAAAGAAGAATCATCATAGAAAGACAAAAGGTTTCCAAAGCAAGGAAAGGTGAAGCTACTATAGATTCTCTTTCTGTAGCAAAGGTTGTTGATTTGGAAAGTTCAGGGGAAAAGCCCCAAGTGTATGTTAGAAGGAACTCTCCTAGGGATAAGGTCTCTCAAGTAGAGGGAGTGAAGGCTATTGAGAAAGAGGTACAAGATGAAGAGTCACCTACCGATGATATGGAGAAGAGAGTAGCTACAAGAAATAATTCTCCCATTCCTTCTCCTCATCAAAATGTAAAAGTTTCATAGGAAGCAATTCATTAGGAAGGAAACATATCCAAAGACCCTGAGCAACCAAATGAAGAAGATGATGAGGTTTCTACTCCTGAAAGTGGAGAATGGAAAAAATTTGTGCAGGAGATGAGACAATCTAATTCTGGGGTACAAAGCAAGAATATAGAGTCTGAAGTAGTCTAGGAGAAAGCATCTAAGACTCTATAGAGAGTAATCATTGATGAGCTAGAGGATCACCTTGATGCAAGAGAAAATAGAGAAGTTGCTGACAGCCCTCACCATGATAAAAATGATTAGGAGGACCAACTAGAAATGGAGAAAAATGTTGAGGAAAATGTGGTTGATAGTCCAAATAAAGAGGTGACAACTGAGCAGTCTATAGCTCCTGAATAGTTAGAGAAAAGGTTAAACAAGAATCCAATATTTGTGCAAGAAGAAACCCCAAGTTAGGACAAATTGCTTGAACAATGGGAGCAACCTAAGCAAATAAAGAGAGCTAGGATAGTCTCTAAGATTTCAATGGATGAATTCAACAATAGGGTTATACATGTGGCAGTACCTATAGGTGACAAGTTCAAAGATGAGGTTAGGTCCTTTGACTATAAAGTGAAAACTATTAATTTGGGGCCAACAACTAAGGAAAAAGAAACAGAGGAATTCTAAGAATCTTCCCAGGCTATTCTCAGAAGGTTAGATAAGGAAACTGAGGAAAAAGAAAAACTTCAAAAGTAGCTAAATGATATTTACATGTATGTTCAACACTTGATGAAGCCTCTATAGGCTGTTAGGAGTGATATCATAATTTCAGAGGGATTGTTGCCTAAAGAGGCAGTCTCAAAAATTGAAAGGTTGAAATCCTCTATTCAGAGCACTCATGGGTGGTTACAGGATGTCATTAGTCGATGAGATGAAGAAATTGAACAAATTCTCAAAATTCACACCAATGCTTCTGATTTTCTAGAACATATTTCACAGGTTGCTACAGACTGCAAAATTATTGAGGAATCAACTACCAGGGAACTACAGAAAATTCTGCAAGTACCTAAAGATGAATTGCCTAAGTTGGATATATTTTCTCATGATGAAATTAGAAAGGTGAAGGACTGGATTGAGATCTATAATTATAGGAAAGAGCTCCTTTCCAAGGTTTTGAATAAAATAATGAAGGTACAGGGGAAAGTAAAGGAAATACATGATGGTTGCATCAATTTTCTGGAGATAATGACTAGAAGGAAGAAGTTTGGCCAAAAAAATATGAACGTCAATAGGTTGCAAGGATGGTGGCATGAGATTTATGCTCCTTATGATGGTGCTCCCATTACTAAGGACAATTTAGAAGATGCAAAAATTTACATTTCAAAACTAGATAAATATCATGAATTGCAGGTTGAATGGAATAAGGTGATGCCCTAGTATTTGGAAGAATTTAAAATTCATAAAACAAGAATTAAATTTATTCCAGTGCTAGATCCAACTAATATGGGAGATATATTGGAGAAATTCATATAGTTATCCAATAAATTAGAGGCCAACAAGGAGGGAGAAAATTGCTAGCTTGCAACCACCTAGAGTTTTGTGCCAGTCATGTGATAGTACAGCTAGAGGACGCCCTTGAATTTTGTGCAACCAAGGAAATATTTTGGAAGAGTCTAGGCTGACCTAGATCATGCTTTATGCATTAAATGTAATTTTATTTTATTCAAAAACTTCCTAGGTTGACTTGTCTAGCCAACTTATGATGTAAACCCTAAAATTAGGTTGACCTAGTGTTACTCCTCTATAAATTGAGGCTCAAGCCTCCTTTGTAATAGTTAGAATAAGTTAAGACATAGTTGCTAGAGCTTTAGTTGAGTTAAGAATTAGCATTTTCTAAGAGAAAGTGTTGTTACACTAGGAATACATGAATTGTTGCAAACTTGGGTGATTCAATATAAGTAAAGACATTGTTCTTTGGTGCTCTTTCTTGTGTTGATTCACTTTGCATGGTTCTTGTTGTTCCAAATCTTTAATATTTCTTTGAGATTATTAGCTACATGTTAGATTTTAGATTCTGATGTGATGCAATGGTGTTGATGATTTAATATTTGAAGTATTTGAGCAATCCTTGGTCCATACTTTTAGTAGCTTGTTGATTGTAAGTTACTGTGTAAAGTTATCCTAAGCCTTGAATTTTTGTGCTAAATTCAATTGTGGGTATTTATTCATTTCAATTGCAAAGTAAGGTTTATTTGGGTGAATGCTTCATGATCAAAAAGTCTTTAATTCCTTGGAAGATTGCACTGTCTTTGTGAGATTGCAGATTTGATCTAGGTTAGGCAGAAATTGGTTTTGAAGGATTGGTCCATTTTAAGTGTTTAATCATTTACACTATTGGTCTTAGGTTTAGTTTAATTTTCAGAAAATCTCTCCAAAACCCTTATCTTTTGCTATTTCTTTTAAAATTTGGGTTAGTTTTAGGACTAAAAGTATCACCATATTGAAAAATCTGATAAATTTGAAGCTTCCAACATTTGTTTTGTAAGGTCCCTTGTGATTACCAACATTTTCATATTTATCACTGAGTTATTTTTTCATTGTCAAGACCTAACATTAGAGACCTTGGGGTTATCTCTTCAGGCTTGCTGATAGAGATTTACCTTTCAAGAGAGATAGAGTACTTGTATTCCGTCTGAGTTGTTGCTATGCAGAAAACACCATCCACAATACACAAAATTTGATACATATGTGTTGAGTTTGGAATTTGAGCATTCTAAATCAAATCATTGTGTTTATAATAAAACTTATGGTGATAATTTCTTGTTTATTGCATTATATGTTGATGATATGTTATTTATTGTCAAAGGGAAAGGTATGATTTCAAAACTAAAATCTCAACTTACTACTAAATTTGAAATGAAATATCTTGGTGTAGCTGGACACATTGTTGGGATGGAAATTAAAAGTGATAGAGTACATATAAATTTATGGCTTGGCCAAATTAAGTATGTCAATTCAATTTTACAGAGATTTAACATGCAATATTGTAGACTGATGTGTGTTCCCCTTTCTATTGGAACAAAGTTATCTATTTCATATTTTCTAACATCTCCATCAGAGATGGAAGACATGAGTAGAGTGCATTACTAGAGTACAGCTAGAAGTTTGATGTATGCTATGGTTTGTACTAGACCACACATTGGCCAAGTAGTGGGAGTTCTTTCCAAATATATGTCTAATCCTGGTAGAGTTCATTGAGATGTAGTTAAAAAGGTTTTCAGATATTTGCATGGTGCCTTAGATTATTCCTTGTTTTATCATAATAATGTGACTAAAGATAATATTTCCCTTTATATTCATGGTTATGTGGATTTAGACTGGGTAGGTGATATTGATAGAAAATGATCCACCAGTGCTTATGTGTTTACTTTATTTGGTGGTGCAATTAGTTGGATGAGTAAGTGACAGGTTGTGATTGCTTTGTCCACTACATAAGTAGAGTATATGGTAGCTACTCATGCTTGTAAAGAAGCCATTTGGATTAAAATACTATGTTTAGATATTAGAATAAAGCAAGGTGTAGTGAAAATTTATTATGACATTCAAAGTGTGATATGTCTAGCCAATAACCTAAAATTTCATGCCAAGACCAATCAAATTGATACATATAATATCATTTTGTTTGAGATATGGTTAAAGATGATAGGGTGAAATTGGTTAAGGTAGAGACTTTGATGAATGTTGTTGATTCTTTAACTAAGCTTGTTAGAATAGAGAAGTTTAAATGGTGTTCAGAGACTATGAGCCTTTCAGCCCCTAGCAATTAAGAGACAATGTTACTCCCTCTCGTTGCTCTTGAAAGGTGTTCAACAAGTGGGAGATTTTTTGGGAAAATGTTTCTCAACCTTACAATTATATAAAGGTTATATATATATATATATATATATATATATCCTAGTTTTTTCGATAGATGTAATATACAATGGTAGTAAGGAGATGAGTGGGAAGTGGGATGCATGTTAAAAAAATTTGTTAACTTTTTCAGAAAAATCCTAAGATGGTCGACATGCATTGAATAAATGATACATTGTAAATTAGACTGTTAATTATTAGGTTTTAGATCTAATGGTGGATATTTTGTTGGCCTATCTTGTCATAGGAGGTAACCCTATTTTATGAGCTTTTTTATTACGATTGTAGACGATGATGTATTCTGAGATTCTGATAGTAGTTGTGTTGTCTCTAGATCTTTGGTTATTGATACTCCTATGAGAAGCTTGCTTGGTAAGTATATTGTAATAATTGTGATTCTTGAATAATATATTGGGCATCTTTTGGGGTGTGGGGTTTTTCTCCCAAAAAGGTTTTCCCCATGTAAACCATTATGTTGTGGTATGCATGATATTTATGTTTTTTTTTGTTTATGTTTTTGTAACAATTAAAGATCTATAAAAATATTGCATTATTCTCTTGTCAAGATTAGTGTAGGAAGTTGTTCCACTACCTTAGCTTCCTTACAACTACAAGGGTTTTATTTGCCTCAAAATTAGTGTTCGGTTGAAAAAAAATGCAATCTACCTCAGGTTGGTGATCTCTTCACCTCAAGGAATTCCTTTAGGAATTGAAACTCACTTTGTTACCACTTAGTGAAGTCATGGTAGGAGTGTTCTAGAAGGAACAGTTCAAACCATGCAACAATGAGTCAACACAACAAATTGATTTATGAACATGAAACTTCATTTAATTGATAAACTTACATGTAACATAAGCCTCAAGGGAAAATATCCAAGGCTCATAGGCCTTCCACAAGGGCATTCAACATTACAATTGGCCAACATACCTTATTACATTCCCTCAAAGGGTTTATGAAAAAATATAATGAAATTGAATCGTATCTCTAAACTATTGATCTGAATTGTTAATCCTAAATGATTAAAAATTCTTATAAATATGCTTCTCAAGCTCCAAGATAGGTTTGCATCAGCCACAAGGGTTAATACCTGATGAATGATCATACATGAAGGTCGTCCTCAAAATATGGAAATATAACTCCACACAAAAAGAAGTAACTTATGAATATCCAAGGTAGGTCTCAATCAACCCAAGATGCTTGTAAGGGGTCCCATTAAGACCCGTATGATCTCAAATAGGTAACTTGCGTTAAGAAACTAGACTAGGTTGGCCCCAAATGCTTTGACTAGTAATCACAATGAAATTCTGAGAGTGATAACTTCTAACAAGAAAATGTAAATGATGTGAAATATGGATATGTGATAGATGTCGATGTGTAAATGCTATATCCTACTCTGTGAGCTGAGGGAAAACAATGTGGTGAAATACAAAATGAACTACTAAAAATACTATTAAATTTAGTGCAAGAAAATAACTATTTTTGGTTGATACATGATTTCTTTACAACCAGGGATGCTCTTACATCACATGGAAAGTGATAAAACATCTACACACATAATGGTAAGTTTCAAATTATCACATTCAACATGTAACTGCCAATTATCACTAAAACTACACCTACCAAATAATAACTATGCCTCCAAAACACATATTCCATGCAAACTCAACACAAAAGTAGAAAATTCTTTCATACACAACTCCACTTGTAATTGCAACTTGACTTCTCAAAAATAGAAACTGTAAGTTGTAACTCACAAGGAAAAATGGGATAATTATCAAATATAATATCCATATTAAATAATTAAACATGCTACAAAAATCAAAGGTTGAGACATTTTTTCTCCAACATTCTACCACTTTTTGAACACTTTTTAAGATTCAATGAAAGTAAGAAGATTTAATTTCTAGAAGCCATGAGGCCCATAGACTCTAAACACCATCTAAAATTCTCTATGCTCACTGAATTTTCCAATGCATCTACAACATTCATCAGGGTGTCAGCCTTCTCCAATTTAACCTTACCATCTTCCACCATATCACTTGAAAAAAATGAAATTGCACATTAATATGCTTTTCTTTGGCATGAAAAGTAGGATTCTTTGCCAAGAAAATGGTACTCTGTTTGTCCAAATAGATAGTAATCTTGCATGCATCAAAACCAATATCAAAACACTAACACTTAAGACAAAGGGATTCCTTACAAGCATGAGTATTTATCATGTACTCTTCTATTGTGGTCAAAATGCATGTCGCTTACTCATCCAACTAATAGAACCACCAAAAATCACAAATACATATCTATTGGTATGCCTTCATTTGTCAATATCTCTTGCCTAATCATAATCACCAAACCCATGAATACAAACTCAATGCCAAGGTCCAATAGGATAACCATATAAAGATAAGGCATACTCAGAAGTACCCCACAAGTATCTAAACACTCTCTTAACTACATCCTATTGGCAAGAGACACTGCACATTTTTTCTAGTGTTGTCATTGATGGAAATCCTTGTTAGTAAGATGATTCGTACGTCGTCATTTGACCATACTAGAAGATAGATTGAAGATCAACGATTATCTATTAAGCTAGAACAAAGCATTTGGTAGATTTGTGTTCTTCCATTCATATGAAAATTTTCTATTATTATTTTGTGTTGTGGATCTCGGGGAAGATTGTTCGATGTATAATCTATGTTATCTATAAATCTTGGTGCCTCGTATCAATTTGGGTGTAAGTTAGAAGGCCTGGTTGACTAATTTTCTATTCATCAGCGTATGAAGGCCAACTTTGTGAATATAGTGTGTCATGGATATTTGAAGAATTTTTGTGTTCGAGCATTTAGATTTGGGTCCTCACTATGTTGTGGCCGATTTTTGTGGATGCACATTGAATATTATGGATGATTTGAGCTAACAATTTGTGAATATTTCTTATTTTGTTGAAGCCGACATGAGGCAATTAAATCCCTTGTAGCGGATATGTATAAGTGATCTTTTATATCATTTTGATATATGTTTGATGTGAGTTGATATATGTTGCAAATTTCAGAAGGTTAGTAGAGTGATTATGCACAGTTTCACTTGTGCATTAAGGATTTTTGTTGTGAGTTGAAGCAAAACATAGCAGAAGAGAAGAATTAGTTAGAAGGTCTAGAATTTGATTGTTAAGCGTAACCAGAAATGTAATTAGGAATTTGTAGATGCTACTTTCTCAGTTCAAATATTTTGGATGTAATCCAAAATTTTGTAAGGAAGTAATCCTTTCTATTTTTGAGCAGTGAGCTCTAGGCATTGTGCCTGGATGCAAGTGCATTCTCATTCTGTAAACTTTTCTTTTGAGTATACTCAGAACATATTGTGGATTGACCTCCACCATGATTTTTCCCCTAACAGGGTTTCCATGTAAAAATCCTTGTGTTATGGTTACTTGTCTTATGTGCATGCATTTTTATTTTGGTTGAATGTTATTAGTACTTTAAGGATCAAATTAACAAAATTAAAAATTGCACAACACTGATTCACCCCCCTCTTAGTGTTGCTTGATTCCAACACATCCCAATGTACCTGTCCAGGATTAGCCATAAAGTGACTTAGGACTCTCATTGCTTGGGTAATGTTCGGTCTCATATAGAACATAACATATATTAGACTACCAACAACACTCGCATATGATACTTTAGTCATGTCCTCCATGTTAGTAGGAGATTTTGGACAATTAGGTCCACATAAAGGGTCATCCCTTACAACATAGGAACAAGTAAATATTTGCAAGTTGTCATGTTGAATCTCTCCAACAATAAATTCACATACTTTCTTTGGCTTAACCATATATTTTTGTTAGCTCTGCTTCTTCTGATCTCCATACACAAAATATACCTCATTACACCTAGATCCTTCATCTCAAACTATGTTGACAACTGGGACTTTAGATATGAAATAAAATTTTTAGCTTTCCAAAAAAGATCATATCATTAACATACAATGCAATGATGAGAAAATGATCATTAAAATTTTTGTAGTAAACACAAGGATTAGATTTAGATCTCAAAAATTCCAAACTTGACAAAAATGTGTCAAATTTTTGGTATGAGATCCTAGGAGATTTCTTAAGACCATACAAATACTTTTTCAACTTGCATACCAATTTTTTTTACCTTTAACCATATACTATCAAACTATGACATATATATTTGTTCCTCCAAGTCACCATGAAGTAATGTTGTCTTCACATCTATCTGTTCCACTTCTAGATCATACACTACTACAAGCAATAATAAGAACTAAATAGATGATAGCTTCATAATATGAGAGAAAATGTCACCATAGTCAATTCCCTCCACCTTAGAATACCCCTTAGTTATCAACCATGCCTTATGCTTCTCAATACTACCATCTAGACCATATTTTCTCTTAAACACCCATTTACATCTAACATGTTTTTGTCCTTGAGGAAAAGGTACTAGATCCCATGTATCCTTTTTCTTCAATGTAGCCATTTCTTCATCCATGGATTTCATGAAAGAATTTGCATCACTCATACCCATAGCCTCTCTAATAGTCTTAGGTTCATCAATCTTAGCAATCAAAGTAAAAAAAGCAACTAGAATCCAATAATGAATAACCAAACCTTTCAAGTGTGTTGGTGTGAATAAATATCTTGTACCTAGTTAGTTCTCTTACTAGGTAATTAGGGGATATATTCACATGTTAAGTTTACTTAGGTTCTAAGATTCTTTCTAGAAGGAGTTAGTTGTCATTAGTTTTTATCTTATCTTTTGACAACTAACACACGTGACCTAGGTAGTTGTGATTAGTTACAGTCTCATGCCATATGATTAAGACACTTGTCATAATCTTATGGCATCTTGTATCTCACCTTAGCTATATAACCAAGGGGTATCTACTACATTGTACATTGACTCTTTTGGCATTGATTGATAGGAATACAATTTATTCTTGTCACATTGATCTTCTAAGGGTTTTGTGCTTTCCATAGGCCTTTAGATCTTGGGTGGTTATCTTCATAGAAAAATCTTACATGGTATTAGAGAAAGTTGAGTGCCTTTGGTTAGTCTCTTGGGAAATCTTGAGTACAATCTTGCATGTTCTTGAAGCATTGAGTATTCTCTTCTCTTGCATATTTGGATGATTTGGAGAATTAGAAAGGTGTGATAGAAATACCAAATTTTGGGGGGGGGGGCTCCATTTTTGGCTTTATATTGTAGGTGCATTTTGGGAGCTTGTTGCATCAGATCTTAGCTCACCATTGTGTCTGGATCATTCGAGAAAGTTAACTTTTCCTTTTGTTTCATCCCAGTTGGACATTAGAGGCCAAATCTACAAGGGTTTGAAGATTGAAGGTGGTTGCTAGATCTAGGAGGTAGCCATATTTTTAGAGCATTTTCAGCCAAAAAGGACATCGCTATCACATATAGAAGGGCCCAAAACCCTTAAATCAATTACCAAATCATCAAATTTGGACAAAGTTGTCCATTGAAGAAAAAAATTGATGACTGAGCTGTACGACCTAGCCGTTATTGCAATGGTACAAAATTTTAAAAGAAAATATTATTTTAATATTCAGATTTTTTCCTAAATTTTTTTTATATAAAAAAATTGCCCACATACTTATATAGTTTGGCTGAATAAATATATTTTTATTAAAACAAAAATTTAAAAAGTTTTTTTTTTTTTTTGGACTTTATAGTCTGCAAACGTACTGTGCATATTGGTCTATATGTGGCTTGTTGCGTGGAACTAGCCTAACCCCACCATTCATAGCCAAAAGTGGTTGGATATAAAAAAACCAAGAACTTTTAATAAATTTTGTGGTGCTCTAAAAAATTGATGGAAACTTTACGCAAAACCTCGCACCCATTCAAAAAATTGGTGGTCAAGAATATTCTAAGAATATTGCGTCATTAAAAGAGTATATTTTGATTGGTACAAAGAATATTCCAGCCAAAAGGGCAATGACAACAATGATGGGCATTCAATCATCAATTTTAAGCTCATGTTGTGTGTGATGGCTAAATAACCATCAAATTTAACACCATGGTCAGGTGACGTCAGCAACATGTCAACGGGCTCATTTGAAATTTCTACCCCCACTTCATTTTCTTTTTTAGTTTTTGAAGCTGATTTTCAAATGCTCATAACTTGTGCTCAAGACCTTCAGTTTGCAATAAATGTTTTTTGATTTGGGCTATTTTTTTTCTCTCTACACATTGGTGCAATTGGATTTTGGTTTTGATGCTTATATTTTTCAGAAAATTTAATTTGCCGCAGGTGTTGTTGAGTTGTCACCATTTTTGGAACCCCTGGGGCTCTATTCAGGCTCATACAGACTCCTTTTCAGGTAAATCTTTTTTTAAAAGTGCATATTTTTTTTTATAACTTAACAATGGTGCTATCAATTTGTATTCATTGTGAGCATAAATTGTACTTTCATCACATATCCTTATTTGGCTCATTCTGGTAATTGTATTGCATAGATCATAGTTTGATCTTTTGCATGATGATCGCAGTTTGATCTTACCTTATTGTGGAAATTGTAAGCATTGAAATCAAAATTCCACTTAGCTATTTCTTGCAAGTGGCAATTATAACCACACTAAATATAAAGTGCCAAATCATTTGCTTGGGGGGGTTCTTTGATTAAATTAATTTAGGGGGTTGTGTTGTGTGATTGTGCCTTTGAGTTCTCTCTTGTTCTCTTTAGATTTCAGCCATGGGTCATCCTAAGTTTCCACTTTTAACTCCACATAACTATGCAACATGAAAAATAAATGCATGTAATAAACTAATGGAAAAAGGATTAATTCACTACATTGATGGATACATTCCAGAACCAACTGATCCAAATCTAAAAGTGAATGGATCATTAAAAGTACTATGGCTCTTGCAACACTAAAGAAATATGTTTCTTAGGATCTCATCTTTCATATTGATAAGTACAAATCAGCTAAGGAAGCTTGGGATAAACATTCCCAATTGTATGGAAAAGTTGATGAGATTGGGGGATAAAAACTTGATAGTGATCTCACTAATTTAGATCCAAATAATTTTGATACAATCCAAGACTATGCAACTAAGGCTAATGAGCTAAGAGCACAACTCAAATATCATGGTATTGATAAGAAGGATGCATAGTTGGTCTTCAATTTTTTGGACAAGCTTCCTTCAAAATATGCAGCTCTTTTTTCTAGTTTTCAGACTCATCGATTGACTATGGGAATTGCCTATACTACACCTTCATTTGATTCATTCACAAAGATGTTGATGCTTGAATAATCAAAGTTGATCTCTACAAGTATTCTCAAGTCATTCAAGTCACAATATTTGGTGGTAGGACGTGGGTCAGGATCTAATAAGAAACAAAATCAATCAAAGAATAAGCCACACAAAGATCGAGCACAATCCTCTTCTCCTTAGCAAGGAGACTCTTCATCATCTTCCAAGAAGGGGAATTCACAAAAGAAGGAGAGACCGAATTGTGCATATTGCAAGAGAGTTGTTCATGATGAGCATTGTTTTCATGCTAAGAAAGTTAACGGATTGACTAATCTCCTCAAGAATAATAACATCAACTTTCCATCTTCCTACAAAAAGGAAGCATCTCCTTCTACTTCTCCACAATAAAAGAAAGGAAAAGGACAAGCACTTGTTGTAGCCTTAAGATCATCATAGCAATGGATACTTGACTCGAGTGTTACACATCACATGGGTTCTAACAGAGAACAATTTTATTCATTGGAGCCTTGTACAATACGTCACATTCTTATAGGTGATGATACTCAGGTGGAAGTTGTTGGAAAAGGTTCAATTGACATGGATGATGGATCATTTGAGAATGTTCTTTGTGTTCCTAACTTGTGTTCCAACCTTCTTTTAGTCTACAAATCACTCATTTTTGGAATGGAAAGAAAGTTGAGTTTTCTCCAGACACAGTTTTGGTCAAAGATATTGAGGATAATGCCTTGGTTGCAGTGGGAAAGGCCAATCACGAGTCTTGGCTATATCAATTTTCTCGCTTTGTGCCATGTTCTCCTTCTAAAACATTGCTTACTCATTAAGATTTAGTGAGTAAGCTATGGCATGAGCAGTTTCGACATCTTAACTACTGCTATCTTTAGCAACTTAACTCATAGGATATGGTCACAAGTCTCACTTGCATTAACTTTTCAGATGGTGTATGTATAGGTTGTGCTATGGGTAAGCATCCAAAAGAGAAGTTTGATAAATTAAAGTCTTGGAGGGCTTTAAAAGTTCTTCAATTGGTTCATAGTGATCTAGCAGGCCCATTTTCAGTCTCGTCCTTTAGCAAGGCTCACTATGCACTCACCTTCAATGATGACTACTCCAAATTCACTTGGGTCTACTTTCTTTGCCAAAAGAATGAAGTCTTTGACAAGTTACAAACCTTCAAGGCTCATGTTGAGAAGCAATCTAGAAAGTAGATCAATATTCTTCATATTGAAAATGGTCGAGAATATGTGAACCACAACCTTGTGCAATTTTTTACTCTTGAAGGGATCGATATTCAACATTCATTTGCATACACACCACATCAGAATGGTGTTGCAAAAAGGAAAAACAAGACCCTAAAGGAAATGGCTAGTTGCATGATTCATGCTCATTCTCCTGGTCCATAATATTGGGTTGAAGTCATTAATTGTCCTACACACATTCAGAATTGGGTTCCCCATAAGGCATTGAAAGGCATGACTCCTTTTGAGGCTTGGTGTGGTAGAAAACTGATTGTGCGACATTTTCGAGTTTTTGGCTCTCCGGCTTGGGCACACATTCCTCAAAAGAAGTGCAAGGGTGATCCCACAATATTGGTTTACAATTTTTGGCCAAACTAGACATTGAACTGAATTTTTTTAACTAAATCTTCACTTTTGAGCACCTATAGCGGCTAAACCGTGAGGAATTTGAAGATGATGCAAACTAGTGATTTTTGATATTTTTTTTGTAGATTCTAAAAAAAAATTCAATTTTTTTGGAATCAGATTGCACTGCTTTTTCCATCTCCTTTGAAAACTAGTTTTTAATAGTAAACACCATTTTTAAACAGTGACGTTATTGGCTAATAGGGTGATCCCACAATACTGGTTTACAATTTTTAGGAGATCCTAGTTTTTGCTGAAATCACATATGTTTAGAAAATATAATGTTTTAAGCCTTGAAAAGTTCCATTTAAAGGATTCCAATTGAAGAGGGTTTGATCGAACCAACTTAGATCAAACCCCCTAGGATAGAACCCTGGTAGTTTTAAACCATACCTATAACGAAGTCTCCTTTACACCTATCAAAATGCTGATGAAAAAAAAGTTTTGATTTACCTTTTGGGGGATCAAATGAATTGATTTAATTTTTTTTTGGTATGTAGTCCTTATTATAAGCTTCCCAAAAAATATAATTTTATTATTATATTTATTTTTTATTTCTTGTGAATGTAGGATTTTCACTGAAAAATCAAGCTCTCTATTCTGCACATGTGGAAAAATAGCTGATTATCAATTTTCTTTTTGAAAAATACCAGTTTACTAGATATTGAAGTCCTTAATACAACCAAAAAAAAAATTGAATTTCAATACATACAAAAAAGGTTATGTTTTATATAGTTCGCCTATGTCTGAATTGTAATTGGTTTGATTTCGAAACTTGATTAAGGAAAAGATATTCAATAAAACACTATGAAACCAAATTAAAGTGCTAGATATTGTAGTTACAAATCTAAATTTAAAAAAATTAGAATTTTATCCTTCATGAAAAAAATTATCTTGTATATGGTGAGCATCACTCCTTAAAAATGGTGTTTACTGAAAAAAACTAGTTTTTGAAGGAGATGGAAAAAGAAGTGCAATCTGATTCCAAAATTTTTGACAAAAATATATTTAGAATCTATAGAGAAAATGCTACAAATCACTGGATTGCATCATCTTCAAATTCATCACGGTTTAGCCATTATAGGTGGCCGAAAGTAAGGATTTAGTTAGAAAAAATCAGTTTAGTGTCCAGTTTGGCCAAAAAATTTAAACTGGTATTGTGGGATCACCCAACACAACTTTTTTTTATATGAAGGATAATTTTTTTTTTTTTTTTTGAATTTATATTTTTAAGTATGATATCTAGTGCATGGAATTGGTTTTATAGCATTTCATTGATTTTTTTTTTCTTAATTAAGTTTCAAAGTCAAACTAGTTACAATTTAGACATGATTTACTGGCTAAAACATAAATTTGTATGTATTGAAATTCAATTTTTTTATTGTTGCATCAAGGACATCAATATCTAGTGTATCAATATGTTTCAATTTTTTTTTGATAATCTACTATTTTTCCTCATGTGTAGAACAAAGAGCTTGATTTTCAGTGAAAAACCTACATTCACAAGAAATAAAAAATAAATATAATAATAAAATTAAATATATTTAAAATTATATTTTTTGGGAAGCTTATAATAAGGACTACATACAAAAAATATATTTTAAATGAACTCATTTGATCCCCCAAAAGGTAAATCAAAAGTGGTTTTTATCAATATTTTGATAGGTGTAAAGGAGACTATTATAGGTATGGTTTAAAACTAGTGGGGTTCTATCTAAGAGGGTTTGATCTAAGGTGGTTTGATAAAACTCTCTTCAATTGGAATCCTTTAAATGGAACTTTTCAAGGCTTAAGTCATTATATTTTCTAAAAATATTTGATTTCAATAATAATCAAAATGTCCCAAAAAGTGTAAACCACTATTGTGGGATCAGTCGCAAGGCATTGGAACCTCAAAGAAGGCCTTGCATATTTGTTGGATATCTAGATGGTGTCAAAGGGTATCAAATCTTGGATCCAAAGACACATGATCTCTTCATTGAAAAGAGTTTTCACTTTGAGGAAATCTCTTCTAGCTTGACCTTTGATCCTCCTCATCCTTCCTCCACAATAGACTTAGATGATTCTACCTCACTTCTGACTCGTAGGGTTGCACCTTCACATGGTTCTCATTTTGAGGTTTAGGGATCTCATCCTTTATCCCCATCTTCATGACCTTGTTGGGCTCAACAGGATCTTAAGTTAGTCGACAATCTTGTTGGGGATCCTACAAACACTTGAAGGACTCATTCACAACATGAACATCTTCCACATGTTTACATTGCTACTACTTCAAATCCAAAATCCTTTAAGGAGGCATCATTCATTCTTGAATGTGATTCAAAAATGGACAAAGAGTATAGCTCCTTGATGAGGAATCACACATGAGACTTAGTTCCTCTTCCTAAGGGGAGAAAAATGGTTCAATGTAACTAGATATATCAGACCAAATGTGTAGTGGATGGAATAGTCGACAAGTTCAAAGAAAAACTTGTGGCAAAAGGTTTCTCACAAGTTCTTGGTGTTGATTACATGGAAACCTTTTCCCATGTTGCTAAGATGAACTCCGTTTGCTTGACTCTTGCCATTGCAGCAGCTCATGGATAGGCTCTCCATCAGATGGATGTGAAGAGTGCATTTCTTCATGGAAATCTTGCGGTGGAGATTTACATGGAGTAGCCACATGGATTTTTTTAGGATTATTCTTTGGTTTGTAGGTTGTGGAAGTCTCTCTATGGCCTCAAATAGGCCCCTCAGGATTGGTATGCCAAGATGGACTCCTTTCTTCTCTCGACAGGATTCTCTAGGTGCCACTTAGATTTGAATCTCTATAGTTTGCAATAGGACAACTCTCACTTGCTTCTTGTTCTTTATGTTGATGAATTGATCATTACTAGGAGTACATCATCCATCATTGGCAAGGTCAAATCTTCTCTACATGATATATTTTCTATGATTGACTTGGGCCTATTGCACTACTTCCTCAGGATTGAGATCACACAATCCTCTTGCTCATCACAAGTATGCTCTTGAGATTCTAGCTCGGTTCCACATGTCTAATTGTAAGGCTGCACCTACTCCCTTTTTGTTAAGAGTCAAACTTGAGGCCAAGTGTTCCATTCCACTTGTTGTTGCCACCTTGTATCGTCAACTTTTTGGGAGCCTCATCTACTTGACTCACACATGCCTTGATATGTTGGCATGGTTTCACACTTTATGCAGGAACCAAATGAGCTTCATTAGAAAGCTACCAAACACATCTTGCATTACATACAAGGTACTCCACATTATGGGATTCACTATGTAGTAGGTACATGACTCAACTTGGTTGGATATATAGATTTTGATTGGGATGGTGATCTTGATGATCATAAGTCCACTTATGGCTACAAATTTTACCTTGGTTCTGGAACCATTTATTGGTAGAGTAAGAAGCAACATGCTATTGCTCTCTCTTCGACTAAGGCTAAGTATTGAGGAGCTGTTAATGCTACTACTAAGGCTATTTGGCTGAGTTTGGCTTCACCATTCCATGGCCCATGGTCCTCCATTATGACAATTAGAGTGCCATCTAGATCTTGAAGAACTCAGTTCAACATTAGTGGACCAAACACATCAAGATCCATATGCACTACATCAAGGAGCTGATGTTGGAGTAGGTAATTGATTTGTAGTATTCTCCTACAATAGCGCAGGTTGTGAATATCTTCACAAAACCCTTCATTGAGAGTACATATCACCATTTATGAGCTCTCTTGGGGGTACAAGATGTTTCTTAAAGGGGGGTCACTTGACCTTCTTCTTTCTCTCTTTTGGGGATGACTTTTTCCTCACTCAATGTTTTATCCTTATCATCTTTTGGAGTGCAGTTTCTTGTTTTGTTTCTCTCTTTTGAGGAGTTTTTTCCCACTGGGTTTTCTCTTGTTCCCCATTTGTACATGGGAAACTAACATGGCCTCATAGCAAGGACCCATATTTGAGTCAATTGCATAATAATCTTCCCCCTAATTTTCATTTGAGTGGGGGTGTTGGTGTTAATAAATGTCTTGTACTTAGTTAATTCTCTTACTAGGTAATTATGGGACATATTCACATGTTAAGCTTACTTAGGTTCTAAGATTCTTTCTAGAAGGTGTTAGTTGTCATTAGTTGTTATCTTATCTTTTGACAACTAACACATGTGACCTTGGTAGTTGTGATTAGTTATCTCATGTCATATGATTAATACATTTGTCATAATATTATGACATCTTGTATCTCACCTTGGCTATATAACCAAAGGGGTATCTACTACATTGTACATTGACTCCTTTTGCATTCATTGATAGGAATACATTTTATTCTTGTCATATTGATATTTTGAGTATTTTGTGCTTTCCATAGGCCTTTAGATCTTGGGTGGCTATCTCCATAGCCAAATATTACAAGGTGAATATCCAAACCTATGAGGTTGTCACCTATCTCTAGTGGAAATCTTGAATTGTTGAGGTTGAGGTTCTTCTTCTTCTTCAAAACTTTCAAAACTTCTTAAACTCTCCTCATCACTAGGTTCAATAGGAGTACCTAGTTGTTAGTGTATATATATCACTTTATGCATACACTTGGCTTACTTAAGCCTAATTAGGCATCCCATTGACTCTTTCTCATAGAGGTGTCAATGTTGATAGGCATCTTGAGAGGTTTGAACTTACTTTTGACACCTCTTCCTTCATTTGTGCTAGAAAATTTTCCACCACTCCATATGTGAAAATTTGTATCCTCATTTCATGGAGGTTGGTTACCTCCCTCACTCCTATATATGTATACCTTGTTTTCTTAATATAGTTGGGTCAGCTAAATACAGTATTGCATATTATTCATGTACTTATGTTTGATCTCCTAGATTTTGATAATTCTAATATGGATTAAAATCCTAATAAGCTATCAAAGATTTAGGTGGAGGTACTTGCAAGCCATAGTTGAACAATTTTATTATTTTTAGTTTAAATTGACCCCACCATTGTTGTGTTGTAGTCTATGTTTGAATTTGTACTTGCGGGCATTGAAAATCTACATGTTGGCTGAGTTTTCTACTTAATCAATTGAGGTTGATTCCTCTTCTTTACCCACACAACCATTGACCTTCTTCTTGCATGCCATTCACTAGTCAACATATTATGTAGTAGCCATAAAATTTCCTAACATAGGTAGGTCATGGTTTTTTAGATTTTTCACAAGATGCTCCTTGATTTTATGTGAATTCTTGTGCATTTTTAATGCCATAAAATTTCTATAGGCCACCCATTCACAAACCTCTCAATCCCCATCATAAGTCAAATTTTGCAGGTCATGGTTTTATGTTGCAAGCATGAGGTTTGGAAACCCACAGGTCACGAGTCAACATTGGTGTGAAGTTGAAATAGATTTTTCACTGAGCATGGTGTCTTAAATCTACAAGGGGAATTTTAAATATGTAAATCCATTTCCTTCCCATTTGAACAATGTTGATGTTTGAAATTTGCGTAGGCTTTGGACATTTGCAAAAGCTTTGAATGAGGTGTTCAACCTTTCCAAGCTATGATTCAACCTTGGAAGGCCATGTTTTAAGCTTGTGAGGTCAGGATTGAAGGTAAATTTGATTTGTATGCAAGCTACTATATCTCTAACAAGAGATTTATGATATCTCTATTACAAATTAGATATCTTTATTGTGAATTCTTCAAATCCAAGGTTGTTAACTGAAAAAACTACTTGAAAGTTCACAATTTCTCATTGCCATTGATTTCAAAGGGGAGAGAAAGTTGAAAATCCATATGAAGAAAGGGGGAGAAAGAGAAAGTGTTGGAAATAATAGATGATTGTGTAAAGGGGAGCAATGTGCACTAATGTGCAGTATATGTTGGTGATCAGAGCTATTGTTGTTGATGGTTTTTTATATCATGTGTTTCCATCAAAGAAAAAGGGGGATATTGTTGGAAGTTTTTATTTTCATTGATGTCAACATGTCTATGTTGTTGCATTGATGTTAACCTATGGGGTTGCTTTGATTTGTTGCATTATGTTGTCATTAGTAGTCTCAATGATGTCAACTTTTAGTGTTGCTTTTATGAGAATTTATTTGTGGATTTTCAACCTCTTGTGTGGTTGAGATGCGAAGAAGGTGTTGGAGATCTTGATATTGTGTTTGTGGTGCTTGATTTCCAAGTGCTTTTGAGAAAATTTGAATAAAAGAGGGAATAGTGTGGCAAAGAAGTGTTCAGTATGACAAAGTGGTGTTCTATTTTTTTCTCCACATTTATTCTATATTGAAGATCTACTTGTCTGGTTTAGATATGTTAATCAGATTTGTTTAGAGGTGTTTTATCCAGAGTTACATATTATGGATCATTCTATTAAAGAAGTTGTGTTCACTAGTGTGTAAAATGTGAAGCAATGTTGTCAGGGAAAAATGGTTTTACTTTGCATTTCTTTGTGCTACGGTCTTTGGTCTTGTAGATCTGGGAGTGTTCTTGTATTGTTCATATCTAGCTTTAGTTTGATTTGTTTGTGTTTTGGTGCTCCACAAAGTTGGTTTCATAAGTTACAATGTGTGGAAGGTTAATTCGGTGTACAAAATGAATATATTTTTTAGGTGAATGTTGTTGCCAAGTATTTTTTGGATTTCAAGGTGTTTATGGAATATTTAAAATTATTTTGAAGGTTTGTGTGTGGCCCATGAGTCATCTTTGGATCAAAGGAAGTGCATACTTAAATGTTTAATGGTGTTAACATAAGTTCGACTGACCTTGTATGTTTACACTAATTGTTGATGTGATTTGATGTTTTTGGAAGTGTGGTGTGGCATGTATGTGTGGATTTAGGTTCAAATTAAGGTGTGATGTGATTGTCCTTGATTCCTCTCCACCACAGGAATTTTTTGGTTCCAACCTACTTTGAATTTACATTATTGAGGTGCAAAACTGACCTTGTAATTTTTTTCAAGGTTGAGGATAGTATATATGTGTGATGAATTGTTGGAGGATGAGTGAGTAGTGTGTGTGATGTGAAGTGTTGAGAAATGAAGTAAAAAAGTGCAAAATGTAGTGTAAGGTTTAAAGCTTAAGGCTACTAGAAGTAGTGGGAAAAAGGTATCTATATTCTTCAAAGAGATTATAGATGATTTGGTGATGTAGTGGTAGATATTTTCTATTTTTCTAAGATGGTTTTCTCATGGTAAAAATCTTCTATCTTCTTCTTTTTAATTTGGCAGAGAGCCCTTGGCAGTGAGCCCTTTGACAGTGATCCTATTGTATTTGGTATTACAATTACTTTATATTATGAGCTAATCCTCACCGTGGTTTTTCCCTTCTTTGTTTTTCCACATAAATATGGTGTTATGATGTGTATGGTGTTGATGTGTTTTTGTTTATTTTATTTTATTTCATGCTAAATCAATCTAATAGATTAAGGGCTAATTAGGATTTGAATGTTAACGAGGGTTTTGATGTTTTAGTGAAAAAATGATTAATCCCCCCCCCCCCCAGTTGTCTTGTACATTCAACAAAAGTATATGGGGAAAGTTGCAATTTTTTCCTTAGTTAAAAATTTGTAAAAGTTTCTTTTGCAATGAATTTGACAAACATGGGGCTTATCATAATGGGGGTTTTAATTTTATTTTTTTGTCTTTTCTTGAGATTTGCAAGACATTACTCAATCTTGTCTTCTTAATCAAACTCATTATAATAAACTTGTAGAACTCAAACATTAAAAAAATTTGTAAGCACCCTCATATAAAGTTCCATAAATATTGAATGTGTGAAGGGAATTTGGAAAAAAAAATTCATACACTAAATTATAAAGTTTAATGGGGGGCTATGCCATCACAACATGGATACTTGTGATTTTCACCTCATGTGAGAGTATCTTGGAGCACACCTTGTACATCTCTACATTCCTTACACACTCTCAATCTCAGTTTGTCTGCTTGTTTATCTTAGCATTAAGGGGGAACTATGCTAGTGTTTTGCTAATGCTTCTTTCAATGAAGTTGTGCATGAATCTTCTTTTTTCAGAGGCATCATGAAAATTCTATCTTGATCTCTCATATCAGGGATTAGTTCAGTGGATCACATTTTGAGATTGTAGTACTCATTATCACAATACTCTATGTATTATCGACTTCACAGATTTTGATAAACATTGTGTACATTAGTTGAGTAGTGTTCATATGTTCACTCATGCAATATGTTGTATCTCACATCTTGATCTACATTACTTGGATAATCATTGATTCTAGTAGACACCTGTCCATCATTGACAAAGTTTACAACTTCTACATGCTTCAAGAGTCCTTCATCTTCATGTTCCTATCATCAAGGGACATACTTTCAGAAGGACTTAAATCCTTCTAATTCTCTTTCTTGGAGAGGTGTGTTTATTTTCCATTGGTTTTTTCTCCTTTACTCCACTTGTGATATATTGCATTATACTTGGGTACCTTATCAAGCTTCTTGGTCAAGACCTATTTATTTTGCATTGTACATGGGTACCTTACTAGGCTAGTAGTCGGGACCTATTTCTTTCATACCCACCGAAGCTATGCTTATGGGTGGGTGTTAGTGTAAATATTACACTTTATGAATACACTTGGCTTACTTAAGCCTACTTAGGTATCCCATTGACTCATTTTCATTGAGGTGTCATCCCATTGACTCTTTCTCATTGAGGTGTCAATGTTGATAGGTTCCTTGAGAGGTGTCAACTTATTTTTGACACCTCTTCCTTAATTTGTGGTAGGAAACTTTCCACCAATTCATCTGTGAGGAGTCTTTTCCTCATTTCATGGAGGTTGGTTGCCTCCCTCACTCCTATATATGTACACCTTTTTTTCCTAATATAATTGGGCTAGCTAAATACAATATTTCATATTGTTCATGTACTTATCTTTTATCTCCTAGATTCTTCTAATTCTAATATGGATGAAAATCCTAATAATAGTTCTTCTTTCATTAGATTGAGTGGAATCTGAACTATCTTCTTCTATTTATCCTCTTTCTCTAGCTATACCTCAAATTTGGAAGGTTTCATCTCTAAAAAAATCACACTTCTATTATAGAGAACCTAGGCCACTAGATCCCAAATTTTTACCCCTTCACACTAACACCATAACCGATGAAGATACATTTAACCAACTTTTTCTCAAACTTAGACCTCTTCTCAAGAGAAACATGAGTGTAAGCTTCACAATCAAATACTTTGAGATGTCATAATGAAGGATTTTTACCAGACCATACCTCCTTGGGTGTCTTATCAATAAGAGATGATGTAGGATATTTCTTGATTAAATAAAATGCAGTGGCTATGGCTTCAACCCATAAATTCTTCTCAAGGTGAGCACCACTCATCATATTCCTAGCCCTCTCCATCAACATCCTATTCATACTCTCTGCAAATACATTTTGTTGTGGGTTGTTTGGAGGTCTTTTATGTCTCTCAATCCCATGATCTTTACAAAACTTGTCGAATTATGTTGTACAAAAATCACCACCATTGTTAGTCCTCAAACACTTAATCTTTCTACTAGTCTGATTTTCTACCAAGGTTTTAAACTCTTTAAATCAACTAAAAAAATTATATTCTCCTAAGGAAATAAACAAATGTCCTTGTACTGTAATCATTTATGAAAGAAATAAATATACCATTTTTGATAGCGAAGGAACATTCACAAGACCAAACACATTTGTATGAACATAGTTCAAAATCCCAAAAGACTTGTCAGAACTGTAATGGTGTGAATTTTCTCCCCTTACAAATTCCCCATTTACACCCATTACCTTAAAATAATTAAACCCGATGATGCTATTCCACATCCTTCTTCCATTCTCCATCCATTTGGTGGCTATCTATAGTGTGGGTGGGGGAATTTTTATCAGGGATGATAGCACAGTGCATGGACGTTTTTGTGGCACACTGACATCATAATAAGATTCCCACCTTTGGAATCTATAGAGGCATTATACTTCTCCATTAGAAATGAATCATAATGCCTCTACCCCTTCAATCAACCTTGAACAATTCTTTTGGCCTGCATTTCATCTTCAAAATTTGATCTGATTGATTGAGTTCATCTTCTACACACTCATTTGACCTTCTTCACATTTTTCTTGAGCATTCTTCATAGAATTTTTTACCATTTTTAAAGCTCCAAGTTGGTACTCTACTAGTTTTACTCCTCTCATTGTTGTGGTAGTGTTGGTACTCACAAGCTTGCGAGCTCACATCTTCCTTCATGTGCCTTGAGAGCATCTCATGGGGAGGCAATATCCATTCATTTAGAATTTTTGTATTGATTTTAAAGTATATTGTTTAGCATAGCATGTAGTACTTTCATTTCAATACTCTATCATACTTTCTCTATTTGTGGCTATTTTGGTTGTCTGTGGAGGTGGGAACACCAAATCAGGGGTTTGACTCCAATATGCCTCGAAACAGCTCCAATATTTTTCCTTGTTTTATAGTGTGTAGGTATCTCATTTGTGTGGAGATTGTGGGAGGCTAGACTGACTGTAAGTTTGATTTTCTACCACCTCTATTTTCATTAATTCTATCTTTCAAGTTAAAGTATTCTTCTTATTGTTTTAGTCTTTAATTTGTATTTTTCTTTTTGTCATCATGTGAAACTATACTTGTCATGTTGATACTAGGTTTTTCTAACTTCTTAGACTATATCATACATTCTCTATCCATACAGATTCTAGTGTCCGACTGGGATGCCATTGCACCGCATTGTTGTTTGTCTTCTACATTGGAGTCTTTTAGCAAAAAGCTTCCTAAGTTGCAGTCGGGACTCCAGAAACCCACTCACCTAACTTTCTAAACTCTCAAGTTAATAGAAGGAAAGAGAAAAATTAGTTTTCCTTGCTTTTTAGCCTATTAAATAGTCCTTTAGCATGAGGTAGATCAGGGAAGCTAATTTTTCTAGACCCTCTCATGACCTGGGGTCCTGAGCAGTTGGTCACCCTCCTCTAAATTTTGGTGAACTTGATGTGAACTATTTTGGTTACATTTTGTAGGGTTGAAGGAGTCTTCTCTCGTGTTCTAGGTGTGTTGTGGGTGTGTACATTGTAGGGTGTCTAGCCTTGTGACCCAACCTACGACCCCTAGTGGTGTAGCTAAAAGAGTCCCTAAATGTTGTGAAGCGAAACTTAGAATTAGTCATTGTACAATTGTTAAACCCTCGGGGGCTTCTAAGAAAGTCCTTTCTAGTGTACCTAGAAAATGGATTATTTCATGCATCTGCCCATCCTGTCTATGTAGCTTGTTAGTGGGTCTCCTATTATAACCTTTACCTCACAATATTTTCTGATGAATGCTAATAGGGAACCCTCTTTGTACATTCTCACTCTTGAAACCTAGGAAATAGGATGTGCTCCACCTTTTAGGAGATGGAACAAACAAAAGGGGGAAAAGGGTCCCTTCCTATTTCACTTTATTTCATTCAAGGAAACCCTAGAGATCTCAATCTAGTGATGCAATTGAGAGGATGGATTTTCTATAAGGTCTCCTAGGGTGTGATTAAAGACAAAAGGGGGTTCACCACCAAGCAAAGGCTTGGAAAGAAGGAAATGAAAATGGTAAGAAAATATATCTATGCAACCTAAGATATGAAATTGAAAATTAGAATAATGAATTAAGAAAAAATAGAGGGGCACTTGGTGTTGAACAAGACAACTAAGAGGGGGGTGAATCAATTGTCACAAATTTAAGCTTTAATTCATTGGCCAAAACTAATCCTTAACACTGCTTAGCAAATTAAACATTAAATACTAGTGTAGAAGCTAAAAACCATCACATAAATGTGCAAGAACACTAGATTTACATGGAAAACCCAATAAGGGAAAAACCACAGTGAGGATTAAATCACACTATAGAGAATATCAAAACCAATTACAAGAGGTACAATGCCTAAGAAACAAGGCTCACTGCCAAAAAAAGGACTCACTGTCCAACAGGGCTAACAATCAGGAGGGCTCACTACCATAAAGATACAAAGAAGATAAAGAAGACTTGTTATAGAGAGAAGACAATCTCAATGCAACAAATAAATCCACCACAATTTGCACAATCCACTTGCAAACATGCACAAATGATAGAGTGCACCTTTAGCTCACTACTTCTAGAAACTCAACATTGCTTCACATTGATCTACCATACTTGCATCATACACACACACTGATTCAAACTTATCTCTATTCTCTTTGCACTCATCTTTATTTCCTTTGTTCTCTTCAATTCTTCTTCCCTAACTCATTCTCCATTTATACCATCTTCAACTTTGAAACATATCCAAATTTAACCATCCAAATTCAAACTCAAATTAGGTCATCTCCAAAACATCCTAGGGTGGAATTAGAATTAGGGTGACCCAAACACACAATTCATCAAGACCCAAATAGATTCAACATGCTTCATTAACTCCGAAAGTAGTATTCCACACAAGGTTGGCCAAACTAGTGTAAAACACATAGAACAATTAAGCACAAACTTTCCAAATACCAAAATTATCTTCAATACAATAAAAAAAATCAACTCTAGAACCACAAGTCATAAGACTCCATTAAAGAGAAATCGGAACCAACAACATTTCTCCCGGACCTCAACCAGAAACATAGAAAACCAAAATTCACAACTAGTGAATAGAACTCACACTGTACAATGAATCAATAGCCAAAAATTTGGATATATCAGCTTCCGACAACCATGATCAACATATATGAACCATACAAATATAGGAGAAAATCCAAAACAAAACCTAGAGCAACCACTAAGCACTTACAACATGTCTTCATTACAATTTTCTCAATATCCTCGACATATACAACCAATAGCCTATATCGATGACACTAATGACAATAGAAATCAATTGATAACCAATTGACTAGTAGACATAAATGATAGCACCTTCAACCTTTCCAATCTTGCAACAATCCCCCCCTTTGTCATTGATGCAAACACATGATATGAAAAACCATCAAATACACCATACTAGCTATGAATACACTTGTCAAGATTTTTCTTTCGGTTCCTTTCAGTTTCTCCCCCTTGGCAGATAGTATTTTATATTCTTCCTCTTTCCTTCAAAAGCTTCCTCTTCTTTTTCACATGCTTCCTCTCCTTTTTCACATGATTCCTCTCCCCCTTTGACATCAATGGAAAAGGAAAAGGATATTTTACATTTATTTCCTCTTTGACATAGAAAACATAATACTCACAATGACAACACCTTATACTACCTGCTCTCCTTGATAGGTACCCATGAAAACATTAGTCTAAATGAAAGACCCATAGAAACACTAGACTGATGCATTTCCATATGCATCTAGTTCAAGAAAGGAGGGGGAATGACCCCTAACTTCTCTTGGAGATACTCAAAAGTATCTTTAAGAAGAGCCTTTGTAAATATATCAGAAATCTAATCCTTCATAAAAAAATACTCAAGATTTACTTCATTATCCATGACCTTCTGTCTCAAGAAATGGCATCTAATAGATATATGCTTCATCCTCGAGTGCATCACAAGATTCTTTGAAATGTTAATTACACTTGTATTATCATAGAAGATAGAAATAGGATCATCATACATCACTATGCTATCTTTCAATGTTTGTTTCATCCATAGAACTTGTGTACATCAAGATGCAACAACAATATATTTAGCTTCAGTAGTAGACAAGGAGACTGAATCTTGATTTTTACTCAATCATGCCACCAATCTGCAACCAAGAAAGAATGCACCACTACTTGTACTCTTTCTTTCATCTACATATCCAACTGAATATGCATCTATATAAGAACTTAGAGTAAAGTTATTATCTCTAGGATACTGTAATCCATAATCCAAAGTTCCATTCAAATATTTGAATATTCTTTTAGCATAAACAAGATGTGTTTCTTAGGATCTTCTTGAAATCTAGCCACAAGACAAACAACATGCATAATATCTAGTCTAGTAGTAGTCAAATACAATAGCCACGGATCATAGATCTATACTTTCTCTAATCAACCTTAGGTGGATCATCATCTTTACCCAATTTGTAACCAGTCACCATAGGATTACATAATGGTTTGGAACCATCCATCCCAAAATTATTCAACATCTCTTTCACATACTTAGTCTGTGAAATAAAAATTCATTTTTTTGTTTGATTAATCTATAGCCCTATTGATGGTATTTTCTACACAACAACAACTCAGAAAAAATGTAATATCCTATCTCTCTTAAAAGGTAAATCTCTATCAACAAGCCTCAAGAGATAACCCCAAGGTCTCTAAGGTAGGTCTTGACAATGCAATAAAAAAACTCAGAGATAATGTGAAAATGTTGGTAATCACAAGTGGCCTTACAAAGTGACAATGTTGGAAGTATACTTTCATCAAATGTAACAATAAGGTGATGCTTTCAATCCTAAAACTAACCAATATATAAAGTGAAAACTTGATATAAAGGGTTGAGAGAGATCTTATTCTAACTCCTAAGATCAGTCACAACAATGATGAATGTTGCAAATGGATAGATCCCCAATAAAAACAATCTCTGCTTGATCAAGGGCAAGCCTACAACTCCACAAAAATGGTGCAATTTTCTAAGGAAATTAGAATATTTTTAGAAAATGAGTATTCATCCACATACCCAATTACTGGCACAGTGTAAACAAGCATTCACAATTTAACTAAGCACAATATAGGGCCCAGACTAACTTTACACAACAATCTACAATCAACAAATTTCCAAAAGTATGGACCAAAGATCGATCAACATCATTAACATTTCACCATTATCATGAAATAACTAAAAACTAACATCTAACTAACAACTAACATTGAGAATCAAGAACAAGAAACTATAAACTGTTGAAGATCAACACAAAGTTCACCAAACAATGACCCAATTGCATTAACTTCTCCAAAATTTACACAACAGACTTCTTGCTCTCTCCTCTCCTATAGCTATTGATTTCTCTTAACTTAGCCAATTTTGGCTTTCTAACCTAGTTTCTAACCTCTTACAAATGAGAAGCCACTGGCCTTTTATAGATTTTACATTATAATTCCAATGGCTAGGATTAAATCAATCAAATGAAAAATTACACTTCCAGAAGCATCGGGAGGTTACATAGAGTTTTATAAATCTAGATACATCATCATCAAATGGGAAAATTTAGCCACATCTTTGAGTAATGAGAAAACAATATTCTACTATTTTGACTTTGATTAAAATTCTGATTGGAGAACCAAAGTAGCATCACATGTCTTCTCAAGCTTAAAATATAACCTTTAGTTGTAGACAGGTTGTGGCATAGATTATTATGCACGCCCCACATTGAAATTTTGAGCTGAATTCTTCTAGATTTTCCTCTTGGCACGAATCCATATGCAAGAGCCCCTTTTGATTTATTTAATCTTGAAAAACAAATATCATCATTAGTAGTTCACATGTTAAAAATACAGTCCATAAAATATCCAAATTAAACTTGAATAAAATTTTGGCCTTTTGAAAAAAATTTCCATATTTCAATTTTTTTTCCATTTCAAGAATTTTTCATTTTCGGGAACATTTTAAAATTTCAAGAAAAATCCATTTTGGAAATTTTCCATTTTGGAAAAATACTTTTTGGAGAAAAAAATTCCCTTTTTGGAAGATTTCGAGATTTTTGAGGGGTCTTGGATTTTTCGAAAATGGAAATTTCAATAATTTTGATCTATCATGGATTTTGGGAAAATTTGCCAAGACTAGGATTTTCCCAAGTTTAGTTCTCCAAAAAATCCGAGGTAGCTTGGATTTTCCCATGTTTAATCCAAGGTAGCTTGTATTTTCCCATATTTAACCCTTAAGGAAAATCCGAGATGCCTAGAATTCTCCTAGGTTTAATCCTTAGGGAAAATACAAGCTAGCTGGAATTCTCCAAGGGAAAATCCAGGGTAGCTAAAAAATTTTGAAATCCATGGTAGGTCGAAATTCCCCAAACTCCATAACTTTTTTTCTAGAAGAAATTTTTGAAAAGTTCAAAAAGCAACCTAGCCTAATTTTTCATTGTCCATCCATAGGTGCAAGAAAAATTTACACATGATATCCAAAATTCACCTCAAAATTAGTTTAAGGGCAATCCCTGAGGACAAGGATTTTCTGAAATGTGATTTTTTTTAGGGAAAATCTGCTAGGGCAAGGATTTTTTGAAATCCATGACAAGTCAAAATCTCCTAAACCCCGTAACCTTTTTTCTAGAAGGAATTTTCAAAAAACCCAAAAAGCAACCCTGCCTATTTTTTCATCCTCTATCCATGGGTGCAAAAAATATTTACATATAACATTGAAAATTCACTTCAAAATCCCCATTTCCAAAATACATGACAAGTGGATTTCTCCCAAACCCTCAAGATGCCTCAAAATATTGCCTTCATCAAATCAAGTTTGGACTAAATATCAAAATAACCCCCCAAGAAGAGAAAAAATGAAAATTGACAAAGCCAAAATATAGAAATATAAAAGAAAAAAGAGTGTCCCTATCTCCGGTGGGGCGTGTGTGCAAAAATTGTACAACAAATGAAAACTCTTGCTGGAGAAATGCTCCAGAGCATTTCGATGACAAACTAGAATTAAGAACCTAGAATCTTTGGTTTCGATCCTCACATCAAGTTAACTAATAAATTAAACTCTCAAAATCAATGAACAAGCTAGCCCTTCCCATGCTAAAAATCCAAGTGTGTACAGATGTATTAATTCCCCTCCTTAAGCTACTGTGAGAAACCAAGTTTAGTCATGTTAATCTACATAAAGATTCTAACTTCAAAAGCAACCTAGATAGAACCTCGTTGCTAGTCAAGACTCCATAGCCCCGACGAGGTTATCACTGCGATTCTCCTTAACATAGCTCTACTTCCAGCTAGAAATCCATAGCCCCGGTAGAAATATTCAAATCATCTTGATAAGTTGAATTTCTTTTTTTGATTTTCAATATTTTCTCTTTTCTTTCTTTTTTATATTTCTTTTTTTTCACTTTTTTTTATTTCAACCCATAAGAAATGAAGCTTACAGTCAGGGTTGAGAATCACAGTGGCACTGAAGGAAAAATATAATATTTTTCACTTAACAAGACCTCACAAAGATCCTACAACAACCTCAGGATTATTAAGATGTTTGTAAGATGTAAGCTTTGAGCACGTTCAAGAACTGTAGACATGTAAAATGTACCAATTGACATTGTGCATTTGATCCTGACCACTAACATCATTTCATCCTAAATCATCCTTCGGTCTAACCATTTAATCAAATACCCTTATCTGATTAAATTCATCAAGTATTCCTCTCTTAATTGAATAAATAAGTTATCTAATTAAGTCACCTCTTCTTGATAATTAAATTAATCATCTTGATCTAATTATCTGATTTAATTAAATAATTAATTTTATTTGATTAAATCTCTAAAGTCTATCTATTAAATTAAATAAATTAAAACCTTATTTAGTTTAATCTAACAATCATCCCTTTTAATTAAATAAATCAAAATCTTTATTTAATTAATCCCTTATCACATTCTTCTCATATTTGATTTAAATAAATCCACAAATTTAAGTCAAATAGGTCACATCATTTAACCCCCTTCATTAAATTAATTAACTTTGATTAATTTAATCTCCTATCATGTCCCATCCTCTAGCTTTTACCACTTGCACATGAAAATAGATTTAATTGTTTTATTAAATCTCTATTTTCCTCAACAAGACATCTTTTGGGAATATTCTCCAAGTTTGAATTCAAAATCCAAGTTGACATGTACATCCAACAAGGAATTTACTCTCTCTTACATGTCCTTTTCCTTGAGCCACGTGGCATTCAATGCATATTTCCTTCCCTCTTGCATGTCATTTCAACAAATTCAAAATTCAAAAATAGGAATTTATTGGCACAATCCTCAAAACTTGAACATCCTCCATCCACTCATAGGTTGACAAGTGGCATCTTTCCATTGGTTGAATGTTAGTCCCACATTTCTCTATTTTGGACATTCATCCATCTTGGCATTCTATAAATAAGAGGCTAATCTCCTCATTTCATCATCCACAATTTGAGTAAACTTACTATGCTCAATTCATTAGCAAATTCCATAAATTATCATTGAATCTTAGTTAGGTTATGTAGGTTTTTCCATTGGAGCACTCATCAAGCATCAAAAAAGTGGATCAACTATCATCACACATCAATCTTGCATGATAGGAATTGGGAAAGGGCCAATTTTCATATCAAATTGGCACCAATTCCCCCATGGGATCACGAGTTTGCTAGTTTAATTAGGATTCAATCTCTTTTATTGTCATTTCATTGTATTGTTCATTTCTTTTCCTAATTTGAACTTTGTAAATGGATTTCTTGGGAATCCTTGTTCTTGCTTTCATTTCACCATCTAATATGTTTCTTCTTATTGTTTTGTAGGTATTAGGATTGCGGTTCACACATTTGGCACTAGAAGTAGGAAAGAATCTCGTTTTTAATCGCGTTTTTTCTAAAAATTCCACATTTCTATTTTGTGCATAGGAAAATTTCAATGTTGGAAGCTCAGCGTTGCCATATAGCACTGCTGGCTCTCCAACATTGCCATATAGCACCGCTGGAAACTCCAAACTATGACACTTTAACCTTCCCACCTAAGATTTTTGAATTTGAATTTTAAACAACAATGTTGATGAAAAGGGTGATGCATTTGAGCTCATTGGCTCAGATATAGAGCACCACTAACTGGTAAGCGACACTATACAACACCACTAGAGAAATAAAATTGTGATGCAGTCACGGGTTGGGCCGCTGATAGGGAGTTGGATCAATTAAAAACAAAAGAAAGAGAAACATGATGATGGTATTTCACAAAATCAAAGTGTTTTTAAACACTTTAGTGTTTGTTTAACACTCTTAGGAAACTGATATCTCTTCCTGCTTAGGATACTAATTTCATTTGGGCTTTTAAAAAGAACCTTTTCAATTTTTGTAAAAGCTTAGAATGAACATTAGAATTACAACTTGCTAGAGTTTGTTTTTTGGTTAACAATTGAACAAAACAACTCTCATTTGTCCTTTGGTGCTTTAAAAAGAACTCAAAATTGTTTCATGGCTCTAAAATGAACAAGTGCAACTTTTTCTTCGTGATGGCTTACTTAAACTAACTTCATTGAAAAAGGACATATGCGCTTCTCTCGCGCTTTATAGCGATCTTGAGAATCAAAAGGCATTTTTTGTGATTTTAGGTTGAGATAAAGCAATGACCTCCACACTTCATTTTGGGTTTAAAATTGAAAAAAACATTGTGCGAGTGTGAGTAGAGCATTATTACATATATTCTCTCTCTTTGTGTTGCAAACAAAGATTGATCGAGTTATGGATATTGTCTTTACTCGCTTTTGTTTATCTTAGAGGGCCTGCCTTGGGGAAAAAGTACTCACCCAAGGGAATGACTCAACCGGTAACACTTTAAAGCCAAGAGTATTTCCAACTGGGATATAAATGTGGGTATTGGAATAAATTCCAATATCACGCAGTTGGCTCCAATGAGATGGATCTAAAAAGGGACTCTCATTGTATGGGTCAATCTCCACGAACGGAAAGTCCTAATTAAAACCCATGTTTTAGAATTGCCAAAATCCTTGATCTATTTGTTGGTGCAAGAACGGTCATTCTAAAGCCGCCCCACACTTTTACATTCTTTTATTAGAAATGGAAAGCATGCCATGGGATTTTCATGGGTTTTGATGCTTGGCTGCCCCGTATAAGTGAGTGTCGTGGAGGGGAGCCAGTGTGGTCAAGCATCTAACCATTCGCTAAAGATAAGTGTAGCTAGACTTGTCCAAGTGGGGACTCAACAAATATTGTCTTCCATATCCATAGGGTTCTACTTATTCTTGGTTACTAAATGCTTTTCTTGTTTGAAAACATCTTGGAAACAAACACTTAAACATCATCATCAAAATTTCAAACCCTTTAGGAGACAAATACAATTGACCCAATTCTTGTGTTATTGCTTGCCCTTGGGATTCTATACTTAGAGGTTTCTAAACACTTGGATTACATCTCAAATTTTCTACTAAAGTTAAACAATAGGTAACCCTTGCCTTGAATTCATCAAATTTCCACATAACATACTTTGTGGGATTCGAAGAAATTAAGACATTGGACATCTAGTTTGGAAACCTAATCAAAGAAGTGTTTGTGGTAAAGTAAACCCACTAAGAAAAGATAACAAAATGAAATATCACATGTGTTGAAACCTCATTATTTCCAAGAAATTCAAATCCAAAAAACATAAGTCCTTGATTCAAAATCCGAAAATGTATGCTCAAATTGAACCACTTCTTGGTTATAAAGGTCTATAGAAGCATTGCATGTTCTTCAATACCGAGGTTTAGGTAAACAACGTGTCTTTTTTAGGTTCATCTTAGGATCAAAAGAAATCAAAATATTTTTTCATCCATCCTTCAAACATCAAACCAAAAATCATCTCATCATCATCTTTTGATAAATCTTGAAACTATCCTTCATGCTAGGCTTTTTGGAAAAAATCAAAATCATCAAATCCTTGGGACAAAATCCTTGAAATCTTTATCCAATCATCTTTGGCTAGGTATGTGTAGATGCATCCTTTTGCACATTATTAATCAAAATTATCAAATCATCTTATTTAGCTAGGTATATGTAGATGCATCCTTCTTCATATGCTTAGTTAAATTATCATCTTGTTTGAATAGGTGTGGGTAGATGCATCCTTCTCCCTACACATACTCAAATTATCATCCTTTGAGCAAATCTACCCCTTAGATAATCATCAAACATCTTGGGGTCTATTTGTTCAAATAAAAGAAAACCAAAATCAATCAAATCAAGAGTAATCCCAAAAGAAAATAAAAAAATCAAAATTTAAAACATATATGAAAGTCCCAAAAGTCTAGCATCCCCCTAAAGATTTATCAAAAGATCAAACATCCACATCATCCATCTCTTACATCATCATCATATTACCTTTTGATCCTCAAGATATCCTAAAATTTTCTCTTTTGTGCATAAAGTAAAGATCAATCCAAAATAATTAAGATATTCATCTCCCATATTCTTGAAAATTGATCCTTGTTTTATGGTGCAAACTAGATCTTAATACAAGAACATGGAAGCCGACAAAGAAACACCCACTTCAAGTGACCTAAGCCAAATGAACGTTGAAATGAATCATGTCAAATCAAGAAATACTTTGACTATCTAATCATCACAAAACCCACAAGAGGAAATCCAAGGAGAAGATCTTACCTTTGGGATGTCGCATGAAAAAATAACCGAAATGCTCCAAAATCCGAAAAACAATAAGATCATCAACATCATGATGAGGCTTAACCCTTCACTATACATGCTTGAACTAGCAAAACAAGGGGCAAAATTACCTTCTGATTTCGACATGAGCTCTATAGTGGAACCATCTTTGGAGGTTATGCCTCTAATTTCATCCACACTCCCCATCTCATCTACACCCCCATCCCAAAACAACACTCAAAACATTCCAAAAATCACATCTTTTGCTCCAACTCAACCTAATGTTAATAAGGGAAATGCATTTCTTAATGCTATTCAAACACCCCCCCTTGTTAATAATCAAGACTTGGATGAAAACACCATCTTGGAACAAAACATACCCCAAAATCCATTACATAAGTATGTCCCTCTCACTTTCCATAATCCTAATGATCCAACATCATCATCCTTCCATGCAACACCTCAAACTTCTCTCCTCACAAATTCGCAAGAAGAAGGTGACATTTTCGGACTTGGGGGCACTTTTGACACCACATCATTTTCTCAAGAACTCACACCCATCACATTTTCACCTCTTCCACTATTACCACCATTATCCACACCTTTATCAAATATCAATCAAACCAAAATTCTAAACACCAATCAAAGTATCACGCCAAATTCTCACAACTTTTCATCAATATCACAACAAAAGATGACTACACAAGCAATCACGACATCATCAACCACCCCCCTAACATCTCACAGCATGGTGTCTCAAGGGCCAATCACATCAACAACACCATTCACCACTCAAACCACCAACACGACATCACCGCTCACCACCACCACCACCCCCACCACCACCAAACTCCAATTTATCAAACCAATACAGCATGGCATTGCAAGCCACTCACCAAGCTGCTTATCAAAATGCATTCCTACAAATGCAAAATAAAAAATCAACACAAATAACTGCCCAACAAGCCGCACAAGCAACACAAAATGCTCAAACTTCCCAAATTGCACAACAAGCGCAACTGACCGCACAAGCCCAAGCCCTATTACAACAAGCTGCTCAAGCCAAATTCTATTGCAACAACAATCAACACAAGAACAAGCCCAAGCACAAGCAACACAAGCACAAGCTCAAGCTTAGGCACACACCCAATATCAAACACAACAAGCACAAGCACAAGCACAACTTCTTGCACAAAAATAAGCAACACAACTACAAGCATATCAACAAGCAATAAAACAATACCAAGAGTAGCAAGAAGCAGCCCAATTGGCAGCCCAACAACAAGTGTTGTTGGAACAACAAAAAGCACAACAACAAGCTCAACAACAAGCAATCCTAACACAACAACAAGAAGATCACCAACAAGTGTTGTTTATACAGCAACAAGTGCAAGCATACCTAGCTAGGTAGAATATGAAAATACCATCAAATAACACACCAACCAACCCACCCATCCAACCCAAAATTGAAACACCCCAGAGCACCTTCATCCCACCCCCTGACCCACAAAATGACATAACAACACAAATCAGGTTGCTCTCACAATAAGTGCTCGATCTTCAATCAGGGCAAACCACAAAAACACCAAGCAACTTGTGTCCCTATCCATTTGATAGGAGCCTTGTGATGAAACCCTTCCCCAAGGGATTTGAGATCCCTAAGTTTGAAAAATATCATGGGACAGGAAACCCTGAAGATCACATTAGGGAATTCTAGGTTCATTGCATGGAAGTCGCATATGATGATACCTATCTGATGCGGCTATTTCCCAAGAGTTTGGCTGGCCATGCCATGGAATGGTTCTCTCGCCTACCTATAGGCATCAGAATATTCCAAGAAATTATAGATGCATTCATTAAAAATTATGCATGCAATATTTCCACGGATGTTAGTCTAGAAGAACTCTCAACTCTGAAACAACGAAAGAATGAATCATTCACTTCATTCCTACAACGATGGTGATCCAAGGACAATCAGAGAAAATGGACCATGCCCGAGGAACAACAAGTTTGCACCATTATATCCAACCTTGATGACCTCTTGGAATTTCATCTTAAGGTACAAAGGATCACCACACATGACTAGTTGATCTCCAAGGCACTTAGCATCAAACGAGCCCTTATGACACAACCCACAGGATCAACTTCATACCCCAAACAACAAAACAACCGCCCACTTTCCAATTACAATGATAAACCTTGCATATGGGAAAGGAACAAAAATGTTACTAATGATGGTGTCATCGATGCCAAAGTAGTCATCAGTGCCCCTTGCCAAAATACACTTGCACCACAAATCCAAATCCAACACTAAAACAATCATCAAGCAATACAACAACCAAACAATAATCCAACAATTAACAATCTCAATGATCAAAGGGGACCACCCCAATGGAACAAGAATTACCCCAAGCGAAAGTACACCACTCTTGGGGAACCACTAGAAGTCATCATGAAGAAGCTGATAAATGAAAAACTCATCAAATCACCCACCTATGAGAATTACCAAGAACCGGATGTGAAACCTTAGTATAATGAGAATCAACTTTGTGAATTCCATAAAAGCAAAGGGCATACCATGAACAGTTGTATGAGGCTAAAAAACATAATTCAAGATCTCATCAATCAAAGAATTATAAACAAGGAACAACCAACAGGAAACCAAGACCTTAAGATATACATGAATCCGATGCCTAACCATGGCAATAAAGGGAATAATAACACAAATGTGAATCATGTGTATGAAACTGTCGTTGCCTCCCTAGATGAATACTGCATAGTCATCACCATCAAAGGAACCCACACAAATGTGAATCATGTGTATGAAACTACTGTTGCCTCCCTAGATGAATACTACATAGTAATCACCATCAAAGGTGCCCATGCTGATTGTGGAGTCACCACAAGAGGCGACAAAGTTACCATCGTAGGATCATCCCAGCCAAATAGAGTCCCTGCACCTAGATCTATCCCTAATGGCTACAATGTCCTAGATTAGCTCAAAAGAATACCAGCACAAATCTCCATCATGGAGTTGCTAAAAATCTCATCTTCCCATAGGAAAATCCTTGAGGAAGTGTTGGCTTCATCCACTGTCTCCACAGATCTTGATTGCAAAACAATTCCAAGCTATGGTCAGAAATATCATTACGCCAAATCTCCTCACATTCTCCAACCAGGATTTCCCTGCTCAACCATGTCACAACCATGCACTCCACTTAGAATTCATAGTACAGAAAAGAAAAGTCAAAAGGGTCTTGGTGGATTGAGGTGCAAGCTTGAATATATGTTCTCTCAAGCTCATCAAACAATTAAAAATCTTAGAAGATTCTATAGACAAAGGAAATGGTATTACAATAAGAGCATATGATGATTAAGAAAGAGTGTCCCAGGGCACAATCAAAATCCCTATTCAAGTAGGGCCATATATCATGGAAACCACTTGTCAGGTCCTAGACCTCGACTTATCGTATAACATCCTTCTGGGACATCCATGGATTCATGCAATGAAGGTAGTAGCGTCAACTTTCCATCAATGTGTGAAATTCACACATGAGGGACAAGAAGTCACCATCCATGGAGATCCCAAACGCTTCTCCTATTGCAAAATCCTTGAAGCAAAGTACTATAAAATCCCCCAAGTACCAAAAAATGATGAGAGTCCATCTACACCATACATTGATCCTGCCACTCTCGCATCCACTTCTGCGACATAGACACCCATCACTCCCGCCATTCCCACCATCTCTGACATTAAGGTCATCATCCAAGATAACATTTTTCGGAAACTACATGATCCCTAAATACGCTTTTGTAGTAGGAGAGTTACCACAATCTCCTAGTTCATGGGGACGTCCACAAATAAATGAAGCCTCCAGATCCTAAACATCTCCTAAGGACTATCCCAAATTTACAAGTTGGGGAGATCTTTTCCAAGAAGTTATTGAGGAAGATCCATCTCATATTCTATACCAAGATGAGAGACCAGTAGCTGATTTACCAATGGATGACAGAAGCAAGGGTCTACAAATGATGCTCGCAATGGGCTAGGACAAAAATCAAAGACTTGGGAATAACAACAATTGGCTTATAATACCTATCATTCTGGAGACATGAGTGATAAAAAATATTCATCTTGGATGTACCCCTCCAAGTATAACCATATGTGTCCGAGGTTCTCCAGTTAGAAAGGTAAATAATCCTCAGCCAACTGCAGCAGAACTATGCTTACTAGTATCTTCAGGTCACATCATAGATAACTTCACATTTGAAATAACTGACGTTTGTAGTAGTAGTGATGATGAGGATCCCATTATCAACTTACCTAGGCTATTTGAGGATACCACTCTTTGCATGATTAGCACCCTATCTTTTGAATCAAACCACCAAAATCATGAGATCCATTTAGTATACCCCCAACTCATCGACTATGACCAACGAGGACCACCGGTTCTTGATACATTCAAAAACGATGATGCACTCTCAGAATTCATGCGACTGCAAGATAACATTCCGTGTGGGGATCACAAACTAGGGTTCATAATTGAGCTAGATACACATGCCTATTATGGGGAAATGATTGAATCCCTTAGTCACAAAAGTGAAAAGTTAAGAATAATATCTAAGTCCTTGAGTGAAAACCACACTGTGGCACTCTCCGACCAGAAAAAAATAAAAAGAAAGGACACATACAAGGGTGAAAACCTCTCCAAGGCACCCGAGGATGGGGGATTCAATCTTCCTTTTAGAGCTCTTCATCAAGACAAATCAGCAATCTTGGTAGAAAGGTACAATCTGGTCAATCTAGGAACAACAGAAACCCCGCACATCACATTCTATACGTAGTCATTACTATCAGAGGAACAAGAGCTCCTCACAGCCTTCCTAAGAGAAAGACAGATAAACTTTGCATGGATCTATGTTGACATGCCAGGGCTTGATCTAGAAATCGTGGTTCACCACTTAGCAGTATATCTAGAAGCAAATCCTGTTAAAAAAAAGCTTTGAAAAATGCACCCTCAGATCACCTTATTAGTCAAAATGGAGCTAAAAAATATATTAGATGCAGGATTCATCTGACCAATAGATTATCCAGAATGGGTATAACACTTGGTGCCTATCTCAAAACCTGATGGGGGCATTAGAATCTACACAGACTTCAGAGACTTGAACAAAGCATGTCTGAAAGATGACTTCCCACTTCCAAACATTGACATGATAGTAGACATGACAACTAGACATGAAATGTTGTCACTAATGGATAGATTCTCAGGGTACAATTAGATCATGATAGCTAAAGAGGACCAACATAAGACGACTTTCACTTGTCCATGGGGGACTTACTGCTGGAATATGATTCCATTTGGCTTAAAGAATGTAGGAGAAACATACCAAAGGGCCATGACATTAATCTTCCATGACATGATCTATAAGATGGCCAAATATTATGTTGATGACATTTTAGCCAAGTCGAGAAAGAGAAAATATCACATAGCAACCCTAAGTGCCATCTTTGACAGACTGGAGGAGTACAAAGTTAGATTAAACCCAATGAAGTGTCTTTGGCGTACAATCAGGAAAGCTGCTAGGATATATAGTGTCAATGAGAGATATCGAGGTACATCCAACAAAGGTAAAAGAAATCCTTGAAATGGAGGCACCAAAAACATTAAATCAATTAAGAGGTCTCTAAGGAAGACTTCAATCCATTCAAAGATTCATAACACAGTTGGCAGACAAACAAAACCCATATTCTTACCTACTTCACAAGGAAGTAGCATAGAAATGGGATAACAAGTGTGAAGAGGAATTCAATAAAATCAAAGAATATTTACTTACACCACTAGTCTTAATGCCACCAATCCCAAGAAAACCATTAATTCTCTATGTGTCAGCAACAATAGCAGCCCTTGGAGCTCTCCTAGCTTAGCATGATGAAAATGGAACAAAAAGGGCTATCTATTACATCAGCAAAAAAATGGTTGGGCATGAGCTAAACTAATCATTCATAGAGAAAGCATGCCTAGCAATAGTGTTTTCATCACAAAAATTTAGACATCACATGTTGGCACAAAAAATAAAACTCATCACCAAAATCGACCCTCTCAAGTACTTACTATCAAAGGAAATGCTCACTAGAAGAATGGACAAATGGGTAATGATACTATCAGAATATGTCATTGAATATGTTGAGCAAAAACCAATCAAAGGCCAAGTCATTGTAGATCAAATTGTAGAAGCACCAATCTATTCAAAGAATCCTCTCATTTAGAGTTTCTAGATTAATCTATTTTCAATCTCAATGTACCTGACCACTGGAAACTGTATTTTGATGGATCATACACACAACATGGATTAGGAGCCAGCATCTTCTTTATCACCCCACAAGGCGACTGCATACCGAGATCCTACAAATTGGCATTCCCCTGAACCAATAACATTGTAGAATACGAGGCTTTAACCATAGGTCAATGAATAGTAGTGCAGTGGAACATTATAGCTCTCAGAGTATACATAGACTCTCAATTGATAATAAACCAAGTGAATGATGAATACCAAACCAAGGACGATAAGCTCACTCCATACAAGAAATTGGTGGAGACTCTCAAAGAATCATTCATTGAAATCACATTTGAGCAGATTCCTAGAGCCAACAATAGAGCAGCAGATGCCATGACAACAAGTGGATCCTTACTAGATATCCCCCACAACATTCCAAAATATGAATTCCTGATAGAGCAGCTTCTCATGCCCGCATTTGAGGTACTAGAATCAGAATTTGTGTGCGAAATATTTTTTCTCGGTGATCCTTGGTACCATGACATTTATACATACCTTCGAATAGGAGTCATACATGCCGACTTACCCTCAACCCTAAAATGAACCTTTGTCAAAAAGGCATCCTGATTCATCATCCTAGGAGATAACCTATATCATAGGAGCATAGAAGGAACCCTACTATGCTGCTTAAACACTGAGGAGGCATTCACTACTCTAACTGAAGTACATAATGGTATCTATGGTTCACACTCGAGTAAAATGACCATAGCCAAAAAAATGCTGAGGATGGGGTATTATTGGCCTACAATGGAAAGAGAGGCACATGACTATGTCAGAAGGTGTTTACAATGTCAACAACATGGGGACCTCATCCATGCTCCAACTCAAGAGCTTCATCCCATCATCACACAATGGCCCTTTTCATGGTGGGGACTCGATCTCATTGGAAAAATCACTCCCACTTCATCTAATGGCCACAAATTCATCATAACCACCACAAAGTACTTTACTAAGTGGGTGGAAGCCATACCCATGACTTATATAACTAGGAAGCAAATATCAAAGTTCATCCTGAACTATCTCATTTACCGCTATGGTTTTCCACAAGCCATTATCTCAAATAATGGGACACCATTTAAGAATAGGAGGTTTGCGACTTATGCAAAAAATTCAAAATCTAACATCGCTTCTCTACCCCATACTATCCCCAAGGCAATGGCCAAGCAGAAGCTACAAACAAAACCATTTTGAAAATCCTCAAGAAAATAGTCAATGACGCAGGTCGTGACTCGAATTTATAGCTTAATCCCACCCTCTGGGCCTACCAAACTAGCATCCACACACCCACTGGTGCCACCCCTTTCTCCCTAGTCTACGGATCGAAAGCAATACTCCCCATTGAGATCAAGCTCCCATCACTTAGGATATCACTGCAAAACCTCATGATGGATGAAGAGTATCGAGTATTAAGAATAAATGAGCTAGAGCAACTAGATGAGTGACCTATAGATGCTTTGAATCATTTGAAATTCTATCAGAATAGACTCAAAAGGAGCTATAATAAGAAAATCAGAAGCAAGACTTTCCAAATCAGAGAACTGGTATTAAAGGAGAATCAGAAGAATGTACCAAACCCAAGCAACAAATGAAAATTTGAACCCAATTGGTTGGGACCATTCATCATCACAGCAAGTTATAAGTTAGGGGCATATCAGTTGTTAACACCCGAAGGGGAACCTCTACAAGAGCCCATGAATAGCTCTCATCTCAAAAAATTTTATGCCTAATCTTTCAAGGTATAGAACCAAAAAATCAAAAAATTAGAAAATGTCCTAAAAAAATGGTTACTTCGGCAAAAACCTGGCAAACAAGCGTCTTGGTGACAACAAAAAAAAGCAAAAAAGTAAAAAATCCAAAAAAATCAGAAAAAGGATTGAAAATAGTAAAGAGAAAAAAATCCTCTAGTGAAAACCACTTCGATGGCACTTTGGACAAGTACTTTGGTGAAAACCTGGCAAACATGCGCCTTGCGTAAATAAGCACTTTCCATCCATCAGGATCTTTATGGCTTGTTCTGTATCATCCAACCATTATGTTTCCATCATCCATTGCATTTAGATCTTCATCCATCACTCATCCACCCGCATTCACACCATAGCTTTGTCCTATTTCCATATCATGATCCCTCCTAGTACTACTCGACCCATCCTCAAGGTCAGTTTATCCTGCATTTATCAGAGTAGTCTATTGCATCACGCTGGAGGCATGTTCTCATCAGATCGGATTCGTGTATATTCTTGAAGTCTTAAAATTAGAAAATCCAAAAACATTCAAAACATATCAAAAAATCCAAAAATAGGTCAAAAAGTTAGTCAAAAGGTCAAAAAAAAAGTCGTCTTGTCGAACTATGGGTTTTTGAGCCTTGAACGTAGGCAAGGTTGATCTTTGATCATCCCCCGAGACACTTAGGTCAGTCCTTTAGGAGTCTGTCCTAATAAACTGACATTTCATCATATATATCTTCATCTGTAAATCGGTCAAGTTGTTAGGCAAACTACATGGTCTCTGCGTGTATAACGTAAGCAAGGATAATCTATTGATCAGCCCCCAAGGCCCCTAGGATAGGTCTCTAGATTAGTCTCTCGGTCAAAATCTCAGAAAACCCCAAGACATCAAAAAATCAAAAAATCAAAACATTTGCAAAATCTCAAAAATACCAAAAACAACCTCAAAACATTGCAAAACTCCAAAAACATCCAAATATTTGAAAAAAATCCATTTGTTTCATCTCGCTTACACCTGCAATAACATCACTCATAATAAACAATCGTCATCCTCAATCTTTGGTAAGATAATCATAAACAAGTCTAGTAGGTAAAAAGTGAAAACTCAAAACGTCAAGTCTTAGGTCTAAGTACGTAAATAAGTTGGTCAACTCTTTGTGTCAATAACCCATCATCCAATTTATCCCATATCAATCATTTGAAAGAATGCTTGGGATAAACAAAATGACGTGCCACCATCCACTAACATGTCCTAGGATGTATGCTTCCTACAATGGGCATTATCTTTTGGCAATAGTTTCGGTTCTTATCCTTAAAAAACACACCCGCTTTTGGTTAGCGGTATTGAAGAACATCAACCTGTTTGTTTACTTTATCTTTATCTTTTGACTTATCTTATTGCGCTCATTCCAAGGACCTCTCGATGATATCCGAGCAAAGGATTTAGAGAAATAGGAATGGGGCAATGATCATTATCTTTTGTCTGTTGTGCTTGTTGGACGTTCTTTTAATATAATCTTGGCAAATACTTGCTTTGTTAGGTATGTATGGAGGATGTTTTGGGCAACTCATTGACTATTGCATTGATAGGTTATACCTTTTCATGTTTTGGTCTGAGATGTTTGAAACTTCTAAAGTACATCCTAGCAAGGTTTCCATATGTCAGGTGTGAACAAAAAATTCTCCTATCTGTTTGTCAAGTCAAAGTCCATCACACTAGGTACAACGCCATCCTGGTTCTCTATACCTTGATGCATTGTACCACATGTGTCATCAAACATAAGGAAATTGTCCCTTTGAAAATCCTAATTCCTTGGCAAGAAATCATCATCATTTGCATATACATCATCTTGTGTCTTGTTGAAATGACCTCTTCTCTTTCATCCCTTTTTGCTCATTGCACTAACAAGGTACTATGACAGTTAGTTATCATCGTCATCAATCTTGCATCCACAAATCATTAGCATATTACATAAACATATCATATAGGAAACACATGCATTACATTTCCATCATCATATAAACATGGTATTATAAGAATTTTCCATAAATTAGCACATCCCTTTCTCATTACATTACATCCATTTTCTACATCACATTGCATTCATCACATAAACCATCACATAACATTCATGTGCATAAAATTTCATAATCATTTTCACACTACCACCTACTGCAAATCATACATAATAGGTACATAATACATTGCATTATAAGCATATTCACATCACATAAACATCATAAAGTCATCTCCCACATTACATTCATTTTGCATAAAACACCATCATACCACTTTGCATTAACATATCATTTCATATATCACATCACATCACAGTAAATGCATCACATACATTGCATGTTTATGATAAAAATATTTGTTATTCTAAGCATCTTAGAAAACCATCTCATTTGCATCATCAATACACATCATATAAAACATGACCATTGCATTTACATTGCATTATAGCGTCCATTAATCATCCATATCATCTCATAAATAGCATCACAATCATTTTTTTACATTTCATTGCATAAATCATTCCACATCATTATAAACATAAATAGAAACATAAAAATCCATTACATGCAAAGAATACATCCATCCATAATCATTTCATATATAAGCATGATTCACATCATTTCACATATACATCATAGATCATTTCCATATCATTTTGCATATTGCATATTACATATCATATCATTTCAAATCATCATATAGACCATAGCATCATTACACATCACATAAATACATCTGCATATCATAATATAGATCTGTTAGTCATAATCATTACATATAGCATACATCATCAGAAAGAAATGCATCCATCGTAAACATCATTGCAATAGCATATAGAAATAGAATCATCCACACATGCATAAATAAATGATACACATCACATCACATCAAAATCAGCATCTCATATATATCATCATCGAATAACTGTCATAGTACAAAATAATCAGATCACTGTACATATATGTCAATCAATACAAAAAAGGCCCATCAGGCTATCAAAAAGGAGCCCATAGGACACAAAATGATATCATCTCGATCAAAAGGAGACCTAACCCTCCTGTTTGTTGCCCTCACCCCTGTCATCGTGACCCTCTGCTGGTCTATAACTGGTCTGTTGTGAGTACTCTGGGACCCGTGTTGCTCTGGGTACAGCCTGATGATAGTGCATGCGGTAATAATATGCCTTTCGAACGGACTACCTGTAAGACCTAATGGACATTGTACTCTGAGAGGAGGAGGCTGCCATGCTCTCCAACTAATATCTTCGGCCCATCTTTGTGGCCACTTGTAACTCTGCGGCTTGTCTCTATAGTATGGCCTAATTTCTCTCATCCCTCACTTGGTCTCTCTCTGTCCACGCTTGATCTCTCTCCCCTATCAAAGTATACACCTAGGCCTGCAGTTGTGCAATCAATGTATCCCGGGGGTTCGCCTGACCTGCTGGCTATACTGGTGGGGGCTACACCTAGGGTTGTACTTGAGGTTGATCCTCACCCCCAGCCCATGGTGGTGCACCTTCCGGAACTTGCTGCTGATCCTACATCTGCACATCACCCTGACCTGGTTGAACTGGAGGCCTGACCGGCTAGTTCTATCATACACCATCTCTCTGTCCTTGTCCTCCCCCTCTGCCTCTCATCCTTCGTCGATCGGGGACTGCTCCTAGAACTGTTAAATGTAGGGGAGGCCGAAACCAATCCCTGTATGCTTGGATCCACAGGCCCATGATCGTAAGTCGATGGTCGACCCACCAAATGTCTAAAGTTGTCCACAACCTCAAAAGTAGGAATGTATCACCCCCATGAAACTTATGACATGGTGTGGGAACATATGGCCACATAATCATTATTTGGTTGATCCTATGGCTCACCGAACTAGTGTTGAATGTGCTCGAGCAGATATCTCTCTATCATCATGTGCACTCGCCCCTACATGAAGTGGTCTTGGCGGGCATAGAAAATATGATCTGCATCGTCGGTCCATCTAGACTGACCAAGGTATGAACACCATATAAACACCTGCATCTCATCTAGGACCCTCCTCCAATAGGGAATCCTGTTCTCGCCTGTGTCTGTAAAGGACACACCACCTCTATAGTGCCATACGAGGGGATCATCAAGCCCCATCGGTACTGCAAAAACCCATGGTCGAAAGACAACAATGTGTTCCCACGCCCATACGTGGAGGAGTGTGACACCTGCTCTGAGTGCTCTACCATCTAGGTAGACGTACTCGTGAAGATCTCTATATAGTGATGCAAGAAGAACTAGCCCCCAAGTAAAATGAGTAGGCCTGTCACACATCACCATGCGCTCCTAGTAGAGTCCCCAACTGGCACTAAAGTACCAGCCTTGTCAATCTAGGGCAACGAGACCTGAAATAATCACCACAACAACCAAGCTAAAGGGCTGGGCTAGAGCCCTGTGACACTCAAGCTCGATCTACCCCTTGCAAATGACAATGTCCTCTGTGGCGAGGACTGTGTGACAGGTTTTTTTCCCCTCATCTATATCAAAAATAACATGTCGACCATGAATCAACAATCTCAAGATGCCCCAAACATTCTCCAAGGTGACGATGGCCTCGCCGGTGGGAAGGTGGAAAGAAGAGGTCTCGTTGTGCCATCTCTTGGCAAGCGCTAACATCATCCCAAGGTGGGTGCGTAGGGGTGCTGCGTAGGAGATGTACCACAACCCCATGTCTCATAGTTGATCTTGATCTCTATCACTTAGGTCCCACAAGTAACCGAAGAGATCCCGCGACCTATGCTCTTGGGAATAGAGCTCCCTCACCACAACCTGCATCAAGAAGGGTCATCATGTTAAAAATTTTGAATTTTTTTTTGTCGGGCATCCAAGAAACCACTCCAACATCGCTATCTGTGAAGGTGTCACAGTTTCATTTTTATCAAACTATGACACTAGGGCAAAAAATGCCAAAAGTGCACCACCGCAGTGCACTTTCCTTCTAAGCGACACAGTTTGAAAAGATTCCTGTCACTAACGCACCTCCGCGTTGCACTTTGGAAATGACCCCATGGGCCATGACCTCAGCGTCGGAGTTCAGAGTTTATTTTCAAACTCCAAACTCCACCGCTACCACGCAATCTAACACCGAGTGGCGCAGTTTGATTTTGAGCGGTGCTATATAACACTGCTACATAATGACTAACTTTGAAAGCAATAAATGAACACTAAAAACAAAAAATAAAGCTCAAGGATCACTTACCGGTGCCCCAATGTCAGGTGACCACAGGTACATCCAGAATTGGTCAGAAATGTGCATCAAGAGTTGTCACTGTACCATATCGTCAGGAGGTCAGAGCTCAAATCTCAAGGTTGCTAGATGGTTGTGTGTGAAAATGAATTGAAAGTGTCCCCTTAGAGCCTTTTTAAGCTTGAAAATTAGGGTTTTTTCATCCTAATTGGCTATCTTGCTAGCATTTTGAACCCTTGAGCCTATGTTTGTCCAGTTGAGGCCTGTTTTACATCATTTTATTGCATTTAGACACATTTTTGGCCTCCTGGAGCCTTTTTCGACCTGTCGGGCACCTTGTCCTCTTTTTTCACAAGATCACCCAAAAATTGAAATTTTCGTTGAAATCTCTCGAGGGGGCAATATATTGGCATGTTTTCTTTCATCGAGTAGTAGTGGGGAAAGATTTTAAAAAATATTTTTTTTTGGCTTTGATCAAGATCGTTTACTCTTTGAACCAATGCAACAAGTGCATTGCTTCAAAGAGGGGCAAAATGTAGACAAGTAAAATGTATCAATTGACATTGTGCATCTAATCTTGACCACTAACATCATTTCATTTTGAATCATCCTTCAGTCTAACCATTTAATCAAATACCCTTATCTGATTAAATTCATCAAGTATTCCTCTCTTAATTGAATAAATAAGTTATCTAATTAAGTCACCTCTTCTTGATAATTAAATTAATCATCTTGATCTAATTATCTGATTTAATTAAATAATTAATTTTAATTGATTAAATCTCTAAAGTCTATCTATTAAATTAAATAAATTAAAACCTTATTTAGTTTAATCTAACAATCATCCCTTTTAATTAAATAAATCAAACTCTTTATTTAATTAATCCCTTATCACATTCCTCTCATATTTGATTTCAATAAATCCACAAATTTAAGTCAAATAGGTAACACCATTTAACCCCCTTCATTAAATTAATTAATTTTGATTAATTTAATCTCCTACCATGTCCCATCGTCTAGTTTTTACCACTTGCACATGAAAATAGATTTAATTGATTTATTAAATCTCTATTTTCCTCAACAAGGCATCTTTTGGGAATATTCTCCAAGTTTGAATTCAAAATCCAAGTTGGAATGTACATCCAACAAGGCATTTACTCTCTCTTACATGTCCTTTTCCTTGAGCCAAGTGGCATTCAATGCATTTTTCCTTCCCTCTTGCATGTCATTTCAACAAATTCAAAATTAAAAAATAGGCATTTATTGGTACAATCCTCAAAACTTGCACATCCTCCATCCACTCATAGGTTGACAAGTGGCATCTTGCCATTGGTTGAATGTTAGTCCCACATTTCTCTATTTTGGACATTCATCCATCTTGGCATTCTATAAATAAGAGGCTAATCTCCTCATTTCATCATCCACAATTTGAGTAAACTTACTATGCTCAATTCATTAGCAAATTCCATACATTATCATTGAATCTTAGTTAGGTTATGTAGGTTTTTCCAATGGAGAACTCATCAAGCATCAACAAAGGGGATCAACTATTATCACACATCAATCTTGCATCATAGGAATTGGGAAAGGGACAAATTTCATATCAAATTGGCACCAATTCCCCCATGGGATCATGAGTTTGCTAGTTTAATTAGGATTCAATATCTTTTATTGTCATTTCATTGTATTCTTCATTTCTTTTCCTAATTTGAACTTTGTAAATGGATTTCATGGGGAATCCTTGTTCTTGCTTGCATTTCACCATCTAATGTGTTTCTTCTTATTGTTTTTCAGGTATTAGGATTGGGGTTCACACAGGAACTAACTCAATCCAATGACTTATCCACTTTATACATTTAAAGCACATGTGATACTGAATGGATGACTTTCACCAAGCCATCTAGAAAAATGATTAAAGTTTGTAAAAGAAATACTTAAAGCAATCCCAGGTAAATTATTATTGTACAGATAAAACACCCCAAGAGAAAATAGGGGAACCAACCTAGAGAAGCAACGCAAAAACCAAACGCAAACCTAAAGTAGACCTACACTAACCAAATCAAATAAAACTGAAAACAAATCAAAGGAAACCTGCAAAAAAAGAAATCAGAAAAACTGCATTTATTCACATCAACATTATGTACAAAAGACTCAAAATGAATCATGATTAGACAAGGAAAACTAAGACCCGCCCCCATAGGATTCATCAATGCCTGGAAAAGCAATAAAGCAATGGTAATGGTCCTCAAGAATGAAAAATCATCTTTATATTCAGAGGAATAAATCTTAGTAATGCAACGTTCAAAATCCATGTCATAATCAGGAATAATTAGTAACTGAGGTAACTCATTAGGAACATGATCAATCAAAACACATGGCTTTCCTTTACCTCCATAATCAAATTGATAAACTTCAAGATTTGTAGTATGGAAAGAAACAACCTAGTGTGTTATTTTCTCAAATTGAATGTCGTGTTTATCATCCTCCAATCATGAAGATTTGATATCCATGTCATCGGGAGGTCTCCACTAATGGTGCAACAATCCTATTTGTATATCTTCATGAAGGATTAGTGATGAAATTGCAAAAGCAATGTCATGTACAACAACTTCCTCAACAAGATGTTGATCAAGGGGCATCACAGATTGATCTTTATGAACATTTTCACCCACAATAGTGTGATGAGGCCCATCAATTATGGTTGTAGCATTATGATTTTCAACATCATTCATATTTTCTAGCATATCAGTATGAACCTCATTAGATATCTCATCATTAATGCATAAAGTTTGTAAATTTCCAATGCTCAATTCATTAATAGATATAGGAAAAACATAATTTGATAAGTGAGATAACTCCTTGAATTCATCTTCTAGTGGCATTGATTTAGACTCTTGATCATAGCCATCAAGAACATCAGCTCCTTCAATTTTCCTTGTGAGATATTCGTCGGAAACTTGTTGAAGTTCCTCTATTAGGGACTTATTTGATGTGTCTTTCTATGTATCCATTGTATGTTGTGGCAACTGTACTTGTTCTTCCACCTCTTTAATTGTTTTCTGGCACTAGAAACATGTGAATTTTGCATGTTCCTCCTCATGTATCCTGTACCAAGTTGGTAGCAATAACTCCTCTAGTCAGAATTTGCGTCCCAGGCTTGACCAATCTTATAAAAAATTTGCAATGAACTTATTGTTTCTCGTCTTTATGGAATCTTTATTATGAATAGATGAGATCGAATTGGTTACTTATTTTTCTTGTGACTCATCTTCAACTGTATTTCCCATTTCATACTCTTGATTAAGCATTGTGAGAGGAACATCTTTTATCTCTATTGGCCTCTCTTCGCTTGGACACTCACTATGTTCCTCTCTTATTATTGGTATCTTAGATTCTTCTTCCCTACAATCAACCTCTTCTAGGGCCACCTCAACATTAGATGCACATCCCTTAGATCCAAAATTTGTTGGCTTCACTGTAGTACATTCCTTAACTGGTTGTTCTTTACACTCTAGATATCTCCCAACTTTAGTGATAATTTCCACACATGAACGAAAAGTGAATTCTGAATGAGATGTATTATGAAATCTACACCATTTGGATGAGATAAAATCTGGCAAACACTTACCACCATTGATTTGATCTTTAACTATCTATGTGAATGCCTCAATAGTAACATCAACAAACTCTAAATCTATGGAGGCTAGTAGTTTAGGTAGGTTTCGCATGAAAATATCCCTTTGCAAAACCATCTCGATTTTACCCAAAAAGGTTAAGCATGCAAACTCATTAGGCCTAGTGGTATTATGAATTCTACACTTATCTAATAACGCATAGTGATGCAAACCCTTACTGTTCCAAAGATCTAATCTCTTATTCAAAGACTCACAAAGTTGAGGAAAATCAATCTGAAGACCATCTCCATCATGAAAAACATGAGATTGCTTTTCCATCTTGAATCAGAATTTGTATTTTTAGATTTAGAGATCTATTATATCTCCGATTTTCAACTTGAAGGCTCATTCAACTTCCAACTATGTCACTTTCGTTCAACCCTCCTTCTAGAGCCAATCTATTGATGGTGTTTTCTGCACAACAACAACTCAAACAAAATGTAATATCCTATCTCTCTTGAAAGGTAAATCTCTATCAACAAGCCTCAAAAGATAACCCCAAGCTCTCTAATGTCAGGTCCTGACAATGCAATTAAAAAACTCAGAGATAATGTGAAAATGTTGGTAATCAAAAGGGGCCTTACAAAGTAACAATGATGGAAGTATACGGGTATGTGTAGGATCATCATGGAAAAAATAGGCCCTTAAGTGGCAAAAAATTCAGAAAAATTAGAAGTAGGAAACTTGACGTAAAAAATTGAATAAGTTATCTATAAAAAATTCAAAAATATGTAAGAATAGAATCTGTAGCAAATTGAATGTAGTTTCTAAACTACTAGGTTTATTTTTATTTTTTTAAATCTATTTGGTGAAAATTTGAAATTTCAATGTAGTAGTACTTAAATTTCAAGGAAAAAATAATTAGGTGTATGTCCGACCACCCTAGCCACAATAAAATGATAAAAAATTTTTATAAGATTTTAGATATAAGTAGAGGACTCATGTCTCGATGTGATGCGTATTTTTTATAATTTTTTCCAAGTAAACAATTAATTATGATTTTTTTATTACAAATTTTAAAAAATATAAAAAATTGTATGTCTAACCACCTTAACTTGGTCAGAACTTCATGAAATTCAATTTTTTTTAATCCTATAGTATGCAAAGCATAGAATGTGACGCATGTTTCAAATTCAAAAAATGTGATACCATTTGAAAGCTATAGATCTTTTTCAATCAGCCTATCAATCAGGACTTTAGTGGTAATTCAAATAGAAAATGAATAATAATTATTTATTAAATTCAAAGTAAAGCATAATTTATATTGGTGGAAAGATGAGAATCTCCTTTAAAAAACCTTTTTGTTTCATCAATTTTGGTAAAAAAAAAAGTCATCAGCCACATACCCTACACATATCCATCATGATCCTGCACATACCCATACTTTCATCAAATGTAACAATAAGGTGATGCTTTCAATCTTAAAACTAACCCAGATATAGAGAAAGAGCAAAAGATATAAAGGGTTGAGAGAGATACTATTCTAACTCCTAAGATCAGTCACAATAATGATGAATGTTGCAAATGGATAGATCCCAAATAAAACCAATCTCTGCTTGATCAAGGGAAAGCCTACAACTCCACAAAAATGGTGCAATCTTCTAAGGAAATCAAAATATTTTTAGACTATGAACATTCATCCACATACCCAATTACTGACGCAATGTAAACAAGCATTCACAGTTGATCTAAGAACAATATAGGGCCCATACTAACTTTACACAACAATCTACAATCACCAAATTGCCAAAAGTATGGACCAGAGATCAATCAACATCATTAACATTTCACCATTATCATGAAAGAACTGAAAACTAACATCTAACTAATAACTAACATTGAGAATCAAGAACAAGAAACCATAAACTGTTGAAGATCAACACAAAGTTTTCCAAACAATGACCCAATTGTATTAACTTCTCTAGAATTTACATAATAGTCTTCTTGCTCTCTTCTCTCCTACAACTACTGATTTCTCCTAACTTAGCCAATTCTGGCAGTCTAACCTAGCTTCTAACCTCTTACAAATGAGAAGGCACTAGCCTTTTATAGATTTTACATTATAATTTCAATGGCCAGGATTAAATCAATCCAATGGAACAAATTACACTTCTAGAAGCATCAAGAGGTTACATTGAGTCTTACAAATTTGGATACAGGGTATGTGCAGGATCATGATGGGCCAAAAAGTGGCAATATGGTGGGTATGTGGCTGACAACTTTTTTTTAACCCAAAATTGATGAAACAAAAATGGTTTTTAAAGGAGATTCTCATATTTCCACCAATATAAATTATGATTTACTTTGAATTTAATAAGTAATTATTATTCATTTTCTATTCAAATTACGACTAAAGTCCTGATTGATAGACTGATTGAAAACATCTATAGCTTTTAAACGGTATCACATTTTTTGAATCCAAAACATGTGTCACATTCTATGCTTCACACACTATAGGATTAGAAAATGAAAAATTCAATTTCATGAAGTTTTGACCAAGTTAAGGTGGTTAGACATTTGCATTTTTTATATTTTTTAAAATTTGTAATAAAAAATTCATAATTAATTATTTACTTGGAAAAAAATTACAAAAAAATATGCATCACATCGGGACATGAGTCCTCTACTTATATCTAAAATTGTATAAAAAAATATTATCATTTTATTGTGGTTAGGGTGGTCAGACCGACACCTACTTCTTATTTTTTCCCTAAAATTTAAGTACTACTGCATTGAAATTTCAAATTTTCACCAAATAGATTTATTTTTCTAAACAAACCTAGTAGTTTAGAAACTACATTCAATTTGCTACATATTCTATTCTTAAATATTTTTAAAATAATATAGATAACTTATTCAAATTTTTATGTCAAGTTGCCTAACTCTGATTTTTTTAATTATTTTGCCACTTAAGGGCCTATTTTTTCCATGATAATCCTGCACATACCCTACATCATCATCCAATGGGAAAATTCAACCACATACATCTTTGAGCAATGAGAAAAAAATATTCTTCCATCTTGACTTTGATGAAAATTCTGATTAGAGAACAAAAGCAACATCACATGTCTTTCTCATGTTTAAAATATATCCTTCAGCTATAGATAGGTTGTGGCATGGATTCTTATGAGAGCCCCACATTTAAATTTTGAGTTGAACTCTTCCAGATTTTCCTCTTAGCACGAATCCATATGAAAGTCCCCCTTTTGATTTATGTAATCTTGAAAAATAGATATCATCATTATTAGCTCACATGTTAAAAATTCAATCCATAAAATATCCAAATTAAACTTGAATAAAATTTTGGCCTTTTAAAAAAAAATCCATTTTTGGGAATTTTTATTTTTCAAAATTTTTTCCATTTCAAGTATTTTTTCATTTTGGGAACATTTTAAAATTTCAAGAAAATTTCCATTTTTGGAATTTTCTATTTTGAGAAAACAATTGCATTTTGAGAAAAAAATTCCATTTTTGAAAAATTTCAGGATTTTTGAGGGGTCTTGGATTTTCTGAAAATGGAATCAGGAATTTTGATCTATTGTGGATTTTGGGAAAATCCACCAAGACTAGGATTTTCCAAAGTTTAGTTCTCCGGAAAATCTGAGGTAGGTTGGATTTTCTCATGTTTAAAACATGGTAACCTAGATTTTCCCATGTTTAATCCTTAGGGAAAATCTAAGGTACCTAGAATTCTCCCAAGTTTAATCCTCAGGGAAAATCCGAGGTAGCTAGAATTCTCCCAGGGAAAATCTAAGGTAGCTAGAATTCTCCCAAGGAAAATTCGGGGTAGCTAGAATTTTTTGGAATCCATGGCAAGTCAAAATTCCCCAAACTTCATAACCTTTTTTGTAGAAGAAATTTTTGAAAAGTTAAAAAAGAAACCTAGCCTAATTTTTCATTGTACATCCATAGGTGCAAGAAATATTTACAAATGATATCCAAAATTCACCTCAAAATTGGTTTTAGGGGAAGCCTTGAGGACAAGGATTTTCCAAAATGTGATTTTTTTAGGGAAAATTTGCCAGGGCAAAGGATTTTTTGAAATCCATGATAGGTCAAAATCTCCTAAACCCCATAACTTTTTTTCTAGAAGGAATTTTCAAAAAAATCAAAAAGAAACCCCACCTAATTTGTCATCCTCTATCCATGGGTGTAAAAACGATTTACATAAAACATTGAAAATTCACTTGAAAATCCCTATTTCCAAAATCCATGACAATTGGATTTCTCCCAGACCCTTAAGATGCCTCAAAATATTTCCTTCATCAAATCAATTCTAGATTAAATCTCAAAATAACCCCCAAGAAGAGAAAAATTGAAAATTGACAAAGCCAAAATGTGGAAATGTAAAAGAAAAAAGAGGGTCCTCACCTCCAGTGGGGCATGTGTGCAAAAATTGCACAACAAGCCCACGAAATAAATTCATCTCTCAAAACATAGAAATTTCAAATTCTTTTTTCATCTCTTCCATAGACATCTTGCACAAATTTTCATTTCCTCCAAAGATAATTTCATCAACATATACAACTACAATCAAGATTTTGTCATTTTCAATATTAAAATATATATTACTATCCACCGTACCTATGTTGAAAGCTTGCTGAATCAAATACCTATCCAACTTCACATACCAAGCTCTAGGAGATTTCTTCAATTTACACACCATATTTGGTTGCTCTGACAACTGAAATCCTTTTAGTTGTTCCATGTAGACCTATTCTTCTAGCTCACCATTCAAAAATGTTGACTTGACATCCATCTGATAGACTTTGAAATCTTCATGAGCAACAAATGATAAAAACATCCTTATAGCTTCCATTCTTGCTACCATAGAAAATTTTTCCTGAAAATCTATGCTTTCTACTTGTGAGTAACCGTTACACACAAGCCTTGCTTTCTTTCTGACCACTTCTCCATTTTCATTCAAATTATTTTTGAATACCCACTTCAATCCAATAATGTTTTTATCTGTCGGTCTTGGGACGAATTCCCAAGTTTGATTCTTCTCAATCTACATAAGTTCTTCCTTCATAGCTTCCATCCAATTTTCATCTTTAAATGCTTCACTTACAATCTTCGGTTCAGTCTCAGAAAGTAAACAAGGAATAAATTTAGCAGCAACTCTACTTCTAGTTAATACTCCTTTAGTCTTATCTGCAATAATCTGACTTTCTGAATGATTCTTCTATACACATATAGGTGTCTTAGGTGACACCACTGGAGCATCTTATTCTCTTTCATTTTTATCATTTTGCTTCTCTTGCTCATCCTTTTCCTGTTCTTCCATTATCTCTTCAATTCTTACACGATCAGGTTCATCAAATTCATATCCATAAATGTCAATTGAATTCTTCACTATCTCATGTCAACCTTGACATTTACAATTTCTACAATCTTTCTCAACCTTTTATTGAAACATATGTATGATTTTATTTTAGTAGAATATCCAAGAAAAATTCCTTCATCACTTCTTGCATCAAACTTACCTTAAGTTTCTTCATCTTTTCTGATATAACATTTTCTTCTAAATACCTTGAAATACTTAACAGTGGGAATTTTTCCAAACCATAGCTCATAAGGGGTCTTTGTACTTTTTTCTCTTGCTTGAACTTGATTGAATACATAAACAACAATATGAATAGATTCTTTCCAGTAAACTTTTGGTAAACCAACCTCAATGATCATTGATCTAGCAGCCTCTTGAACTGTTCTATTTTTCCTTTCAACAACTCTATTCTGTTGAGGATTTCTCAAAGAAGATAACTGTATCTTTATTCCATGCACTTCACAAAGCATATTAAACTCATGGAAGGTGAATTCTCCACCTCTATCAGACCTTAAAAATTTTACATTCAAGTTTACTTCATTTTCAACCATAGCTTTGAATGTCTTGAATCTATCTAATGTATCTGATTTCTCTCTAAGAAATGTAACCAATGTATATCTAGAATAATCATCAATCAAAAGAATAAATTACCTTTCACCTTGAATAATTCTCACTCTTGTAGGAACACAGAGATATGTATGAATTAAATCCAGTATATAGTAGTAGACTATTCCTTCGATCTGTAGTGACTTCTTGCTTGCTTTCCAAACTGGCAATTCCTATAGATAGCATTAACATACTTTGTAATTCTTGGTAAATCTCATATGACTTGAATTGCACTAATCATTACCATGTTATTGAAATTCATGTGACACATTCTTGTATACCATAACCAACTGTCATTAATCTGAGTCATAAATAATTGTTCATCAACACCCTTAATTTGATAGATATTTCCTTTAGATTTCTTTCCTACAACAATCAATGTTTTGGATCCTTTCCATATCTCACACCTCTCATGAGATCATATCCTTTATTGCACATCTAACCAACACTCCAAAGATTATGCCTTAAACCCTTAACATAGTAGACATCATCAGTATTATTCTTGCCATCAAAACTTACTGAACCTATCCCACAAATTTTAGCACCAATATCATCTCCAAACATAACCAAGCCTCCATCATATTTTTCAAGTTTAAAAAAATTATTTTTATTACCAATCATGTGATTTGAAAAACCACTTACATAACCCTATAGTTCTTTTCTTGTTTAGCATGTATGGCATAGATAACAGTTCCTTCATTTTTCTCCTTCTCCGGGGGCCTTTCCTTCACTTTTTTTTTATAATTAGTAGAAGTAGATTCATCCCTTATAACCAAGAACAAGCATTCATTTCCATTAGGATCTTCATACTCAGAATATTCATGAGATATACTAGCATTCTCATTCACATTCTATGCTCTATTGATCTTCTTTCCTTTCATAATATGCTCTTTATGGACACTTTGCAACATAATGATCTATTTCTCCACAACTAAAGCATTTAAAGGGTAACTTACCTTCGTACTTACTAGAGCCTTTCCTCGAAAATTTAGCTTCTACATAAAAAAATTATGCATCTATATCTTCAACTTTTGTCACCTTAAAAATAGTTTCTGAATTGCTTCCATTCCTCAGACTCAACTTCCTCATCTCATAAGATGTCAAAAATCCCAACAAAAAATCTTTAGTGCAAGTCTTATAATCTATACTCTATTCAATAGCACACACCTTCTCACTGTAAGCATTAGGGAGAGTTCTAATAATCTTCTTTACAATTCTGGTTTCATCTATAGTAGCACCAAGTCCTTGCATTCTGACCACTATCTCATCCAATCTATATACATAAGGTTTAATATTTTCATCTTCAAACATATGTAGAAGCTCAAATTGTGTCTCCAAATTTTGTAATTTTACCTCTTTAACTCTCTCATCACCTTCATGCACCCTTTTCAAAGCATCCCAGACTTCCTTAGCAGTCTTCAAATTTTGAACCTTAATCAACTCAGAATGTACCGAACTGTTCTTAAAAATTTACTTCACCTTATTGTTCACTTCATGTGCTTTGATCTCATTAGACATACTTAGACCATATTCAGGAGGAGTGCAAGGATTCTTGTAAGATTTCTCCACATCATATCTGTAATACTCTAGATATTCTTCCACCAATATTTTCCATATAGCATAGTTAGTTCCATCAAACCCCAGATAATCATAAGTCATCTTGTCAACCATCCTAGACCTTCCTCAAGAGGTTAATATCTTCACCAAGGAACCAAGCTCTGATACCAATTGTTGAACAAGACAATTGAGAGGGGGGGTGAATTAGTTTTCATAGATTTAAAATTTAATTCATTCATTGGAACTAATCATTAACACTACTTAGTAGATTAAATATTAAATACTAGTGTAGAAACTAAAAACCATCACATAAACACAATAACACCAAATTTACGTGGAAAAATCAATAAGGGAAAAACCACAATGAGGATTAACTCACACTAAAGAGAATATCAAAACCAATTACAAGAGGCTCACTTCCAAAACAAGGACTCATTGTCCAAAACAAGGACTCACTGTCCAACAGGGCTAACAACTTGGAGGAATCATTGCCATAGAGATACAAAGAAGATAAAGAAGACTTGTTATAAAGATAATACAATCTCAATGCAAAAGAGAAATCCATCACAATCTGCTCAATCCACTTGCATACATGCACGAATGATAGAGTGCACCTTCAATTCACTACTTTTGGAAGCTCAACATTTAGGCTTTGCATTGATCTGCCACACTCACATCATACACACACACACACTAATTCACACTTATCTCTATTCTCTTTGCACTCTTTTCTTTATTTCCTTTATTCTCTTCACTTCTTATTCCCTAACTCATTCTCCATTTATACCATCTTAAACTTTGAAACATATCCAAAGTTGGCCATACAAATTCAAATTCAAATTAGGTCAGCACCAAAACATCCTAGGGTGGAATTAGAATGAGAGCAACCCAAACACATGCTTCATCAGGACCCAAATAGATCCAACATGCTTCACTAACAATGAAATTAGTATTCCACACAAGGTCAGCCAAACTAGTGTAAAACACATAGAACAATTAAGCACAAACTTTCTAGATACCAACATTATCTCCAATACAATCAAAACAACTCAAATCTAGAACTGCAAGCCATAAGACTCCATCAAAGAGAAATCTGGACCAATAACATTTCTCCTAGACCTCAACTAGAAACATAGAAAACCACAGTCCACAACTGGTGAACACAACTTACATTGTACAATGAATCAATAGCCAAAAATTAGGATATAGTAACTTCCAACAACCATGATCAACATACTTGAACCACACAAATATAGGAGCAAATCCACAACAAAACCTAGAGCAACATGTGAACACTTGTAACATGTCTTTATTATAATTTTCTCAATATCCACAACATATACAACCAATAGCCTGTATCCATTACACTAATGACAACAACAATCAGTTGATAACCAATTGACCAATTAACATCAATTTCAACACCTTCAATTTTTCCATTCTTGTAACACTTGGAAAATTGAAGATGCTTGAAACAAGGTCTCCACTCCTGAAATTATGAATTTTGAAGCATACTAGGACTCGTACACCAATATGGCGATTTAGTCCTAGTTTAGGGTTTCAGGTTGAAACTGGAATCTACAATTGGTAAACCATGATTTATAGAAAAATTCTAAAAATAGGTATACTAGGACTCATATGCCACAAGTGGTGATTTAGTCCCAATATTAGGGTCGATATGAAACTTAGTATCCTTTAGTGATCTTTTCAAGATTCTCCACCTTCTAATCTTTGAGTCTAAAACTCTAAATTCTGACCTGTAGGTGACTTTATGTGATCTTGCAAGAAAGATGACAACTTTGAAAAATTTGCAATTTTGATAAATTTCGCCAATATTGCTCTTCAATGGATCTTCAACCTAAATTTGTAAATCACACATCAAAGAGAGGGAAAAATGTTTTTTTTTTAGTGGATAGGGGTTTTCCTTGGTCAAACCCTATTTTGGTAATCAAACCTTGAAATGAAATTAAATAGAGGGAATGATGAATGAACAAATAAGCTATGTTGCAACTCACCAAACCCTTGAAAAAAATGCTACAATCTTGTATGTAATTCCTAGCATGAATTTAGATATTGAATCTTGATTGAATGTGGTAGATATTTACTTGAATGCTTGCTTGAATCATAAAAACCTACATTACAAATGTTAGCTAAAAAACAAACATGATGCATGATGACTTTGACATGATGCTTGAATCTTGAATGTAGTTCCAAAATTCTTGATAATCACTCTTGAATACCCTTGTATGCTTGAATTATTAGATCACACTTGCTCATAAAAGTTGCTAGCTTGTTAGAAAAAATTATGTGAAATAACCTTGTATTTATACTTGTTTATGCCAAATTTCCCGAAATTACAACACTACAAGCCAACATAAGATCTAGGAGAATAAAATCCCAACAAGAATTTTAATTAAGAATAGGTCCAAGCTAAGCAAGACTCATATTCCAGTTGGCATGTATGAGTCCCAATAGGCTATGCTTGGGGCACAAATTTTAAGAACTGTTAAGTTTTATGCAAAATTCAAGACTAGGCCCCAAAACATAGGTGGGACCCATATTCCCGAGGTGACGTATGAGTCCCAAATCACTAAATATAGGCCATACACTCCAAAATAATTAAATTATGATTTTTCATTAGATATATGTCAGGATTATCCTCAAAAAAATACATTCAATAAGGCTTGTGGATGTAAAATAGAACCAAATAAGGTATAAAAAGCCCAATTTTAGTAGGGATGGACCAAACAAGTGTGAAAATGTAAAGGGATACATTTTTCTACACTTCATTTAGCCACCACTTTAGTGAGAGGATGAACTTTCTTCAAACCCACACTAAATTAGACAAACTCGCATCAAGAGGGGTCTGAGTGTACTAATGCTAGTAAGGTAGGATGACAACAATGAAGAGTGTTATGCAAGCCCCCAAGATCAAGATCCTATGGAAAAAAAAAATAGGCACAAAATAAAACACATGTAAATGATATAAGGAACAAAAAAAAGGCACAAGCATACACTACCAAAGAAATATTAAAGAAGAAAGAAAAATAGAAACAAAAAGGGCTGGATCAAGCCTTGACCATTTGTCTTGCATGATGTGGATCAGATCTAAGATGTTTGTCCAAAAAAATTTACAAGTGGAGAACGATGTCCACTATGTAAACAAACACACACTCACAAGGGCTAGTGGAACCTTAGGTCATCCACTAGGTGAGCCCCTAGGGAGACACATACGCATGTGACCAATATGTGCTCACACAGACAAGAAAGTGTCTATAGGAAGGTCATGCCTAAGTTTGGCTCCCATACAATAACCATACCAAAGCTATACCTCCTAATAAATGTGATAAGGCACCACACAATATGAACAACAAGATTCACAAGGAAAGAAAAAAATTTTATGCTTGATACCCATGAACAAATAGGATGGCTCCATAGGCATGCAAAGTGTATTATGCAAGGTGGCCATATAATGGATATTGTAAATGCAAAATAGTGTAAGGTACGTTCAAAGGAGTTTTACTTAGTTCATGTAAGGTATTAACTTAGGGAACATCATGCCTAATGTCTCCAAGAGAGTACCAATCAAAGAATAGAAGATTCACAACTTGGAGGATGTAGTGTGTCACATCAAGCCACTAAGAGGAATATAATATGCTAAGAGAGATCACGCTCTTGAAGGACATCACCCCAATTTCATCACAATGCAAAAGATGCATTGCATGAAGTAAGAAGAATACATAATGAGACATGAGTCAAAAAATGCAAAAGAATAATGCCAATGTATGCCCCACTTTAAAGAAATTGCTAAACACCATGTTGTGAGAAATTAATTTAAAGTAGCAAGAGAACATGAGATCTTATTTGGAAAGCCCTATGCCAAGTCAAATTTTTCCAAATAAAGTTACATCATGAAAAGGGGTTTCCCCCAAAATGAAATCCCAAAAATCACATGAGGGATCCATGGATTCAGGGTCAATATGTGTTTGCTGCAATGTTTTTAAAGAGCTCAGAACTATCATCATTCCACAAATACTCATGGACCAAGGAAGAATGAAACAAAGAGAGCAAAAACAAAGAAAAATATTTCAGGCCAACATGGAAGAGACCTAAACGTCTTGACACCTTGCATCATCCCAAATAAGAAAACACAAAACAAAGAAAAGATAAAAGATTATGATATATAGAGGAATGTAGATACAAATAGAGGAATGTTACAAAGAGAGAGATACATCAAACACAATAGTACAAGGGATCACATTATGCACATGCAATCACACAAAAGGAACATGAAAAAGAAAATAATTCAAAAGACTAGTAAGTAACATGCGAGTCAACCTATAGCAGGTCATCTGCATCCCAATCTTGTTCATCATATATGGAAGGTGGAAAAATAGCCAAAGGGATAACAATAAGTGCCAAACTAGGGTCATTACCATGTTAGGAGAATTATCATTTAAGCTCATAGAAGAGGAAAATAATGTATTTAATTCATTATGCACTTCATCAATTTTAGCAACCTCATCATCATTTTCTAGGTTAAATTCACAATGGGAGGTTGAATGATAATGTATAAGAGCACGATGTCTATTCCTATGCTCTAGCATTTCCATTTCTTTTAGTAGGACTTTCAAGTTGTGTTTGTGTAGGAGCATATTTATCAAAAATAGGCTTTTTTTCTTTAGAAGGAACCATGGGAGGTTGTTCAACCACTTTCTCTTTAGCTATGTAGACTTGTTTTTATCTTAGGAGGCGTGACAAAATTATGTTGGTTGTCTCTTGGTATTTTATAGGAGATAGGAAAAGGATATGTCTTAGGTTGGTATTGGTTATTTGGAATGTCTTTAGGTTCAATCAAAGTTTCTTGATAGAGTTCATGCACGAGTAAGAATTATTCAATGATCACATTCTCTCCATAGATAGGATCAATTAATATCCCATTAGTGGGCTTACCATTGATTCAACTGGCTATGTAAAGAGGACCATTAGGTGCATTTTGGATTATATCTTTAGATGAGAAAGAAATGTCAAGAGGATTTTTAGTTCTACCCTTATGAGGTATAATTTTGATCAATCCAACCATATCATCCATAATACTTTGTTTATCAATATCTATAGGACCTTATTCAATAGTATCCATGTTGTCATCATCCATGTCAACATTTATCACATCAATCCATGTTGTCATCATCCATGTCAACATTTATCACATCATTCTTCTTTTTTTTTGGTCAATAACATGCCAAAGAAGGAATTATATTAATATATGAAAAGGTTTACAAAACTTCCTATTGAAGAGGCATACTATAACCAGACATCAATTACTCCTGTAAACCAGCCAGCCCTATGAATGATATCATAAATCCAAAATGGATGTACATAAACCCATCCATTACTTGTCCCAAGAAATTTTTTGAGTATATGAACTATACATATGCTACTACAAAAACATAAAACCAGAGTACGGAAATAGAAAAATCATGACCAATTAAAAATAGAGCAACAACACCAATGAATTGCATACTTCCTTGATCATTCACACTTTCAAATCGAACTCTTGTGGAAAGTGCCTACAACAAGGACATAAAATTTTTCCACCCAAATTTCCTGAGAGCCCACACAAGCTATGAAAATTTAAAGAAATAACCTTTGACCATGAAGAACTACAGTGAATATCCAGTCACTTCTTATTCATAAATCTTCCACAAAATATACCACATCAGTACCCCAATTTTCCAACATGTCAGCCTCGGTATTAATTTCCCTATAAATGTGGTTAATACTGGATTCTTCAAAATATCCTAATAAATCTAGGGCTTGATTCAACAAACCATTTAATTTCCAACTAGGAATATCTCTAGTTCTTATAGCATTAATGGATAGGTTTGAATCACCCACAATTTCAATTTTTGTGATCCCTTTCTATTTGCAAATGAGCATGCCATTGATGAGTGCCTAAAATTCAGCTTTGTTTTTGGTAGAAAGACCAAGGGGAGATGCCATTTTAGCTACAACTCATCCCTCCCAAGAATGAATAATGCATCTAACTCCTAACACACCTGGTTTTTTGAGAGATGCCCCATCAAAATTAAGCTTATGCCTGCCAAACTTGGGAAGGGACCAAAATTTCAAAAGTTTTTTTTTGGCTCTCATTCCCTCTAGGGTTGAAAAAAGGTAGTATTTTCAATCCAAACTAGCTTTTCCTTATTTGATTATCTGAATCTGAAAATATGCAATCTTTTTTGATGTGGCTCCCATTTTTGTTGTTTACAACTTCCAAAATAGTTGCCTCTATCTTATCCCATAGATGCTCTTCTTCCATGCTTTCATCTTTGAAGATTCTCCTATTTCTTTCCTTCAATAGTTCCCACAGAACAATTGAGGGATTTCATATCCAAAGGTTGTGAAATAGGATTTTCCTTTTTAAAAGGGCCAACAATTGAAGAGTGATAGGATGTCATTTGGAAGGGAAGATGCCCATCCTAATTTGTCACATAACCACTACAAACAATGTTGAGCAGAAGGACATCCTAGAAAGATGTGATTAACTAATTCCTCCTCCACCAAATAAAAAGCACACCTAGAAGGGCCTTTAAACACAATATTCTTGAGGAACTCTATTGTTAGCACTCTACCTTGTATAGAAGCCCAAGAGAAGACACTTGCTTTGGGGAAACATTGTCTATCCCAACAAAGCTTGATTGGTAATGCAGTATCCTGAGGTTGAGAATCTTTACTGATCACTTCATAACTATCCTTTGTGTTAAACTCTCCATTCTTGGCTTTAACCCAAATGAGATATATGTCTATCCTAGAGGACAAAACTTTGTCGTTAAATTTTTTTTTTAATCTATCCACCTCCCTAATGTTTGGAGGGACATTCTCCATGTCTTTCCATTTCCATCCTAGGGACCAAGATCCTTCCTCAAAAGTCACATAGTCCCTAACATGTATTCCCTAGTTTTGAGTGAAGAATGATTTATCCCTTTCTATATTTATCAGAGAATCAATGACTGGATATCCCCCCAAGAGTCTTCCTAAAATAAGGTAGACCTACCATATGTGATGTCCCATTAGAGAAACTTTTGGACCACTACTCTACACTCCACCATGAAATTCCATACCTTAGAACCCTTAGGGGGCGAAGTTGTCCTGAAGATTCCACATGGGTTATTATTAGCTAGATATTTGCTTTGGAGAATTCTGACCCATTTTAGATGGGGCTGGGTGTACATTTTCTAGACCAATTTGGATCCTAGAGTCTTGTTTTTCCATACTAGATTGTGAATTCCAGCTCCTCTATCCTCCTTAGACCTACACATCTTTCTCCAAGAGATCATAGAAAATTTCCTTTTCTCTTCCAACCCTGCCAATAGAATTTCCTCAAGATTTGAGTGATATTATTGTTGAATCCAGATGGAAGAGAAAGGCATGATAAGAAATATATGGGAATGGAAACAACACTATTTTTAGCAAAACCAAGTGACTTTCCTAGGACAACCATCTACCCTTCCAGGATGACAGTCTCTTATCCATTTTCTCTTTTAGCGGATCCCAAAATTTGGTATTTCTCAAGCCTTTGTCAAGGGGAATGCCTAAATACAGACAAGGTAGCTTCCCAATTTTGAAACCCAAGATCTTGGAGATCTCAATTTCTATTCTCTCATCTATGTTAAAAAATTAGATGGAAGACTTCTCATTGCTTACCCTTTGACCTTATGCCAACTCACATCTCTGAAGAATTTTTCTAAACTTTTTGGCCTCCTCTTTCTTCCTTGCACCTAATAATAAAGTATCATCCACAAAATGTTGATGTGTAGATGGGACAAATCCATTCAAAATTTTAATCCCTTCGAACTTTCCATAAATCATTGCCCGATTAATTGTTCTGCCTAGTGCCTCATCCATTATGATGAATAGAAATGGAGAGAGAGGATCACCTTGCCTTAGTCCTCTAGAGACTTCAAATTATCCCTTTGGAGACCCATTGACAAGAATGGAGCATCTTGGATGAGAAATGAAATGATAAATCCAGTTAATCCACTGATTACATAACCCAAATGCCTCTAGGCACTTACAAAGGAATCTCCAATCTACTTTATCATATGCCTTCTTAATTTCTAGCTTGATGAGCATGATCGGTTCCCTATTATTCTAAATTGAGTGAATAACTTCTTGTGATATAATGACTCCATATAGTATATATCTATTAGGGACAAATCCTATTTGTTCTTTTGATATGATTGTTGGTGGGATCTTTTTAAGCCTATTAGCTATGATTTTGGCCAGTAGCTTGTATAGGGTGTTGCAAAGTGAAGTCAGGTGAAAATCCTCCCGACTGGATGTGTTCTTCGTAGGAATTAATACTATAAATGTGTTATTGATATCCCTCAATAATATGCCTGATTGTTGAGCAACTTCCAAGGCCTCAACCACATCTTGGCCCATGGTTTGCCGACACTTCTAAAAAAACCATGCAGGAAAACCTTCAGGTCTAAGAGCCTTGTCTAGGTGCATATGTTTTAAGGCCAATTCTATCTCTTCCTTCAAGTACTTCCCAACCAACATTCTATTTTTCTCTCTGCTAACTAGTTTTGATATGTTTTTGATAATTTCTTGTTGATTCTTTAGGTCTAATCCCTCATGATTATTGAGAATTTCCTAGAAATATCTGATTGAACATTGCATAATTTCTTTAGGGTCCTCAATATAGCTCTCATCTTCACATGTAACTTTTAGGATCCTATTGAGGGATCATTTCTGATTCATGGCATTGTGAAATAATTTTTAATTTTTATAACCTTTGGCCAACAAGACTTCCTTGGATTTTTTCCTCTAGTGAATTTTTTCTTTAGCCGTAATATCTTCATCTTTACTTAGGAGCCACTTTTCTTCAGGGAACATGTAGAGACGAAAATTATACTGATTGATATCATACACTCAATCCTGATCTACTAACATAAGTTCTGCCTAAATAACTTCTTTACTAACCATTTAATTAAATACTCTTTATTTAATTAAATTCATCATATTTCCTCTGTTAATTAAATAAATCAACTTTATTTGATTAAGTCATCATCTTATTTTAATTAAATAAATTATTTAATTTAATTAATCCTAATGTTCCTCTTTTGGTTAAATAAATCATTCTATTTAATCCTAAAGCCATCTCCTTTAAATTGAATAAATTAACCTTTATTTGATTTAAATCTAACACCATCCCTTTTAATTAAATAAATTAAACTTTATTTAATTAAATCCAATGCATCAATTTCCTCCCATTTGATTTAAATAAATCAAAAAATCTAAATCAAATGTCAAATAAGCTAAATCCCCATCTAAGCTAATTAAATCCTAATCAACTTTAATCCTAATCCATCAAATCCTCTAGATTTTGCAACTTGCATAATAAATCAATTTATTTGATTTATTAATTCTTCTATTTCATTCAAAAAAGGGCATCTCAAGTGGAATATTCCTCCATTTTGAAATCTCCCTCCCAAAAGGACTTTTCCTCCAACTTGGCATTAACTCTATTCTTTCATCCCCCCTAAACATGTCATTTCATCAAATTCAAATTTCAAACTTGCACATTGATCAAAATTTGCTCAACCTTCACCCTCTCACAGGTTGACAAGTGGCACTTTATCATTGGATCATCTTTAGTCCCACATCCTCCATATTTTTCATTCTTCAATCCTTATCTCTTATAAATAGAGGTCTTCTCTATTTGTTTTAGAGGAGCCACAATCAATGTAAAATCATTATGCTCATTTGGAGAAGAATGGGAGCCAAAGTTATCATCTTTTAAATCAAGTTCATCCCTCTTCATCCATTCTTATCATTTCTTAGCTAGGTTATGCAGGAATTCAACCAAGGAGCTTCAATCTTCATCATCAAAACATCAACAAGCTTACAAGGGATAGGGAAAGGGCCATTTTCCACATCAAAATGGCACCAATTCCACCATGGGATTGAGAGTTGGATCATCTAAATAGGATTTAATAGCTTCTTTCATTGTGTTCATTTATTGCTTATTTTGTTGTTTCTAATAAATTGCATGGGGAATGTTAGTTCTAACTTGCATATGGATCTAATGTTATATCTATTTTCTATGTTTATGTAGGTCTAGGATTGGGGTTCACATTTTGGCACTATAAGGAGGGCTTATGTTTCTGACGCACTTGTGATAAAAAGTTCAAAATACATGCATATGTTTTCTAACAAGTAGGCAGAGGGAGCTTATGTTTCTGATGCACTTGCAACTTAAAGTTTGAAATATATCTGTCTATTTTGTGACAAAACATTAAATTAAATTCTCTTTTTGTTGTTTTTGAAATACATGTGTCTATTTTTTGACAAGCAAGCAGAAGGAGCTTATGTTTCTGACGTACTTGCGATAAAAAGTTTGAAATATATCTATCTGTTTTGTGATAGAACATTAGATTAAATTCTCTTTCTATTGATTTTGAAATGCATGTGTTTGTTTTCTGACAAGCAAGTGGAAGGAGCTTATGTTTCTGATGCACTTGCAACACAAAGTTTGAAATATATATGTCTGTTTTGTGACAGAACATTAGATTAAATTCTCTTTCTGCTATTTTTGAAATACATGTGTCTATTTTCTGACAAGCAGGCAAAAGGAGCTTATGTTTCTGATTCACTTGCAATAGAAAGTTTGAAATATATCTATTTGTTTTATGATAGAACATTAAATTAAATTCTCTTTCTATTGTTTTTGAAACAAGGTGTCTATTTTATGACATGCAAGCGGAAGGAGCTTATTTTTTTTACTCATTTGTGACAGAAAGTTTGAAATATCTGTGACATTGGAATTGAACACTGGGATTGAGCATTGGAATCGAGCAAAAGCAAGCAGATTGGAGTTGAAGAAAATCAAGCATTTAAGTTAAAATTGACAAAGCATTTTTAAATGCTTAGGGCATCCATTCTATGCTTTCATTTTTTGTTTTAGTCCTAACTCACCTTGGTTTTGGGTTTAAAATTAACCACTGATTTAATCTCTTCAAGATTGGTTAAAATTGAGCTTAGACACAATACTAGCTTTTCAATTTGGTCTAAAAATGAGCAAACAACTTTCACACTCAAAATTTGGTGCTTAAAAAGAATCCAATTTTTTCTTTGAAGGATTAAAATGAACATATGCATTTCATGTTTTGTAATTTTTTTCACAAAGTAATATCATTTAAAAAGGTGTAAGCACTTCTCTCGCACTTCATGATGATCTTGAGAATCAAAAGTCTTTTTGTGATATTAAGTTGTCATAAAGATTTCCTCCACATTTCGATTTGGGTTTAAAATTGACAAATCTTACGAGTGTGAGTGGAACATATCGCGTGTGTTCTCTTTTTGTTTCTCAATGAAGATTGATTGAACTATGGATGTGTTTTCTCTCTTTTTTTATCTTAGAGGGCGTACCTTGTGGGAAAAAGTAATAAACCAAGGGAACAACCCAACTAAGAACATGCTAAATCCAAGCGACTTCCAACCTATATATAAGTGTGGGTACGTGAGGAAAGGAAAGTATCACGAGGATTATTTTGACGAGAAGGGAAACAATGGTCTCTCATCGCATGGATGGTCCCCCACAAGTGGAATTCCCTTACTAGAACCTTTGTTTAGAAAGGCCAAAATCCTTGATCTATTTGTTGGTGCAAGAACGGTCATTCTGAAGTCGTCCCATGTTTTTATGACTCTCAGTAGAGATGAGAATTATGCCATGGAAGATTCATGGGTACTAATGCTTGGCTGACCCGAGAAGCAAGTGCACTATAAGGGGGATCCTGTGTGGTCAAGCATCTAATCATCCACTAAGCGTAGGCGTAGCTGGATTTATCCAAGTGGGAACTCAACAAATATTGTCTTTCATATCCATATGGTTGTGCATGTTCTTGGAATCAAAAACACTTTTCTTGATCATAAACATTGGGAAAACAAACATTCAACATGAACATCAAATTACAAACCCTTTAGAGGAGCAGATACCTTTGAAAAAATTTGAGTGTTATTTCTTTCCCTGGGGATTCTATCCTTAGTGGTTTCTAAAAATTTGAATCTATATCTCCATTTTCTCACTAAATTCAACAATAGGAAACTTTTTCCTTGATTTCCACATAATGGACTTTGTGGGATGAAAATAAATTGGGACATTAGACATTCAGTTTGACACTTAAGCAAGACATTGGATGTGGTAAAAGCAATTCATTAATCAAGATGAAATCAATTGAACCCCACACATGTGCTTTTGTATCTTTTGTCTTATGGTCTTTTGAGCAAACATTTATCTTTTAGTTTGAAGGGAAAAGAATGTTCTTCAAAACATTTTCCTTGTAAACAAGTCCTTCTTAGGTTCATTTAGGATCAAAATCAAACATTTCATCCATCCTCAAAACAACAATCAAAACCCATCTCATAAACAACTTTTGAACCATTTGAAAAATCATTCATACTAGACTTTTGGAAAAATCCTCTTGAAATCAAAACAAAATCATATTGTTTGACTAGGTGTGTGTAGATGAATCCTTCTTCATACACTTAGTTAAATTATCACCTTGTGGACAAATTCATTCCAAGAAAAAATCTAACCTCTTGGAGTTTATGAGTTCATTATCAAATCCAAATCAAATCAAATCAAAAATCAAAAATCCAAAAGTCCTAAAGTCTAGTATTCCTCCAAGGGTCTTAAAATTTCAACACCCATATCATTCACCCCTTTCATCCTTCATCTCATCATTGGTCCTAAATCCCTTAGAGGTCAACAAGGTCAAAAAACAAGAAAAACATGGAATGTAAACTTTCTCCATACATCATGAGTGATCTAAATCAACCAAACTATCAAAACCTTACAATGCCAATTGATTATCAAAAGTCACATTTATACAATCCATACATGGGATCATTATCTCTTAAAAACCTCAATGACACAACAAATGTGAGTATGGCCAATCTAAGTTTTGGAACACCTTTCCCAATGGTAGATTTAAATCAAAGTCCAAACCTACAAATCTATCAACCAAACAATCAATGCATGAGTCTTCAACAAAACAACATTATCCCACCAAATCCATACATGCCAAATGTGAATACACCAATTTTACCAAACATGAACATTTTAAATCCACACCTGGTAAACTTTGGGATAGATATGTTTGCAAATCACACCAATGTTGTTCAAAGTCGAAGCGATATGTTAACAACTCCATGTATTGATCCAAATCAAGGTAACACCATGAAAAATCAAAGTTACCTAAACCAAGGAAATGTGATTCCCAACCATAAAAATGTTCAATTTCAACCTATCATGCCAAATCCAGACATCATCCCAAATCAGAACATTGTCCAAAATCAATCACCACAAGGTCAATCTAAAGTACAAATCTCACAAGGTAACAAACGAAAATACACCACTTGGGAAACCAGTCAAATTGGTCATGCAACAACTGATAAATGAGAATCTCATCAAAATCCCCATCTATGAGACTTATCAAGAGCCCTTGGTAAAACCACTGTGGTATAACAAGAAACACCTTTGTGAGTATCACAAAATAAAGGGACACATAACATTAGATTGTGTTCAACTTAAAAATCTCATCCAAGACCTAATTGATCAAAAAATAATAACTATTGGCAATCCATCGACCAATGATCATGTTGAAAATGTCTCTACATCATCCAATGAGTTATAGGACATATCTCAAGAATTTATTCCAAAGCATGATCAACATCTCTCACCAAAGTCTAGCAATGTTCCTTTCCAAGATATGTTTACAGATATTGAAGGAATCTTCAACTCAACATTTGATCCAAGTCCACTCAAATATCTAGAGGATATTGATCCACTTCCCATTCCTAATGAAGATATCCAAGGACCCTTTTAAACTAACCCATGTCATGAACTTGATCCAAAGCATGCCAAAAGAAATTCCAAAATTAATCAAGATCAAGAATTTGTATCTCCAAGCTACTACAATGATGTAATTGACATTCTCCTATCTATACAAGATGACCATATCCACATATCACGTACTCCTCCATTTACCCACGAGATGCTTTCTTTGGATGGAAACGTAGATGATCTTCATTCAAAACATGATTGCTTTACTCCTGACATTATTACACAAAAATAGTAGGTTATTGATTCCTATAGTCAAATTGAGTTGCCAACATTAGGATCAAATATATTCCAAATTCAGACTAAGGACATCATGTATGAAGATATCCAACATTATCCACTCAAAGAAATAGGTCAGACATAATAGGATATTCTAGAGTCAGCAGAGCAGCAAATTCAAATAACATCATCTGTAGCAGTCATTTATGAGATAATGTTTACTAAACAAGACATCTTAAAACAAGTAGAATCAAAGAACAAAGATGCTACTACCATCATATTGGGGGAAACTATGTCTCAAGCAAATGTCAACATAGGGAGCACGAAGAATCCTTATGATGAAACTGATGCCAATCTACAACCAGCCACGTCACGAATCTTTATCCACCCATCACTACGTCACGAATCTTTATCCACCCATCACTCCATCCATGGATTGGGTCCAACATCAAAAGAAAGATTTGAATCAAAGCACAAATTTTTTTATCAAAGCAAAAGAAGTTTAGAAGCATAATGGACAAATCAAATACACATGGATACCAAAGAATATAAAGAGATATTATCCCTATCAAACTCCATTAGTCAAATAAATTATGGGGAAAAATAAAAAATGGAAAAGTATCCATCGAAGATGTCCACAAAGGAAAAAGCATGCTTCTTAAGCAACGTACAAAGTATATCAAGCAGTTGGTCCTAATTCCACACACACTTCCTTATCCACCCATCATTTCTCATCTTCCCAAGTTTGGAAAGTCAAAGGTTCCAAACTATCAACCAATGCATCTTTTATCCCTAAACACACTCCATCCATGCCTCCACGCATGATATCCAATTTTCATATTGACCATGTATTGGCAACCACCCTTCATCATAAGGATTCAGAAGGCACTCTATTGCAATGTGTGCACAAAGACAAAGTTAACTTTGGTATCAACAAAGTAGATTAGGAATATCAAAAGTTATTTTCAAGTGCACATATCTTGGCAAAGCAACTTCTTCAAGCAGGATATTAATGGCACATTATGATAGAAGAATCTACATCAACACCACCAGCTAGTTCAACATGAGCTTAAATTCTTTCAAAAAATAACAAAAAATCCAAAAATATAAAAATCCAAAAAATTAGAAAAAGGATTGAAAACAGTAAAGAAAAATAAAATCGTCCTCCAGTGAAAACCACTTTGGTGGCTCTTTGGACAAGTACCATGATGGAAACTTGGCAAGCAGGAGTCATGTGTAGAATCAAGCATCTACGTGTGCCAGTTCAGGTGGAAGCATCTCATCCCATCCATAATAAATCCATTCATCCATAAACCATTGATCGAATCCATCTTCATCCATCTTTATCCATATGCATCCATAGTCAGAGTTATCTTGATCTTGATAAAAATTTGGTGCACACTTTACACTTGCTTATGGTAAACATCTTGACATGGGTCATTTTCATTGATCCTATCCTATGCAACATTATCTAATCCATGAAGCATTATCCAATGAATCATTCCTCTATTCGAACACCTTATCTTATCATAAGATAATCCATATCCATCCAGCCATACACCTATCCAAGCATCCACCCATGGAATTCTATACATTGTTAGACATCGGGGGTAGATATTTACATCTTGCTTCAGGAATAAATCTTGATCTATATCTTCCAACTTATGTGGTGATCCAAACATTAGAAAATGTGAAATCAAATTGGTCAAGCATTTGTGAGAAAAAATCCAAATCACTAGCCATGGAATATTTTGATGAGAAGATGTTCCTTATCAAGTTTTATCTTTCATCGAACATCAATCCAAACAATCAATATCAGTTGCATCTAATTTTCACTTTAGCATCACATCAAATCATTCAAAACAATTTTCCAAAATCAAGCTTCAAAATTTTGATCAATAAAATCCAAACAATCCATTGTCATCTCGGGATAGCCTTCCCAGTCCTTGTATCGCTTAACACTATCCTTGCATTGTTGTGCATCCTCAACAATGTTATCATCATCAATCCATTAATCAAATCAATCAACTTTAGCTTGGTTTTCAACAAAATCCCAAAATAGAGCACTTATATCATCACACATATCCATATCCAAATCGTCAAAATCATGTGAAAATCCAAAAACATTCAAAAAATCAAGAAAAATCCAAAAACATCCAAAAAACCAAGAAAAATCCAAAAACATCCAAAAATCCAAGAAAAATCCAAAAATTAAAATAAGAAAATCCAAAACATCCAAAACCAAGAAAATCCAAAAGAAAATCCAAAACATCCAAAAAAAAAGAAAAATCCAAAACATCCAAAACCAAGAAAACAAAAACATCCACAAAACATTCAAAACATATCAAAATCCCAAAAGGTCAAAATATTAGAAAACGTCAAAAACACTAGATCTAAACTACGTTGTCCTGAGCTTAAACGTAGGCAAGGCTAATCTTTGATCAGCCCCGAGACACAAAATCCAAAACATGCAAAAAACACAAAATACAAAAACATTCAAAAAACACAAAATCTAAAAAAATTCATAAAATCTTAGAAAACCCCAAAAATTGGAAAATTGGAAAACCAAAACATTTGTAAAATCTCATAAAACCCAAAAAATAGCCTCAAAACATTTTAAAATACCAAAAACATTCAAAAAACCCAAAAAATCCATTCGTCCCATTTCACTTTCACCCGCAATAATCAACCATCCATAATAAATCAATCGTCACCTTCATCCTTTGGCAAAACACAAGTAGAAACAATCACAACAATCAACAAAAGCAAACTTCAAACGTAAAATCAAAATCAAAGCAACAAACCTTTAAATGCAAAATCAAACTCTTGATCATTCGCAAACATGTTAATCGACCTTATATCAAATGCCTATCAAACAACTTACCAACCCATCATCATCCTATACAATGCATGTCCTACGATATATCATTCTGACAATGGGCATCATTTTGGATATCACTTTGGATACTTATCCTAATCAAAACACATCCCTTCGGTTGGAGGTATGAAGAACATTGACTTGTTTGTTTGCTCAAACTTTTCTTTTTGATTTATCTTATTCTGCCAATTCCAATGACCTATTGATGATTTCTAAACAAAATGATTTAGAGAGAAAGGAATGGGGCAACAATCATTATCTTTTGTTTGTTGTGCTTGTTGGACGTTCTTGTAATATAAATTGGCAAATACTTACTTTGTTAGGTACATTCTAGCAAGGTTTTCGTATGTGAGGTGTGAATAAGGATACTCCTATCTATTTGTCAAGTCAAAGTCCATCACACTAGGTACAATGTCATCCTGGTTCTTTATACCTTGATGCATCGTACCTATGTGTGTTATCAAACATAAGGTAATTGGGCCTTTTAAAATCCCAACTCCTTGGTAAGCAAAATCATCATCGTCACCATCATCTCTAATAAAGTCTCGTAGATCATTGGCTTGATGGATCCTCTTGTCATCATCTCTTATTCCATCTTATTCTTCTTTTCTTTACTAACATTTATTTCCAAGTATCAAATGTGTGTAATATATCAAAGTATACATGAGGCTACCCATGGCCGATGACTATTTATACATCATCAAAATTTTCTACGTCAAATATCTGATCTTTCTAAAGAATTATCTTTCGTCCTTTGATTAGTAGAACCACTCTCACATTTTATCACGATCTCGATCAAAAATTGGAATTTTCGCTCAATCTCTCGAGGGGGCAGTATACCAACATAATTCTTCTCACTGGGGCAACAATGGAGCATCCAAAAAAAATTAGAATTTTTTTTACTTTTGATCATAACAAGGTTATTCTTTGAACCAACGCAACAAGTACATTGCTTCAAAGAGGGGAAAAATGTAGACACATAAATTATACTAATTGATATCGCACACTCGATCCTGATCTACTAACATCAATTCTACCTAAATTAATTCTTTACTAACCATTTAATTAAATAATATTTATTTAATTAAATTCATAATATTTCCTATGTTAATTAAATAAATCAACTTTATTTGATTTAGTCATCATCTTTTTTAATTAAATAAATCATTTAATTTAATTAATCCTAATGTTCCTCTTTTGATTAAATAAATCATTCTATTTAATCCTAAAGTCATCTCCTTTAAATTTAATAAATTAACCTTTATTTGGTTTAAATCTAACACCATCCCTTTTAATTAAATATAATGCATCAATTTCCTCCCATTTGATTTAAATAAATCCAAAAATTTAAATCAAATGTCAAATCAGCTAAATCCCCATCTAAGTTAATTAAATCCTAATCAACTTTAATCCTAATCCATCAAACCATCTAGATTTTGTAACTTGCACAATAAATCAATTTATTTGATTTATTAATTCTTCTATTTCATTCAAAAAAGGGCATCTCAAGTGGAATATTCCTCCATTTTGAAATCTCCCTCCCAAAAGGACTTGTCCTCCAACTTGGCATTTATGAGCTCTTACATGTCTCTTACACAAGTCAACTTGGCATTAACTCTCTTCTTTCATCCCCTCTAAACATGTCATTTCATCAAATTCAAATTTCAAACTTGCACATTGATCAAAATGTGCTCAATCTTCACCCTCTCACATGTTGACAAGTGGCACTTTATCATTGTATCATCTTTAGTCCCACATCCTCCATATTTTGCATTCTTAAATCCTTATCTCTTATAAATAGAGGTCTTCTCTATTTGTTTTAGAGGAGCCACAATCAATGTAAAATCATTATGCTCATTTTGAGGAGAATGAGAGCCAAAGTTATCATCTTTTGAATCAAGTTCATCCATCTTCATCCATTCTTATCATTTCTTAGCTAGGTTATGCATGAATTCAACCAAGGAGCATCAATCTTTATCATCAAATCATTACCAAAATTACAATGGATTGGGAAAGGTCCATTTTCCACATGAAAATGACACCAATCCTCCCATGGGATTGAGAGTTGGGTCATCTAAATAAAATTTAATAGCTTCTTTCATTGTGTTCTTCATTTATTTCTTATTTTGATGTTTCTAATGAATTGCATGGGGAATCTTAGTTCTAACTTGCATATGGATCTAATGCTGTATCCATTTGCGATGTTATGCAGGTCGAGGATTGGGGTTCATAGAACCTAGACTAATCCATTCCTTTAGAGATCACTACTACATTAAGATGCTCCATATCCTCTTCTATTGTACATTTTTTAGAGAAGATGTCTTGAAAGTGTTCTCTATTCCATCTCAACAATTTTTTCTTAATGGCCTTCGGGTTAGAAGCCACACAAAACAATTTTGATCCCAAAAACTATTCTTCTTTCCACCAATGATCTTTGAGGTCATATAAATCCTTGTCTTTCATCCATTTTTTTTTAATCTGAAGGGACAACTCGATGGTTTTGTCTCCCTAGTTTTACCCAAAATCATTGGGTAATGATCAGATCCTGAACATGAAATAATTTATGCCTTCAAAGTTTGGTTAAGAGTCGAAAGGTCTCCAAATACGAAAAGTCTATCCAAATTTTTTTCAATAAAACTAGACCCCAATCTCCTATTAGCCCATGTATATTGTTGGCCTCCTACAATGATTTAATAACTAAGCCCTTACATCCATGATTTAGAGATTGGACATCTAACCTGAATCGCTATTTCAATCATCATGAAGGTGCATTTAACTTGTCAACCCAGGGATGTGAACTTGAAATGGGTCAGCATAGTTTGTGCACTAGGAATTCAAAGTAGCCATTTCGTTCTATAACTAGGGAACACACAATGCTAAAAGTAAATTTCTTGGAAGGGAATACCATAAATACCACTCATCAATCAACAACTACATCAAACTAAAATGCAAAATAGTAATGAAAATCTAAGCAACAAGCAAGGTACTACTCCATCTACTTTGGCTGCAGGAACAATCACATAATGAAATTCTAGTGGCTGGAGGAACAATTGGTGCTAGATTTATAACTAATTACTAAACAAAAAGTAATACTAAACTAATACTAAAGTAAGAAGATAGATTACTCACCAGGTGGCCCCCTTTGGATAAGTATCCTCTAAAACTAATGAGAAATTAGATGCTCGAACTTAGAACTTTATTTTATTCACTGTAAATCATGAGTACAAAAGATTAATGTATCTGTATTACTAAAAAACTTGAGAGTGCAAGTACAATATCAAATTGTACAACCTCCTGAGGAAGGAGCATAAAATCTTTATTTATACTATTAGCTAGACAAGGCAATCAACTCCATGACTGGGAGGATGCTATTTAGTGAAAATAGAGAAAGTGGAGTGGTGGCGGTTATGCATGCATGGAATCTGCTCAGACATGTAGGTCCAAACACAGATTTAGCAAAGCAGTAACACCCACGTCTACTCAATCATTAAAGTCCACTACAAGGTGGTTACATTTGGTTGCATGAGGAATATTCTGCCATCAACCTCCTTTAACCTTGAGCGATTCCTTTGTTGGACATTATGGCGCATGCCCAGCTGATGGTGCCTTCCTCAACTTAGCATCCTCAAATTAAATCTGCATGGCAATGTCAGTACGCACAATAACTACACATCTATAACCACCTTAAAGAACATTCATTAACCACATGTAAAATCAATATAGATAATCCACATAATATGCCAATGTCATTAAAACTTGCAAAGATATGATTAAGCCCAATGTCTATGGTTTGAGTGAAACATTATGAAAATATCAGTATTTAACATCAAAGTCCATGACAACTATTAGTAAATAAACTATAGATTCTATCCAAAATTGTACCAAAAACTAGGCCCATCATTCCCCCCAACGTAACATTTTGTTGGTCCTCCAGCAGGGGAAGGGTTATTCTTCTACTTGATCAAAGCTCTGAAATTTGCAACTAATAGTTGTCCAACATCAATGGTTGTTGTGCATGAATCAAGATCCTAATAGAATCCTCCTAATTTGTCAAATTTGTTCCATCTCTATTTTTCTGCAGCAATGTCAGGGGAAGCCAAAATCACCCCTTCGTTCTCCTAATCTGAATATTCCTATCAATCCTTTTTAGTGCTGTAGCATAATTGTGGATGGAATGGGTTTCAGCCTATTTCAGCTCACCAGTTAGGCTATTTCATCTTTGTGATAGACATCTTCTCATAGTTTCCTTCTTTGTTGCTATCTTTACCTCATACTCACTATAAACTTCCTCAATCCAAGGCATAATCCTATTGCCATAACTAGGTCTAAGAAGCATTTTGTGCCATTCTCTGTAAATATCCCTTGGGTTGCTTGATTCAACCTTAATGGGCAGAGGGATGTTAGACTCCAATTGCTTATAAGCCCCATGTTGTTGTCTCCAACTAATCTCATTTTGTACCCAAGACATAAATGCCCTTAATTGGACATCCCTAACATAAAACAACAAATTCCAATCATGGTCTTGAGTTACAGCATAATTAAGCAATAAAGCTCACACAACAAATTCTTCATTTCGGGTGAGGTAATCCTATAAGCATTGAAAAATTAATTAAGGGTGTCAATAGAAGGATTCAAACCTGAGGAAATACTTGACAGCTTAAAAGAGAGATATTTCTCTTTTAGGTGCAAAGCATAGACCCTTGGAGGGGTCCTACATTCCAAAATATATGGTACCAAGGTTGCTATATCATCCACCCTCTGCTTTAGAGTGGCAATTTCTACATCCTTATCTTCAATCTCCTCATCCCTCTTTTGAATTTCCTTCTTCAATTTTTGTTTTTCCTTTTTCTATTATTCCTCCCTCCTTTGTATTTCTTTCCATAAATTCAAATTTTCCATATGTACTATAAAATTAGAAGGATTATGAATTCCTACCAATGTTTTTGTCGATGGTGGCTCCTCATATAGCACTATCTACATGGACTCAGGCTGTCTAGTTGTCTCTGACTGTGGGGGTGCTATTTCTTATCCCACTTCTTGCTGCAGTGGCTCTCGTTCTTGTTGTGGCTACAAGAAATCTTGCTCTAGTTCTAGCTGTTGCTATAGAATTTTTGCTCATACTACAAGAAATCCTAATTTTCCTCAAACTCTTTTGCAATGTTAGCAGGATCGGCCAGCCTTATATTTTCTAATCTCCCAAATATGTCTTCTTCTTTGACATTCTCCTACCCCATTGGAGCTTTAGGGTCCTCATGTGATGTATCACTAGGCTTAGGGCTTTCCTGTGGAGGTGTACCAAACGCTAGCCTAGTTGGTCTTGATTTCTTGGGAGGTCTCTCATAGTTTTCTTTGGCTATAGGATGAACAGTGTTAGCCTTCCCCTTCTTAGAACTTGACACCTTTCTTTCTGTCAGTTGTTTTTTATCCTTCCCTTTCTCATTTTTACTTCTCTCATCTGTGCCCTAGTTTTCATCAAGGTGCCAAGTGGAATGTCGTCATCAGAATCTGAGGAGGAGCTTTCTTTTTCTGAGTGCTCTATTCTAGAAGAACTAATTTCTATGGTTTCTTCTGCTATAGGAGGATTCACACTAGAGCCAACACCAGAGGTTGAAGCACCAAGAGCGGCTTCATCTGTACTCAATCTCCTGCTAGACCTACGGGGTTGAGGTAAGACCCTAGGTTGCAAGTGCTCAGGTCTAATTTGATCAACATTTATAATTTCTTCCTAGGTCATTCTAGATACATCTTGAAAAGACTTCTCAACTAGCAATTTAATCAGACAATGGTAGGAAATAGAATTATCCCTATCTTTATGGGTCTCTGCCACCATGATTGAGAGAAGATTGTATAGCACATTAGGCACATTCATCCTCCTTCCATGCCTCATGTGATTCAAAATCTTGAAGTGCACAAAATACAAATTTGACTAGCGACCCTCATAGGTGATGTATTTGATAACATAAATGACTATCTACTTCCATGACTTAGGCAGAGACATTCTCTTTGCACCCTATTTATCTATGCTCAATGGGGGGTCATTTGGCTCTATAATTTTGGCCTAGTTGATCTGACATCTTTGGAAGCAGGGTAATTTTCACCATCAACAAGTAACCCTATAACCTATGTAATTCTTTCCTCAGTTGCCACAACTTCCAACCCTTTTATTGTGGCTTTTCTTTCAGAAAATGTTTGGGTGAATTTAAGGGCAATGCTTTCATCAAAGCCATCCAGCTTCAGGAAGTAATCTAGCCATCCACAATTTCTAAATTTGGCCAGGCATTGTGTATCCTGCAATAGAACATCATGTACCATGGGTTCATTTCAAATTAACCTACCTCCCATTGTCTGCAATCAAAAAAATGCTCTGTGATTTCTTTCTTTCAATTCTATCCGAAAATCAAGTTCACCTTCCTATAATACCTGCTAAATTTTTAGTGCCAATATCAATTGAATTTTACCTTTCTTTTGTTCACCTTTTTGCTTGCAACTCAAGATTATGACATAGTCAATAATGGCAAAAAAGGAGTGATAAAGGAGAATTATGATGGGAAGAAATGGTGGTTGTAGTTAATGTCACTTCACACATGCAAGCCGTCCTCTCACTCAAATTTCAAATTGGCTCATTTTGAATTTTCTGATGTAGCCTAGCATAAATTGACACATGGGCAATATATTTGCATCTTTTTCTTTCCCCCCAACCTAAATTTGGTCATGTCTGCACATGTAAAATGGGAGTGGTGATTTGACAGGGAGTAATGACATGTTATGTGAACGTTTATACTAATGTACAATGATTAAATGAATGCACTTAAAATATGATTAAAATATAGTAATTAATGTGCACATACCTAAATGTGTGGAGGATTTGTTGCAAAGATTGTGGAGAAAGTACTGCTCACCTTTTAGAGGAATAAATAGAGCAATTAATGAAGATGAAGTGGAATGAGGTGAGGTGGAATGAAATGATGGAAGAGAGAGAAAGGTGGTGATGGATGGGTGAATGAGTGGATGGGTGAAGAAATGGACCTCCATAAGAGTGGAAGTCTTTATTATGATAAATATGTACCTTAATTAGCCAAAAGGAGGGACACTAGGTCCACTTACTTCGGCTGCAAGAAGCTCGAGCGCTAAATGTTGGGTGAATTGTTGTAGGAACTCTTCTTTGGAAGTTGTCTTGTGATATAATCTGAGGTGATGACCATTGACAAGTAATTTGAATCTAACAGGGTCAATGGTAGTAAGTTGAACAACTCCATTAGGAAAGACCTCAGCGATTTCATATGGTCCTAGACACCTTATCTACAATTTTTCTGTATTGTCCTAATATCTTGAGTCATATGCAAAGATCCAATCTCTTGGTTGGAATTTCTTGTCCTTGATAAATTTGTCATGCCACTTGATTCTTTGATTCTGCACTACCTTTGTATGTTGCAGGGTTGCTCTTCTTATCTCATCCAAAGCATTTAGCTACATGATTCTTTCTCTCTATGCCTTAGAAATATCCATCCCCAAATCTATTGCAGTTTGAAGTCTTATATTCAAATTAAATGTGCATCATAACTCTCTTTGCATACAACAACTCAAATGGAGTGAAGCTTGTAGTTATTTTCTAGGCTGTCCTATAGGGCCAAACAACTTCTAGCAATCTGTTTTCCCAATCCCTTCGATGAATAGCTACCATTTTGGTCATAATGGCTTCAATTTCTCTGTTGGTCAACTCAACTTGGCCATTAGCCTAGGGGTGATAAGGAGTAGACTTCCCGTGCCTTATGTTGAACTCCTTAACTAGTGTTACAAAAAGGGTTGATCTGAATTGAGCCCCTTGATCAGTCACTATTTCTCTTGGGACTCCATATCTTGTGAAAATCTCCTGATAAAGAAATTTTGCAACCTTGTTATCTCTTGCATGCTTCAAGGCCTTAACTTCTACCCACTTTGTCACATAATTAGTGCATACCAATATATAAGACTTACCATTTGAAGGAGGGTCAATGGGTCCCACAAAATCCAATCCCCACTTGTCAAAGGAAGTGATTACTACCTAAGGGAAAAGTGACATATCATCAAATCTGGTTGGTCTGCCCATTCTTTGGCATCTATCACATTTTTTGGTATACCTTCCTGCATCCTTGTGGAGTGTTGGCCAGTAATATCCTGTGTTCAAAATCTTCATTGTTGTCCTCTTGGTTGCAAAGTGTCCTCCACATGGTTCATTGTGACATGCATGAAAAATGTCATATGTATCATCTTCTCTCACACATCTCCTCATGACATGGTCTAGTCCAATATAAAAGAAACATCCAACAATCCAAGAGAAAGGAAAATATTTTTCAATGAGTTCCTTTTTCTCTTTTGGAGAGAAGTGAGAAGGAACTCTACCTATGACCAAATAATTGGCTATGTCAGCATACCAGGGTGTTTGTATATGGAGGGATAATAGATGCTCATCAGGAAAAGAGTCATCTATGGGCTGATTGTCTTTTGATGTAGTCAGCCTTGAAAGAAAATCTGTAACAACTTTGGCCTTTCCTGGCTTATCCACAATTGTTATATCAAACTCCCACATCAACAATAACCATCTTACCAACCTACCTATGATCAAAGGTTTATTCATGAAATATCTAATGGATGCATGATCAGTTTGCGCAAAGATTTGGTAACCTATTATGTAATTTCTAAATTTTTTCAATGCATAGATTACTACCAACATTTCTTTCTCTATCATTGTATAATTGAATGTAGCTTCTTGTAAATTTTTGCTGACAAAGTAAATGGCATTTTCAACAGCTCCTTTTTTCTATCCTAAAACTTCTCCTATGGCATAATCTGATGCATCAGTATGGATGTGGAAAGGAAGTTCCCAATTAGGTCCTTTGAGTATAGGAGCATGAGTCAAAGCTATCTTCAAGTTAGAAAATGCCTTGTCACAAGCTTTAGCCCACTAAAATTCAACATCTTTAGTGAGAAGAGTATATAATGGTGTTGCTACCTTGTTGAAATCCTTGATGAAATACCTATAATATCTTGCATGACCCAAGAAACTCCTAACATCCTTCTGTTTTGCAGGTGTGGGTAGATTTGTGATTACCTCAATCTTTGTGGGATCTACTTGAATTCCCTTGTGGGAGATGTAGTGGCCAATAACTACACCTTCCTCCATCATCATGAAGCATTTTTCACTATTTAAGGACAAGTTTTGGTCTTCAAATATCTGTAGGACTCTCTTAAGATTTTCCAATGCTTGATTAAAATCAACACCATAAGTGGTAAAGTCATCCATATAAATTTCCATGCAATCATGAGAAATCTCTGAGAATATGCTAATGACTGGCATCTAAAAAGTTGTAGGTGCATTGCATATAATCCCAATCAGATTACCTAATAGGCATAGGTCCCCCATGGATAGGTAAATGTGGTCTTCTCCTGGTCCTCAAGTGCAATTTGGATCTTGTTGTAGCCGTTGAATCCATCTAGAAAAGAAAAGTATTGCTTTCTTGCAAGTGTGTCCAAAACTTCATCAATGAAGAGTAAGGGAAAGTGGTCCTTCTTAGTGGAAGCATTAAGTTCCCTGTAATCAACACAAACTCACCATTTCCCTCCTTTCTTGGGCACAATCACTAATGGAGACACCCACTAACTATCTGAAATGGGGTAGATAAATCGCGCATTTCTGCAGTTCCCCTTTTACAATTTCTCTTAGTGCAGGGTTAATTCTTCTTTGTGGTTGTCTTACTGGGGTGCAATTGTTTTTGATGTAAATTCTATGTGTACAAAGTTTAGGGTCCAATCCCTTCATATCATGTTAATCCCACACAAATGCATGTTGATTGGTCCTTAATAAGTTTTCCAATAATAGTTGTTCTTCACTTAACTTACTATTAACATTCAGATATTTTCCTTCTAACACATGTACTTGTGTAGTTAACTCTATCATAGATGCTTCATTAACACATGGTACCTTTAGTTCATATGGCAACAATGTATGAGACATACCTATTGCTACAGGAAGCCTGTCTGTAAGAACAGTGGTTGTAGGAACAATAGGAAGAAGTGTCTTGACTGGAGTAGTAGAATGAGAAGATGATGCTTCCTCCACTTCATAATGGTTTTGAATGATGTTAGCCAATACTTCATCCTCATCTTGGAGCTGCATGAAAGAGCTTCTTCCTAGCATCATAAGTTGTGCACCATAGAATTAACTTCCTCGGCCTCTTCACTGACATGTGGCCATATGGGGCTATCTTCATCATGAGATGGCTAAGCACGAGGATAAAGAAAAAGATTTTTAGTGCTCCTCCCATCTGAAATGGTCATTTCACCTAACCGACATCCAATTTATGCATCTGCAGTTGCTAACCTAGGCCTTCCAAGAATAATGGGATACCCGCCTAGTGTGGCTTTAGGAGAAAGAATCGTAAAGTCTGTAGGGTACTCCCAGGAGTCTAAAACTACCACAAGATCCTCCACTACACCATCAGGCTTAACAGTAGAGCTATCAACAAGTTGCAAGATAGTAGGAGTAGATCTCTTTCTTGAAATGTTTAGTTGTTGCAGGATGTCTTTGGTCATTACATTTATTTTTGCCTCTAAATCAATCATAGCATTCTTTACTTGGACCCAATTTATAACAACTACTACCACAGGACTACATGGGTCATTATACTTGGGGATAGTTACTTTTCCTAGCATGATGTTAGCTAGTTGTCCTACCACATGAACTATACTTGGGTCGTTCTTTTTCCTACTTGGCTTCTTGAGGCATGCTTCCTTGATTACCTTTCCATAGATTGGAACATACTTTATGGCTTGAAATAAAGGTATTTGGACACATATATGCTTCAGTTGATCCAAGATATCAAAAGTTGTATCCTCCTTTTCTTCCTTCTTCTTGGAAACTTCCAATCTCTGAGGAAATGGTGGTTCTTGTTTAGTTTACTTGACTTGGACTGGTTCATGATTTTTAGATACACTTGGTTGAATGAGATCATTCATAGGTTCCTCCTCCTCTTCCATAGGAAGCTCAGTGATAATTTGCTTGGAAGGGGTTGGTAGAGTAGTTCCTAAACGCAAGTGGATGTCACTTACACTCACAACATATAGACTCACAACATATATAAGGAATTGATTTGAATCAATAGAGTATGCAGGCTGCTGCTATGGTTTGTTATTTGGATTGGGTGTGGGATGAGCTAGTAGCTGAGTAGGTTCAGGTGCATTTGAGCTTGGATTAGCAGGTGGAGGCATTATAACAGGCTACTAGAGCTAAGAAGGTGGTTTCATGTATTTGACCACCAGTACTCCAATTTCTCTATTTTCCCTAAATGGCATCCTCCCAGTCATGGAGTTGACTGCCTTGTCTAGCTAATAGATTTGATGAACCTGCGAAGAGAAGAAGAAGAAGATCCACATCCCTTTGCTGATGCATTTCTTGTATGCCATTGCTATCCTCCTCTCCATTGATTTGTTTGCTACCAATTTATTGGAGGTGGTTGCCAATGCCCTTAAAATTACTGCCAATTCCCTTGAGGTTGCTACCACTGGGGTGGAGAACTTTGATGATTGGGCCAAGCATTTGGAGGGTTACTCCAAGGATGTGGTGGATATCCTCCATAACTGGTTGGATATGGGGGCTTCCATTAGTTACCAGATGAATAGGAATTAAAATATGGACCAACATAAGATAGTGGATCTGGTGGCATACCTTGTCTTGGAGCCCAAGGATTTCTTTTTACAACATAGTAGACTTGGTCTTCTTCAATCTAGATTGGCTTGAACTCAGGTGGAATTTGTTTTCTTTCAAGATTAGCTACCATCTTACATCTATAGTCCCTCTTCTTTTGTCTGTAGTGGGGGAAATATTCTGTCAACAATGCCTCTACCTCCTCTTTCTTCTTCTTGGCATGAAGTGTATCTAGATGAGTAGCTAGATTATTTATAATGTCTTGCTTGAAGTTTGTCAACAAATGAGTAATATCCATTATTGAAACTCCATTGGTAGTTGACTTACCTATGGAAGATTGGTAAGCTCTTCCTTTTTTGAAGATTTCCTAGAGTAATTCTGGCATATTTTCTTGATATCCTCCCAAGGAACTTGGGAGATATCTCCTCCTCCCATGAGGTCCAAGGCATCAGTGTAGCTATCATTGATTCCTCCCAAGAAAAACAACTTTTGTGAGTCTTCATTAAGTGTATGGTGTGGATATTTTTGTAGGAAAAATAGAAACCTTGCAATGTGATCCTCCAGGCTATCATCTTCCTTTTGTTGCATCCTAAAAATGTCACCTCCTCTCATGTCATTGCCCTTGCAATATTCCTCGTATTTCTCAAGGAATTTTGTCTTCATGTCTTCCCAAGTTTCCACAGTATCTCTGCCTAAGCTCATGAACCATCTTAATGCAACCTCTTTCAGAGTGGTAGGAAATAGCTTAAGCTTATGGAAATTAGTAGTACAATCATAACTCCTGTAGAGTAGGTCAAACTCAAACAAAAAAGTATCAGGATCTTTTGTGACAATCCCATAAAACTTGGGGAGTGTTGAAGCAGGGATGTTCTTGATGTTGTCAACTTTATTGTGATGGGAAATGGGGAAAGGAAAAGATGGTTGGTTAGGTTTGTTCCTATTTGCATCACCCATTCCTGCTTGATCTAGTTCCAAAGCAAAGGGGTTCTCAAGTTGATTTTGGTCTTCAGAGGAGACTTTACAGCTAGTTAGATCAAGAAATGCATCATCAAAGGGATGTGGATCTTCTTCTTCTTCTCTTGGTAGGTTCATCAAATCTATCAACTAGAAAAGGCAGTCAACTCCATGACTGGGAGGACGCCATTTAGGGAAAATAGAGAAATTGGAGTGGTGGTGGTTACGCATGCATGGAATCTGGTAAAAAATGTAGGTCCAAACACAAATTTAGCACAATAATAATGTCCATGTTTTCTCAATCATTAAATTCCACTACAAGGAGGTTACATTTAGTTGCATGAGGAATCTTCTACCATTGACCTCCTTTGACCTTGAGTGATTCCTTTGCTAGACATTATTTCACATGCCTAGTTGGCGACGCCTTCCTTAAATTAGCATCCTCAAATTAAATCTCCATGGAAATGTCAGTACACACAATAACTTCACATCTATAACAACCTTAAGGAACATTAATTAACCACATGTAAAATCAATATAGATAATCCACATAATATGCCAATGTCGTTAAAACTTGCAGAGATAGGATTAAGTCCAATGTCTATGGTTTGAGGGAAACATTATGAAAATATCAACATTTAACATCAAATTCTATGACAATTCTAGCAAATAAACTATAGATTCTACCCAAAATTGGACCAAAAACTATGCTTATCATATATCTCCCCTGCTCTATCTCTATCTCTAAAAAGTTGTTCCTTCTGAACCATTCCTTGAAGTCAGGATGAGCCTATCCCATCTCTTGAATACCTCCAAATTTCTTTGAGGGATGGAGGGTAGAACTAAAGTCTCCTCATATAATTATTTGTTTGGATGAATTGGAAGATACAAAATTATCTAATTCAACCCACAACTCTCTTTTTCATACTAGCAATGGGGCCATAAACTTTGAATACAATGAGCTTCAAGCTAGAATTCACACTTCCAATGTTTCCAACCATCCAACACTTTACTATAACCAATACTTCAAAATCAATAAGAATCCTCTTCCAAAGGATAGCCAACCCTCCAAAAGCCCCTTTATCTTGAATGGCTTCACCATTCCAATTGCCAAGCTTTCTTGCGTATATTTGCAAGTCATCTTTGGTCATTTTTGTTTTCTGCATTAATACAATATCTGCATTACTAACAAAACAATGACACTTGACCAAGTGCTGCTTGTTAGGGGCATTAAGGCCCCTAACATTCCACATTAAGATCCTCATGGCTCTCGAGAAGGGGGTTTCCCTTCCTTGGAGCAAAGAGATGTAATTTTAGCTTGTCCTTCAGCCTCCCCATATTTCATTCTTAGTACTTGAAGATACTTCCTACCTCTCCTATTTCGAGATATTCTCCCACAAACTGGATATTTAATGTTAATTTCATTATGAGAAATGCCTAAATTTGTGTCTGGTTCTAAAACCCTCTCTTCTTGGTTCTCTTTAGTTACTCTAGCCTCATTCTCGCAGGGTTCTAACTCATCCAATTCCAAGATCTTTTTAATAATTCTTTGTTTCTCTATCTGATCCTCTTCATTTCCTTATCCTTAGAAGTGGATAAATACCCAAGAAATCATTGATGGCTAAAACCTCTTTTTCAGCCTCACATCTACCACTTTTGTGATAGATCGCCAAGCTTTGTGATAGACCTTCTCCAACCTCATGGTTTTTCAAATGACTTCTAGGAGATATTAGGTCGCACTGATCATTGTTTCCATGAGTTACTTCTTCACCATTAATTTCATTGACAAAATTATCATCCAGATTCTACAACAAAAGGGCCAATATGTTGTCACTAATTTCCTTTTCCAACACCTATGTTTCTATCATTAGGTTTCTTAGCTTTTCAAGGCATTCTAATTTATCTGAGTTTCCTTTAGGGTTTATTTTTTCCTTAACTTTTGTGGTTTGATTCTTAAGGAAATCAATGTTTCTAGATGTCTCTTTTCCTACTTGTACCCCTAAATGGCTATCATCTCTTGTGATTTCCCCATGTGGTGTCTAATGAGGCCCTTATCAAGCCTTCCTACATCTCCTAGGGAAAAGTCAACTACTTTGCCAACCCCTTTTGAGAAACATGCTATATAGACATTGCTCAAGATGCATCTTCCCCCTTTGGTATCAACGAGCCATTCCCCTTTATTGGTGAGTATCTCTAGACTATCTAAAAATCTTAGCTCAATGTTCAGATCGACCAAAATTTTAACTACCTTTGACTTTTCAAAGAAGAATTCTTCTTCAAAGCCAATGAAGGTCCCTAGGTGTTAGAACATAATATTATTAGGGGTAAAACCCTTATAATATGTAATGCTCTTATTATAATGCCTTAAAATCATTTATATTTCTTGTAAATAATTAATAAATTAATGAACTATTAAATAGTTCTTAATTTATTAATTATGAACAATGTTGTTATTGAAAAGGTACGGTAACTGCCCTTTCGGGTAGTTTTCCAACCTTTCTCCCTATATTTAAGGGAGGATTCCTCACCATTTGATGGAATGAAAAAAATATATATATAGGAGAAAATTACACAAGGCCTATAGAAGTTTGAAGATGAGTATTCCTAGGTTATGTCTATTTTCTAATAAATGATTTTGTAAGTGTTCTTATAATAAAAAATATTGTAGACACGTAAAATGTACTAATTGACATTGTGCACCTGATCCTAACTACTAACATCATTTCATCCTAAATCATCCCTTGGTCTAATCATTTAATCAAATTCCCCTATTTGATTAAATTCATCAATTTCCTTCCCTTAGTTAAATAAATCATTTTATCTAATTAAGTCACTCTTTTATTAATTAAATCAATCCATCTTATCTAATTATCCCTATTTAATTAAATAATTAGTTTTATTTGATTAAATCTCTAAAGTCTATCTATTAAATTAAATAAATTAAAACATTATTTAATTTGATCTAACATCGTCTCTTTTAATTAAATAAATCAAAATCTTTAATTAATTAATCTCTTATCACATTCTTCTCATTATTTGATTTAAATAAATCCTAAAATCTAAGTCAAATAAGTCACATCATCTAATCTCCTATTAAATTAATTGACCCTTGATTAGTTTAATTCCAATTCATGTCCCATCCTCTACCTTTTCCCACTTGCACATGAAAATGGATTTAATTGATTTATTAAATCCTCTATTTTCCTCAACAAGGCATCTTTGGGAATATTCCTCCAAGTTTGAATTCAAATTCCAAGTTGACATGTACATCCAACAAGGCATTTACTCCATCTTACATGTCCTTTGCCTTGATCCAAGTGGCACTTATTTCATTTTCCATTCCCTCTTGCAAGTCATTTCAAAAAATTTGAAATTCAAAAATATGCATTTATTGGCACAATCCTCAAAACTTGCACATACTCCATCCACCCATAGTTTGACAAGTGGCATCTTGCCATTGGATGAATTTAAGTCCCAAATTTCTCAAATTGGGACATTCATTCATCTTGGCATTCTATAAATAAAGTGCTCATATCCTCATTTTATCATCCACAAATTCTGCAAAGTTACCATGCTCAAATATCTATCAAATTCCATCCATCAATCTTGAATCTTAGCTAGGTTATGCAGGTTTTTAGCTTGGAGCACTCAATCTTCATCAAAAAAGTGGATCAGTCATCAATCATCATCAACACATATCAATCTTGCATCATAGGAATTGGGAAAGGGCCAATTTTCACATCAAATTGACACCAATTCCCGCATGGGATCATGAGTTTGCAAATTTAAATTAGGATTCAATCTATTTTGTTGTTTTCATTGTGTTCTTCATTGTTTATTTTCCTAATTTTAGTTTTGTAAATGAATTTCATGGGGAATCCTTGTTCTTACTTGCAATCTCTAACTTAATGTGTTTGTTCTCATTGTTTTGTAGGTATTTGGATTGTGGTTCACACATTTGGCGCTAGAAGGAGGGATTGATATCATTTTTAATCATTTTTTTCACAAAATTTTGTGGTTTTGTCTGTACATAGAAAAATTCCCATGCTGGGAGCCCAACGTCACTGTTTTAGCATCACCGACTCTCCAGCATCACTATATAGCGCCGCTAAAAATTCAAACTCTGACGCTTTAGTCATCCCACCTAATTTTTTTGAATTTAAATTTTAAACAGCGACGCTGAGCAAAAGGGAAACAAAATCGAGCTCACTGGTCTGGGCACAGAGCACCGCTGACTAGTAAGTGGCACTATACAACATCGTTGAGAAATCAAACTGTGACACAATCACGGGTTGTGTCACTAGCAGGGAGTAAAAAGTTGAAATTTTATTTTAGCACGTGCTTTTTGATAGATGATAATTTTATCTTTTGTTTTATGCTTTTTAACCTCTGTGTTTTGAAGAATCTGATTGGTTTTCATTCTTGTAGGTTAGATCAATTGAAAATGAAAGAGGGAGAAGCATGATGATAGTATTTCGCCAAATCAAAGTGTTTTTAAACACTTTAGTGTTTGCTTAACACTCTTAGGAAACTGTTATTTCTTTATGCTTAGGACACTAATTTCATTTGGGTTTTAAAAATAATCTTTTCAATTTTTGCAAAGGGTTTAAAATGAACATTAGGACTACAACTTACTAGAGTTTGTTTTTTTGGTTAAAAATTTAACAAAACAACTCTCATTTGTCCTTTGGTGCTTTAAAAAGAATTCATTACTGCTTTGTGTGATCTAAAATGAACATGTTCTATTTTTTTTTGTGAGGGACTACTTGAACTAACTTTATTGGAAAAGGATGTATGCGCTTCTCTCGTGCTTTATAGTGATCTTGAGAATCAAAAGGCTTTTTTCGTGATTTTAGGTTGAGATAAAACAATCACCTCCACACTTCATTTTGGGTTTAAGAATTGAGAAAAATATTGTGCGAGTGTGAGTGGGGCATTATTGCGTACATTCTCTCTCTTTGTTGGAAACAAAGATTGATCGAGTTACATATATTATCTTTACTCGCTTTTGTTTATCCTAGAGGGCCTGCCTTGGGGAAAAAGTACTCACCTAAGGGAACGACTCAACCGGTAACACTCTAAAGCCAAGAGTATTTCCAACTGGGATATAAATGTGGGTATTGGAGTAAACACCAATATTACACGGTTGGCTCTGACAAGATGGATCCGAAAGGGGACTCTTGTCGTATGGGTCAATCTCCACGAATGGAAAGTCCTAATTAAAACCCATGTTTTAGAATTGCCAAAATCCTTTGATCTATTTGTTGGTGCAAGAACGGTCATTCTAAAGCCACCCCACACTTTTACGGTCTTTTTATAGAAATTCAAAGCATGCCATGGAAGTTTCATGGGTGTTGATGCTTGGCTGCCCCGATTGACGTTAATGAGCCATGGAGGGGAGCCAATGGGGTCAAGCATCTAACCATTCGCTAAAGATAAGTGTAGTTGGACTTGTCCAAGTGGGAATCCAACAAATATTGTCTTACACATCCATAGGTTTGTACTTATTCGTGGTTTCAAAATGCTATGCTTGTTTGAAAACATCTTGGAAACAAACACTTAAACTTCATCATCAAAATTTCAAACCCTTTAGGAGACAAATACCATTGACTCAATCCATATGTTATTGCTTGCCCTTGGGATTTTATCCTTAGAGGTTTATAAATATTGGATTACATCTCAATTTTTTTACTAGAGTTAAACAATAGGTAACCCTTGCCTTGAGTTCATCGAATTTCCACATAGCATATTTTGTGGGATTTGAAGAAATTGAGACATTGGAAATTTAGTTTGGAAAACCTAATTAAAGAAAGTGTTTGTGGTAAAATAAAGTCACTAAGCAAAGCTAAACAAAATGAACTCCCATATGTGTTGAAACCTTACGATTTTCAAAGAAGTCAAATCCCAAAATGAAAGTCATTGGTTCAAAAAACCAAAAAGGTATGTTCAAATTGAATCATTCTTTGGTTATAAAGGTCTATAGAAGCATTGTGTGTTCTTCAATACCTAGGTCTAGGCAAACAAAGTGTCTTTTTTAGGTTCATATTAGGATAAAAAGAAATCAAAATCTTTTTCACCCATCCTTCAAACATCAAAATAAAAATCATCTCACTATCACCTTTTGAGAAATCTTGAAATCATCCTTCATGCTAGGCTTTTTGGCAAAAAAAAAAAAAAATCAAATCCTTGAGATAAAATCCTTGAAATATTTATCAAATCATCTTTGGCTAGGTATGTGTAGATGCATCCTTTTTCATATGCTTAGTCAAAATTATCAAATCATCTTGTTTAGCTAAGTATATGTGGATGCATCCTTCTTCATATGCTTGGTTAAACTATTATCTTGTTTGAATAGGTGTGGGTAGATGCATCCTTCTCCCTACACATATTCAAATTATCATCCTTTGAGAAAATATACCCTTTAGATAATCATCCAACATCTTAGGGTCCATTTGTTCAAAATCAAAGCAAAACAAAATCAATCAATCAAGGGCAATCGCAAAAGGAAAATCAAAATCAAAATCTGAAACATATACGAAAGTCCTAAAAGCCTAGTATCTCCTTCAAGATTTATCAAAAGATCAAAACATCCACATCATCCATATCTTGCATCATCATCATATCACCAGGTGCTGCCACAATAATGGGTTACACTTTTTGGGACATCCTGATTTTTGCCTGAAATCACATATTTTTAGAAAATACAATGATTTATGACTTTAAAGGTTCCATTTAAATTATTTTAATTAAAGAGGGATTGATCAAACCCCCTTGGATAGAACCTTGTTAGATTTAAACCTTACCTATAATCGAGTCTCCTCTACACCTATCAAAATGCTAATAAAAAACCACTTTTGATTTACCTTTTGGGTGATCAAATTAATTCATTTAAAATTTATGTTTTGTAAGCCCGTAACCCTTATTATAAGCTTCCCAAAAAGTACAATTTTAAATTTGTTTAATTTGATTATTATATTTATTTTTTATTTCTTGTGAATGTAGTATTTTCAATGAACATTAAGTTCTTTATTTCACACATACAAAAAAATAGAAAAATAGTGAAAAAAATTTCTAAAAAATACATGTGCACTAGGTATTGATGTCCTTATTCCAACAAAAAAAGAATAAGTTAATTCAAATGAATACAAAAAAAGTTATGTGGACCGAAGTACACCTCTGTCCAAATTATAATTATGCTGACTTGGAAAATTAATTAAAAAAAATATATATAACAAAATATTATGAAAAAATATCCATTCCCTAGATATTGGTGTGAAAATTTTGTATTTTAAAAATTAGAATTGTATCCTATCTATAAAAAAAGTTACGTTGGCCGAAGTAAACATCATTTTTTTAAAATGTTGATTAATAGAAAAAATAAGTTATTAAAAATTTCATAAAATGATTCACAATGTTTTTTATTTTTTATTTTTTATTTAAATATAATTAGAATCTACATAAAATATCTAACAAATAACTAGTTTGATTCATCTTCAAAACCTTAATGGTTTAGCTGCTATAGGTGTAAGAAAGTGAATGTCTGGTGAAAAATCCTGATTTTAATGTTAAGTTTGGCCAAAAACTGTAACCCATTATTGTGGGATCAACCCTTTTTGATCCTTAAGATATCATAAAATTTTCTATTTTGTGCATAAAGTAAAGATCAATCCAAAGAATCAAGATATTCATCTCCCCTATTTTTGAAAATTGATCCTTGTTTTATGGTTCAAACTAGATCTCAATACAAGAAGAACATGGAAGATAAAAAAGAAACACCCACTTCAAGTGATCTAAGCCAAACAAATGTTGAAATGAATCCTGTCAAATCAAGCAATCCTTTGGCTATCTCATCATCCCAAAACCCACAAGAGGAAGCCCAAGGAGAAGATCTTACCTTTGGGATGTCACATGATGAAATAATTGAAATGCTCCAAAATCTAGAAAACCATAAAATCATCAACATCATGATGAGGCTTAACCCTTCACTATACATGCTTGAGCTAGCAAAACAAGGGGCCAAATTACCTTCAGATTTCGACGTGAGTAACATAGTGGAGAAATATTTACCATCGATGTCATCCACACTTCCCATCTCATCCACACCCCCATCCAAAAGTATCACTCAAAACATTCCACAAATCACATCTTTTGCTCCAACCCAACCCAATGTTAATAAGGGAAATGCATTTCTTAATGCTATTCAAACACACCATCTTGTTAACAATCAAAACTTGGATGCAAAAACCATATTGGAACAAAACATACCCCAAAATCCATTACACAAGTACGTTCCTCTCACTTCCATCATGATCCATCATCATTATCCTTCCCCGCAACACCTCTCCTCACAAATTCACAAGAGGAAGGAGACATGTTCAGACCAGGGGGCATTTTTGACACCACAACATTTTTGTAAGAACTCACATGCCTCACATTTCCACCTCTTCCACCATTTCCATCATCATCCACACCACTCCTTGGTTTGGGGCTCCCACATTTACCAAGTATCAATCAAACCAACAATCCAAATATCAATCAAAACATCACACAAAACTTGTCATCAATATTGAAACAACAGATGACAACTACAAAAGAAATTGTGACATAATCAACCACCCCCCTAACATCTCAAAGCATGGTTTCTCAAGGACCAACCACCAACATGACAACACCATTCATCACTCAAAGCACCAACACGACATCACCAATCATCACCACCACAAATGCCATTCCAAATCCATCACCACCCCCACCACCAGCAACTTCCAACATATCAAGCCAAAACCACATGGCATTGCAAGCAACTCAGCAAGCTACTTTTCAAAGGGGATTCCAACAAGTGCAAAAATAAAAAGCCGCACAATTAGCTGCTTAGCAATCCGCTGAAGCTACGCAAGCTGCTCAAGTTGCTCAAGAAGCCCAAGCCGCATTACAAGCGCAATAGGCCGCACAAGCCCAAGTGTTATTGTAACAACAAAAACAACAAGCCACTCAAGTTGCACAAGCCGCTCAAGCAGCCCAAGCCGCATTGCAAGCAGAAAAGGCTTCTCAAGCACAAATTCTATTACAAAAAAAAGCAGCACAAGCACAAGCCCAAGCACAAGCTCAAGAAAATGCCCAATATCAAGCACAACACGCACAAGCACAAGCAACACAAATGCAAGCATATCAACAAGCAATAAAGCAATATCAAGAGCAATAAGAAGCAACCCAATTGGCAGCCCAACAACAAGCACAACAACAAGCGTTGTTGGAACAACAAGCACAACAACAAGCACAACTACAAGCACAAATCTTAGCACAACACCAACAAGATCAACAACAAGTGTTGTTCCTACAACATTAGGTGGAAGCCTACCTAGCTTGGTAGAACATACACATACCATTGAACAACACATCAAACAACCCACCCATCCAACCCACAATCGAAACACCCCATAACACCTTCATCCCACCCACTGATCTACAAAATGATGTAATGACACAAATCAGGTTGCTCTTGCAACAAGTGCCTGATCTTCAATCAGGGTGAACAACAAAAACACCAAGCAACTTGTGTCCCTATCTAATTGATAGGATCCTAGTGATGAAACTATTCCCCAAGAGATTTGAGATCCCCAAGTTTGAAAAATATTGAGGGACAGGAAACCCTGAAGATCACATCAAGGAATTCCAAGTTCATTGCATGGAAGTCACATACGACGATACTTATCTGATGCAGCTATTTCCTAGGATTTTAGTGGGCCACACTATCGAATGGTTCTCTTGCCTACCTTCAGGCATTACGACATTCCAAGAAATTATAGATGCATTCATAAAAAATTATGCATGCAACATTGCAATGGATGTTAGTCTAGAAGAACACTCAGCTCTGAAACAAGGTAAGGGTGAATCATTCGCTTCATTCCTACAATGATGAAGATCCAAGGCCAATCGGAGCAAGTGGACCATGCTCGAAGAACAACAAGTTTGCACCATCATAACCAAGCTTGACGACCTCTTGGAATTTCATCTCAAGGTTCAAGGGATCACCACATATGACCAGTTGATCTCCAAGGTGCTCAACATCGAAAAATCCCTTATGACTCAACCTATAGGATCAACTTCATACCCCGAACAACAAAACAATTGCCCACCCTCCAATTACAATGATAAACCTCGCATGTGGGCAAGGAACAAAAATGTTACTAATTATGGTGTCGTCGATGCCAAGGTGGTCATTAGTGCCCCTCACCAAAATACACCCGCACCACAAATCCAAATCCAACACCAAAAAAATCATCATGCAATACAACAACCAAACAAAAATCCGACAATCAATAATCTCAATGATCAAAAGGGACCACCCCAACTCAATAAGAGTTATCCCAAGCGCAAGTACACTGCTTTGGGGGAACCACTTGAAGTCATAATGAAGAAGCTGATAGATGAAAAACTCATCAAGGCTCCTACCTTTGAGAATTACCAAGAATTGGATGTGAAACCTCCTTGGTATAATGAGAATCAAATCTATGAATTCCATAAAATCAAAGGCCATACCATGAACAGTTGCATGAGATTAAAAAACATAATTCAAGATCTTATCGATAAAAGAATTATAAACGTGGAAAAGCCTACATGAAAGCAAGATCTTAAGATATACATGAATCAGATGCCTAATCATGGCAACAAAGGGAATAACAATGATAAAGGGAAAGGCACCCACACAAACGTAAATCATGTGTATGAAATAGTCGTCGCCTCCCTAGATGAAAATTGCATGGTCATCACCATCAAAGGTGCCCATGCCAAACATTGTGGAGTCACCATAAGAGGCAGAAAAGTTACCATCGCAGGATCATCCCAGCCAAATAGAGCCCCTCCATATAAATTTTTCCCTAATGGCTACAATGTCCTAGATCAGTTCAAAAGAATGCTAGTGCAAATCTCCATCACGGAGTTGCTAAAAATCTCATCTACCCATAAGAAAATTCTTGAGGAAGAACTGGCTTCATCTACTATCCCTACATATCTTGATGTAGAGCAATTCCAAGCTATGGTTGGAAATATCATTACACCAAATCTCCTCACATTCTCCAACTAGGATTTCCCTGCCCAACCATCTCATAACCGTGCACTCCACTTGGAATCCATAGCACACAAAAGAAAAGTCAAAAGGGTCTTGGTGGATGGAGGTGTAGGCTTGAATATTTGTTCTCTCAACCTCATCAAACAATTGAAAATCTTAGAGGATTCTATCGATAAAGGAAAGGGTATCACAATAAGAGCATATGATGATCAAGAAAGATTGTCTCAAGGCACGATCAATCTCCCTATTCAAGTAGGACCTACCATCATGGAAACCACTTGTCAGGTCTTGGACCTTGACTTGCTATATAACATCCTCTTAGGATGACCATGGATTCATGTGATGAAAGCAGTAGCGTCAACTTTCCATCAATGTGTTAAATTTACACATGATGGACAAGAAGTTGATATCCATGGAGATCCCGAACCCTTCTATTGAAAAATCCTTGAAGGAAAGTACTATAAAATCCCCCAAGTACAAAAAAATGATGAGGTTCCATCTACACCATACATCGATCCTGCCACTCTCATATCCACTTCTACGATAGAGACACCTACCACTCCCACCATTCCTACCATCTCTGACATCAAGGTCATCATCCAAGATAACGGTTGTGGAAACTACAAGCTCCCTAATAATGATTTTGTGGTAGGAGAGTTACCACAATATCCTAGATGACGGGGACGTCTACAAATAAATGAAGCCTCCACATCCCAAACATCTCCTGTGGACTATCCCACCTTTACAAGATGGGGGGATCTTGGCCGAGAAGTTATTGAGGCCGATCCATCTCATATGATATATCAAGATGAAAGACCAGTAGCTAATTTACCAATGGATGATAGAAGTAAGGGTCTGCAAATGATGCTCGCAATGGGCTATGACATATATCAAAGACTTGGACAAAATGGAAATGGGCTTATAACACCTATCATTTCAGAGATGTGCCCTATAACAAATCTTGGCCTTGGATGTACCCCTTCAAGTATAACCATACGTGGTCGAAGTCATCCAATTAGAATGGTTAATAATCCTCCGTAGCCAACCCCAATAGAACTACGCTTACCAGTGTCTATAGGTAGAGTCATAGATAACTTTACATTTGATATAACCAGCATCTGTAGTAGTAGCGATGACGAGGATACCACGACCAACTTACCTAGGCTATTTGAGGATACCACTCTTTGCATGATTAGTAGCCTATCTTTTGAATTAGACCACCAAAATCATGAGATCCGTCTAGTATATCCCTAGCTCATTGACTACAACCAACGAGGACCACCAGTTCTTGATACACTCAAAAATGATGAGGCATTCTCATAATTCATGGGACTGCAGGATAACATTCCATGTGGGGATCATAAAGTAGGGTTCATAATGGAGTTAGATACACATGCCTATAATGGGGAAACGATTGAATCCCTCAATCGCAAAAGTGAAAAATTAAGAGTGAAAACCACACTGTGGCACTCTTCGACCAGAAAAAAGTAAAAAGAAAGGATGCATCCAATGGAGAAAACCTCTCCAAGGCACCTGAGGATGGGGGATTCAATCTTCCTATCAGAGCTCTTCATCAAGAAAAATTAGCAGTCCTAGTAGAAAAATGCAATCTAGGTAACCTAGGAATAGAGGCAACCCACACATCACATTCTATGCAGAGTCATTACTATTAGAGGAGCAAGAGATCCTAGCAACCTTCCTAAGAGAAAGACAGATAAAATTCGCATGGAGCTATGCTGATATGCCAAGACTTGATCTAAAGACCACGGTTCACCACTTAGCAGTATATCTAGAAGCCAAGCCTGTTAAACAAAAGCTTCAAAAAATACACCCTCAGATCACCTTATTAGTCAAAATGGAGCTAGAAAAGTTATTAGATGTAGGATTCATCCGACCGATAGATTATCCAGAATGGGTGTCAAACTTGGTACCTATTTCAAAACCTGATGGGAACATCAGAATCTACACAAACTTCAGAGACTTGAATAAGGCATGTCCAAAAGATGACTTCTCGCTTCCAAACATTGATATGATAGTAGACATGACAGCCAGACATGAAATGTTGTCACTAATGGATGGATTCTTAGGGTACAATTAGATCATGATAGCTAAAGAGGACCAACATAAAACAACCTTCACTTGTCCATGGGGGACTTATTGTTGGAACATGATGCCATTCGGCTTAAAGAATGAAAGAGAAACATATCAAAGGGCCATGACATTGATATTCCACGACATGATCCATAAGAAAGTTGAAGATTATGTTGGTGACATTCTAGCTAAGTCTAGAAAGAGAAAAGATCATATAGCAACCCTAAGTGCCATCTTTGATAGGCTAGAAGAATAATAGGTCATATTAAACCCAAAGAAGTGCGTCTTCGGTGTATAATCAAGAAAATTTCTAGGATATATAGTGTCAATGTGAGGTATCAAGGTAGATCCAACAAAGGTAAAATAAATCCTTGAAATGGAGGCACCAAAAACATTAAAGCAATTGAGAGGTCTCTAAGGAAAGCTCCAATCCATTCGAAGATTCATAGCACAGTTGGCGGACAAACAAAACCCATATTCTCACCTAGTCCACAAGGGAGTAGTGCACAAATGGGATACCAAGTGTGAAGAGGCATTCAAAAAAATCAAAGAATATCTACTGACACTACTAGTCTTAATGCCACCAATCCCAAGAAAACCATTGATTCTATATGTGTCAGCAACAATAGCAGCCCTTGAAGCACTCTTAGCTTAGCATGATGAAAATGGAATAGAAAGGGCTATCTATTACATCAACAAAACAATGGTTGGGCATGAGCTAAACTATTCATTCATCGAGAAAGCATGCCTCATAGTAGTGTTTGCATGACATAAATTTAGACATTACATGTTGGCACATAAAATAAAACTCATTTCCAAAATCAACCCTCTCAAGTATCTACTATCAAAAGATCGAAATGCTCACAGGAAGAATGGCCAAATGGCTGATGATATTGTTAGAATATGACATCGAATATGTGGAGTGAAAAGTAATCAAAGGCCAAGTCATCGCAGATCAACTTGCAGAAGCACCAATCTATTTAGAGAACCCTCTCATCTCAAAGTTTCTAGATGAATCTTTTTTCAATCGCAACGTAGCTGACCATTGGAAACTATACTTCGATGGCTCATACATGCAACATGGATCAGGAGCTGGTGTCTTCTTCATCACCCCACAAGGGGATTGCATACCGAGGTCCTATAAACTAGCATTTACCTACACCAATAACATTGCAGAATATGAGGCTTTAACCATAGATCTCAGAATATCAGTGCAATGAAACATTATAGCTCTCAAAGTATACGAAGACTCCCAATTGATAATAAATCAAGTGAAGGATGAATACCAGACCAAGGACGACAAGCTCACTCCATACAAGAAATTGGTGGAGACTCTCAAAGAATCCTTCATTGAAATAACATTTGAACAGATTCCTAGAACCAACAATAGAGCAACAAACACCATGGAAACAATTGGATCCTTACTGGATATCCCCCACAACATTCCAAAATATGAATTCCTAATTGAGCAGCTTCTCATTCCTACATTTGAGGTACCAGAATCAGAATTTGTGTGTGAAATCGTTGGTCCTAGCGATCCTTGGTATCACAACATTTACACATAACTTCGAATAGGAGTCATACCCACCGATTTACCCTCAAACCTAAAATGAACCTTTGTAAAAAAGGCATCCAGATTTGTCATCCTAGGAAATACCCTATATTGTAGAAGCATAGAAGGAACCCTACTACGCTGCTTAAATGTTGAGGAGGCATTAACCACTCTAACTAAAGTACATAATGGTATCTGTGGTTCACACTCGAGTGGAATGACCATATCCAAGAAACTACTGAGGATGGGGTATTATTGGCCCACAATGGAAAGAGAATCACATGATTATGCTAGAAAGTTTCTACAATGTCAGCAACATGGGGACCTCATCCATGCTCTAGCTCAAGAGCTTCATCCTATCATCACACCATGGCCCTTTTCGCAGTGGGGACTTGATCTCATTGGAAAAATCACACCCACTTCATCTAATAGCCACAAATTCATCATAACCGCAACATAATACTTTACTAAGTGGGTGAAAGCTATACCCATGACGTATATAATTGGGAAGCATATTTCAAAGTTCATCTTGAACTATCTCATTTGTTGATATGGTGTTCCACAAGCCATTATCTCAGATAATGGAACACCATTTAAGAATCAAGAGGTTCGTGACTTATGCAAAAAAATTCAAAATCCAACATCGCTTCTGCACCCCATACTATCCCCAAGGCAACAGACAAGCAGAAGCTACAAACAAGACCATTCTAAAAATCCTCAGGAAAACAGTCAATTACACAAGTTGTGACTGGCATCTATAGCTTAATCCCACCCTCTAGGCCTATCGAACCAACATCTGCACACCCACTAGTGCCACCCCTTTCTCCCTAGTCTACGGATCAGAAGCAGTACTCCCCATTGAGATCGAGATCCCATCACTTAGGATATCACTGTAGAACCTCATCATAGATGAATAGTACCGAGTATCAAGATTGAATGAGCTGGAGCTACTGGATGAGCGATGGATAGATGCTTTGAATCATTTGCAAGTCTATCAGAATAGACTCAAAAGGAGCTACAATAAGAAAATCCGAAGCAGGACCTTCCAAGTTAGAGAACTAGTATTAAAAGAAAATCAAAAGAATGTCCCAAACCCAAGTAGCAAAGGGAAGTTTGAACCCAATTGGTTGGGACCATTTGTTATCACATCAAGTTACAAGTCAGGGGAATATCAGTTATCAACATCTGAAGGGGAACCTCTACAGGAGCCCATGAATAGCTCCCATCTCAAAAAGTTTTTTTCCTAAATCTTTCAAGGTATAGAATCAAAAATCCAAAAAAAAAGAAAATGTCCTAAAAAAATGGTTACCTTGGCGAAAACCTCGCAAACAGGTGTCTTGGTAACAATAAAAAATAAATCAAAAAGCAAAAATCCAAAAAAAAAAAAGGATTGAAAATAGTAAAGAGAAAAATCATCCTCTAGTGAAAACCACTTCGGTGGCACTTTGGGCAAGTACCTTGGTGAAAACCTGGCAAACAGGCGTGTTGTGTAAATAAGCAATTTCCATCCACCATGATCTTTATGGCTTGTTTTGCATCATCCATCCATTGTGCTTCCATCATCCATTGCATTCAAATCTGCATCCATCACTCATCCACCCGCATCTGCACCATAGCTTGGTCCTGTTTTCGTATCAGGATCCCTCCTAGTACTACTCGACCCATCCTCAAGATTAGTTTGTCCTTCCTTTATCAAAGTAGTCTATTGCACCACACTAGGGGCATGTTCTCATCAGATCAGATTCGTGTATGTTCTTAAAGTCCTCAAAAATAAGAAAATCCAAAAACATCAAAACATCAAAAAATCCAAAAACATCAAAACATATCAAAATCCCAAAAATAGGTCAAAAAGTCAAAAACAAGGTCATCTTGTAAAACTACGTTGTCTTTGAGCTTGAACATAGGAAAGTTTGATCTTTGATCATCCCCCGAGACACTTAGGTTAGTCCTATAGGAGTCCGTCATAATAAACTGACATTTCATCATGTATATTGTCATCTTGTAAATCGGTCAAGTCGTCAGTCAAACTACGTGGTCTCTGCATGTATAATGTAGGCAAGGCTAATTTTTTGATCAACCCCCAAGGCCCCTAGGATAGGTCTTTAGGTTAGTCTCTTGGTCAAAATCTCGAAAAATCCCAAAACATTGGAAAATAAAAAAATCAAAACATTTGCAAAATCTTGAAAAATACCAAAAACAAGCTCAAAACATTATAAAATGTCAAAAACATCCAAATATTTGAAAAAATCCATCTCATCTCGCTTGTGCCCACAATAACATCACTCATAATAAATGATCATCATCCTCAATCTTTCGTAAGATAATTAGAAACAAGTCTAGCAGATGAAAAGTGAAAACTCAAATCATCAAGTCTTAGGTCTAAGTCAGTACGTAAGCAAGTTGGTCAACTCTTTGTGTCAATAACTCATCATCCAATTGGTCCCCTATCAATCATCTTTTAGAAAACTTTGGATAAACGAAATGAAGTGCCGTCATCCACTAACATGTCCTAGGATGAATCCTTCCTACAATGGGCATTATCTTTTGGAAATAGTTTCAGTTCTTATCCTTAGAAAACACATCCTCTTTTGTTTAGCGGTATTGAAGAGCATTAGCTTGTTTGTTTACTTTATCTTTATCTTTTTACTTATCTTATTGCGTTCATTCCAAGAACTTCTTGATGATATCCGAATAGAGGATTTAGAAAAATAGGAATGGGGCAACAATCAATATCTTTTGTTTGTTGAGCTTGTTGGACATTCTTGTAATATAACCTTGGCAAATACTTGCTTTTTTAGTTATGTATGGAGGGTGTTTTGAACAACTTGTTGACTATTGCATTGAAAGGTTGTAATTTTTCGTGTTTTTTCTTGAGGTATTTGAAACATCCAAAATGCATCCTAGCAAGGTTTCTGTATGTTAGGTGTGAGCAAGGATACTCCTATCTGCTTGTCAAGTCAAAGTCCATCACACTAGGTACAATGCCATCCTGGTTTTCTATACCTTGATGCATCATACCACGTGTGTTATCAAACATAAGAAAATTGGCCCTTTGAAAATCCCAAGTCCTCGAAAAGAAATCATCATCATCATCATTTGGTATCTCATTGAAATGACTTCTTCTCTTTCATTCCTTCTTACTATTCGCACTAACAAAGGTACTATGACAGTTGATCATCATCATCATCATCATTGCCATCGATCCTGCATCCAGAAATCATTAGCATATCGTATCAACATATCATATAGGAAACATATGCATTACATTTCCATCATCATATAGACATGTTATTATAAGCATTTTTTTATAGACAAGCACATCCATCTTTATTACATTGCATTTATCACATAAATCATCGCATAACATTCATTTGCATTTCATAACCATTTCACATTACCACCTACTCTATAATCATACATAATAGGCACAAAAGCATTATAAGATAATCCATTGCATACATACTCACACACATTACGTTCATATTACATTACACATCATCATACCACTTTGCATTAACATATCATCGCATCATATTAAATGCATCACATACATTACATTATCATTTAATATGTTTAGGATAATAATATTTGTTATTCTAAGCATCTTAAAAAACCATCTCATTTGTATTACATAAAACCATCTCATTTGCATCTTAAAAAACCATCTCATTTGCATCATATCACGACATCGCATTCACATTACATCATCCATTTCATCTCATAAATAGCATCATAAATCATTCATTGCATAAATCATTACACATCATTATAAGCATAAATAGGAACATACGAAATTCATTGCATACAAAGCGTACATCCATCCATAGTCATTTCATATATAAGCAGGATTCACATATCATTTCGTGCATATACCATAGATCATTTTCATATCATTTTGCATATTACAACCCATATCACATATCACATCACCATTTGCATCAACATAAATAGATCATCATATAGACAACATCATTGCACATCACATAAATACATCTACATATCATAAGTTAACATATATAGATCTGTTAGTCATAATCATTACATAATGCATACATCATATAACATCATAAACATCATTGCACAACATATAGAAATAAAATTATCCATGCATAAATAAATGGTACACATTGCATCATCTCAAAACCATCATTATATCATATATATCATCAAATAATATAACTGTCATAGTACAAGAATAATCAAATCACTGTACATGTATGTCAATTTGTACAAAAAGGCCCATCAGGCTATCAAAAAGGAGCCCATAAGGCACAAAAGTATCATCTCGGTCAACCCCCCTGTATGCTGCCCTCGCCCCTATCACCATGACCCTCTGCTAGTCTATGGCTAGTCTGTTGCAAGTAATCTGGGACCCGTGATGCTCTGGGTATGACCTCGTGATAATACATCCAATAATACTCGGCCTCTTTGACAGCCTCCCAATAGGACCTAACAGACACTGTACCTTGAGAAGAGGAGGCTGCAATACTCTCTAACTGCTGTCTCTGGCCTAGCTCTATGGTTTCTTGTAGCTCTACAACCTATCTCTACTATATGACTTGATCCCTCTTAGCACTCATTTTCTCTCTCAGCTCGAGCCTGATCCCTCTCCCCTGCCACAGTCTACACCTAGGCCTGTAGCTGCACAATCAAAGTATCACGTGGATCCACCTATCCTACTCGCTGCACTCCTGGCTGTGCTCATGGAGGCTATACCTAAGGTTGATCCTTGCCCCCAACTCATGGTGGTGGACCTGCTGACACCTGCTGCTGGCCCTGCATCTGTACATCTGCTTGATCTGGCTACACTGGGGGCCCAACTAGCTGGTCTTGTCGTACATCACCCCTCTGTCCTCGTCCTCCCACTCTGCCTCTAACCCTTCATCGATCGAGGTCTGCACCTAGAATAGTCAATCGTAGGGGAGGCCAGAACCAATCCATGTATGCCTGTGTCATGCCTGGATCCATAGGCCCCTGATCGTAAGCCCATCGCCAAGCTACTATTTTCCTGAAACTGTCCACAACCTCTGAGGCAGGAATATACCGCCCCCATGAAACCCATGTCATGGTCCGGGCAAAGATAGCCACATAATCATCATTGGGACGATCCTAGGGCTCATCAAACTGACGCTGCACGTGCCCGAGTAGGTACCTCTCAATCATCGTGTGCTCCCGCCCCTACATGTACTGGTCCTGGCAGACATAAAACAGCTGCTCTGCATCACCGACCCATCTGGGCCGACCAAGGTATGGTCACCATGTGAACACCTACATCTCGTTAAGGACCCTCCTCCAGTAGGGGATCCTATACTCACCTGTGTGTGTGAAGGACACACCGCCTCTATAGCACCACACGAGGGGATCATCGAGCACCATCAAAATTGGAACAACACGTGGACGTAGAACTACAATGTCCTCCCACGCCCATACGTGGAGAAGTGTAACGCCTGCTCCGAGTGCTCTGCCATCCATGTAGACATACTCATGTAGATCCCTATACAAAGAGGCAAGAAGAACAGGCCCCCATGCAAAATGAACTGGCTATCACAAACCATCCACTCCTAGCAGTGTCCCTAACTAAGACTGGAGTATTGGCCTCGTCTATTTGGGGCAACAAGACTTGAGATAACCACTGCAACAACTAGGCAGAAGGGAGGTGCCAGGGTCGTGTGTCACTCCAGCTCAATCTTCCCCTCACATATAACGACATCCTTTATGGCAAGGACCCTGTAGCAAGAATTATGCCTCTCCTCCATATCAAAAATGACCCGTCGACCATGAATCAACAATCGCAAAATGCATGAAACGTCCTCCAAGGTGACGGTGGCCTCGCCAGTGGGAAGGTGAAACGAAGAAGTCTCGTTGTGCCATCTCTCGGCCAGCATTGATAGCATCCCCAGGTGCGTGCAGATGGGCCTTGCATAAGCAATATATCATAGCCCCATATCTCAAAGTCAATTTTGATCTCTGTTGCTAAGATCCTACAAGTAACTGAACAAATCTCATGACCTGTACTCTTAGGAGTAGAGCTCCCTCCCCGCGTCCTGCATCAAGGAAGGTCACCATGTTAAATTTTTTGAAAAATTCTTCACCTGGCATCCAAGAAACCACTCCAACATCATAATTTGTGAAGGCATCACAATTTGATTCTTTTTAAACTCTGACGCTAGGGCACAAAAAGCCGAAATAGCACTGCCGCGGTGCACTTTCCCTCCTAATAGCACACTTTGAGCAAATAAGAGACCGCCGCATTGCACTTTGCAAATCATCTCGCCAACCACGAGCTCAGCATCAGAGTTTTCAAACTCCAAACTCCACCGCCACAGTGCAATATCACACCAAGCGATGCAGTTTGATTTCTAAGCGGCGCTGTATAGTGCCGCTGTAGAATGGCCAACTTTAAAAGCATTAAATACAAGCTAAAAATGAAAAACGAAGCTCAAGAAATGATCACTTACTGGTGCCCCAATGTCGGGTGGCTGCTAGTACGTCCGAACTTGATCAAAAATGTGCAGAGGAAGCTGTCGTTGTGCCATATCGTCAGGTCAGAGCTCAAATCTCAAGCTTGCTAATGGAAGTGTGAAAATGACTTGAAAGTGACCCCTCGGGCCCCTTTTAAGCTTGAAAATTAGGGTTTTTTCACCCTTATTGGTTGTCCTGCTAGGGTTTTGGACCGTTGAAGCTATTTTTGTCTAGTTGAGGCCTATTTTACATCATTTTATTGTGTTTAGACACTTTTTTGGCCTCCTGGAGCCTTTTCAAACCTATCAGGCACTGTGTCCTTTTTTTCACGAGATCACCCAAAAATTAAAATTTTTGTCCAATCTCTTAAGGGGGCAATATAATGGCATGTTTTCTCTAGCCAGGTAGTAGTGGGGTAGGATTTTAAATAATGATTTTTTTTTGCTTTGATTGAGATCGTTTATTCTTTGAACCAACGCAACAAGTGCATTGCTTCAAAGAGGGGAAAAATGTAGACACGTAAAATGTACTGATTGACATTGTGCACCTAATCTTGACTACTAACATCATTTCATCCTGAATCATCCCTCGGTCTAATCATTTAATCAAATTCCCCTATCTGATTAAATTCATCAATTTCCTTCCCTTATTTAAATAAATCATTTTATCTAATTAAGTCACTCTCTTTTGTTAATTAAATCAATCCATCTGATCTAATTATCCCTATTTAATTAAATAATTAATTTTATTTGATGAAATCTCTAAAGTCTATCTATTAAATTAAATAAATTAAAACCTTATTTAAGTTGATCTAACATCATCTCTTTTAATTAAATAAATCAAAATCTTTATTTAATTAATCTCTTATCACATTCTTCTCATTATTTGATTTAAATAAATCATAAAATCTAAGTCAAATAAGTCACATCATCTAATATCCTATTAAATTAATTGACCCTTGATTAATTTAATTCCAATTCATGTCTCATCCTCTACCTCTTCCCACTTGCACATGAAAATGGATTTAATTGATTTATTAAATCCTCTATTTTCCTCAACAAGGCGTCTTTTGGAATATTCCTCCAAGTTTGAATTCAAATTCCAAGTTGACATGTACATCCAACAAGGCATTTAATCCATCTTACATGTCCTTTTTCTTGAGCCAAGTTGCATTTATTGCATTTTCTATTCCCTCTTGTAGGTCATTTCAACAAATTTGAAATTCAAAAGTATGCATTTATTGGCACAATCCTCAAAACTTGCACATACTCCATCCACTCATAGTTTGACAAGTGGCATCATGCCATTGGATGAATTTTAGTCCCACATTGCTCAAATTTGGACATTCATCCATCTTAGAATTCTATAAATAAAGTGCTCATTTCCTCATTTTATCATCCACAAATTATGCAAAGTTACCATGCTCAAATATTTATCAAATTCCATCCATCAATCTTGAATCTTAGCTAGGTTATGTAGGTTTTTAGCTTGGAGCACTCAATCTTCATCAACAAAGTGGATAATTCATCAATCATCATCAACACATATCAATCTTGCATCATAGGAATTAGGAAAGGGCCAATTTTCACATCAAATTGGCACCAATTCCCCCATGGGATCATGAGTTTGCAAATTTAAATTAGGATTCAATCTATTTTGTTGTTTTCATTGTGTTCTTCATTGTTTATTTTCCTAATTTGAGTTTTGTAAATGAATTTCATGGGGAATCCTTGTTCTTACTTGCAATCTCTAACTTAATGTGTTTGTTCTCATTGTTTTGTAGGTATTTGGATTGGGGTTCACACAAATACTATTTTAGTGGGGTTTTTTTACCAGGAATGTTTTTCCCTATGTAAATCTTGTGTATTGCATAAATTCATTGTTAGTTCTTATTAATCTATTTTTTAAATAATTTTAAATGTTAATACTTTTAATATATTTAATTATCATAGATTAAATATTTAACATGTTCAAACACTAGGGTTCCTCCAATTTTCTCTAATGTTTCTTCACTCTAATAGTTGGGAGGCAAGTTGGGTAGACCTATCTAGAGAGGGAATCTCTTAGGTTTATGTTGCTTGGGGTTAGAGTTTGGCTCCCAATTGATTTTATAAAAAAAAAACCCTCGAAAAGAAGGGACTCCCCAAACAATACTTTCTTTTTGATGCTCTAATCAACACATTCTAAAAGAAAGAAATTTTTAGGTAGACATTTTGCACTTATTAGGCCTTTGAAGAAGCATGCAAACCATTCTATGGTTCTCTATTTTGGGGTGTTATTTCTGGTCCATTTGATGAACAACCTACAATGTTTGAGATGGTCCCATTGTGGTCATAGAAAATTGGATGGAATCTTCATTACGGGTATGTGCAGGATGATCATGGAAAAAATAGGCCCTTGAGTGGCAAAAAATTTAGAAAAATCAGAGTTAGGCAACTTGACGTAAAAAATTGAATAAGCTATCTATATTATTTCAAAAATATGTAAGAATAGAATCTATATAAAATTGATTTTAGTTTCTAAAATACTAGGTTTATTTAAAAAAAGAAAAAATCTATTTGGTAAAAAATTGAAATTTCAATGTAGTAGTACTTAAATGTAAGGGAAAAAATAAGTAGGCATTTGTCTGACCACCCTAATCGCAATAAAAAGATAATATTTTTTTATAAGATTTTAGATATAATTAGAGGACTCATGTCCCAATGTGATGCATATTTTTTGTAATTTTTTTCCATGTAAATAATTAATTATGAATTTTTTATTACAACTTTTAAAAAATATAAAAACTCGTATGTCTGACCACCTTAACTTGGTCAAAAATTCATGAAATTCATTTTTTTTTTAATCCCATAGTATACAAAGCATAGAATGTGATGCATGTTTCAGATTCAAAAAATGTGATACCGTTTGAAAGCTATAGAAGTTTTCAATTAGCCTATCAATGAAGACTTTAGTTGTAATTCAAATAGAAAATGAATAATAATTATTTATTAAATTTAAAGTAAAACATAATTTATATTGGTGGAAAGATGAGAATCTCCTATAAAAACCTTTTTTGTTTCATCAATTTTGGGTAAAAAAAATTCATTAGCCACATGGGCCATCATATCACTTACATATCACCACTTTTTGGCCCATCATGATCCTGCACATACCCTTACTCTGCTTCTACTCTTGGGAGGGGAGAAGGGTTTTCTGGCTTGCAAACTTGATTTCAGAAACCACTTATGATTAAAATGATGAATACCACCTTTTCCCTTGCTCCTGTTGTTTTGAGATCGGATCTGATTTTTCCAAAAGCCCTAGCATATCCATTTCTTGTGATCGAATGGTAAGGAGACTTGGTTATTTTTTTATTCCATGACCACCCATTCCTTTGCTTCGAATAATGGAAATGTTATGTGGAATTCCAACTATGACTTCTCCTACAGAGTGGGAATGCATTCACTCCTATGGAAATCCTATAGCCTCAATGATCACTTACCTATGAATTAGGATATTTTCTTCTCCATCTGCATTTTCTTTTCTTTTTTCACTCCATTTTTGTAGAATACTTCTTCTTTTGATCACATCATTATTCTTGGTTTCACTAGCTTTGAAAAATGAAATATTTTGATTCAGCATAGAGTTGGTAAATATTTGCAATTTTTGGTTAGGAAAGGCAATAGACTTATTTCCTTGATCATTAACACCTCCAATTTGAAGTCGACCAAAATCAATGAGGTCTTGCACAAGATGTTTAAGATGCTTACAATGTTTCATATCATGTCCATTTTGTTGGTGATAATGGAAATGGGAATTTGATCTAAAGTTTGAAGGTAAGGGCTTATTAGGATAAGGTGTTTTAATAGGAGGTAAAGTAATCATTTTATGTTCTAGAAGTTGTAACATTGTGTTAAGGAGGGTGTTAGGTAAAGGAGTAAATTTTCTAACCAGATCCCCACATGTAAAAGGATTTTTCTTTTTTATAGCAGCCACTTGGGTATTGAAATGTTGAGTCGGTTGAGAGGGATTTAGTTGAAGGAAGCATTTATTCTATTTCCTAAAAGGTTGGTAATTGTTTTGATTTGCAGATTCAGACTTTTTCAGGTTGGCTAGAGGTGGATTTTTCTTCATGACTACTAACCAAGTTTTGATAATCACAAAGGTTAGTACATAAGTGTACAAAGGATGGAAATTGCATCATACCAAGCTTATCTTGTATCTTAGTTTGTAAGTTTTCAATAATCATCTATTGAAGGTGAGGGATCAGGAATCTTTAGATTGATTTGGGAATAAAGCGATTGGTAGCATGAAATAAATTCAATAACCTTTTCATCATCCTTTTGATTACATCTTATCAAATCAACTAAGGTCATATTAGGAGTCATGTGCACTTGGAAGTGGTTAATAAATGCCTCAACAAGTTCATTGAATGAATGAATTGCATTGTTTGGTAATGAGGAAAACCATTCTAAAGAAATATCTTTCAAGTACCTAGGGAAAATCTTAGCCAAGAGCTTATCCTCAAGGATGAAATGACTACATAAGGTGGTATAAGCAGAAACATGGTTAGAAGGATCTCCTTTTCCCCCATATTTCTCAAACCTAGGAATATTTATACCTTGTGGTATTGACATTCTCAATATCTCCAAGGATAAGGGATTGCTTTTGATATAGTATGTAGGTTGGGAATTTTAATTTTGGTTTATGGTGGAAATTTGATTTTGAAGGGATGAAACATTTTGAAAAAGTTGACTAAGGATGGTGTCATTGCTTGTATTTTGAGATGGAGGTGTATATGTGTTTGAGGGTGAAGTGAATGGAATGCTTACAAGAGGTAAAGTGGTAGGAGATATCATGTCAGATGCCATAAAGGTACTAGGATTGCTAGGAAAAATTACCAAGGTAGGAAAGACATTACTAGTAGGTTGCATCATTGTTGTAACTTCAAGGTTGGTATAGGTAATAATAGAGGCAATGGTTGTAGGAGGAGGAATTTGAGTTCCTCCTTGACATTGGAATTGTTCGAAGGTAGAGCATAGCTATTCATTGAGGTAAGATGTTTGTAAAAAAATTAAGCTAGGTTACACACAATTTCTACTCCTTGACTTTCAATCATGCATTATATGTTATCTATGGTAGGAATAGAAATGTTGGAAATCTTTTTAGTACTCACTTCAAGATTTTGTAGGTTTATGAAGTCTTCATAGATCTGGATTATGTTTTCTTGAGGAATACAAGTAACCATTGCTTCAACACTTGTCATGCTACTTGAAGGTATAGAGTTGTTAAGGGTATGGTCCATACCTAGTGAACTAGTGTCAACAATAGTAGTGAAAGAGCTAGATAACCCAAGATCCATGATAAGTGTCCAATCATAGGATGACACGAGTTTTGAACTACATCTCAGTATAGTATTAGCAATAGGACACCAAGTTGTAAAGCTTAGGCAAGGGACAATCAATGAATGCAAGATAAATGAAATGAACACAAGATAATTGATACTTAATTTTGATTTGAATGAAATTAAGCTAGATGCAATTAAATGAATGAAATAGAAACTTAGTAAACTGAAATAGAGATCTAACAAAAACAAACAAAAACACAAAAATAAGGTTTTTAATGTTGTAAACTGTAGTTTCATATATAACGAGACTAAATCACCTAGAGGGGTGTATGAGTCCTAGTTAGGGTTTTTAAAGGGTTCAAATGCTGTAAAAAAGTCACCACAAAATTCCTAGAAATTAGGTAAAACCACCTATACTAAGACTAAATCGCCCTGAGGGGAAAATGAGTCCTAGATTAGGGTTTTTACACTAAATTCAACAAATTCTTAGTGAATGTTAAGGTTTTTAGTTTGTATGCAATCTAGAATAAGTGCAATTTTATATTTCAAATGAAATTCAATGATGCAAGATGCAAAAATGCAACCTATATGCACTCTCACTAATGTAATATTTAGAAGCTCTAAATGCAAATTAACTAATGCAACATCTTATGCAAATTTAATGTTACAATCTAGATCTAGGAAAATGATGCACTCTAAACTAGAAATAAGGTGTCTAAAGGCTAGGTTCACCAAAGTGAAACCTAGGAAATAGGGTGTGCTCCACCTTTTAGGAGATGGAACACATAAAAAGGGGAAAAGGTCCCTTTCTATTTCACTTTATTTCATTCAAGGAATCCCTAGAGATCTCAATCTAGTGATACAATTGAGAGGATGGATCTACTATAAGGTCTCCAAGGGTGTGATTAAAGAAAAAAGGGGTTTCATCACCAAGAAAAGGCATGGAAAGAATGAAATGCAAATGATATTCAAATATAGATATGCAACCTAAGATATGAAACTAGAAATTAGAATAATGAACTGAGAAAGAATAGTTCTGGGCACTTGGAAAACTAAAGATGCTTGAATCAAGGTCTACACTCCTAAAATCATGACTTTTGAAGCATACTAGGACTCATATGCCAGTAGGGGCAATTTAGTCCTAGTTTAGGGTTTTAGGCCAAAACCAAAATCTATAACTAGTAAACAAAGATCTATAGAAAAAGTCTAAAAATAGCTATACTGGGACTCATACACCACAAGTGGTGATTTAGTCCTAGTATCTAGTATCAGGGTTGATTTGAAACTCTAGTACCCTCTAGTGATCTTCTATAGCTTCTCTTCCTTCTGATCTCTAATTTTGAAACTATGAATTTTGACCTGTAGGTGACTTTCCATGATCTTGCAAGAAAGATGACAAATTTGAAAACTATGCAATTTTGACAACTTTCTCCAATCTTGCTCTTCAATGGATCTTCCACCTAAATATGAAAATCACACATCAAAAAGAGGGAAAAATGTTATTTTGTTAGTGGACAGGGGTTTTCCTTGGTCAAGCCCTATTTTGGTAATAAAATGTCAAAATAAAATCAAATAGAAGGAAGGAATGATGAATGAACAAATAAGCTATGTTGCAACTCACCAAACCCTTGGAACAAAGGCTACAATCTTGTATGTTATGGATAGCATGAATGTAGATCTTAACTCTTGATTGAATGTGGTAGATTTTGACTTGAATGCTTGCTTGAATCATAAAAGCCTACATCACAAATGTTAGCTCAATAACAAGCATGATGCGTGATGAATTTGACATGATACTTGAATATTGAATGTAGCTCAAAAATGCTTGATAATAACTCCTGAATGATCTTGTATTTTTTTATGCTTAGAACACACTTGCTCATAAAAGTTGCTATATTGTTAGGATAAATTATGTGAAATAACCTTGTATTTATACTTGTTTATGCCAAATTTCTTAAAATTACAACACTACAAGTTGATATTAGATCTAGAAGAATAAAATACCACCAAGAATTTGAATTCAAAATAGGTCCAAGCTAAGCGAGACTCATATGCTCATTGGGGTGTATGAGTCCCAGTAAACTAAGCTTGGGACACAAATTTCAAGAAATGTTAATTTCTAATTCAGGACTAGGCCTCAAAACTTAGGTGGGACCCATACACCCAAGGTGGCGTATGAGTCCCAGATCACTAAATATAGGCCATACACTATAAAATCATTAGATTATGATTGGTCATTAGATATATGTTAGGATAATCCTTGGAAAGATGTATTAAATAAGGCTTTTGGATGCAAAATACAACCAAATAAGGTATAAAGAAGACTAATTTTAGTAGGGAGGGCCAAAACAAGTGTGAAAATGTAAAGGGATACATTCTTCTACACTACAAATCATATCAATAGGAATATCGTGACTGGCGTTCTTGTTGACCCTACATGTTGAGTTAATGTTATCATAGAGTAAATCATGTTAATAAACTTCTTACATAAGGATGGATACGGTGAGTGTAAAAGAACTATACATATGCATGATGGAATTTCCATTCCTCCCATTGGTTCTATCACCTTGTAAGTCTTGGTTGGGCCTAGGACTATGAATTCCCGCTTTGATATTATCTTGGGTTCTGATTTGTTCATAGTGAAACTAGGAATTCCTTGGTTAGTATCCATGAACACCATCCCCTAGGTAATCCACAAATGCTTGAATTTTTCTCATGAGGGTTTTGTGCATGTGGTCCATGATACTGATTACAAACTGATGGTGGTGCATGAATGTTACTCATTTGATCACTTATAGCCTGACCTTGTTGGTCTGCTCCATCCTAGGATGAACCTCTTATATCACACATATGTAAAGTACAAGAATGGGGGGATAGCACCAAAGGTGACCTACCCTCCCTTTCCCTATGCTATTTCAATTAAAGCTTCCATGATAGCACAACATAAGGCTACCTTTACTGCTCCAAAAAAGGAGGATGGGAAGTCTGCTCAGGCACTTCCTTCTTCTTCCTCTATAGTTCCACTTGATTATACTTCTCACCCTACTATGGTGCTTTTGACTTCCACTCCTATGCATATCTTCAGGAATCTGATGGTGCCCACTTGGCAAAAGGCCAAGCATCAGGTGTTTGACCTTCCTACTTTTCCCATGATGCCTTAGATTGTCTTGTATGGTAAGGGAAAGGGTCCCTACAAATTCACCTCTACATCTCAACATTTGCAGCCTCCTACTACTCCTAGCTCTAAGGTAGTGAGTGGGAAGAGGCCTACCACTAGGGAAATTGAATCTTCTTCCTTGCCTGTTACTGTCTTAGCTCCTACAAAAAATGTTAGCAAAGCTCATCTGCATTCCTTAGCTCTTGTCACAAGAGATTCAGAGGGTTCTCCCCTTGCTATCCTACCCTTGCAAGCTCATCTGCGTTCCCCTTAAAATGATCTAGATTAGTAGAATGATGACCTCTTGGTTCATGAGGACTAGGAGAGCACCTCTTCTTTATCTATAGATTAGATTGTGTGTGTTTTGTGCTTCCCTCGTGCTTGTTTTACATGATCCTAGAGGACCCTTGTCACCCTTGTATGTGCTTGGATACAATAGTGTTTTGTGTCATAAACTTCTTCTATTTGTTACATCATTCTTCCTCTATTGTGCCTTGATTTTCAACAATTGGGGATGATGTAAAGTGTTGGGGGTATTTAGGCCTCTGTTCCATGTTGACCCAATTTTTTTATTTTCATTTTGTTTTCACATAACTTCCTTCACATGGTATGATATAATAGGGGTTGATGAGAATTCATATATATATATATATATATATATATATTAATTACACCTATCTATCTACATTTATAAGCAGCTCTGACCCTAAAATATCAAATCCCCCTCTCATGTTCGTTATGTTGATTTTTGTCCTTTCTTTTTATCTTTCTTTCTTCTTTTCTTGCTTTGTGATGTTGTGGTTCTTATGTGTTGTCCCTCATGTGTGTGACAACATTACCATGGTTACATCTTGTCATGTTTTTTGGGCCATAAAATCATTTTCATTCATTCTTTTCTCTCCTTAGGATGGCATGTGCCTTTGTGTTCAACATGCACCATCCCAAGGGGGGCTATCATACTACTTTTATTTTCAAAAGATGTATTCAGTGGCCAATGAATCCTTGTTGAAAATCCTTTATTTTTCAAAAATCACATTCTTCAACATGGACCCATGGTAGAATTTTGATTTCATCATGGGTTTGTAAGATAGAATCTAAAAACTTTCCTTTGTGAAGGGAGTACTTTATCTGATGAAGAAGTTTGAAAACTTTCCCTTGCCAAGGAGTATTCTCTCTTTTTAATTCCTTGATGAAAGAAATCTTTCAAAAGGATTCCTTAATGCTAGAATCATTGGAAAAAAATGTTATAGCCTTTCAAATAGAGCATCCCTTGAGTGGAACCCTTTTCTTTTGAAGGGTTCTTGAGGGACCACTTTGAAGCTTCTCCTTTTTTTTATTGATTGTTTGTGTGACTGTCTCTTTGTTCAACTATGAGGACCTAGATAAAGTGCTTTCATCCTACGAGGTCTCTCTTTGTTCAACTCTATAGGACCAAGCATAGGTGTAGAGCCTTTTGTTCACCTTTTGTAAGTTTTTGAACCTACAACACATTTGTTCAACTCTCCTTGTGACTGAGTACCTGTGGAGCCATCTAGTCTTCCTATTCTCTTATGTGTGCCAGATTACAGTATGCTTCCTTGATAGTTCAAGTATACTTTCTTTAAACTATTTTGATCTAATTTACCTCACATTTGGAAGCACATGTTCTCACTAAAATGGGGGAAAAATGTAATGGCATGAATTTTCTCTGCTTGTAAATTCCCCATTTATAGCCCTTACCTTAGAAAAATCAAACCCAATGATGCTATTCCACATCCTTCGTCTGCTCTCCATCCATTTGGTGGGTATTTGTAGTTTTGGTGGGGGAATTTTTGTTGAGGATGATAGCATGGTGTGCAAATGTCTATGTGTTACGTTGACATCCTGACTGGATTCCTACCTTTGGAATCTATAGAGGTGTTACACTTATCCATTGGGGATGAAACATAATGCCTCTACCCCTTTGAACAACCTTGAATGTATCTTTTGGCCTCCATTTCTTCTCCAAAATAGGATCTCATTGATTGAGTTCATCTTCTACACACTCATTTAATCTTCTTCACATTTTTCTTGAGCATTCTTCACAACATTTCTCACCATTTTTGAAGCTCCAAGTTGGAACTCTATTGGTTTTACTCCTCTCCTTGTCATGACAACATTGGTACTCACAAGCTTGTGAGCTCACATCTTCCTTCACGTGCCTTGAGAGCATCTTGTGGGGAGGTGATATCCATTCATTTAGCATTATTGTACTGATTTTGAAGCATATTGTTGTTAGCATAGCATGCAGTACTTTCATTTCAATATTATTTTTATCATACTTTCACTATTTGTGGTTGTTCTAGCTATTCGTGGATGTGGGAAACCCCAAAATAACCCCAAAAATTTTCCTTGTTTTGTTGTGTGTAGGTATCCTGTTCATGCGGAGCTTACAGGAGGCTAGATCGATTGTAAGTTTGATTTTCTACCACCTTTATTTTCATTAAATTCTATCTTCTAAGTTAAAGTATTCTTCTTGTTGTTCTAATATTTTATTTGCTTTCTACTTTCCGTCATCATGTGAAACTATACTTATTAGGTTGATAGTAGGTTTTTCTAAGTTTTTAGACTGTATCTTACATTCTTTATCTGTATGGATTACAGTGCCTAATTGGGATGCTATTGTGTTGCACTATTGTCTATCTTCTACACCAGAGTCCTTTGGCAAGGAGGTGCCTAAGTTGTAGTTGAGACTCTAGAAACCCACTCACCTGACTTCCTAAAATCTTGAGTTGATAGAAGGAAAGTGTCAAATTAGTTATCCTTCCTTTTCTCCCGCTTAAATAGTCTTTTAGTGTGAGTTAGATAAGGGTAGATGATTGCTCTAGATCCTCTCATGGCCTGAGGTCTTGAGAAATCAATCCCCCTCCTCTACAAGAACTAGAGTGAAAAGTAACATGGTGTTGTTTTCCATAAAAACAATGTTCACAAATTTTGAAGTTATATTTCAATAATCAAGGCCTTCAACAAAGATCTTAGATTTAAGGTCACAACATATTATTTTGCAAAAATCCCACTAAAACAAAGATCAAATAAAAAATCCCTTCAATCCCAACAAAAAAATCAAAGCTAGCCAGACTTTGATACCAACTGAAAAGAAGTTGAGTGCATGGAAGAAGCTTCCTACACTAGTCTAAGCAGGAGAGAGTTACAAAAATTTATTAAACACCTTTAACTTTTATATATTTAGATGCACATACGTATCATAAATAGATAAACAATAAAATCATAACACCTAATTTTGCATGGGGAAAACCCTTTCAGGAGAAAAAAGCAACACTTCAAACCACAACTCAATTATATTATTCAGCAACAATAAACAAATTATAATATAATTACAGAGCTATGCTCTTTCAAGAGTCTTCACACTTCTCTATTCTAGAGTAATTTTGTGATGTAGAGCAGGGTGGAGTATGTGAATACAATCACAATTGATCAACATTTCAAGTTTCATACCCTAACTTGGTGCTAGTTCATACAATCCTTTATTTCTCCTTGCAGGTCTCCAAACCTGGTTTTTTAAGCATATCTTTTAAAGAAGGCCATGAACCCACAAACCATTGACCATTCCAGATACCCATTAGCTCCCTTTTCAACATATCCAAACAGGGACTAGGATTATTTTATAACAAATCCTTCAAATTTGATCTACTATGTTGCTCCAAGGCCAAATTATTTTAAACCCAACTAAAACTCAACACATAACTTTCTCAAAAAGTATAGGGGCACCTCATAATTGCCATGTGGTGGAGTATCAAACACCATCCACCATCTATCCCAAAAATTTGCAGCTATCTGTGGGTGCCTACACCATAAAATTGAAATTCATTTTTTGGTGGGTGGAATTGGTTTGTTTGTTTGGGAGCTAAAAAAATCTTAGAAAATGGCTTGTTTGGTAATTTTAAGGTCATTAATTTCTTTATAGGACAATCCATCTGCATAGAATTGTCTCCTCTCTTCTCTCCATTTATGGAACTTATCTAGGCGCGCATCAATAGATTGAACATAATCAACAATAGTTTACATATTGAAGATGCAAACTGTGCGAGGTGGGGGGGATTCTAGGCTCATTTTTTATTAAATCTATATTTTCCTAAATCACATTAAGGTTTGCTCTAATTATCTCTCTTAACTGAGCCTAATCTACTACACGAAGTGGGGGGTTAGGAGGTGGAGAGTGTGGAGTTGTGGGGTTTTGTTGTGGTGGTGGATTTGGATGTATGGGATCTTCAGGCTGTGCATCAGGTATACAATCCTCTATGTTAAATTTAGGATCCATGTGAACAATGAAATGACAATTGCATGTTAAACAATTAAAAAATATATATCAACAAACTAATTAAATAATGCACACAATTTGAAAGTTATTTAAAATCACATTGAACATGTAAAAATTCAAAATACATTTCATTTGAAGACACATTCTATAATGCCCCATCGTGTGAACCCCAAAGGACAACAAAAGTGTCAATTATCGCATGATTTTTTTTAAAAGTGAACATAACATACATGATATTACACATTAAGTTATGGAATGAAATTCATTTAAACAAAACTACAACCCCAATATCCGTTGGGGTACACAACGAGTCATTATGAAACTTAAATCCATACAACGTCAATAAAGAATGAAAGCTAAATATATAATCCATAACAACGTACACATTTACAAATGCTAGTACAAAAATGAATCACATGGTGTGATAATACATTTCAATAGTCTGATAGGACATCATAATGAACACATATACAAGATTACATCATAGGTCTTCCCAATACACATGGGAGTGATACCTCAATACATAAAATACATCAGGAGTACAAATATACATCTGGTAACATATGAACTCTGGATCAAACTGCATCAGCAAAACTCTGCACTGAATGGTACTACTGCATCATAGGGGACCCAACGAGATGCGTAGCACATTCCACCCAACCACCCCCATGCTAGGAGTAAATAAGGAAGGTTCCCTGACCAAGTACATCCAAACATAAACCATAAGACTAACTCCAAACAAAGATAACATAATATCAAAAAACCACTCACAAAACTAAACAACGATAAATCACCAAAACATAACAATAGGCCACTTTTGAATCATAACAATCAATCACTTTCCAAATATTACAAAAATAAGTCACAAAACACATCATCAATAAATCTCAACATGTAATATCAATAGACCACTTCTAAAAGATTTCAGTAAAAACATCTCAAAAGGAATGCTAGAGGAGAGTGTCATCACATGGCCTTACATGGATTATCTAGACAATGTATCACAAGGTGTCGCCTCCATCTATACATGGATTATCCAGACAACCTAGCTCAAGGTGTCGCCTCCATCTATGGTTATCCTGACTGCCTATCTCAAGGTGCTGCTTCATATGGTCACTCATGTGGAACCATTAACCTCTTGTGGAGACGAGGCAATGATCTTTCCAACCACGACCTTCTCAGCCCACCTTTAGTTTATGATAGTACTAACAAGAGGACGAGACATCCATAATTATCTTATTAATGTTTAACTACCCACCCCCTAATTAATTACTTAGGTTATCACTTATTACTCTAACTCTAATGTAGGTTATCCTGATATCCCCTTTGTGCGCCGACACCCACGTAGAGCCACTCTCCCTAAACCAAAAACATATAAATCCAATAACCAAGGGTTGTACCAACAAAGAAACATAATATCCAATCTCAACTGAAATACATGCGAGGCATTACCCATCCCGCCAAAATCACAATACAAAATTCTCATTTACACAGTACAACCCAACATAAACTCAAAATCTCCATTACAATCAAATTTTTTTCCAAGTTCAAATCAATGAAATTCTCACAATTCAACTTTTCTCAACACCTCTGGAAGTCCAAAAAAAATGACTACCCGCAAATGAGGGTAAAATGAAGCAATACAGATTCAACACGAAAACATAATCATTTGAAAATCTCCTCCACAAAACAACTCAAACAGAAAACAAAATAATAAGGAACCATCATAACCATTTATTAATCCATCATGAACTCAGTGAACAAGTCTCCTCCAACCAAACAACTCAAGAAGGTAAATACAACGAAAAGACAACATGAAACCGACCTTTAAACACACAAGTTCCCTTAATGCATAGACCCAAAAGAGTAATCATAAATCAAAACATTCGTTAAAACATCCCTTTTAAAACCTAAACTAATCAAGGAACTATATATATAAATATCAACAAAAGCTATCGGACACATCCTAGTTGATCAATTATAAATGTAACTATAATACGTACACATTTATAATTATATTTGTAATTCAAGAGACTATTGTTAAATAATCAGATAACCATAAGGGACCATTTTAATACTCATTTATATTCTATTTAAAATTAGTTGATACCACTAACACATTCAAGTTATATATACTTAGAAGAACATTAAATATTCATTTACCTTTCATTTACTCATCAATTAAGAAGTCGTCGAAAATAATAAAAGAAGTTAAATAACATATTCTATGAATTATCCCAATATATATATGTATATAAATGGACACATTCAACAATACTTCATAAGGGACATTTGAAATCATCCCTAACAATTTCTTTAACAACCTACTTAGGCTAAGGACTACATATCCCAAATCACAATATCTAAGAGAACCCTAGCGACAAGTCACACAAACAAAGTGATAATATTAAACTAACTTAATCTCTTAATTCAACTCTAATTTCTTACTTTAATTAAGCATCTATTTGCCTACACAAGGAGTAACTAAGCTTTTCTAATTACAAGTAATTGACTAAAATATCAATTAATCTAATTCTCAAACAATCGACACATTATTTATTCAAGCAACAAAACAATATTACAACCTAGAACTATCATTTCAACTACCAATTAACTAAGACAAAGTATTCATACAAATTGATAATAAGTTGCACTTATTCCATCATTTACTTGAAAGGCCAAGAGTTAAATACTTTTGTAATATTCAAATGTAACCACAATTACCTTATATCTTCCCTTTCATCGTGAAGAGATTACGTCTTATAACTATTTGTATGAATTAATTTAACAATTGATCTTTTACTTCAACCCACCATGTTTATCTCCATAATCATTTCATTCCTTAAGACGACCACTATCCATAACTTGTGTGACTATTCTATTGTCAAACCAATAAAGAATTTTGAAAACCTATACTAAATCACTACGAATATAGTTGCATAGCTTTGCCATGACAAATAAATCAAAGAGGACATTGTACTTCTGCCTGACATAGGCATACCTACTCGGGCATGACAGTCAAGGTCGCAATCTCCTAAATCTCTAACAATCCAAACCGACTCCCTATGAAGTCACATTCTAAACTATGATTGTAATTAAGATGTATCGAGATGGAGTTCACTAAGACGTGCTATTTCAATACGAAATTGTCACTAATTGGTAAGATGGATGCATTGGTACGTACGATCAATTATCTCAAGGAGAACAAGGTTTCCATTATAAATTCCCAAAGTGATCACTATTTTGCAAACTTTCTTACTTTCCCCTATAGTTTCAATTTAATACTATTATAAGTAAATTCCTGCCGACAAAATACCTCCGAAAGACATTGTCTCATGGAATTCAATGATAGTAGGGTATGTATAAGTAGACTCTATAGGAAAGCGCCCCTAACTTTGCTTTAGTGAAGAACTATTGGAACGCATCCACAAGTTGTATAGTTTTTCCTGTGTCTTAGGTACATGCAGACACATAGGAATGGCGGATAAGGGCTGCGCGGACTTCACCCAGCAGTAAACCTTATTGCATTACATATATAGTTGATCAATCGGTGTGCATGATTGACCTTTAAGCCCGTGCTAGCTTCCAAGAGGTCTCCCTAACGTTAAGCCTGTGGCATCTATGGATCATAGGTGACTATAGGCTGAGAACTTCCAGCGACATTAAAATAGGAAGGGCAGATGCACGATGGTTGCCATGGAGTAATTAGCTGGGCGCAAGAATGCAGCAGGGTATTTCCAGATTCAAGACTTTGGAAATGAATTGAATAAATTAAGAGACACCAATTGAAAGGGGTGACAAATTACGTAATACTAGATTGACTGAATAGGAAAAGTGAATATGGCAAGACAAATACAACATCGATATAATGAAGAGACTTAAGAAACTTGGACGCAAAGTATTGGCAGGTGTAAGACCATTTCCGGGTAACAAAAGGGCGTATGGAGGGGGCGCGACTTAAGCCGAGCTCCCTCTCCACTCAACAGGGGTCGAATCCCCACAAAAAGGCCAGGCATCAGCAATATAAAGAGACAATGCATCCAGCAGACAGGCGACTAAAACAACACGCTACCTTAATGAAATCTTAGAAACATAATCAAAAGCTCGATCCTAGAGGTGCTGGCGCTGTTTTCCTAACTGTAACTCAACTATGAACATATCTTCAGCTACAGATTATCAACTAACTATTTACAAGGAACAAAGACAAGAAACAATATTCACCGAATTGTACAAGTCGAGGGCTATATATATAGAAAAATTAGAGATATCGATTTATGCAATCAAAAGCCATAAATATAATAAATCTCGGATGAGTATAATATATATATTAAACCTGAGATATAGATAGAACTCAGCTGGTTAAATATACGCAGTCACCAACCAATTCGATTCTCAGACATAGGAGAAATTGATACCAATAACCCACATGCCACAGTATTTAAAACAACAGCGAGCTTCACACATGACGGGAGAAGAATACAACAGACGATAAAGGATGCTAATGAATATGGCCAAAGGAGAGAGCCTAGCATGAGGAGAGAGAAAGAGAGGGTGCGAGGCGCCAAGATAAGAACGACCAAGTCTAACAGGGCGCTTAGCATGCTAGGGCAAATGCCGCACCCAAAGATCAGTCTGTCCTATGCGCAAGAAAACCAAGCAAAAGCTGAAAAAAATATACATCTACATATTAATTTCTACAGAAAGAGAAGCAAGCTGCAGCTAGAGGTTAATACCTGTATGCAAAGCCATCGACCTAAATTGGAGTTAAAAGAAATTCAAAATATGGCATTAGGATTCATCACTATTTATGTGACGGAAATATGTACATATTAACGTCCAAACAAACCGAGTCCACACCTAAGTGTTGGGCACTATGGAGGTTTGTAACAGCCAACGGTAAAGCTCCATTCTAAGTATAAACCAATCCCAGACAGGGCGCCATCAATAAAAACTCATGCATATAAGAGTATTAAGTCTAGACAACACAAAGCTTCCGAATTAACGGCTGGGGACGAAAATGCTGGGGAGTAAGTTTCCTAGCAACAAAATGAACGACAGAGGACAAGTCTAATACAAAAGAACAAACTACCGCCGGCAATAAATTTTCCATAGCAACAATGAAGTTGAGGTTCAATAGCTCTTTGCATTTATAACACAATCGTATTTCAACGGCAATGAAGAAAAGATCATTTGCATCGAGCAAATAACAATCAGGAATAAAGAAACGATGCCTACCTAGTTGTCTTTGCTTCGAGACGGAAACGGAATACTGAGACGAATCTCCTGTAGCGATGATCCTCCTCTCCTAAATTGACCAGCCTTTCCTCCAGCAGATCAACGCCAGATAAAACTCTCTCCCCCAGATGAGTTCGAAGGCCCCCATAAAATAACAGGTTTCCCCGTTTTTAGCCATGCATGATCACGCTTTTTAACTCATACCATCTTTCATTCTTTCTTTGTTTTTTTTTTTCCTTGCTTTAATTTCAGTTTTAAATCTTATTTCCTTGTTCTAATTTAAAATTAAATTACTTTCCCATTTAAACAATTAAAATCTAATGACAACATGATTTATCCTTATCTATTTTAAATTATATTATTTTTCCACACTAAGATAATTATCTTTTATTTTCAGATTTACTTAAATTACATTGTAGCCAACAAATTGAACAAGGTCATTTTAAATATTATGTTTACCACACAATTTGGTAACACAATAAACACCACAATTCCAACAAATGAACTTACTCAATAACACTTTTAACAAAAGAAAACGACATGACCCCCCAAGCAAACAACTTACTTGAAAAATAGTGATGACCACAACAGAGGGGCACTACACATTCAATTTATAACTGATGAGGGCGCAGCCCAAGACACAGAAAATAACCCACAAACAAGAGAATAATTTTATTATTCAGAAAATAAAGTTTCTTACATGCAGAGGATCTCAAATCCCCAAGTTCTACAACACATGCAAATTACAGAAAGCTACAGAATAACCCTTTTGCAATATGCAAGCTTGTCCCCAAAAAGTTACCAAAAAATTATAAACACGCCTATAAATAGAGCTCCTCATTAGTTTGAAGCCAAAATAGCATTCAAATTTGAGTTTAGGTGGTTTGGCGCCAAAAATTTACAACATGAAGTCAAATTTGAAAAGAGCATTTGCAATTGTATCTTCTAGAAAGTGAGCCAACTTCTCGGGGGCATAACTTTTGATCCGGGACTCCGATTCGTAAACCGTTTCAACCGTTGGAAAGGTCTTGAAGTCAATAACGCGCTCAAAATTGGATATACCAATTTTGGCAAGTTTTGGGGCCGTTTCGGAAACTCCAAGTGCCTCAAATCCAACTCTGAAGATTTTCAGGTGCAAATCTAGGAAACTAAAACTGCAATATATTTCAATGCAGGAATAGAAAATAAAAACTGTAAATTGGAAATTTCATTATGACGAAAAGGGTATCCAAAAATATAAAAACATCTAAAAATCGAGAAACTTGAAATTTAACTATTTTTGGGTGATGCAAGATTGCCCTTACACCACTAGATGCTCCTGCATCAGACACCCTGAGTAATTTGAGAAGTGACCCCGTCACGTCTTAGATGGTGGAGGAAAACCCAAATGGTCAACCTCTGCCTTAGGCAACCAGGATGAATCTTCAACATGCCTTCCTTTCCATTTTACCAGATATTCTTCATACTGCCTGTTCCTGGTACTGCTTCCCACACAACTATTTAGGATTTCTTCAATCTCCTCCTTTTCTGAAGTAGGTGCTGGAATCCCACACTGTTCCATCATTGGTACTTCCTCTGCACCACCTTCATGATACTCTGTCAAATCTGAAATGTTGAACACAGGGGAAATGTTGAATCCATCTGGCAATTCTACCTCATATGCATTCCCTGAATCATGCCTCTTCAAAATTTTACAGGGACTGAACTTCATCTTCAATTTTTTATATACTCCCATTGGAAACCTTTCTTTCCTCAAGTGGACCATAACTTCATCACCAATTTGAAACTCCTTATACCTCATTTTCTGATCTATCTTAGCCTTATACTGCATATTCATCTTGTTAATATGTTCTCTTACCTTATCATGTATATCCTTGATGTGTTTTACAAAATCTTCAGCTTTAGCTCTTATTTTCTTCTTTTGGTCCATCTTCTTCAATCTGGGGCTACCTCCATACACAAATTGGAATGGTAATCTACCTGTGCTTCTGTTGATAGAATTGTTGTAAGAAAATTCTGCTTGGGGTAAGATCAGGTCCCATCCCTTGGTTTTATCTCCTACCAAACATCTCAATAGGTTACCCAGACTCATATTAACAACCTCTGTCTACCCATTTGTTTGTGGATGGTGTGCAGAACTGAACTTCAGCTCTATCTTCAGCTTCTTCCATAGGGTCCTCCAAAAGTACCCTACAAATTTGGTGTCACGATCTGAAACAATACTCTTTGGCAGACCATGTAGCCTCACCACCTCTTTGAAGAACAAGTCAGCAATGTGGACTGTATCATGGGTCTTCTGACATGGAATGAAATGTGTCATCTTCAAAAACCTATCAACCATCACAAAGACTGAATCATTCCCTCGTTGTGTCCTTGGAAAACCAAGAACAAAGTCCATACTTATATCCTCCCATGGCCTCTTTGGTACAGGTAAGCACTGATATAAGCCTATATTTTGGCTCACTCCTTTAGCCATCTGACATACCCTGCAACTTTGTACAAACTTCTTCACATCCTATGACAATTGAGGCCAATAATAATGCTCACTAATAATGGCAATGGTCTTATCCCGACCAAAATGTCTTGCCATTCCTCCACTATGTTTCTCCTTTATCAGGTTCTCTCTCATGGAACTCCTTGGGATACACAATTGACTTCCCTTAAATAACATGCCATCCTGGATTATGAAATCCAACCACCTTGTCATGTCCACTGTAACAGCTTCGTTGCAAGTTTTCCAAGCCTCTGCAAAATTAGGATCTTCTGCATACAGTGTCTTGAGTTCATTGAACCCAACCACTTCAATCTGCATCTTTGTCATCAATGTATGCCTCCTACTTAAGGCATCTGTAACCCTATTTGACTTCCCACTCATATGTTTCAAAACAAAGGTATAACTCTGCAAAAACTCTACCCATTTCATATGCCTCTGATTTAATTTTCCCTGACTATTTAGGTACTGCAAGGCCTGATGATCAGTATATAGAACAAATTCCTTTGGCAACAAATAATGTCTCCATTTCTTTAATGCTTGAACTATTGCATAAAATTCCTGATCATATACAAAATACTTTCTCTTGGCATCATTTAACTTTTCACTGAAATAGGCAATGGGCTTACCTTCTTGGCTCAACACTGCTCCAATGGCACAACCACTAGCATCACAATCCACCAAACACCTTGTTGAAATCTGGGAGGCTAGAACAGGTTGCTCTATCACCTTTTACTTCAACAGTTAAAATTTTTGCCACTTCAGTGCTCCACTTAAATTCTTTTCTATCCCTCTCATTGTTTTAGTCAGGGGTCCACAAATACTACTGAAGTTTCTAATGAACTTTCTATAAAAACTAGCCAAACCATGGAAAGATCTCACCTCGGTAGCAGTTCTTGGGGTAGGCCATTCCAGAATAGCCTTCAGCTTCTCTGGGTCCATCTTGAGACCTTTGGCTGAAACAACAAACCCCAAGTACATTAACTCCCTCTTCACAAAACTGCACTTCTTTAGATTAATCAACAGTTTCTCTTCTCTTAACTTCTCAAAGGCCCTTCGAATATGCATCAGATGCTCATTCAACGTCTTACTGAAAATTAAAATATCATCTAAATACACAATAACAAAACTTCCCAAAAAAATTTTTAGTACCTCATTCATGAGCCGCATGAATGTGCTCGGTGCATTGGTTAGCCCAAAAGGCATGACTAACCACTCATACATGCCTTCTTTGGTCTTGAAGGCAGTCTTCCATTCATCTCCCTCTCAAATCCAGATCTGGTGATATCCACTCTTCAAATCAATCTTTGTGAAGTACTGAGCTCCACTCAAATAGTCTATCAAGTCATCCATCCTTGGCAGGGGAAATCTATACATGATTGTTATCTTGTTTATGGCTTGAAAATCTGTATACATCCTCCACTCCCCATCCTTCTTTGGTGCTAGTACTGTAGGTACTACACATGGACTCAAACTCTCCTGTATCAAACCCTTTCTCAACAACTCTTGAACTTAATGCTATGAGATTTCCACAATCCATAATGCTGAAGATTTTGTAATTTCTGGATTTTTTATTGTGTTTGAATTTTTTTCATCAACGTTTCGGATCACACTCAGTGATCCATCATCAGGATGATAGAGAGCAAAGGAGTTTTTTTCATCAACATTTTGAATCTCATCTCCTTTGCTCTCTATCATCTTGATGATGGATCACTGAGTGTGATCTGAAACGTTGATGAAAAAAATTCAAACACAATAAAAAATCTAGATATTACAAAATATTCAACTCTTGAACTTGTCTGTTCAACTCCTCATTTTCTGCTGGAGTCATCTTATGAGTTGCCTTATTTGACAAACTAGCTCTAGAAATCAAGTCAATCTGATGACTGATCTTCCTTATTGGTGGTAAACCCTCAGGTATATTATCATAAACAATATCCTGAAACCCATCCAACATCCCAGAAACTTCTTCTGGAACCTTCTCACTATCCTCCTTACTCACTCTAGGAATCAATGCATAACACACACACTCATGCTTCATACCTTCTAAATTATTTTTTTCATCTACATAACAAATTCTAGCACTACTACATACCTTTTCTTCAGTCTCTTTTAGGGGTTTCAACTTGTGATGAACCCCATCATTTGTTAAAGAATAAGTGTTTGCATGTCCATCATGTATAGCTCACTTATCGAACTGTGACGACCTCCCCAACAACATGTGACATGCATCCATGGGGATGATATCATAGAGTACCTCATCATGGTAGCTCCCAATCTTGAACTTTACTAGGCACTGCTCATTGACCAAAACTTTGTGGTCTTTCTGCAACTAGGCAATTTGATACGGATGCTGGTGTCTTTCCCTCTTCAGCTTCAACTTTGTGACCATTTCCATACTCAACTATAGTTTAAACATTCTCATTTTTTAGTATGGTCACAAGTTTCAATCTCATTAGGATTGATCATGTTGTGCTTGCTCATTGAGTAATTTCAATTTGGAAATTTCCCTCCTTCCTTGCTTTATTTCATGTCCTCATTGTCATTGGTTCTTAACTTTCACTTCACATAATTTAGAAGTATCCCTCCTTGGAGGTTTCTTACATTGTTTATTTGACATAGATATGTTTTCATGTTATCAAATCTCTAAATAATTATATAGTAAAGATCTAATTTCTTCCACTTTTGCATGATAAATTATGCACACCAATTCACATGTATAAATATGATTTCATTACAATTAAAAAATTTAGTGAAGTCTTTGTACTTAAAGAAGCGATTTTCAATATGTGAATAGAGCTCAAGCTCATCTTTGTTTATTTTGTATTGCAATTACCACTAGCATATATCCAATATCATATATATCTGTGTCCATTTGAATTTCTTCTATTAATTTTATTCTTATCTTTAGTATGCTTTGAAAACAATGAATAAGATTATAAATTAACATTTGTGTTAAACTTATTTCTTCTTAACTACTTTGTCCCACTATATAGAACTTTTGTCTCTTATCATGAAATTTGAAAATTTAGATAAATCAATTTATGTCCTTGGATTTAATTAAATTCTATGTCATACTTGATAAATACATGTATTCACAATCGATACCTTAGCTCTATAGATATACTCTTATTGGGAAACAACCACAGGTCTATGAGTAAACTTCCACTCGCCCCAAAAGATAAAGCTCTAGCCATAAAAGTAGAAGAATATTACTTATTGCCATATGTTCATTAGTTAATTAATGATAGGAAATATTTATGAGCTCCATTGGTTCCTTTACCTATAGAAATTTGGTTCCTTACCTCATGTTCATAGTCTCTATTTACTAATCTTCTTATTTATTTTTTCCAATAATGATTCAAAGAAGCCTCATTGTTGATATTGTAGCCTTTTGTGAGCTCTCAATTCTTGATGTTTATCGAACTCCTAGTTTATGTTGATGGTGATTTATTTATAAATCTTAAGTCTTTACCTTAATCCATGTGGTTTTATTCTATTTGTTCCTAGACTTGCTATCAATATTTGCACATGACTTAAGTATTTATGTTTTCTTTATTTAATGATTGGGCATGGGTTTTTTTTTTCATGCATTAGCCACATGTAGTTGCATATATGTATATTATGTTTCTTGGTTAAATAGTAAAAGGTAAGAGTAGCTATCTTGAATCTTGTTGCTTTTCCCCTTAGTATTGATCATGTTTCAATTAATGTATATCATCTAATTTGGCTATAGTTTAATTATCAAGTGATTCTAGAGCTAAAAATAAGTTTATAGCCTTCTTTTAGGGGATTCATTTAATAAACCAATGACATAGTGCATGAATTCATAGGATTCTAATAAAACCCCCTAATTTCATTTCTACCCATAAGACTTATAATTAGAGTACCTCCCTATTTTCACTTTTCACTGAGAGGTTTTTTAAATGTAATTTAAAAAATATAAAATATTGAACTTAGAAAAAACTAAACAAACAAAAACTAAATAATAATTACAAAATAGAAATGCAAGATATAAAGAAAAAAAAGTAGAACTCAACCAACCTAGAGGTTGTTGAGGTCAGTTGTGTCAATGGGAGGATGTGGCAGTGAAAAATTGTTTGAATTAGGCCCTTCGAAATGCATATGTGATCTTTCTTCTCCCTCAGGCACATGACTAAAATGAACTATGCAATGAATCACATAGTCATTTATTTAAAAAAATAAATAGCCTTGCAAAATGCATACATATTTTAAAATGTGTACGCATTCATAACACATATGCGTTTTGTAATGTGTACGCATTTTAGGTTGCACACCCGAATCTAAACGCATGCACATTTGGATTTAGGCTTGGGTACCCGATCTGTTGGCGTAACAACTAACACCTCTAGAGTAGAAGTTGTTATGAACAGCCTATGCACACTACGCAATGAGTGCTCTTCAAATTATGGAGGGGAAGCTCCCTCGGTATGCTTTGAAAAATGTATTTGCAAAGGAAAATAAGCTAAAACTATGTCCTGTCTTTTTGTTTCAGCTGCTAGAGGCACAAGGCTTTCTTGAAAGAACTTACACGTTGCAGCTGAGTTTTCTCTGGTTTCGCAAATCAACTAAACTACAACTTATATCTATCCAATCTCCTCAGGAAAACAGAGCAAGAGGAAACGGAGCAAGGTTATGACTATCAGACGATAAACGCATTCAGATTCTCTACTTGAAGGCAAGGTGGCGCAACTATCATCTCAATCTGAACAAGTTTATTAAGCACAAAACAGATTTGAGAATTTGCTATGATAATCTTATGAAACCCTATGTGGCATAACACTCAATCAGCATAGTAAAGACTCACAAACACTTTTATCATCAAAATCTTTGTGAAACCCTATGTGGCATAACACTCAATCGTAATGACAAAAGATTCACAAAACAGATTTTCCTAATCTAAGAGAAGATTCACCATGAAAACTTTATGAAACCCTGTGTGGCATAACACTCGATCAGCATAGTAAACACTTCACAAAACGGTTTTATCATGAAAATCTTACGAAACCCTGTGTGGCATAACGTTCGATCATAACAATAAAAGATTCACAAGACAGATTTCTCTAAACTATGGAAGAATCCAGCATTACAATCTTTCGAAACCCTATGTGGCATAACAATCAATTGCAATAATGAAGACACATGAACAAATACCATAAAGAGCAATATTGAGGGCAAGGTAGGCGCAGCATATATTTCTCTCTCAAGCAAAAGTTATTTACAAATGAGCAAAAGCTCTTATTTATATACATCAAGGTGTAGGTAACCCTAAAATCACCTTGTGTTCACTACAGTTCTTGCAATGCATGCAAGTCATGCGCCTAACCCTAATGAAGTAAACTATACAGTTAACGGAAAGCTATCATCAGTTAACGGTACAAAATAACCTAATTGGACAATGTGCAAGCATGCACGCCCTTATTTAAAGCAAAGTTAACTGGACACTACCTTCGCTTAACTGGAAACCCTAACCCTAACTCCTGTGTTGATAATTCCAAGGACGAGATAAGCATGTGTTAAGTCAGCAAGTAAACTCAAGACTGAAAGTCGAGTTAACTGCTGCTCATGACTCAACCCTCGAAATTAACTGAGGTTCCAATTGGCAGATCACTCCATGTCAACTCGGTCTAACACTTCGACCAAGAACTCATTAATTACTCTGTCTTCCGTCACTCTGACGCTGTCAAAAATAATAATCTGCTTCTTCAATTCTCTGTCGCCTTCTTTGACTGTGTGCATACATTCTTTGACATCTTCAGTCTCCTTGAAACTCGCTGAAATTTACTGAAAAATGTGATCAGAACCTCCATCAAGATATCATAAACATGCATCTGAAACTCAGTTTGTACAACCTTGAGATCAGCGTAGGTACCATTTTCACGAAGATAATGGCACAAGATCTGAGTGACTTTGGCAGCTCCGTAAATGAAGTGATCTCTGTTCCTTCTGCAGCGTAACGCTTCATTGTCAGCTGCTCTGATGAAATCATGAACTAAGACCGATTTGGTCTTGAATTCACTCTAGGTGAATTGCATTCTGAAAAACTCGCCCATTGACTGTGAACACGACTATATTCTGACAACTTTTTCTGGAAAGCAAAAATGGCTCGGTGAGGCTAAAAATAGCCTATCGAAGGATAATTTTCACCAAAAATTCTGAGACATGGGTTTTGTCCGGAAAATGATTCTAAGACAACCCACAACGTCAGAATTGTGAAAAAACGCCGTTTAGCTTAACATGCAAAGATTCTTCAGTCGAGAACTGCAAGTTTTTAGAGCTTCTCGGGGCAATTTTTCTTGAGAAAATCTGGAACATGGGTTTTATGCACAACGGAATTCTGAACAAACCCAAATGATGAGATTTTCAAAAAGATGTGATTTTAGCCCACATGCAAAGAAATTCTCAGAAAAAAGCACAGAGCTTCAGAATGAAGGCTACGGGGCAATTTTCTCGAAAAAATCTAAGACATGGGTTTTGTTGTATATGCTAAAATATGTGAACCCAGATGAACAGATTCTGAATATGTGTTGAATTTCTTTGACATGCGAAGAAAGTACCTAAGGTGAGAAATAGAAGAAATAAGACAGAAGATAGAAATTTTTCTTGTCTGCTTCTGAAAAATCAGCAAATCTCTTCTTTCAAACTTGATAAAACCTGCATGCAAAGTGAAAATAAAGTCTAAAATCTTCTTCCTCTGCACAATCTGAATTCGTTGCTACGAAGAACGCTGAATTCTGACACCTGTAGCACCTTTAGCTTGCTGCTCGCTCAAGAAGAATGAGAACTTCGAAGCTAAAAATGATGAAATAATGGACGCCAAGGCTGAAATAAATAAACTTTCATCATTGAAATTCGCATAAAGCACTAAAGCTTGAAAAATGGCGCTTGGCTTCTAATTGGACCTCATTTTAGTTAACTGAAACTAAAATACGCTAAATAAAGCACCATGCTTTAGGGTTTCCCTTTCAATCTTCAGTTGCAAACTTATTTAAAGCCTCATGCGAGTTAGACTTCAGTTAACATTCCTTGTTGAATTCGCCATCTTCACACTTGTTTTAAATTCACAATTTAGAACTAAAGCGTCCCTTTTGAGAACTTCAGTTGACAATCTTTGTTGAAAAGAATTCGCCAATTTCATGCTTTAAACAATTCTAAAAATAGCGACCCTTTTCAATCTTCAGATGGCCTTCAAAAATGCGCCAACTTCACACTTATGCTTCAATATAATTCTAAAAATAACAACCCTTTCGGAACTAAAGTTATTATTCCTTGAAAAGTGCGTAGCTTCACAAAACTATGCTTCACTAAATATGGCGACCCTTTTCATGACTGAAGTTAACAACTTCATGCGCCATACTTCACTAAACTTATGCTTCATCTTTCAATTCGTCCCTTTTTAGAACTTCAGTTGACATTGGATGAAGCACTATCTTCACTAAAACTTTCTCAATTTTGACCAAAATCGCCATGCATGTAAACTTCAGTTGACTTTTAGTGGTAATCTTCAGTTAAACTTAACATGCAATCAAGTTACCTCAACATGCAAGGTAGTTAACTGAACATGCAAACCAGTTAACACGACATGCAAACTGAAAGATCACTCCACATGCCAATAAACGAACTGAAGATGACAACCCAGAAATCATTCAGTCTAACTGCAGTCAGAACTCCAGTTAAGGCGTCCATTCAACTTACTTTCAAAAATTCAAATTTGAACTCTTGGGCGAATTCCAGACTTAGCCAAATTTCGTGAAAATTTAAGCTAAAACCTCTTCCAGGACCTCTGTTCATCCTCTGACACTGGTTGACTGACTTCTCCGATTGGCTGGCTGACAGGTGCATTGCGGAGCTGAGTAAAAATTGATCAAATGATATCTTGACACTGCATGTCATAAAACTGACATCTGAAGGCTCAAAAATCCAAGCGCCATTTCCAAAAGCTGTGCTTTTTCCCTGACTTAGTCAAATTTCAACTTCTGCATTTCGAACGAAGGGAAAAACAAAATCCTTCATAACTTCTGTTTTATCAACTTTCAGGACTGGAACTCAGATTCACCGCGAAGCTAAGCTCGTTCTGCACGACGGCTGCAAAGGCACATTTCCCCAGAAAACATCATCTGAGGGGTGAAAAACAAGAGCGCCCCTTTCAAAAGTTTCTCTTTTCATTCCAGACAGCCATTTCTGGAAACAACAAAAATAATACTAAAACCTCGACTGCAGGCTGCTGAGACATCTTCTGATCTGACGGAGACAGGCAACGGAAAGCTGAACGTAACACAGACACATTGAATATCTGAAATCATCAGAAAGAAAGCATTAAAGGCTTGAAAAGCTTGGGCGCCTTTCTCAAAATGTGCTCTTTTGCTTTTTCCTTTGATATTCTGACTAAGATTTGACCCAACGTTTGACCTCAGGTTTAGGCGTTTCAGCAACTCAAATTCACCCTCTGACGGATGCGTCGCGAAGCTTGAACGAATGTGAGATAAACATCTTGGGTGGCATTCAGCCAAAAACCTACGTCTGGCACCTCAAAAAGATGGGCGCCTTTCTGAAAAGCTGCGCTTTTCTCCAGTGTTAGCCAATTCTCGCTTTCGCCTTGATTTGCACTGTATCTTCCGTAACTCGAACAAAACAGGTCCGTTTGACAATCTTGATAGCTCACTGCGAAGCTGACGTGATGCCAGACAAATGTCTGCTCGAGGTGACAAACCCTAAAAATAGGATCTGGGCCCCTAAAAGATAGGGCGCCTATTTCAGAATGTGCTCCCTTCTCCAGAGATAGAAAATTTTGACATTTTTCGTTCAGATTTTCATTTTTCTTAAATTCCTTCAGTAACAGACTGACATAGTACTGACACCAACTCCATATTTAAAAACCCCAAAAATGACCATTTGACGACACTTTAACAAGATTTAGACTCAATTAAGCAAAATGCCTTAGTGAAGCAAAAATTTTGGTTTTGGGTACAACACGATCCTAAACACTTATGAATTTTTTAAAAATGCGTACCCATTTCATACAATTTTTTTTGTTTTGGCTGAAACCTCCCCTCTTCGTGGAGCCAACTTCTTGCTTTTACCTCATAATATGGGTTTTTTAACAATGTGCCATCGAAGAGACTTAGGCAAATCAAAGTTTCGAGTTGTCAAGGTGACATTTCACAATGTCTTGTTGAACCATCAAGGTCTCATTGACAAGAGTCCTCCAACCTCCCATCAATGCATTGAGGAGACAAGACTCAAGGTCATGACGAACCCATGATGTGCCATCAAGAATGTTCTTCCATCTATTAATCGACACTTCAACATGGAAGATCAATTTTGTTCATTTTCTAAGGCAATGTACCATCTTTCGACAATGTATATCTACTCTGTAAGAGGTTTTGAAACTTCCCGAATCATATATAGTTTGGGTCTAAGTTAAAAATTTAGCAAGCACAGCTATAGGGGGTTGTATGCGTGATTTTTGTAAGGGATTTTCTCTAGTATGGGTTCTATTATGGGTCTCGTTATCATGCAAGTTTGTTAATTACAATGTCTATCAGTTTTCCATTTTACTTGGCTTTTGACAATGACCCTTTGTAAATCTCCATTTATATATTAATATATATAGGCATACCCTTCCTCTTGTTTAAAAGAAAATAAAATAACATGTCTCATTTTTTGAAAGTTAAATCTAGTTCTTTATAATTTCCCACTATTTGCAATAATGAAAGGTATTTTCATTGTATATTTTGAGATATTTCATCTGTGGGAAATATTTCAAGCATAATGTAAAAGTAGAGATTTCATCATGAATGTATTTTTCATGATTTAATTTAAAGTGGAAGGTGTTGGTAAATAAATGCAGCCCAATCCTCTACCTGCAATGTAACGACTATTGTATGTAACTGCTGCCAGCAGAATCTTTTTAGTCTCCTCTTGGCATGCATTGGTTTATACTAGAATCAACTATTTTTGGTGATGGGACTGGGTTTTATATTTAGTTGTTGTTGTGAATGTAATATACACTGAAAATTAGAAATAAAGAGATTTCCCCTACATTTGAAAGTGGATGTAGCCTTATAGGTGAACCACTATAAATCTCTAGTGTTCTCTGTTTGTTCTGATTTTTGAGTTTTGTTTTATTTTTTGCATTTACATTATCTACATATTTTATTAACAATTGGTATCAGAGCTATGTAGAAATGTTGAGTTGTTGGTTTTGAACCAAGGAGCATAGATGGAATTTGAAGAAGCCTCTTGGTACTTCCCATATATTTTAATGGGTATAACTAATTTTGTAGTTTCAAATGATGAGGTTGATTTTTTTATTGAAGAATTTCTTGACAATTTAGTAGAGAGTAATATTGTGCATATAGAAGATTCTATGAAAGTCTATTGTTGCTTATTTGGCTATGATAGATCCTCTTCTAGAGGACGCGACCTTGCTAGAAGTATGATCCATGATTCAGATCCTGACACGGGAGTGAGTGATGTTGTGTAAGTGAAAGCTGAAATGAAACACCATGTTCATTGGTGGGATGGTTGGACAAATGAGAAGGATTTGGCTGAAGAAGAGGGTTTGAAGCAATTGTTGGGAGAGACTGTGGAATTTTCCTTCCGCGATGAGGAGGATGCCTCCCAAGGAGAGGAGGATATAGTTTGGAACTAGGCAAGTAAAGAACTTGAGAAAGAGGCTGAGAATCGAGAGGATTACCTAAACAAAGAAGTTGCAATCCTAAAGGAAGATATTTTGATGCTTAGAGAGCGAATTTTTTATATGGAGAGGGAAAAAGAGAAATTTACAAAAGAGTGGGAGTTTTCTCAAAAGAAAATAAATGAAGAACTAAAGGAGGAATTGGTTAAGCTCCATACTATTCTTACCGACTTGGGCATTGATAAGGAAAAATGTGAAGCTAGAGAGGCTGAAGCAGCTAAAGAAACTACAGAGGAGAAACTAGGGGAGAAAAGAGAGCCTTGTCAACTAAAGCTGGAGGAGTATGAGGATGAGAAGAAAAAAAGGAGGATTTGAAAGTTAAATTTGAGCCACTGTGTAAATCTGTGAAAGAGAATTTGGGCGATCGGATTGAGAAGGTCATAGTTTTTGACACGGTGGTGGATTCTCCTTATGGTGCAACCCCTGTATATGGTGCAGTTGCAGGATATGTAGGTGGTACGACATAGTTCTATTCTCTGGAACAAGATATTCAAACTGTCATTTTGATGCTCTAGCAGGCACAGAGGATGTTGATTTCTATGAGGAAGGGGGTTGATTTTGCAAGAACTGAGAATTGGCTATGTAAAGTAAAGATTATTCTTAGTTTTGAGGCTGAATATGTTATCTTGCTAAGCATTATTCAATCCGATTTGATTTGGAGAAGACTCATATGAACTATTTGTGAACAGTATTTGGTGAAATTAAAATCTTCGATTGGCCTAGTTGTGGTGTGAAATGCAAACGTAGGGGATATCTTGGTGCAACTCTTGTAGCTCGGATTGGATTGCAAGTGGGAGATTGTTGGTAAATAAATGCAACCCAATCCTTTACCTGCAATGTAATGGTTGTTGTATCTAACCGATGCTAGTAGAATCTTTTCAGTCTCCTCTTGGCATGCATTGGTTTATACTAGAATCGACTATTTTTGGTGATGGGACTGGGTATTATATTTAGTTGCTGCTATGAATGTAATATACACTGAGAATTAGAAATAAAGAGGTTTCCTCTACATTTGAAAGTGGATGTAGCCTTACAGGTGAACCACTATAAATCTCTGGTTTTCTTTGTTTGTTCTAATTTTTGAGTTTTGTTTTATTTTCTACATTTACATTGTCTGCATATTTTATTAATAGAAAGTATAGGTGTGACTCTTTAAATGGCATTCACATTGATCATTTTTTGTGTATTCTGTCATCTCTCAGATGTTCTAGTGTAGTTTTTTGGGTTTTTGTTTGGGTTTTGTATGGTCACTTCGACTCTTCAATTCAGTAGTGTCCTATGCTTTTGGTTTTTGGTCACTTCTTTCATAGAATGTGCCAATTTAAGGAGGTGTGTTCTTAGAAGTCAATGTATTTTCATTTGGATTCTATCAAGGTGGCTTCAAGTTCTTTTATTAGCATTTCAAATTATGTAAGAGTGGCTTATGGTTTCTAGGTTAAGAACTATAGTTCTTTGCATCTAGGTTTCTCTAAGGTTGGCTTCAGTTTTTTGGGTTAAGTTTTGTTGTTTGATCAATCCATAAGTTTGTGTTCTAACACATCTGGTTTTCTCTATTCTACATTAAATGGGTTTTTTTTAAGTTTTTTTGTCATGTGGTTCAATTTTTAAGTTGTAATGGCAGACATGGACAAATATTTTAGGGTTCTAATAAAAATTGGGGATGGAGAATTGTCATATTCAAAGGAGGTGTCTAATTTTGAGTTGTCATGGGTCTTCAAAATGACCTACCCTAGCTTGGTTGACAACATTCGAATGGTCATTGGAGATGAAATATTGAAGCCTAAAGCCTATAGGTTGATTTTCAAATCACAACTCCTTTCCATTTTTCTTTCCAATTCCATGGACTTTTTGCAGTCCATTTAGTAGTATAACCTAGAAAAAGGTAAAGGTAATGTTGGTGGTATATTTTTGAGGAGCTATCTTTGAAACAAGTGTTCTTATGTAGTGGTTTTTGAAGCGGCACAAAAAGCGTTGTGTGTAGATGACCCATGGGAATTGCATCATACTATTAATATGCATTCAACAAAGATTGGACCTCAAACAATTAGTAAGTTAAAGGACAAATTCTTCGCATTATCCTTCCTGCTTTCTCATCAAGCTTGACATGGTAAAAGCACAATAAGAGTTGCAAGGTTGTCAAATTTGCAAAATGCTATAGATATCAATGAAGGCCAAGGTCAAAATGTTGTAGATGTTAATGCAGGCCATGGGGAAATGCCAACAAATGAAGGCTTCATGGAAGAAAGACTAAGTGTAGTTTGTTAATTGTTGTCTATTTTTGTTACTAGTTCACTATGATGTAATAGTAGTCTTTTCATCAATTTTTGGGAAAATTAGTGCCAAATTTGTACTACTAAAAAATGGCACATTTTGACACAATTTTTCTAGTACTATAATTCTAGCAATTAATGTATATTCTCTTATATTAATATAATACTATATAGTCCATTGAATTTTGTCAAAAAATACATCATTTAAAGTTGCATAAATTTACCTTTGCACAAATTATTTAATATAATTAAATATTCAATAGAGGTGTACTATCAATCTTGAATAGGAAGGTACATTTCTCCAAACTTTTTTAATTAAGAGAAAGAGTTCATTGTTTAATATTTAGTCCATTTCCCTTGGAATTACAAAGATTTATTTCCACTTTGTTCAATTTCAAACTTCAAAGTAGAAATGTATACTACATTTTTACTTCATACATGTATTTTGATAGTTGTAATGCTTAACTAGTAACATATTCCCACTTATTAAAAAACAACTACCATCTATTTTTACCACTTTTTGTTCATTCTTCATCACTTATCCTTGTTTTCTCCAAAATTTATTCCACTTATAAATTCCCCTTTCTATACTATAGCATAGGTAAAGGATTAGTTTTATTTATTCTTGTCTCTTCTTTGGATTGCTTGCATTACATTTTGAAAGTGGTCTTGTTGTCTTTTTTTTGGAGCAATATTTTGTAAAAGTATAATGCTTTCTAGGGAATCACTCTTTGTAGTAGAAATACTCTTTTTCTTCTCTAAAATTTTGACAATTTTTTTCTTTTGTATGTATCAATTCAAAGAGTATTGAATATAAGAATATTCATAAAAAAATTTGGTGTTTTTTGTAATTATTATTTTTATTATTATCTCTAGTATCCTTCATTTAACTGTTAATATAGGTTTTCCTCTATTATGTTATTTTTTGATATGTTTGACAATGCTCGGTTTTAATTTGCTTCTTCATTTTATAACCAACATCTATGATATGAAATGGTTTGTTATATATCCTTTCTCTTCACCTTGAATTCAACATATATGTACATTGTCCATGTTATAAATCTATTCCTCAACTATAGTAGATTTTTTATTCTTTTTGGATAAGAAGTAATTGTGATAAATGAGATGCAAGATAAAATAATTATTATATTCCAAGTGATGGCTAATAAAATGTGAAAATGAAAAATTGTGATAAAGAAGGAAGGAGGAGAAATTATTGTATTGTATATTGTAGGCTTTATGGAGAGAAAAATTCTAGAAGTGATAGTAAAGGAGATCATGGAAGGAGATATACTTAAAGAGTTTATGAAGGGAAAAAAACAAACTCTTAGACATGTACAATATAATAAAGATTTTCTTGTAGAAAAAGGATTTAGGATTTATTTAATAATGAAAATTATATTTATGCTATGATAATTATTATTATTTATACTACCTTGAATTTTTAATTTTAAATTTCATGTGTGATAAAAAAAATGAAAAAACCACATATAGGTCGTCAAGAAAAAATATTGAAAGAACATCTTGTAATGACAATTTTTAGATATTTTCAGAAATAAAATTAACATTATAGATTTACAAATGGGTTCTATTATATTTCTTATAAATAAAATTATCAAAAAAGAAGATCCAAGAGGCACTAATTTCATTGGTGCCAAGAAAGATAGCTTTTCCATGGTTTTTCTAGTTCTATATGCTTCGAACTTCAGGAAAAACTATATTATGAGAAGAATACAAATTAGGTGAAAGGAGAAGAGTTCTTTTGGCTACTCTTTCTATCAATGTGATGATATCTTCTAGACATCTTGAAATTTATAGAATACACAATAAGAAAATCCATTTTATGGTTGTCTTCTCCCATACACATAGTCATCTCCATATAGTGTGCTATAGTGCAATAGTTGATGCCACTTCCATAAACCCCTTTAAATCTTCCCAATCCCCATTCTCATTATTATTCTAAATATGAGAACTTGTAATAGAAATGACCACCATAGTTGGATCCATGCCTCCCATAGAAGTGGGATCATGCATATTTATATTAAAAGTATGTTGATCTTCCTTTCTCTTCGGTTTATTATCTTTTATCTAAATTTATATAGTCTTCCCCTTTAGTTTCCTTTGGAATACGTTAAACTAGGAAATTCCCTCTTGAAATTCACCCATATTAATATAGAAATTCCCACTTTACATTCACCTATATTAATTTATAAATGTAATCACAAAGATAAAACTACCCGCAAAGCTTGCAAGAATGTTGCCAATTGACATGTACGATGACCCACATGTAAAGTAAGGCCATTATCTAGATGCTATTCTCCTTCAACAATTGCATTATGGTTTTATGATAAGATCCAAACATTTAATAATAGAAATAAAATAATAAAAAATATAGATCTCATACAATGTAATACAAGATATTTTTTTGGGGGGTATGTGCAGGATCATCATGGAAAAAATAGGCCCTTAAGTGGCAAAAAATTCAAAAAAATCAGAGTTAGGAAACTTGATGTAAAAATTTGAATAAGTTATCTATATTATTTCAAAAAGATGTAAGAATAGAATCTGTAGAAAATTGAATGTAGTTTCTAAACTACTAGGTTTATTTTTTTTTTAAATCTATTTGGTGAAAATTTGAAGTTTCAATGCAGTAGTACTTAAATTTTGGAAAAATAAGAAGTAAGTGTCTATCCGCCACGCTAACCACAATAAAATGATAATATTTTTTTATAAGATTTTAGAAATAAGTAGAGGACTCATGTCCGATGTGATGTATATTTTTTGTAATTTTTTCAAGTAAATAATTAATTATGATTTTTTATTACAACTTTTAAAAATATAAAAATCATATGTCCACACCTTAACTTGGTCAAAACTTCATGAAATTCAATTTTTATTTTTTAATCCTATAGTATGTGAAGCATAGAATATGACATTTTTTGGATTCAAAAAATGTGATACCATTTGAAAGCTATAAATGTTTTTCAATTAGCCTATCAATCATGACTTTAGTCATAATTTGAATAGAAAATGAATAATAATTACTTATTAAATTCAAAGTATAGCATAATTTATATTGGTGGAAAGGTGAGAATCTCCTTTAAAAACCCTTTTTGTTTCATCAATTTTGGGTAAAAAAAAGTTGTCAGCCACATACCCATCATATTGCCACTTTTTAGCCCATCATGATCCTGCACAGACCCTGGGCCAATGCCCTAATATCCAATATATACATAAATATTGTAAACCCTTAAGGTAGGGTAACACCATACAATACTCCTTTAGGAAGAAGGAACCCCATGTTATGTCTCCAAGAAATCCCAAATACAACATCATACTTCAAAAATATCTTATAATGATAATGACCTCCTTCATATGCACCTCCTAATAATACAATGGAGGGGTACAATCCTAATTAAGGCCTACTCAACTCCTGATAAAATTAAATAAATAATTTATTCACATGTCAGTACCTTCATGATTCATATAAATATATTATAATATCATATCCATAGCTATATAACATGCCATCCCTCCTTGAAATGTTTCATCCTCGAAACATGAGAAGAAGCTAAATAATATGAATTTCACAAGTTATTACAAATATGATGCCATGACCAATTATCTAACCATCCATAGTTGATCCTTGTGCCTTTTTATTTATATTTCTTAGATCCCATTGTTGATCCATATTCTTTTGTACCCATTTTATTCCATTTCTTATCATAGTAAGTCCTCATTTTCTTCCCTCAATAGCCATTACATCTACAATACCACTGATTGGTATAATTGTTTCTTTGATTTCATTTAGGTCCATAGTGATTTTCTTCTCAATTCCACATAATGTCATGTATCCATCATGGTTTCCTCCATGATTATTGCCTCTCACAATGATTTGGATTCTTACATATTTACTGTCATTAGAACCTTCTTTGATTCTTCACCATTTCTTGCTACTTGTTTTAGTGATTCCTTAGTAGAATTATTTCTCTTTATTTTTCTCAATATAGTGATCCTCTTCTTTTCCCCTAATTCATTATTGCAATCTTCAAGATATTTTTGAATTTTTTCTTCCTTGATTTTCCTTTGGACTTCTTTATGTGTAATATCCTATAATGTAATTTTTTCCTTCTATACTAAAGCTTCATGCAATTATTTTGCAAATTTATATTTATTGTTCCTAAAGATTCTAACCAAGGATAAGCAAGAAAAATATCCAACCCATCCATATCTAAAGCATAAAATTTTGAATGCAAAACATACTTATCCATAGAGAGATTTAAATATTCCAAATTTTGAATATCTATACCTAATATTTGACTACCCCTAATGTTATTTGGTTGTACATGTAGCTTCTTGCATAATTCCATGTTAATGAAGTTATACTTGCTCCTAGGGTTTATAGAGACAATGACCTCTTCCTTTTAAATGTGCCCATGAAATTGAAGGATTGAATCTTCCTTCCTCAAAGCTAAAGTGCATGTACCTGTATCATCTCCTTTTTCTTCTAAGTCTTCTCCTTCTCCATCTTCTTTTTCTTTATCCACTTCTTCCTCTTCTTCCTTCAGAAACCATTTTTTAAATAAATTTTGCTCTCTATTTCCTCCAAATAAAAAATATCTTTAAACACTGGCACAAACCATTGCCTAGCTTCACCACCTAAAGATAATGAAAAATGGAGTTTCCATAATATACTTTTACCATAATCTAGTTTATATTTTTACCACCATTATAATAGATCGCCACTTCCATGAAAATTAGGAACCTCCATTGAAAGTAGGGTTTAAGAAAAAATATTTCGATAGATAACCATTCTATCAATCAATTGACCCAAATTTGATATGACCAATACATGATGAAGTCAACTTCAAATTAAAGAAATAAAATAATAGACACCTAATGAATTTTGATGCCCTTTCTAGAAATGATTTATTTTTTTTAAATAACTTGATTTGCAACCTGGAAGGTAAATTTATGAAAACTCATAAAATTTCAATAAATCACAAAATATTAATGATAAAAATTGATTCTTGTATATTATCTCCCTTATATAATTCTCATACTTTAGTAAAATAATTGTTGAAAAATTCGCAACCTTATGGAAATTATAGGTGAATCTTCAAACACTAGGGTTTCATCCACTTTTTCCTAAATTAATGCTCTAATACAACTTGAAAAGAATTGTACATTTAATAATGAAGTTTGTGGTACAATATGCCCTAATTTATCACAAAATATATGAGATGTTTGTGGACCAATATGCCCTAATTTCCAATATAAGCAAAAATAGAGTAAACTCTTAAGGTTGTTGGTGTAATTAATTATTAATTACACTTTGCATAAGTTTACTTAGGCATTATTTATTTCCTAGGTTTTAGGATCTCATCTTTATCTTATCGAGCTATCTTGTTGCTCAAGATAAGATTAGGTTTAGGCATCTTTGCTTTTATAAAGCAAATAATCTCTTGTAATTAATTGGTCTTTTCGAATATATCAAATTGCATGTTTTTATGCAATCTCTTGCTTTTTTCGTTTTCCTCTTCTGTGGAAGGTATTTTCTGGTTTGCAATCAGATCTTGGCTAATCTGACATGGTATCAGAGCCTCGATTCGCAGCCCCTTCTCAGCATTTTTGGAGGATTTCGTTGCAAAGCTTGTTCGGAGTCCCTCGAGGGTTTCAATCCTTGAGTACATTTATGCAGCATCTTGGATCAGATCGGGGTTTTCCGTTGGATTCAGAGCGCTGGAAAAAGTCAGAAATGGCTTTCGTTTTATTCATTTTCATCACCGATTGCCAGATCTGCGAGGGTTGTAAGATCAATGATTTATCTGTTAGATCTGGGGGTCGCCTGATTTTCAGAGCACTTTGGGCCCAAACTGACCTCGCCGTTGGATTCGCAGCGCCCAAAAACCCCCATTTTCATATAAAGCATGTCCGATTTGGACACTGTCAACCGGAGAAGCAAATTTTTTTTACCCGAGGGCCGTACGGCCCCCAGGCACTGTTCCCGAGGCACAGATTTCGAGAAAAATTCAAAAAAGTATTAAAAAAATCAAAAATATGTTTGGAAATTGGCACCGCCAATTATAAAAGGGAGCGCCACCCGGCGGCCACCGGGCGGCCACCAGGCGGCCGCCGGTGCACCACCGCCACCGGTGGCTCCCCCATACCACTCCGCCTGACTGCGCAGACAGCCCCCGAGGGCTTTCAACTCCTCCGCGTGGTCATATGGGCGACCGACTGCTCAACCCAGAGCCCCCCGCCGGGCTTCCAGCCCCCAGCCCCGGTCACGTGGGTGACCGGGGGCTACGCCGAAGGAGCCAGCCACCAGCCCCTGGTCCTGCATGCGACCAGGGGCCCAATTTTTTTAGCCCCTGAGGGCTGCAGGGAGCCATATTGGGCAGTTTTGGACCAGTTTCACCAAATCGGGCATAACTTTCACATACGGTGTCATTTTTTTGCAAACAAGGTATCATCGGAAAGATGTTTCCGAGATCTACGCATTGGTGCTGGTGATATTTTCTGGTTTTTCGTTTTTAATGCTTTTTTCTGCCTCGGAAGTCAGATGTTGCTGTTTTCACTCTGGGACACATATCTTTTCACTCACTTATCCGATTTTCACGATTTTTGCGGTGTTGAAAGCTAGTTTCGGCCTCTATAGAGATCTGAGGTCATTTCCAGAAAATGTATAACTTATTTTAGGCATGCATTCTTTTTTGTTTCATGCTCTAGGTTTGCATTTTCACTCATGTTTCTGTATTTTTTTGCATCATCTCCTTATGCAATCATTGGGTATTGTAATAACGAACTGATATAAAGTTCCATTCAGGGGGGTTTCATGCATAATAATCTGATTAGAGTGTTTTTTCACTTTGATCCCATATTCCATTTTGTTTTGATGGCAACTCGTATGGGTTATCTGGTCTCTTAGTTTCTTTTAGCCACATTTCTTGTCTTGCTTGACACATGTCGGATTCATTGGTTCACAATTCAGATTGAGAGCCTATGGTTAATGATCCACATTGGATCCATCTCAATTTGAGGGCCATGTTTTTGTGGTTATTGTTCCAGAGTATTTTTTTTTGTACTCCTTCCCATGGAAGAGTTTTAGTCTCAGTTTGGCATCGGCATCGAGATACATGGTTTCCAGATTATGTCATCATCTCATCTCCTATTGCTTCATAGATTCCAGAGTTGTTCCTATTTGGAGTTTTCGAGTGTTCTGTTCCATCAGGTTTTCTATTGCTTTATCATGATTCCTTGAGTCAATCAGTGACTCTCATCCGGTTTCAGTAGTATACAGAAGAATATTTCCTTGCTTGCCTATATCAAGTTCCAGTGTTACTCCACAGAGTTCTTCCAGTGATTCTTCGCAGCAGTTCATCTCACTGAGGGGGGTTTCTCTCTCTTTACATTTGTACATGAGTACCTGATCAGGCCTTGTTGCTGGGACTCATATTTGCATAATAATCTACTTCTCCCTAAGTTGCACTTATGGGGGGGTGTTGGTGTAATTAATTATTAATTACACTTTGCATAAGTTTACTTAGGCATTATTTATTTCCTAGGTTTTAGGATCTCATCTTTATCTTATCGATCTATCTTGTTGCTCAAGATAAGATTAGGTTTAGGCATCTTTTCTTTTATAAAGAAAATAATCTCTTGTAATTAATTGGTCTTTTCGAATATATCAAATTGCATGTTTTTATGCAATCTCTTGCTTTTTCGTTTTCCTCTTCTGTGGAAGGTATTTTCTGGTTTGCAATCAGATCTTTTGGTCTTTTTGAATATATCAAATTGCATGTTTTTATGCAATCTCTTGCTTTTTCGTTTTCCTCTTCTGTGGAAGGTATTTTCTGGTTTGCAATCAGATCTTGGCTAATCTAACAAAGGTAAGGTAAAACCATACAATACTTCTTAAGGACAAAGACACTCCACACTATATCTCCAATAGATCCCAAATATAATATTATACTTCACACATATCTTACAATGATAATCACCTCCTTTATATAGACCTCCTAATAATATACTAAAGGGGTAATCCTAATGAAGGCCTACTCAATTCTTGATATAATTAATTAGACAATTTATTCACATGACCCAATATAACTATCTTAATATATGTGTATGACATGCTAGCATCTCCATCCATCTAAATACATTATAATATCATATCCCTAGGTACCTAACCTTCATCTTGGTACTATGATGACAATGCATTTTTTTCAATTTTAGAGGTCATTTTGTGAAACAAATGTTTCCCAAGATTTTAGTGAATTGTTGTATGATTTTTAAAGGGCTATTGAAGACAATATTTAGCTCTCTATAGTCTATATTTTAGAGGAATTGGAGTCAAATTGAGTGATTTATTGTAGAATTAGGGTTTCTTCCCAATTTATTTGGAAAGAACATATCTCCCAAATCCTACAAAATTGGTTTTTAGTTTTTTTTTGGTTTTTGAAGAAGTAATATAGGAGATCATAGTAAAAAAATTAGAGAAATTGAAGTGTAAATAAGCAATATATTGCAAAATTAGGGTTTCCAAAAAAATCACTCTCAATGCTGCAAAACACCTAAGTTTTGGGAGATTATTTTGGGAAAGTGTTACCTAGGCCTTGATAAGTTACCAAAAACATTTTAGAGTATTCTAAATTCATTTGTGTGATTTATTGTAAAATTATCTTTCTAGAACTTCTTCATAACAAAACGTAGCCACAAAAAAGAAGAGATAGCCACAAAAAAGAAGAGAAAGAAAAAGAACAAGAATTAGAACAAGAAAAGGATAAAATGCAAGTGAAAGAGAAAGAACAAGAGCAAGAACATGAACAAGATAAAGAGAAAGAAAAATAAGAAGAATAAGAGCAAGGAAAAGAGTAGGAACAAAAACAATAAGAACAAGAAGTAGCAGTAGAAGAAGTAGAAGTAAAAAAATGCTTTGGTAAAGAGGATGACAATGTTATATTCCCCTACCCCTATAGTGTGTATAATCTTATAAGCAGTTGACTTGTGACTATCCCAACTCTTAAATAAGTCACCTAATTATTATTAGAATCATATATATGTATTTAGGTCATCCTAGGAGTTATACTTAAGTATCTAAGCTTTGGTGGAATCCAAGGCATAAGTATGGTATATATAGGAGGTATAGGTTAGTTATGATCATCATGTGGAGTATTGTGGAATATTATTATCAAGTATGTGCAACATATTTCACATTATATTATTATTATGCAAGTTATTTCATAACATTTTAGTTTTCCTTTGTATTACTACTTTACCAAGGCTTTGGAGACATGTGAAAATTAGAAACACTTTGTGAATGGGGAAGAAACTCCATGGGGTGTTTTAGAGTTTTAAGAAGCAATTTACTCTTATTACAATATTTAAAGATTGTATTATATCAATTCAATAACCCTAGTTGTGTCACATAATTGGTAAGTACTTATAGTTTGTAATTAGTAATTTAAAAAATAGGAGAAATGATTCACAAAATTGGAATTAATTCTCCTAGGTCTTGGTGGAAAGATTAGAAATGGGGTCCAAACATCACCTTCTATGATTAAAAGTCTTGATATGGTTATCAATGAATTTATCCTCATCTTCGCATGGTGCCAACTTTAAACTAGAGATGTTGTTTACACTCACCCATTTATGTGTGGTGGTGCTACTTCCACACCATATGGTTGACAGTTTTGGAGTCAAAATTGAACCACTTTGCTTGGTGTATTCATTTCCAAGGCCTTCTTATGGGTTCTAGAATTTCTAATCTGGGTGTCTATGATTCTTACTGCACTTTCTATGGTAAGTTGAAGTCTTTTAAGCATCTCTTTTAGTTTTGTCTCATAGCCCAGAAGTTTTGGACTTGGATTCATGATTTCTTCAATCCCTTTAGGAAAGATTAATTCTCTTCGCATATAATTCTTCTAGGGTATTTTCCTCATAGCCATAAAAAAATCAACCAGATTTGGCATACTTTTATGGTTGGCATTCTCTTCAACATACAAATAGATAATAATTCTATAATTTTCTTGAATTTCTTTATTGATCATCATATCTCACTTTATTCTAAAGCTATTATTTTTTCTAATATGTTATTACAAATCCATGTATAAGCTAATAAAGTTACACTAGACACAACTCAATTTTTGGTGCTTCTTGTCCACTGGAAAAATGCCACTTGTGTCATGGATAGAGTTCCCTTGTCTCCCTCCTCCTCTTGGGGATACTCGCTTTCTCATGAACATCAATGGGGATAAAATATTTATGCTCCTAAAAACCATGCTTCTCACTCACAAGATTCTCCACTTTCTAGAGGAGATTGTGGACAATAGGGATGGTCATGGCTTGCTTGTCAACACTCAACCTCTCTGCCTCTCATGGGTGGAATTATTGATGGCCTATTGGTGGAGTCTCTAACTAGCTTGATTCCAACATGTTTCGTCAATTAGCTCTTGCTATTTCCCTAGCCTATGATGAAGAATATAAGGATAAAGATAAATATGATGATTTTTGAGACCCTTTTGTGGATACTCTAGACCCTATCGATATATGGGGTAATCTGAGTGATAGAGACCCTCCTTCCCCTTGCTACTGCTATTGAAACTTTGTGGTTTTCCGTATGTTTATGATCTAGGTGTATACCACATGTGGACTCTAGGGGTGAAATTATATCTCCGCCCAACTTTTTCTTTTAATGTGTAATATTATTATTTTTAAATAAATGATAATGCTGACCTTATTAATCAAAATAATAAAATTACACTTGATGAAATTTAACATTGAAGAATGAAATAGAGCTAAGAATATAATAATCTATGAAGATTGAATAATGATCATTGTTATAATGAGTTGTCAATCTAAGAAAGTGATAGTACAACTCAAATTGTGTAAAGTCATTAATTAGTATTCTCATTTGTAATAAACAATTCATAAATAAAAAGTGAAACAATCGAATGACATTCATTATAGTGCAAGATTATCATGTTTTTGTCATTAAATATTTATTATGGTTTTTTCATCAATTGTACTATCCATTCAAATATGTTTTCTATTCTTTATGATACTAGAGAACACATATGATAAAATGCTAGCTTGATGTGTTCAATTATTCAAAGGACATGTACACTATCCTATATAAAATTTTATTAATTGTCTAGGACCACATAAAAGTCTATACTTTCATTCACTATAAATATTAATATATCATTAATTAACTTTAAAACTATTTCTATTTTAAAGCATTAAATCTTAACTTTATAAAAAGTAAACATTTATTTTACATATTCCTTTTATATTTTGTTAACAATTACACAAAATAATGAGTAATTAAAAATAATAAAGAATTAAAAACATACTAATAATCAGTTAAGCAAGTATCATTGCAATAATAACTGCTCAAAAAGGATACTTATTATAATCTGTTAAACAATTATCATTATAATATGAGCTACCCAAATACCGATACAGTTAAAACGATTTGAATTACAATAATAACTGCCCAAAGGCACATACTAATAACGACTAATCAATAAAGCATAATACATGAATCTGAATGAGAAGAACTTCATTAACTGGATGTGGATCCGTATTGCTTACACAATTCGCCAACGGCGTAGCTCGCTCTTAAAATCGTTGCAGAGAAAACAGTGTAGAGAAAGATGAGGAGAATATATTTCCAATGCTGCTTCAGAGTCTTACGAAACGACGGCGGCCATTGGAATGGCCATTGATCCCTATGGATGACCACCTTGAACCTCGTAATGCATTCGTCAGCCATTAATACGAGCATTGCAGAGAAAACAATGGCGGAAATGACGAAAACAACCCACCAATTGTGGCAGAGGAGGTTGTTAGCCTTCAATTCTCCAGAGAGGGTGGGTACTACTATTGCTATTTGAATTCCTACAAAGAATTTAACATATTCGTGCACACAAAATGCCATGGCACTTGTATTTTCTTGAACAGGATCTGGTTTGGAGGTTGTCCGACTTGGTCCTGGTATCAAATGCAGAACCACCGGAATTCAAGCTTACTTGAACAGCATCTGTTATGAAGCTTGAACGACTCGGGCTGGGTATCAAACACGAAGAGTCTAAGATATAAATAGACAGAATTGAGAAAATTGTGCGACTTCTCCTTTCGATTCCATAATTGTATGATCCTCCGGTAGATCGCAAAATTGACTGCTCCTCCAGTCAATCACAAAATTTTGTGGGCGTCTCATAATTGACTTCTCCTACAGTCGATCCTAAATTTGTATGATCAGCAGATACCAAAATTGACTTTCCTGTCGATCCCAAAATTGTTGTACCTCCTTCCGCGTACCGGTTTACAGTAGGAAAGTACCTGTGGACCTACGCAATCTCTACCACCACCAAATCCAAGCGGGACTTGTTTCGCAGTTCCTTCTCTAAAATTTGACAGTCCTTTTAGAATTCTTAATGTAGACGATTGGATTCTCAGAGTGTTAATTTTCACTACGCTTGCTGACAGGCATTCCCCTATGAGAATCCCCGATCTCCCGTGAAGTATTAACACAAAAGTATATCGGACAACCATTAGACAATCTCAGTTAAAATCACGAAATCTCCACAGTCAACATTTTTTAGATTTGATAGTGTAGATTTTTTTTTATTAATGTTTCGATCAAATTTCATGATCTATCGTGGAAATACGCAGGATCCAAATCATAGAAATATTGACTGGCAAATCTTATTTGTTAACATCAAATCGCAGCAGATGCAGGTAGCAGTTATTGATACAGTGGAAATTTACTTAAGTCAATGTGCTTAATTCAATTCCGATTAAATTTTGGTCGCAGCAAATCACTATCCAGCAGACAGGATGGACCCATGCCATGCATGAGCATAGAAATTGTTGTTTCCGCCCGTCGCATAATCTCTGAAACTCTACTACTCTCACTGTGCTACATCCATTCCACTTCCTGACAAGTCTGGAAAGAATTGCTAAATGTCAATCCCCTCTTGAATTTTGGTACATCTCTTTGAGTTTTATTTTGATGATGGTTATTAGGGAGTGTGATTTGAAATGTTGATTCAAAAATTGACACAATAATCACCTCAGAGGCATAAAAATTTTTGACTATACAAATTTTCTGTCAATGAACAATTTACATTTAGATGTACTCCAAGCTCTATGAAACTAATCTGCTCAATAGACATTAGTAACATTGAAAAAACATTTTAAATGTAAATACATTGAAAATAAAAATATCTTAAAATTGAATAAATTTTAAATTATTAAAAATATTTTAAAAGTTAATTTTTAAAATATTAATATAGATATCTTACATATAATTATTTAAAAATAAATTTGTTTCTTTTATTTTTTCACTTAAACATAAATATATAAATTCTTTTAGATTTTCATTAAGAATTATTATATTTTATTTATATTATTTACTTATTTTGATTGATGATCTTTCTTTTTTAATTCAAGGTAAATGCTTTTGAACCGGAGCTATGAACCGTAATACAACCATTCAACAATACCACCCCAGCGGGGTTTGAACCTTGGTGGCAAGGACAACAATGCCACCTTTAAACCATCACACCATGCCAATACCAACATTTGATGATCTTTTTATTTTCTATGTAATTTTTATTTTTAACAAAATGTCATTATTCACTATCTATTATTTCTTGTTATTCTTTTATTCCCAAAAAGTGTACCAAATATTATATACTTGATTTTTATTTGAAATATTATATACTTATATATTCTTACTTCTTATTTGAAGAACTATTTTATTTTGTAACTATTTTTAAAAGAAAAGACCATTATTCAATATTCATTATTTCTTTTCTTTTCTTTCTTTTTTCTAGATTATTTCTTTTATTTTCTTGTTATTTTTGGTTTGTTTTTTATTTTGAATAATGTAGTAAATACTATATACTTATATGTCATCCTTTATTTTATTTGATTTGATTTTATGAGACATCATGATATAATTCCTCATGTAATTAATTGTCCAATCAATTACATTTAAATAAAAACTTTAAAATGAAAAATGATCCAAATCTTAATAGGGGAAGGGCAAGATTTAGCCCCCTTGTGTTTTGGCAAGATTTAGGATGAGCTTAGGTGCACGTGCTGAAGGTGGGTATTGTGTTTTCTACAAGTGACAAGTGGTAGAGGTCGCCCTCCCCCACCTAAGGTTTGTTCTATTGGTACCCTTTAACCTCCTTCCTTTTTTCATCTTTTCCTCAAATGTGTCCTTGTGGCTTTTTAGGTTTTGCAAGCTTGGTTTTATTTAATTTTTGTATTGCATTTAGTTAAGGTCTCGACCCTCCTCAACATTTGTTGATGGGGCATGAACTTCCTAACCCAATGTGTAAATGACTTAAGGTTGTGTTTCTTCACCATTTGTTGCTCAATAATATTTTAAGTGGTTGCGCATGTTAATCAATATTCTTGAAATGCAAAATTTTTGGTGGTGGCCAAAGGAGAAGGAGTATCGGATGGTGTGAGGGGATGTAGAGGAAGTACCTTCCTCTAACCCTCTAAGAATGTAAAACTCACTCTAAATTATGAGATGAAATCTATTATTAACAATGAAAGAAATAGGGTTTAAAGGAATTTGATCTTCATGGTGGCAGTAGATAGCAAAAAAATTCTTGCAAGGAAATATCTGGATTCTTGGTTTTCTAACATATGGGATACTAAGTTTGGAATTTAAATAAGCTTTTGTAGAATGCTTCAACATAGTCCTTTTGTTACTTTTTTAAAGGATCATTCAATGCAAGAAAAAATCTTTATTAAAACCCTACTCAATCTAGTCAGGTGTGTTTTAGGGTCTTGGCTTGGTCCCTAACGCACTCATTGTAGATGAGTTTCTTGCCCTTTCCCAATTCCCAGATGGGTGGTGGTGAAAAACCTACTCCTCAAAATTTGAATATCATCCCTCATCTTCTGCTCCATTTGGGAATGTGGTGAGGGTAGATGAGGCTAAGGTGTCTCTCGCACACCTTGATGCTCCTGCACTTGTCTCTTTTGAATCTTGAGGTTGAAATCCCTAATAGCATTGAAATTGATGATGAAGTTAGTCATTCCATTTGTCTCCTTTGAGGTGTTGGGTGCCACACGCCTACTACTTCTTATGTAAAGATGGGCATATTCAAAAGAATTAATTAATAAAGAAAAGACTCCATTAAAGAAAGGTCAAAAGGTCAATCCTAAAACCAAACTATAGTGATGGTTCCTCCATTGACGTTTTCTAGTTTGATCCATGGCATGGTGAATTTGGCTTAAAACCTAGTGCCCTCCCCTCTAACAATTCTATTTCTAGGTTGGTTGCTCAGAATATTTAAAGTAGTTCCACCCTAATTATGAACTAGGATTCTCACGTGCTTAAAATTAACTTAGGAGAAACCTCTCTAGAAGCCCTAACACTCTTCTCGCGATCTTAATCTCAAAAATTAATTTCAAATTTCTAAAGCAGAGGTCAACGATGCCCTAGGACTCTAAGAAAAAAAAATGTTGCTTTTATTTCCCATCTATTAATTCCAAAGCCTCCTCAAATGCCCCCTTTCTTATCACCCCCCACCTTAGCTCCTACCGAGGACAAGATTATGTTGGAAAATACGAATGCACAAAAATTGCTAAATGTAATATTAAGAGAAGAATTGAAGAATTTTTTTTAAAGAACAATCCTTGTAGTAGCCACTCTTTTTCAAAAGTTTTTGAATATCAAATTAAAAAAATTGAAGGTAAAAACACCATTGAAAAAATGAATGAGGGTTGTGATAAGGTCTAAAATGCTAATTTGGTTGGGGGGATTGGGATCACCACTATGCCCAAGGACCTAGACCTAGCTACTAAGGGAAATTATCCTAGTAAAACTAGTTGTTGGGTAAACCCACAAAAGTGGTTTACAATTTGAGTGAGGAAGGAAAATTGGCAAAGAACAAACCCATGCAAAAAAATTGGTTTTAGGGGTTCAAATGAATCCTTTGGTTTGAGCAAACCAAAAAATGGTTCAAATGAACCTTGGTTTGTTTGAACAAATTAAATACAAGGTGGGCCCCATTCCCTCCAAAAAACCAAAGAAAAACACTTTATGGGAGGGGCTTCGAATGAACCCTAGTTTGAGCAAACCCTAGGGGTTTCACTCAAACCCTGTAAATCCCACCTTGCATCCTCTAGCATCAAAAAAGTCCATATTTTTTGTTTTGAAGCTCGGGTTGAGGATGAAAATGAAGGAGACTTCGTAAACCCAACTACAATCAGGTAGTCTTCAGTACGAGCTATCCAATGACTATAATTTTAATATGTTTTGGTTTTATTATGCTTTTTTTTAGTTTTATTAAACATAGGTTTTTCACTAAAAAATCAAGTTCTTTGTTTTGCACATGTGGAAAAAGAGTAGATTATCAAAAAAAATTGAAAAATATGAGTGGACCAGATACTGAAGTCCTTGATCCAACAAAAAAGTAAAATTGAATTTCGATACATACAAAAAAGTTATGCGTTACATGGTGGTGCTATGTGTGAATTGTAATTGGTTTGACTTTGAAACTTAATTAAAGAAAAAATATTCAATAAAAAACTATCCAACCAAGTGGAAGCACTAAATATCAGAGTTACAAATCTAAAGTTGAAAGAATTAGGATTTATCCTTCATGGAAAAATAGTTATGTATTATACAGTGAGCGTCGCTTTTTAAAAATGTTGTTTTATGAAAAAAACTAGTTTTCAAGGGAGATGCAAAATAAGTGCAATCTGATTCCAAAATTTTTGAAAAAAATATATTTAGAATCTATAGACAAAATGTCACAAAACTCTAGTTTGCATTATCTTCAAATTCCTCATAGTTTAGCCGCTATAGGTGCCTGAAAGTGAAGATTTAGTTAAAAAAATTTATTTCAGTGTCTAGTTTGGCCAAAAATTATAAACCACTATTGTGGGATCACCCTGCTCCTTAGATGAGTCTCAAGAGGAAACAAGGAATGAAGCAAGTATTTATAAATTTGGTAACCTTGTGTAAGAGAGGGGGACCACCGTGTGCAAGACCCTAGGTCATGGAGGGTCAAGATGCGAGAGGCTACCCTAACTTACCTCAGCTAAGTGTAATGTAAGGGGATCCAAGGTGAGAGTAACAAGGACTATGGGGCCTCTCGGTTACTTTACAGACTTGAAATGAAGAAAGGGGCTAGGCAAGCCAGTTTCCAAGTCTAACACTATGCCTCTGGGAGCTTTTTGTCTGAGGATGAAAGCGCAGTCTCTAGATGACAACGCAATGTGTTGGCTTCTCTAAAGTGCACTATCGTCCGTATGACTAGACAACAATAAAAACATGGTTAAATTAAGGAAAGAAAGCTAATAGCCCAGTTGACTAACTAAAGGGCCATAATGATACGAGTAAATAAAAAAAGTATTCTCTAATGTTATAAAGCAGAAATGCAAGTGTACATAGAATAAGAAGGATCTCACCAAGGAATTTGTTTGCCAGCTAGTCCTCTGAGAAGCACACACACCTACACACAGAAAGAGAGAAAATGTTGGGTGGCTGAATAGGGGCCTACCTCATTCAAACCATCGTTTAGGTGTTTCCACCTCCACGAATATCCAAGGAAAGAAGATAAAGAAATAGTACAACAAAGAGAATACAAACACTACAAAGCAGTACTATGCTACTCAACCAAGTGATAGAGGAGTGGAGAGGGAAGCTTACCACCTCCACCAAGAGCACTCAAGGCTACTTGGGGGAGAAATGAGAGGAACTCAAGGCTCTGTTGCAATGGTGTGGTCCCAAACATGCTCTACCAAAGTGATAGAGTGAAGATTTGCTGCAATAGAGTGCTTGGATGCTTGAAGTGAGTGAGAAAGTGAGTTTGTGGAGTGCAAGAAGGAGAGATTCATTTGTTGAAGAGTTGTGGAGAAGTTGGATTGAATGTTGAAGGGGTGAATTTGAAGAGAGGATAAAGAAAAATGACCATATCCGCGTTGATTGGCCGAAGGGGGCGTTACAAATTCACTGTCAATGTGAAGTGTAACACCTTTGCAAGTTCAGCCACAAGAATCTACTAGGGACATAAGCATGTCGTGTGGATGTCTATGCACCGTGCAGGTGTCCTCGACAGAAACACCTCCACTAGTGCTCAAAATAGGCTCCAAGTGGATTGCCAACAGCAGAATTAGGTGGAATTAAGCCTCCGAACTTGGTTTTCTAAGGTGGATAAAGGTAAAAACGGGATTTGCATAGGGGATGCAAATTTTCTCTTAAACATTTTGCCCCACTTTAGCAAGCATGAATACTGATGAGTGCTTGGTAGAGTAGATCAAGAAGAGATTAGAATTAGAAATGTATACCTAAACGGTTGAGGAAGCAGTACTCAGTCTGGCATACTTGAAGGTGCAGGAAAAGCAAAGGACTCCATAGTTGCTCGAAACTATAAAGTTGGAAAACACAAAGCGTATTACAGGCCTGCGAATTTGCAAGGAGGAAACCCCCAATATCTCTCACATGAAGAAAGCCCAATGAAGTAAGTGCCTTGTAGGTGCTCAGTCCTCTAAGGAAGGTGTCCCCCAAAAACTCTAGCATGGAGGAAACCCAAAGGAAGCACCCTACAGGCTCTCAGTCCCATACGAATGGTATTCTCCATGAACTCAAGCATGAAGAATACCGAAGGAAGTGCCCTATAGGCTCTCAGTCCTACAGGGGAGGTATTCTCCATGAACTCAAGCATGAAGAGCACCCAAAGACGCACCCTACAGGCTCTTGGTCCTATAGGGGATCCACTCCCAAGATCTCTAGCATGGTGGAAGCTCAAAGGAAAGCACCCTACAAGTTCTCAGTCTTGTAGGGAGGTATCCTCCAAGATCTCTCACATGGAGGAAACCTGAGAAAGTGGAATCTACAAAGCGAAGAAGTGATGGCATGTCAATCCCTAGATAGGACATGTCAAAAGCGGTCGTGTAGGAAAATAAGTGGACAACCACATAGACCATCAAGGACTTTCAAAGGGGTCCCTTGGGAACCCTTCAAAAGGAGAGAGGTCCACTCAAGGGACGTTTTGTTTGAATGGAAAGGTCTAGTCAAGCTTCCCTTGAGCTAGATGCAAAAGGGCGAATTGAATGAGTCTAGCTGGGTTTCCCCTAGGCTAGATGTGAATTCCATTCAAAATAGATACTTTGAAAGAAGGATCCCTCAGGAACCTGCTGTGAGAAAGAAAGGGGTTCCACTCAAGGGACACACAATTCAAAAGTAGTTGTTCTTCTTAGAGCGATTTGTTATAAAGGAATCCTTTCAAAATATGATCACTTCATCAAGGGATTTCTAAAGGGAGGATACTCCACCGCGTGAGGGGAAACCAAATCCATTCCCACTTTGGAAGTTCTTCAATCCCTTTCTTTGTGAACCTGTGATGAAGGAAACATATCCCGTTAGGGTCCCATGTTGAGAATGTGATTCTAAGGAAGACTTTGTGAGGACTTTTGAGAAGAGATTCATTGGAAAAAAAATTATTTTATGAAAATCAAAGTGTTGAAGAGGAGTGTTCTCACATGTAAAAGGGACAACTCAAGCAAAGAAGATAGAAAGATAAGGAGAAAGAAAAAGGAAAGAAAACACAAACAAAGAACACAGGGGTAGCCTGATATTTTAGGGTCAGAACTACTCATAAATATATATATACATATGTATAATAATAGTATATAAATGAACTATCATCAACCCCTACTATATCAGACCATATGAAGTATGCACGAGAAGACAAAGTAAAAATAAAAAATTGGGTCAACATGGAAGGGGAGCCTAAATTCCCCCAATGCTTTGCGTCATCCCCAATTTAATGAAAAATCAAGCACAAACATGGAAGAATGATGATACAAATAGAAGGAGGTTTATGACAAAAAAACAAATCTTGTATTCAAGCACCAATGGGGGTGACGAGGGTCATCTAGATACACAAAGCATGAGTATAGGGGAACACATCACAAAACATACACACACATACAAAAGATCAAGAAAGGGCCTCCTCCTAACATTAATCAGCCAAGAGGTCATCCACTTCCCAATATAAATCCTCATAAAGGGAAGGAGGATGATCCTGCAATGGTGGGATGTTAAGAGGAGGAGCATCCGGCCCTCCCACAACAAGGGCCAAGGAAGAGGGCCCCTCAAGGTCCTCTCCACCGAGCTCCTATGGAGTCCAAGTCAGTGATTTTGCGAAGATCGTCGATAGGGTCAGAACCTCATCCATGGATTTAAACATGCACCCTAGAGGATCACCATGTCTTACTTCAGCGGATGGCATAGGCTATGCCTGAGATTCACTACTAAGCTCATCAAACGACTCGAGAGTGGTGAAGAACTTAGGAGAAGCAGGGACTGGTTCTCTCACAAGAACATAACAAGTCAACATAGGACCAACTTGTGAAGAAGGTGGACTCCTCTTATGTCCTTCATCACTAGAAGGTCCACCCTTTGTCTCTTTCTTCATTGGAGGAGATGAACTCCCCATAGACGAAGCTAGGGGTGCCGAGGAAGAGGAAGAAAGAAACACAATGGCAATCAAAGTATTAAGCATATCCACAGGCTTAGGAAAGAGCTCAATATCTAGAACAGAAATTGGCAAAGGCAGCTCCAATGAAGGAGTGATGAACACCTGCATCTATTTAGGGTTAGGCACATTCGTGCTTGCAATAGAAGCTAGGAGTAGACCAGACTGGAGGGAAGCAAAAGGAAGGGAGGAAGAAAACGCTGCAGGAGGTCCTAAAGTAGGAGCAGTCGTTCCTTCGTCCTTTTATTGCAAGGTGCCCTAATCAACTAAGAGAGCCGTTCACCAATGCTTGCATTCATGTGCAAAGTGGTTTATGTGACTCTTGAAGTTATAGGCTAGAGTTTGTGAAGGGAGAAGAGGTTCTTGCTCAACCATGGGAATTCCCACTATGACTGTTTCAGGTGGAGGAATAGGTTCATGTACAAGAGCAGGGGGAGTAGGATAAGGAGTGAAAAAAGGAGTCAACTCAGCAAGCCTCTTTCTACTCACTACCTTAGGAGTGGGAGCATTGGGAGGCCATGGATTGAATTCTCTATGAGAACCTTTCTTTCTTTCATATAAATAGTACCACAGTCCAAGATATTCATTAGGGAGATCCGCGATCCTGATCTTGGGCCCATGCCAAGGGGGGATCATCAGACTTAGTGGGTAGCCACCGAGCTTACTCATCCAATACTCTTCCAATGAAAGGGAAAAAGATGAGGAGGTTCAGGGAAAAATACCTTTTCTTTACCTTTGTGAGAAAGAGAGGGAGACGACATGGGCTTCTCCTCTTTCTTCGGAGAAGAGGGAGCGGTCAGTGTAGCCTTCTCCTTGCTTTTATGAGAAGGGGAAGGAGTAGGCATGGAATTTTCCTTCTCTTTTGGAGAAGGAATAGTAGTTGGCATGGGCTCCTTCTTCTCTTCTCAGGAAGAGGAGGCAACTGATTGTTCTACCATAGGAAGCATCAGATCTGGCTCCCCTTTGCCCCCAGTTTTATACTCCACATAGTTCTTGTAAAGTAGGTTCATTCTTGGAGGAAGCAGACTGACCAGGGAGGGCCAGAAGTGATCCAATGAATATCCACCATGAGATACCAAGGGTTGATATTCGGTGTCATGTACTACATGCATGACACCCTCATGGGAAAATTTTAAACACTTGTGGATAATGGAGGCGATCCCATTCGTAGAAGCTAACCAAGGAATTCCAGCTTCACTCTGAATAGATTTGACTCTAGGATAAAATTGAAGACTATTTCAACAGCCCTAGGTCCAACCAGGATGGACAAAGTAATCGAGCCATAGGATTTAAGACTCATACCATCATGTGTACGGATGGTAGATTTTGTTTCTTCCTATTTCTCCTTTTATAGTGAATTTAATACCAATGTTTCTTCAGTAATAACATTCACATGACTCATGGGGTCAATCAAGACTCCTGTCACAATGTTACCATTGGCACGAGTAGGAATGTAGAGAGGTGAAGGTTTGTTGTTTAAGAGAAAATCCTACATGTTGTAAATGTAATATCTGGCAAACCGGGTGTGGGTGGAACAAGGAAAGTTATCATGACCATATTAACATAGGCCTCAGGTTGGGTAATAGAATCAGTGGGATCAATAATCATGTTAGTAGAGTGTGACAAGAAATGGGTCTGTGTATATCTACAATTCACTATTTTCCTTCACCACTGATTTGTTAGTGTTCTATTTATTCCCATCGAGACAAATGGTACCATCCTCGATGTGGTCCTGCATCTCGTGACATAGCCACATACATCATTTGTATCATGTCCATTGACCCGATGGTACTAATAGTAAGTGCTCCCATCATACCAATTGAGGTAGGGTTCCTTAATAGGCTTAGGGTTTGGTAAAGTTATGATCTTATCTTTCAACAACTTTTGTAAAATGGAAGTATAAGATTCTGACAACTTTGTGAACTTCCAGTTGTGTTTGAGGCCATTTTCATCAACAATGGCTACTACATTTGCAATGGTTTTACCTTTCCCAGAGATTGACATGATATATTTTCCCTCAAATGGAAATGCAAAGAGGGTCCCCTGAACTGAGCAACTATTTGTTGGTACTCTCGTAAAGCTACACACAGATGTACGAAAGAAGGGTATTTCATCAAGGAAAACTTATCTTTCCAAGGCCTTTGTAAATTTCATAAGAACACCTTCTGCATGTTGGAATCAAGTAGCTAATAGGAGATTTGTGAAAGAAGCACTTGATAATGTGCTATGAAATCAGTAATCTTTTTGTTATCTCCTTGTTTACATTGGATGAGATTTGAAAAGGTCATCTAAGGCCTAATATCTTGGAATTGTCTAAGGAATTGATTTACAAGTTGATCAAATGAGAAGATAGAATTGTCAGGAAAGGAACAGTACCTTTCAAGTGTTGTGTCCTTGAGAGATTGGGGGAATAGTTTAGCCATCACAGCATCATGATGGAAGAATTTTGTGCAAAGGGCGTTAAAGGTAGACACATGTGTTTGTAGATATCATTTACCACCAAAATTCTCAAATTTAGGGATCTCCATTCCTTGCGGGAAGGGAGTGTTCAAGATGGAAACCGACAATGGGCTATGTCCAAAGAAAGGCTAGAAGATAGGTTGGGTAGAGGCCTAGGAAAGGATCACTAACTGTATCTGCATCTTACCCATATTCTGAAGCAAAGTGTTCAGAATAGGGTCATTAGAAGATATAAGGCCAAAGGAACCTCCTCTAGAGCCACCGCCAAGTCCACTTCTAGAACCACTACCAGTATGACCTCCACTAGAGCCACCACTAGAGCCACCACTGCCAGTAGGGCCTCCATTGAAACTACTACCATGATTTCCACTGGAGCCACCTCTGCCAACACCACCTCCACTACCGAATCCAATGCCACTACCAAAGCCTCCATCACCCAGTCTGCCAAGACCTCCACCACCAGAGGTGACAAAAGGGGTAAAGCTAAATCCCAACGAGACCTTATTTACTTTTATAGTTTAAGGTTGCTTAGGGATGGAATGGATACTGATAGAAGGGACCACATCAACCATGTAAACGGAAGTGGAAGGCATTGATACCCATAACTTTCCCTCACGCTCTTTGAAGGTGACTCCTTGTGCAAAGCTAGGGTTGCTCAAAGGAGCGCATGCTATAGCAAGACTGAGGAGACTACTTAGAAGCTCTATGCTTGTTTGATATTTACCCATAATATGTCTTAATTCACTAACAACCTGAGTGGCTCTGGCCATCTTCAAATTTCTTTCCAAGTGGTTTTATAGGTCGAGTATGTGTAGGATCATGATGGGCTAAAAAGTGGCAATATGATGGGAATGTGTAGAGTATGTGGCTGACGATTGTTTTTACCCAAAATTGATGAAACTAAAAGAGTTTTTAAAGGAGATTCTTAGCTTTCCAACAATATAAATTATGCTTTACTTTGAATTTAATAAGTAATTATTATTCATTTTCTATTTGAATTATGACTAAAGTCCTAATTGGTAGGTTGATTAAAAACATCTATAGCTTTCAAACAATATCACATTTTTTGAATCTGAAACATGCATCACATTCTATGCTTCATATATTATAGGATTAAAAAGAAAAATGTATTTCATGAAGTTTGACCAAGTTAAGGTGGTCGACATGATTTTTTATATTTTTAAAAGTTGTCATAAAATATCATAATTAATTATTTACTAGGAAAAACATTACAAAAATATATGCATCACATCAGACATGAGGCCTCTACTTATATCTAAAATCTTAGAAAAAAATATTATCATTTTATTGTGGTTAGGGTGGTCGACATACACCTACTTCTTTATTTTTCCTAAATTTAAGTACTACTACATTGAAATTTAAAATTTTCACCAAATAGATTTTAAAAAAAAAGTAAACCTAGTAGTTTAAAAACTACATTCAATTTGGTAAAAATTATATTCTTACATATTTTTGAAATAATATAGATAACTTATTCAAATTTTTACGTCAAGTTGCTCAACTCTGGTTTTTCTGAATTTTTTGCCACTTAAGGGCCTATTTTTTCCATGATGATCTGGACATACCCAATCACCCAATCCTTTCAAAAGGGTGGACACATATTCTGTAGGGATTTGAACGACCTCATGCTCATCCACTGATGATGGTGTGGGAGACATATGAGGAGTGGGAATGTGATCAGTTTCATTAGTGAATCCCATCTCATTTCTCGATAACTACTCTTCCATAGCCAAACTAACGACAAGACCAGAGAAAAGACTTGTAGAAAGACCAAGCAAGACCATCATCCTATCCATCAGGAGGTTTGTAGACTTCTCCTCATGATATGATTTGAAGTTGTGGATTGGATTGTGATGCTCATAAAATTTCACAACACTCAAGAACACAATATTTGTGAAGTACCCAAGGGAAGCTTCAACACCAAAAAATGAACAAACATTGGTTCATGTTAGGTTCACCAAAAATGTAAGAGAGGGGGACCACCACATGCAAGACCCTAGTTCATGGAGGGTCAAGATGCGAGAGGCTTCCCTAACTTACCTCAGCTAAGTGTAATGTAAGGGGATGTGAGGCAAGAGTAACGAGGACCATGGGGCCTCTCGGTTACTCTGCAGACCCGAAATGAAGAAAGGGGCTAGTTGATCTGATTTCCAAGTCTAACACTACACCTCTAGGAGCTTTATGTCTAAGGATAGAAGCACGGTCTTTGGATGATAGTGTGGCACACTGGCATTTATACATCTAGACAATAGTAAAGACGTGGTTAAACTAAGGAAAGAAAGCTAACAACCTAGCTAACTAATTAAAGGGAAAGAATGATATGAGTAAATAAATGAAGTATTCTCTAATGTTATAAAGAAAAAATGCAAGTGTAAGAAGAATAAGAAGGATCTCACTAAGGAATTCCTTCACTAGCTAATCCTTTGAGAAGCACGCACACCTACACACATAAAGAGAGAAAACATTGGGTGGCTAAATAGGGGCCTACCTTAGTCAGACCCCCGTTTAGGTGTTTCCACCTCCATGAAGAGCCAAGGAAATGAGATAAAGAAATAGTGCAACAAAGAGAATACAAAAACTATAAATCATCACTATGCTACTCAACCAAGTGGTAGAGGAGAGGAGAGGGAAGCTCACCACCTCCACCAAGAGCACTCAAGGTTGCTTGGGGGAGAAATGAGAGGAACCCAAGCCTTTGCTGCAATGGCATGTTCCCAAACGTGCTCTGCTGAAGTGATGGAGTGAATCTTTGTTGCAATATAGTGCTTGGATGCTTGAAGTGAGTGAGAAAGTGAGTTTGTGGAGTGCAAGTAGGAGAGCTTGATTTGTTGAAGAGTTGTGGAGAACTTGGATTGAATGTTGAAGGGGTGAATTTGAAGAGAGGATGAAGAAAAACAACCATATCTAGATCAGTTGGCTGATGGGGGTGTTACAAATTCACTTCCGATCAGAAGTGTAATGCTGACCTGCAAGTCCAGCCACATGAATCTTCCAGGGATGTACTGCGAGAGAAATTCCTCCACTGACGCTCAAAATAGGTGCCAAGTGGACTGCAAATAGTGAGATTAGGTGAAATTAAGCCTTTGAACTTGGTTTTCTAAAGTGATTAAAGGAAAAAAGCAGATTTGCATATGGGATGTAAATTCATTCTTATACACCTTGCAGCTTTAGGGCTTGTCTCACATGAGAGTGATGTTGTGGGTTCTCCAACCAAATAAGTAGGTTTAACCCTAGCAACAATTCTAGTTATGATATTATCAAGGGTGGGTTTGATAAAAAATTGTCCCAAAAGTAGGTGTAGATACTCTCAACATCTAATGAGTGATTCAAGAACCTAAGAAATTAAGGAGCCCCAAAGATAATACCAAAGAGATATCCCACCTTCTTAATAAGGATGGAAATTTTGAAGTTAACCCAAAAATCAATTTCGAGCAAGTTGAAGACACTGGGAATTTTTCTTATGAGAATACTTTGAAAGGCCATGTAGAGAAAACCCCCAAGCATTAGGTTGGGCCTCGAAGGCCAAGGAAATATGGAAAATCCCTATCTATAAGCAAGAGAATTTAGATTTCCAAAAATAAAAGGAAGAAAACAAGTTAAAATTTGAGGAAAGGATGCCCAAATGTTTTCAGCAATTCAAGTGTGAACAAGATGGTTCTCCCATGAATGTTGAAATTGAATCTTAATTGTACATCCTAGAATATCAAGGGACTTTGTTCCCCTCATAGAAAATAAATTGTTATAATTTTCTTAAACCTCAAAAAAATAAAGATCTTATCCTTATCCAAGAAAAGAAAACTAGTTTCACTATAGATAAAAAATGAGATCCATTTGGAAAGACTCTGCCTACTTCTCCACAAAGCATTGAAAAGGTAGAGGAGCTACTATTCTCCTCTCGTACATTTGGAAATAGTATGTTACTAATTCTTTGGTACCTTCCACTATAATAAGGTGGTTTGGATCACTCTAGAAAGAGATGGTGTTAATTTTTGATTTTTCTTCATTTATGCCCCCAATGATCACTGAGAAAGGACAATACTTTGGAAATAGTTGTGTAGCTTTCATGATGTCCCCTCAATTTTGGCCAGCACTTCAACATTGTGGAGAAGCTAGAGGATAGGTGGGGTGGAATTGATATGTCTTGGAAAGGGAGTGAAATATTCTTTTGGCAGAGGTTGAAAACCAAGCGAAATTTGGTTGGTCCCATTAAGGGGGGTAGGAAGTACTACAAAGGGGTCTAATTCACATGGTGTAATTCCAAGAAAGGTTGTGAAAGGATTTATTGTAGGTTGGATATGCTCTATGAATATAAGGATCTCTTCAACTTCTTACCTGATAAGGATGGTAGACTTGTGTGTATTTACCCTTATACTTTATTTGATCACATTCCTATAAAGGCCAATCTAGTTATTATTTAGTGAAAACTGAAAGATACTAATAAAAAGGGGTTCATTCTAAATACATGCCTACTTCAAGATGGTGATTTTACATATGCCATCAGTTCTATAAGGAAAATCAATAAATGCATGTTAAAGGAAGCAAGTTCCATTGAAAGATGGGACAAAAATATTGAAGCTTGGAGGAAGATACTCTAAACCATTGGGAAGAAAAGTGCTATGGATAGAAGGGAGGAAAATGAGTTGCAGGAATGTCTACTATTGGCAAAGACCAAATTTCAATCTAATCCAAAAAATGAGAAAATAGGAAAGGGGATTTATCTTTCCAAAAATAATCTAAGAAGTTTCCAAGACTATAGGATACAAGGCTTTAAGGTAAGTTCCTTAAACTGAACTGGCTAAATTTTGGAGAAAAGGGGTCCAAAATTTTCTTTAATTATATTAAAGAAAAGAAGTGTGAAGAATATATTTACAAATATGGGAGGATGGCAACCTACTCACCTCTCAAGAGGAAATTCTAAACTAATTCCATGGCTTCTACAAACAAATGTTCACCTTAGAAGGGAATATTGATGCCAATAAAAAGGCCATAGAGTGCATAAAAGGGATTATACCAAAGAAGATAAGGAAGGAAGATGTTTCTATGTTGTCTAAAAAGTTAGCCAAAGAGTAAATTAAAAGATTCATCCTCATGAATAATGACAAGTTTGTGAGAAGTGATGGGCTATTAATATAATTTTATAAGAAATTTGTTGAATGGATTTGTCAAGATTTGCTACAAGTGTATGGTGAAGTCATAAACAGAGGCTCCTTGGGAAAGAACATAAATAAAGGTATCATCAAATTCTTACCAAAAGGTGTGGATAGGACCTTAATTAAAAAATTGAGGCCCATAACCTTATTGAATATTTCCTGTAAGAACTTGGCCAAGATATTGGCTCTTAGACTTGTCGAGATTCTACCCATGTTCATCAACACCCAAATTGGGTTTATCAAAGGGAGATACATTTTGGAAAATTTGATTACATGATAGGAGGATATGGAGTGGTCAAGGTATTCCAAATAGAACTTGGCCATGTTACTACTAGATTTTGAAAAAATCATATGATAGGGTTGAGTGGAATTTTTTGAGGACAATTCTAGAGGCCTTTTGATCACAAGATGTGTTTTGTAATGTTGTTGACACCTTGTTGAGTGATGGTGTGGCACAATTCAATGTAAATGGTTTACTATTTGATGAATGTGGACTAGAACTTGGAAAATTTGATTACATGATAGGAGGATATGGAGTGGTCAAGGTATTCCAAATAGAACTTGGCCATGTTACTACTAGATTTTGAAAAAATCATATGATAGGGTTGAGTGGAATTTTTTGAGGACAATGCTAGAGGCCTTTTGATCACAAGATATGTTTTGTAATGTTGTTGAAACCTTGTTGAGTGATGGTGTGGCATGATTCAATGTAAATGGTCAATCAAACAAGGGTTTCCTTTAGCACTAGCCCTTTTTGTTATTGATTTCGATGCACTACATTACTTGCTAAAGGATTAGAATCACACCCTCAAAGTAAAAGGAATTTCACTCCCAAATTAGAATCAATTAATCAACATGAAATTTGTTGATGATTGTTATCCTTAAATCTAGTTGTGCCTAATTCATGAGATAACCCATATGAAACCTATCTATTTTGTAGCCCCATGTACTCTAAGGATGAAAAAAATGAAAATCTCAATCTATTCTAATGCATGGTCCTAAGTCTTCCAATTTGTTTTGAGCAATCACCTTCGCTACTTTGTCAAATTCCTCTTTTTGTATAAATTGCAAAACTTAGGTTGTGAGGAGTTAGATTTTACTTGCAAGGTCATGGTTTTTTACTAACCTTGCAAGTCAACATCGCACAAGTCTTGTCAAATTGGATATTTTTTCATGAAATTACAAGTCACTTGTAAAATCACTAAAATTTCCTAAAACTACAAGTTATGCTCATAAGCATGCCAAATTTCCCCGCTCCTGCAATCTTGGATCTTACATGAGTGAATTAAATTTCATTTTAATGACTTTGTGATTTGTTTTAAATCAATTTTTCTTCTCTTTTCTTGACTTCCTTTTGCTACTTCCTTTTCTCTTGTGCCCTTTGTGAAGTTCTTGGATGTATGAGTTCATTTTCATGAAGGATCAATTGGATTCATCGGTATTTTTGACCTAGGTCTTTCATTTTGTTAAAATCAATGAACCCTAGTTCTTTTTCTTGGTTCTTCCCTTTAGGTTTTCCATGTTTCTTTGTGTTCATTATAGGATCAAACACTTTTGTTGATTTTTGGTTATTTTTACTTTTGTATAAGTTGAATCCTTTGAAAGTGCTATCATTTTTATGTGTAACAAAACTTTAGAACTCTACATTACATCGTTCCTTCTAAATTTTTGGATGTTCCATTATACCATTATCCTTGGAATGGTAGAGTTTTATCCACCTAGTCATGAGAAGAATCTTCAAATACTATTATTCTTCGAAGTGTGAATAAACCAAGAATTCACTCATGCATGTGAGGAATGGGTATGTGCAGGATCATGATGGACCAAAAAGTGGCGATATGATGGGTATTTGTAGGTGTAGACACCTAAATTTGGACACTTAATTTATCCAAATTTATCCCCTTTCATCTAAGCATCCCCTTATTTGCATTAATTAAGTAATATCGCTTTTATTTAATTAATATCCTTAATTATGCCAAATCCCTAAGGTATCGAGTTAAATAATTAAATACCTTCCCCCTTTCATCAAATGAATTAAATAAATATGACATTTATTTAATTCCTCATATGTCACATCCTCCATCATTTTTATCTAATTTTAATTATTCTTCTAATCTCATCATTAGGGATGTGCACATACATAATCCTTGATTAGAATGTGTCACATCCTTCAACTTTTGCAAGTTGGCCTCTAATCTCTCTTAGCCACCTAACCCTCCTCTAATCCTTTATTAACTAGCCTAATCAACCTCTTAAGGAATTTTTAATTCCTTTTATCCTTCCAAGGAATATTAAATTCTTTTTACTCTTCCCCATGTGATCCTTGACTTGTCACATCAAGTCACATGTGAAATCTAACCCTCTTCTAATATGTCATTAATTATTCTAATCAATTACTTGCACAACCTTAATCAATTAATTAGGTCTTCGTGTCATTTATGGAATGTTTCCTAAGTCAACCCTATTAAATGATTTCTCCTTTTGGAGAAGGCACTCCATTCCCCATGTGAATTTTTAATTCACATTTAATCCCCCAATGCATCCCCTGGAATTTAAAATTCCTTTTCTCATCCCCATGTGGATATTTGAGGAATTTTTAATTCCTCACATGTGAACCCACATAGGGACAAGGACCTCCTTTATGAGGAGATCTTGTCCCAATCCCAAGGTACTATGTAGTACCTCCATGTCATGTACTATCCTTCCACCTCATGTACACATCATCCTTTTCAATCCACTTCACATGCCACATGTCAAGATGTGATGGCTTGTGAGTTCTCAACTCACCTTGGCCCTACATCTTGATCTTGGTGGCTCAATCTCAACCATCCATTTCCCTAGAGAGTCCAAAATTCTCTATAAATACCCCCTCTTTTCTCTCATTTTGGGAGAGATCATTCATGCTAGCCAAACTCTTGCACAAAATTTCTTTGAGCCATACTTAGCCATTTTCCATCCATCTTATAGCTTGCATATCTTGCCATCCAAGGAGCATACAACACCAAAGATCGAATGGCCAACCAAAGGATTGATTTGAGACAAGGTAAAAGGTTTCATTTTGTTGTCTTTATTTTGTATTGAATCCAACTAGGATAATCTTGAAGTGTAGGGTTTCTTTTGTTTTTGTTTTGCACTCTCTTGTTTGATGTTCATTTTCTAACACTGAAATTCGCCCTATCACAATAGGGTATGTGGCTGATGACTTTTTTTTACCCAAAATTGATGAAACAAAAAGGGTTTCTAGAGGAGATTCTCATCTTTACACCAATATAAATTATGCTTTACTTTGAATTTAATAAATAATTATTATTCATTTTCTATTTGAATTATGACTAAAGTCCTGATTGATAGGATGATTGAAAAATATTTATAGCTTTCAAATGGTATCACATTTTTTGAATCTGAAACTTGAATCACATTCTATGTTTTTCATACTATAGGATTAAAAAAAAAAAATTGAATTTTATGAAGTTTTGACCAAGTTAAGGTGGTCAGACATACAAGTTTTTTTTTAAAAAAATTTGTCATAAAAAATACATAATTAATTATTTACTTCGAAAAAAATTACAAAAAAATATGCACCACATCGGGACATGAGTCCTTTACTTATATATAATTTTTTATAAAAAAAATATTATCATTTTACTGTGGTTAGGGTGATCAAATAGACACCTACTTCTTATTTTTTCCTTGAAATTTAAGTACTACTACATTGAAATTTGAGATTTTCACTAAATATTTTTTTTTCTTTTTCAAATAAACCTAGTAGTTTAGAAAATACATTCAATTTGATACAAATTCTATTCTTACATATTTTTGAAATAATATAGATAACTTATTCAAATTTTTACGTCATGTTGCCTAACTCTAATTTTTCTTTTTTTTGCCACTTAAGGGTCTATTTTTTCCATGTTGATCTAGTGGACATAGCCAAATACAAATGTATTTCCAATATTTAGGGTTAGGGATTATCCCTAATGATGCAAAAAATGATTTAAGGTTTGTGCATTTAGTATTTTCTACCGATATAACATGGTAGTTGATCATGGATGTAAGGTCGTGGAAATTCCCCAACCATGATCATTTACATTTCCTTGTATGCATGTCATGAAATATCACACTAGCCAAAGTAAAAATGAGACAATTTTTTGTACCACCAGTAATTTTTGACGATGGTACAAGTGAATGGTAGCCCTATCCTTTGTGTTGTATGGTCGGGGATTTTCCCTGAACCAACAAACATTAAAAATGTCTTTACAAGTTCATTTATTTTTAATGACTTGGCAAGGATAAGTTCTTCCCCCACTTGTAGGGTCGATTTTTTTCCCTAATCCAACAAGTAAAAATAAAGGTTACCTATATAATAATTAATTTTTAATGATTTAACAAAAATAACAAGTGATACTACCAACTTGCAAAATTGGTATTTTTGTTGAAACTACAAAAAAGTTAATGTTCTACCCACTTGTAAAATCAGTAATTTTTTCTAACTTTGCAACAAATGCAAAGGCGTACTCACTTGAAATGTCATTGATTTTTAACTACTTTGAAACTTTTTGCAAAGCATCCACATTCACTTATAGTTTCACCATTTTTAAATGCTACTAAAAATTGAGGAAAGTCTTCCCAAATGTCTTGAGTAGTTCAAGTGTGATCAAGATGGTTCTCCCATGAATGTTGAAAATGAATCTTAATTGTATATGCTAGAATATCAGGGGACTTGATTCACCTAATAGAAAATGAATTGTTAGAAATTTTTTAAACCTCGAATAACATAAAGATCTTGTCCTTCTCTAGGAAAAAAAGAAACTAGTTTCACTCTAGATACAAACATGAGATTCATTTTGAAAGACTCTGCCTACTTCTCTACAAAGCAAGAAAAAGGTAGAGGAGCTTCTATTCTCCTCTGGTACAAGTGTAAATAGCATGTCACTAGTTCTTTGGTTTCTCCCCCTACAATAGGGTGGTTTCAATCACTCTAGAAACATATGGTGTTAAGTTTGTAGTTTTCTTCATTTGTGCTCCCAATGATCAATAAGAAAATACTTTACTTTGGTAATGGTTGTGTAGCTTTCATGATGTGCCCTTGATTTTGGGGGGAACTGCAACATTGTGGAGAAGTTGGAAGAAAAGTGGGGTGGCATTGATATGGCTTGGAAAGGGAGTGAAATATTCTTCTGGTAGAGGTTGAAAACCAAGCTAGATTTGGTTGAACTCATTGAGGGGAGTAGGAAGGACTACAAAGGGGTCTAGTTCACATGGTGTAATACCTAGAAAGGTGGAAAAATGATTTATTGTACCTATTGGATATGCTCTATGAAAATAAGGACCTCTTCAACTTATTACCTAATAAGGATGGTAGCCTTGTGTGTGTTTACCCTTATAGTTTATTTGATCACATTCCTATAAATTCCAATCTAGTTATTAGTTAGGGAAAACTAAAAGATACTAATAAAAAGAAGGGGTTCATTCTAAATACACACCTACTTCAAGATGGTGATTACACAGATGCCATCACATCTATAAGGGAAATCAATAAATGCATGTTAAAGGAAGAAAGTGCCATTGAAAGATGGGATAAAAATATTGAAGCTTGGAGGAAGATGCTCTAAACCATTGGGAAGAAAAGTGATCTCGATAGTAGAAGGGAGGAAAATGAGTTGCAAGAATGTCTACTACTAGCAGAGACCAGAGTTCAATTTGATCTAAAAAATGAGAAAATGAGCGAGGAGCTTTCTCTTGCCAACAATAATCTAAGATGAATCTAAGACCATATGATACAAGGATTTAAGGTAAGTTATTTATGTATACATCTAAAAATGGTCACATCACAATAGTCTGGTAATTAATTAAATATTTTTAATATTTAATTAAATCTCTAAATTCAATCTTTGTATAAATAAATCTAAATAATTTATTTATATTGTTCATTCTTTCATTTTGATTAAATAAATAAGTTTATTTAACCACTTTTCTTATTCATTTCAAGTAATTAATTAAATAAAAATTATGATTTATTTATATTAATTATCATATAAATCCTAGCTTAAATATTTTATTCAAATAAAGATTAAGTATTCTTCTATTCTAAAAAATCCATTCACAATTAAATATTCCAAATATTTAATTGAGTCTTCTATAGTCTTAAAATCAAATATCAAACTCACAAAAAATTAAATAAATTTATTTATTTAATTTAGATTATCTATAACAACCGTGAAACAACTTCAAACAGAAAATTAATTTCTCTAAGCAAAGTTGTTCCCGTGGGTTGAAGACAAACCTCCATTCTTCTCTCCAACCTCCCAACATCTTCCATCTTCCTCTCATCTTCTCCATCTCTCACCATTCAAATTTACCAGACAATCTCATAGCCATTGATCTTTGCTAGCCAAGCTCTTGCCTGTGAAAATCTATAAAAGGGACTATCGGGTCTCTGAAAAATATAGAAGCTTTTGTATGAGAAAACTATAGTCAATTAGCCTTCCAGCATTCATAGCCTCTAGAATCATAGCATAACCTAGTTTATCATATTAGAAATCCATATCATGGTCTATCATTCTCATGGCATAGTTTCAATTGCATCCATAATCCATAGTCCCTATGCATAATCTACAGCCCCTGTGCATATCCGTATATCAACATTTTCCCTCCACCAACATATAGGATAGAGTAGTACTCTCCCTTTGCATACTCATTCTGCAGGTTGCCATTCTGAGAGTAGCAGCTTCAAGCAAATCACTAGAGATAGAGGACAATGGAACAATTCTAAAGAAACTCTGTTTGAATCTCTTTGAATTCATTTTATTTAGCTTTCTTTAGTTTAATGTTGTATTGGTGTGTTTTTATTATCTTATTTTGATACTAATATTTTCCACACACATTTTTTGGCACCCACTATGGGGCTCTTGCCCCAATTTTAACATCTTTTCGTAGATTTTTCTAACAGGTTATGACTAAAAGAGTGTATTAGCACATCAAACACACTTCAGTGCAGTTCACACCCAGTTTAGTGCACTTTAACTCTATTACAATGCCCTTTCCACATCCTATAGTGCCCTTGACTAATCCTACAATGCTCTTTAAGCATCCTGCAGCACCCATGACTGATCCTGCAACACCTTTGACTAATCTTGCAATGCCCTTACCTAATCCTGCAACGTCCTTGACAGATCCTGCAGCGCCCTTGCCTAATCCTGTAGTGCCCTTGACTAATCCTGCAACACCCTTGATTGATCCTGCAGTGCTCTTGATTCATTCTGCAACACACATTAGTGATTCAATACTGCTCTTGATGTCTATTTTAGTGCATTTTTTAATTTTCAACATAGATTTTCTAAGTCTGCAATTGTAATCTATAACTTAAGTAGGATTTCACTGGATCCGACGTGACCGCGGACAGTAAGAGCTTTAAAAGAATGAATCAATCCTAGGACAGTCACTTAATTCAAAAATGAATCAATCCTAGGATAGACATGGATTTTAAAATGAATCAATATAGGATAGTCACCACAAAATGATCTTGCAATTAAAATTGAAAAATTTGTTTTTGTGAAGCAATATCTTCACTTAGATTAGATCATTGTGATTTGGGTTTTAAAAAGAACATTTGTTTGCTTTGTTGGTGGCAATAGGTCTATGCTCTTCCCTTAATTGGGTGATCAAAATGCCACACTCATCTATTTTATTTCACGCAATTTTAAGCTTTTTTAATACCTTTTAGAAGGCCTGTCATAGTGGGAAAAAGTACTCACCCTACGAGAATGACCTAAGTGGGAACAACTAAAGCCAAGTTTTCCAACCCACTTTAATCAAACATGGATGGTTGATGAAAATACCATTTGACGGTAGTGTGCATTGATAACCATCCCCAAAGCCTTTGTTCTAAAGGTTGGGAGGTCTCTCAAGGAAGTATATCATTTTCTACACCGAATGGAAACCCTTACTATGAACTTAGTGTAGTATCCAGCCGAAGTCAGTTTTTGAACACCATAATAATCACAGTGCAGGGGAGGGAAGAATATACCCTCAAGATACTCACCATATAACTACCAAGGACCATTTTCTTAGGGGATCTGGTATCCACTTCTGTCACTCTGAGTATGTGCCTAGAATAGACAAAAACATGGGCGCCCCTTCGGGGGTGACACGACTGTGTGATTCGACATAGTTCTAAGATGTGGGTTGTTGATTATTATGGTGACCTACCTAAGTACTAAGAGTGACCTATTTGAACTATCTATCATGTGTAAAACCTGTGAAAACAACTTTTGAAAAACATTTTGATCATACACTTGATGTTTAGTATAGGACTTAAAAACAACTATTCTACAAACTTGCTTGATTTGTCTTCAAAACATTAATTCAATAAATATCATCCAAAACTCATGATTACATTGATTACTCTCATGTTAAGAGATTGGAAATCCACAACCTTTCTTAAGAAATCCATTCTCAAATGAATAAAAAAGCCAAAGAAACCACTTAGCTACAAGAAACTATTGAAGAAAAGACAATTCTTGTACCAAAGTCGAAAGGTCTTACTTGAACATAGAACCTTTATACATTGATATCATGATTGTGTTAGAGGTTTCACTGATGATTATGCTATAGAACCATTATACTCACGAGCTTTCTTTCAAAGAAGAGCCCTTTCTCAAAGGCACAACCATAATCAGCGTATTCGTTCTTCTTATCTACCACAACCCTTAATTGAATATCCCACTCATCCCAGCCAAATCATTCACTAATCTTGAAAAAAAACTAGGCTATTTCATACACTTATCATTTTTCGAGACTAGGATCAAATCTCAAAAAAGTGCATCTTTTCAAACAGTTTTTTGATTATTGATTCAACTTCCCCAACAGGATTCTGATATCCTTTCATCTTGGAAGCCAAAATCAAGAGTTAGAAATGTCATTTGATCATATCATAAGATTTTCATCTTATCAGATCAAAACATCATCATTTTTGCACTTATAAAATTGTGATCTAATTCTAGAAGAACATTTCAAAAGCATATGCCTGTTGTCCACTTTACAACATGGGTGATAGGGAAGAAAATCCTTTTCATAGGTTTCATACTGGGAACAGTTCAAATGATGAAATAACTGATGAAATGATTCAAGAAGTTGAACATGATCCACAGTTTCACATAATTTTGGACAAGATCTTAGAGTGAAATAAAGAAGGCTACTTTATTTTTTTAGCAAACCAAGGTGCCAAATTTCCCTCTAACTACAATATGGAGAAAGTTAAGGAAGATCCTGAAAAGACTGAAACTCCATTAAATGATCTTAGTTGTCTTCCCCAACAAATAAGAGCACTCCAAAGGAAAATCAAGGAAATACGAGGGGGCACAACTACGAAGTCCTTTGATAGAAATATGAATGTAACCTCTTCTCCTCCAAAAGCAACATCATCCAAATTCAATTTTTTTGAATTTTTGCAAAGGTTAAATGAGAAGCCCAAATCTAAGCCATCAAATAAAATTGACCAATCCTATCATGTCATGCGTTTATCTTCATCCCCCATAATTCAAAATGAACCTCACAATTCTTTCACTCAAGATAACGATTCCATTCAATCACCTTCTTCTATCATATCCTTTTCATCCAATGATTCATTTCAATCTACACATCTCGATCAAAACATTCTACAAACCCTTCCTATCTTTGATAAAGATCCCATCTCTCAAGAACCATATGATGATCCCCTCCTTTCATTATTCACCCATGATAATCCTCTTCCATCTCAAGAACAAAATGTTCTTCCAAGTTCTCCATCCACCTCATTCAATGAATCCATACTCTCTTATGATTCCATCACATCCCAAGAGCAGAACAATTATTCCATCTTATCCAAAGATTCCCTTCCATTTGATGATCAAGCTACTCCATCTCCTTCATCTAACGATTCTTTTCCTAGTCAAGATCAAAGTATCCCATCATCCCCATGTCAAGAGCCTATCACACCTATTCAAGTTATCCATGAACCCCACACCTATAAATTGGGACTTCACCTTTATCCATTCTGGTTTACTTCCAATACCTATCCTCTCATCCATATCATATCCTCCTCAAAATGGACTCGCATCTTGTTTTGCAAACAATACATATCCCATTGGTAAAAAATGTGTCAAAGTATGAATTACAAAGGAAAAGGATTAGGCCTTCATAAGCAAGGTATCCTAGAACCCCTTTCTATCGAAGCACATCCATATTCTCAGGGCCTTGGTTATACACCTTATGCTCAACCTAGGTATCCTAGTCCATCAAATTCTCCATCCATCCTAGGTCCTTATCCTAGTCCATCAGAAACTCCATCTATCCTATGTCCTTATCCTAGTTCATCAAACCTTCCATCTATCCTTGGTCCTTATCATTCCAACCCTAGCTCATCAACCCTTCCATCCATATTAGGGTCCCACATTTCTCCATCTCCTATTCTTCAAGAACAACAAAGGCACACATCCTTGATCCACTTTCAAAATTCTTCCTTCATTAACTCATCCATCATACCTTCATTTCGTTCATCTCAATACACTCCTTCCATTTCTTTTGGAAGCAATTTGGATGCCAAATGTCAAAAGCTTCAATATAAAACTCCACATGTATCAAAGGATCAACATGTCTCCTCGAAGAGTCATGCAAAAATAAAAGAAAATTTGATTCAAAATCAAAAGAAAAATCTAAAAGGCCACAAAGGCCCATCAAAGAAAAAAGGAAATTTTCAAAGACCACAAAGGTCTATAAATCAAAAGAAAAATCTAAAAGGCCACAAAGGCCCATCAAAGAAAAAAGGAAATTTTCAAAGACCACAAAGGTCCATAAATCAAAAAGAAAAATGTCAAAGGCCAAAAAGGTCCACAAAGCAAAACTCAAAGTCAAAAGTCACGTGGATTCCTAAAAGTTTCATAAAAGCAATAAACTCTAAATTGGCATCCAAATTTGCTAATCCAAGAGCTTCCTCCAATTTTCCATCTAATAACCTATCACCTTCCAAATCCATTTTTCCTTCATCACTCCACCGCCCTTCAAGGTGTGTGCCAATGTTGGTCTTTCCAACCTTTCCATCTATCCATCAACAGGCCTTCCAACCTCCTATCCATTATCCAACATTCATACCCCATCATTCTCCTTTAGTCTAAACTTTTGCATAAGTCCTTAGATTCATCCGTCATATCATTAATATGCCAACATTTAGGATTCCCATTGCCATGGTTTATTAGAGGGATATTTGGTTGTGAAAATTGATGCTTAAGTCCTTCCTCCATCTCCCTATCATTCATACCCTATCTTCCATATTCCTCTTAGGGACAAGTTTCATCCATCTTATCATTCATGGTCATTATCCTTTCTATGCCCATTCCTTACATTTCCACCTTTGATCTTGACAAGGTTAAGGATCTTCTTGAACATCATATATCTTATCTTATACACTTTATCCATATCTTTCATACCATATCTTTCATCTTATCCATATTACATCATTCTTACTAAATACATCCTTTCTTCCTTTCCTTGGTCTTGAGGAGGAATAAGGGAAAAATACTTGGGCCTTGTGTTTGTATCTTATCTAATTGATCTTGATCATCACCATTAATTATCTTTATCCTTGCTTTCTTCCATTCCATATCTCCTAGCTTATCAAAATTGATGTCATCGTGTCCCTTTCCAACCTTAAATCTTATCATGCACATCATATTTGAGGCTAGCTACAAAACATTATCCAATCCTCATATCTTTTTTTAATCAATCATCAATAATCATCAATCTTATCGTACTTAGGGGAATCATTGATCCTAAGTACTTATCATCATCATGCCTTATGGAATCAGTCATTCCTAGCATCTTAATTAATCAACCATTATCATCTTTTGACAAGAGATATGTTGCTTGTGTGACATGTTTTGCAATGAATCTTTCATTTTGATCTATCATTTATCCATGGTTGCATTAACCCTATTGTAGGGAATCTTGTTCCTTCAATCAGTCATATCACCTCATTTCATCTTAAAAGTCCTACAAAAATACAAAAAAAATAGAAAAAGTCCTAAAAAAATACATAAAAATCAAAAAAGTCTTGAAAAAAGTGGAATAAAAACAAGTGGTGAAAACCTGGCAAACAAGCACTACTTGTGATCGAAATAGGCTCCTCTATCTATTAGCCTATGTCTTGCATTCACTTTACGACATCATCTATCCATATCTATCATCTGTACATATCTACCATATCCATATCATGCAATGGGAATTCTTGTGTTTCATCATGGCTTGATGAAATTTGTACATACTCATCATATTTAGGTTGTGTTTACACTGGGGGTAGAAACATAGACTACACAACAGAGGGGAAACAAGCTTTTAGAACATCACAAATGGACAAACTACAGTTTGACAAAATGCAACATACATTGACGCATAGAACCAACCACAACACCAAAATGATCACTCAATGCCAATGAAATCAAGCAACATGGTCCAAACAACATTAATCAAAACAAAAACATCAATGTTGATAACCAAGTTGGATGATCTTAATCTGAATAATGTTTGAAATACATTAGGAAAAATTTGAATTGTTGGTTGATTTTCTATCATATCTCTGGAGTAATTCGATGATGTATTGAACTAGAAAAGCAAGGAAGGAGTATGATTTTTCTTTATCTTCTATTTGTGAGTGAATCATTAGTACTATGAAAATTGGTCGTGAGACATGTTCTACTAAGTATCATTGATGACATTTCAGAATTTGCATGGGAAATGGGTTAAATCTTGTTTTTTTATGCAAGTGATACTCAGGTCATCTCGGTTCAATTATACCTAGATGCTTGTATTATCTTGCTATATCAAAATTCATGAAAGCAATACTGAGGTCATCATTGGTGCTAACATACCCTTTGATGCTTGCATTAACTTTCAACATTTCAATGCTCTATGATGACACAAAAAGTACAAATAAGTTCTTAGAATGGCAGTACCCTGCATGGTTAGTATAGAATACATTCATTTTAGAATCTGCATTTTTCATTTATAGATTTTCCCAAAATGTTGGCAAAGTATCAAATGTTTTATATCTTTTTGAATAAAATGACTAAGTACATTTTGGCATTCACAAAGGCATCATCACATACATTTTTCATACATATTTGCATAAGGAAAATCATAAAAAAACAAAGCATACATCATAATCAAAACATTCATTGGCATTCATGAATTGTACCATCTATCATTTCATATTCATATTCATTCATCAAAAGATTGCAATCATATCATAACATTGCACTTTCATTTTCATATTTAAAGAATCATGCATACATATACATCATGAGCATAACATTGTGAAATCATCACATACAACATCATGCATAGACAAAATAGAAGCACTCATCACATGAACAAATCATCGCTGCATATCATATTATCTCAAAAATGAATGTCAAAATATACAAAGATGTCAACTATGCATGACATAACATCATAAAAATGGGACCATATCAATATGTGTACAAATTTATCAACAAATTATCAATAAGAAATCATGCAAAATGCCCTACGAAGTGCTATCTTCTGATGTTGCCAATCTTGGCTCTATCCCACCTACCCCTGATGACCCTCCTGGAGGTAATCCTCGATCACATCTCCATCCACCTGTACAAGCTGCAGAATCAATCTCCATGTCTTTGGGAATTTCTCCCATAACTGCAAGATGCTCAATCTCTCCTATTGAAGAGGAAGAATCATCAAGTCAAAGCAACATCAATATCAAATCATCATGACAAATCAATCAAATCTGAATATCAACAACCTATTTGTTTTTCATCATCATGGAAAGCAAATTTATCAAAATCCTATTTGTTTTTAACAACTTTAGAAGCAAACTTATCAACAAACTATTTGTTTTTCATTTTCATGAAAGAAAATTTATCAAAATCCTATTTGTTTTTAACAACTTCAGAAGCAAACTTATCAAGAAACTATTTGTTTTTCATTTTCATGAAAGCAAATTTATCAAACTCCTATTTTCTTTTAACAACTTTAGAAGCAAACTTATCAACAAACTATTTGTTTTTCATCATCATGGAAAACAAATTTATCAAAATCCTATTTGTTTTTAACAACTTTAGAAGCAAACTTATCAACAAACTATTTTTTTTTCATCATCATTGAAAGAAAATTTATCAAAATCCTGTTTGTTTTTAACAACATTAGAAGCAAACTTATCAACAACTATTTGTTTTTAACAACTTTGAAAGCAAATTTATCAGCTACTATTTTTTTTCCAACAACCTTGGGAAAAAATTATCTAGACAAACATCATCAAATTAGGGCAACGCAATACACAAACAATTAATACAAAGTCATGTGTTGCAATATTACAGGGGCAATTTATCACATTTTATCATAGCAGGGGCAATCTAAGTCATCAATTTTTCATCTCATATCTTTCCATGTCAATTTGTTCGCATCATAATTTTTGAACGATGAATCGACATCTTAAAAATCATAAAAAAATTGAAAAATTCCAACAAATCTAAAAATTAAAAAAAAATTCACAAAAATTCAAAATCTTATTGATTCATCGTCCGATGGGGCATATACCTATCAACATTCGACAATTAGCATATGTGGAAAATTTCAAAATTCTTTGAAGCAATGCGTAAAACACATCACTTCAAAGAGGGGAAAAATGTATACATCTAAAAATGGTCACATCACAATAGTCTGGTAATTAATTAAATATTTTTAATATTTAATTAAATCTCTGAATTCAATCTGCATATAAATAAATCTAAATAATTTATTTATATTGATCATTCTTTCATTTCAATTAAATAAATAAGTTTATTTAATCACTTTTCTTATTCATTTCTTAATTAATTAAATAAACATTATGATTTATTTATATTAATTATCAGATAAATCTTGGCTTAAATATTTTATTCAAATAAAGATTAAGTATTCTTCTATTCTAAAAAGTCCATTCACAATTAAATATTCCAAATATTTAATCTTCTAAAGTCTATTCGCAATTAAATATTCCAAATATTTAATTGAGTCTTCTTTAGTCTTAAAATAAAAATATCAAACTCACACAAAATTAAATAAAATTATTTATTTAATTTAGATTATCTACAATAACCATGAAACAACTTCAAACAAAAAATTTCAAAGTTGTTCCCATGGGTTGAAGACAAACCCCCATTCTTCTCTCCAACATCCCAACATCTTCCATCTTCCTCAATCTCTCCATCTCTCACCATTCAGATTTACCAGACAATCTATAAAAGGGACTACCGGGTCTCTAAAAAGTATAGAAGCTTTTGTATAGGAAAACTATAGTCAATCATCCTTCCATCATCCATAGCCTCTAGAATCATAGCATAGCATAGTTTAACATATTAGCAATCCATATCATGGTCTATCATTCTCATAGCATAGTTTCAATTGTATCCATAATCCATAGCCCCTGTGCATAATCTACAACCCCTTTGCATATCCGTATATCAACATTTTCACTCCATCAGCATATAGGATAGAGTAGTACTCTCCCTTTGCATACTCGTTCTACAGGTTGCCATTCTGAGAAGCTTTGCTTATACAATCTGAGAGCAGTAACTTCAAGCAAATCACTGGAGCTAGAGGACAATGGAACGATTCTGAAGAAGCTCTGTTTGAGTCTCTTTGAATTCATTTAATCTAACTTTCTTTAGTTTAATGTTGCATTTATGTGTTTTTATTATCTTATTTTGATACTAACATTTTCCACACACAATTTAAACTAAATTGGATGAATTGTGGAGAAAAGGGGTCCAAATTTCTCTTTAATCATATTAAATAAAGGAGATGTGAAGAACATATCGAGAAATATGGGAGGATGGAAACCTACTCACCTCTCAAGGGAAAATTATAAACCAATTCCATGGCTTCTACAAAAAAAATTTCACCTTAGAAGGGAATATCGATGCCAATAAGAAGGCCATAGAGTGCATAAAGGGATTATACCAAAGAAGATAAGCAAGGAAGATGTTTCTAACTTGTCTGCAAACTTTGTAAGGAAAGAAGTGGTGCAAAAACACCTTCGTAATGTAAAATCCTCAAGAAATAAGTGGAGAGAAAATTTCATTTAACAAGTTACATTCATTGAGATACACATTCACAGAATAAAAGAATAGATAAATTATCAAACATAGATATAACACTAGATTTACACAGGAAAACCCTTACTAGAGAAAAACACACACAAAAAGTAAAGTCACTTTGTATTACAGTAAATAGATTACATAAAGAGTTATAGATTTCACTCTCAGATGTTAACTCACAATAACAATCCAATCCCTTGATCGATGTCACACTGAGACAGTGACTATTGTCACTATCTCTATTACAATGCAAGAAGAGCATACAATATGGCACCACCCTACCATCGTTAGGTTTTCATTAATTTCACTATCTTCACCAACAAGATTCCTTCATCTCGGGCCACTCACACAACCACCAACATGCATCGAGCAACCCAACCATTGATTTAGTTTTAGAGAATATTACAATATTTTCTCTCTGTCAACCCCAAATTAGATCATGCATTTTGTGTGTATAAAATATGTGAGTGCATAAGCAAGTAATACAACACACCAATGAAACATTATATTAGAGAATTCAAATACCAATCTAATTGAATTGAAAAAACAAACTCTCTAATCCTGTCTCATTGTCCTCTATCTCCAAGGACTTTTCAAGTAATTTTTTCTCTCAGATTGTGTATGCACATGACATTCCAAATGACAACCTAAAGACTGAGCTGCTTAAAATGCAAGAAATATTTCCTACATGATTGATTGATAAAAGGTTGTAAATGATAAGTTAAGATGTTGCTATGATATTGATAATAGAAATGATGCAACTACAAATGATTAAGATGTAACTAATGGTAAAGCAATGATTAAACTAAATGAAACTAAGATGAAAATACTAAAATGACAATGCTAATGAATTTTTTGTAGAATGTACTTATTGTTGTCCTTCAATATTATTTGGCATTAATGTCATAACACCAAAGTTGAGGTATTAGGTTGTGCACATGGTGATCTTTTAGTTCAGTTCTTCTTGCATGAGTTTATATATCTATTTTGATCTATCTTGGCATCATCACTTGCATTTGGAATATTCCAATGATTGATATGTTTAACATTTTGGTTATAGTTAGCTTGGCATATTGATCAGATTTCAGTTTGAGATTATAAAGTTCATCTGCATATTATATACCTTGACATGTTTTTTTAAGACTTCATGATAACATTGTTTAGGTGCAATGATAATTTGTTTATCCAAAGCATGTTCAAAAGGCACATTACATTTTTATAAGGCAACACATTGCTATAGTGCATCTACAAATAAGTTTTGGTGATTAAAAATATAATATGGGTATCATTGTGAGGAAATCATTGATGGGTGGCCAAATGTGTTTTCTCAAAAATAATAATGAAATGGAAAAAGGTTGCAATGATAGTGTTTTGTAAAGTCAAAATAATGTGATCATTGCACTGTTGGTGGAGATTATTTTGTTTGTTGAATGGAAATTTTTCCCATCATAATACCAAGACTTGAGAAGACATTATGTCAAAATTGAAATCTTCTATGAAGCTTTGATGAGCATAAGGGTTTGTTACCCTAATCATGGTGGCAGTGATAAACAAAGTCTTGTTTCATAAATTGGTTTCATGGTTTTTGAAAGGACAAAAAGTTGCAATAAAAAGCAAGATAGTGAAGAAATTTTGGGTGTATTCTTCCAACTCCAGGTGTAGTCTTTATCATTTTTGTTTTCTTTTCCTTCTGTCTATGTAAAACTATGTGCATTGGATCTAGCTTTGGTGTTCATAATACTAATTAGGTGTAATCAGGTTTATTGTGTTTACCTTGGCATTTGTGGTTTTTGAGGTAGAACAGTTGTTAATGATTTGAATGTTTGTTTGAGGAACTTGTACAAAATATTAATGTCAAGTTTGTGTTGATAATATTGTTTTCGGGTTTCCTACCAGTTTTTAGAAGTTGTTTTTTTCGAGTCAGTATAAGGAAGTAAAAACACATTCATGTTTACCCTTATGTCGGGTTTGTAAATACATGTTTTTATTTGTCAAAAGAATCAAAAAGCAACACTGTATGTTTGGATATGATTAGTTATCTTTGTCGAGGGTGTCAGTTCTAAAAGGTAAATGAAAATTACTTTATGATTATTCTTAATGCATTCTTAGAAAGATGGATTTTGGTTAAACATTGTGTAAGAAAATTTGTTCTTACAACTGGAAAAGGTAGTTTTAGTTTCGGTTTTTCAATGGAAGTTGGTGATTCAGTTTTTCAAAAGGGTTTTCCCAATTCTATTTTTGAAAATAGAGAACATGTTAAATAATTTATTGTGCTCATATTCAATATGATGAGATATTTTTAAAATAATAGAGTATATGATTCATAAAGGCAATATATATATATCGTTTTGTGTAGTTGGAATTTGAGACTTTGATTTTGAGGTCATTGCAGAATAGAGTATGTAATTCTTGAAACAAAGATCAACTCTATATTTACAATTATTTCATACTTGTACATTTAAAAAGACTATTAGTGAGATGGAACTATAAGCCTGTTAGTGAGACAAATCAACCAGTGAGGCTTTGTACAAAGATTATTTTTAGATAAGGCTAGTGACGCCAAGTTCGACCTGTTTTATTCCCCAAGAGGGTTTCCACTCAAGACAATCTATGTGTCAATTTATTATATGTGTTTGTTCATTATCTATTAATTTGATTTGTATTGCATAAGTTCATTCAAAATCTAAAAATTATTGAAAGAAATAAAAAGAGTTAATTTCTTTCCTAACACTGATTCACCCCCCTCTTAGTGTTAACTGTACTCCAACACTTATGCTAAGCTCTCTATATGAAATGTTGTAAATGATGCTCTATTTATGGATTTCTCCAAGGCATCAACCTATGTGGTAGAATTCAATAGTCTGGATTCGATTTGGAGAGATGCATGGTTGAAAGTGAAGAGGTTATAGAGAATCAAGGAGTGTGTTCCCTTCAAAAGAACAAACTACAATGTGTAAAGAGGAATCAAATGGAGGCGCCAAGTGTCTCAAAATTGGTTAGAATTTGTTCAAGATAAATGCCAATTAAATATTAAGAATATTTAATTTCATGAGACACATGATGGGGTGGAAGGTGAGAAGTTAGTAGAAATGTGACTAAATTCAAATTTAAAATTCGAATTTAATAAAGGGGATTTAATTAAATAAAAAAAACTAATTAAAGTTGTTTATTTAATTAAAACATGAAGAAAATGAATTAAGATAGGAAGAATTAAAGAAAATGAACTATATAAATAAATTTTTTGATTGATTTATAAGTAGAAGGATTAAAGATTTATTAATTAAATAACTTGTATTTAATTAATTTCTCCAAACCAAATTTAAGTGTATACGTTTTTTCCCTCTTTGAAGTGATGTGTTTGCAACACATTGCTTCAAAGAAAACCTTGCTGATAGGGTTGATAAATTTTTTGATATGCCCTAGATGCTGATTTTTGAGTGATGATGTAAATATGCCCGCTTCGGAGATAAATCGGGAAATTTTTTAATTTTTAGGATTTTTTTTAAAATTTTGAATTTTTTATGATTTTTTGACGATTTCCAAATTTTATGATGTTGCAACAATTTATCTCCCAATAAATGATACTGACCTGCCAATTTGATTAATTGACGCCCTGGTTTAAAAATAAAAACAATCTCACTTAATTACCCCCTTAGAAAAGGTAACAAGATGAAAAAGAAGTTGATTTCATTTCATTTGCATTTGGAGATTGAGTTGATTGAGAGATTGGAGCAAAATGGTGATCCCATACCAAACCCATCGATTTGAGTGAGTTTGACGACACAACCTCCAACTATGTATGGACCTCCGGTATGTACCCTAAGAAAACTCACTTTGAAATTTGAATTTATTTTGGCATGTTTTTGATATTTTGAAATTCTGTAATTTTTTGTTTTAGCACATATGAAGCCCGCTTTAGCACATACATTCCCTATTTTAGCACATAGGGTTATTTAGCACATTTATGGCTTGATTTAGCATATAGGTTTAATGTTGTAACACATAAAGTAGTTTAGCGCATTTAGATAACAAAATGGTGAATAGGTTTATTTTGCTAGCACATTCAGTTTTTTAGTGCATAGAGGCTGCAAAATGGCGCATTTGGTTTTTTTTTTACTGCATTTGGTAGTTTGGTGCATAGGGACCCTATTTTGGCACATTGATAAAATTTTGTAGCCCATCCATGATTTCAATGCATAGAAGCACTGTTTCAGCGCATTGGCACCATAGTTGAATTTTGTTGATTTTTTTCCTTGTTTTGGATGTCTGATGATCGCATTAGCCATAGTTTTGATGAAGTTTGATGATGTTTGATGATTGATCTCATGATAGGTGAGATTCAATAATAAGGTACATGTATGATGAGTGACCTCATGATAGGTGAGGATCAATGATAGATGCTCAATGAGATTTGATCAAAATCTCATTAGACCTGATTAGATTGATTGATAAAATGTTGATATGCAATATGTTACGATCATAGGAGGATTTTAAAGTTCTTCAGTCTTAGAAGGGCTTCACAAAGACCTAGGACATAATTCCATAGCTGCTGTAGGTTGATTTGGATATCATTACGTTATGTGGGTTATCATCTTTGATGGATATGCCTCAGTATAGGATCAACAATGGACTTTTGACTGCTTTAGCTGAGAGGTGGCATATTGAACACAACACATTCCATCTAGCCACTAGTGAGATGGTAGTCACGCTAGAGGATGTATACTAGATATTGGGGATTGATGTTGTTGGCGAGCTAGTTGTGTATGGCCACACAGAGTAGGGGGGTATTGATGTAGTGAGGAGGATTTATCATGATGACAAAATTAGAGGGTATGACATCCCATGGCAAGAGATGGTTGCTTCATGCCAGCCATTACCTTGTGTTCTAGTTGGTTTCATTGGAGGTTCTGTATGTCCCGACTATAGGTCGAAGGGACTCTCAATTTGCTGGAGCTGAATATTGGAGAGCATGATTACACAAGGGATCGGATATGCATGGGGTTCCTGCATGTTAGCACACTTGTATAAGGATGTTCATTTGGTGGTATATCTTGGAGCAGCTAGTTTATTGATAGGGTATGTGCAAGATCATCATGGAAAAAAAAATCCCTTAAGTGGCAAAAAAATCAGAAAAACTAGAGTTAGGCAGCTTGACGTAAAAAAATGAATAAGTTATCTATATTATTTAAACTATATGTAAGAATAGAATTTGTAGCAAATTGAATGTAGTTTGTAAACTACTAGGTTTTTTTTTTAAAAAAAATCTATTTGGTGAAAATTTGAAATTTCAATGTAGTAGTACTTAAATTTTAGGGAAAAAATAAGTAGGTGTCTGTTTCACCACCCTAACCACAATAAAATGATAATATTTTTTTATAAGATTTTAGATATAAGTAGAGGAATCATGTCTCAATGTGATGTATATTTTTTTGTAATTTTGGTGCAAGTAAATAATTAATTATGAATTTTCTATTACAACTTTTAAATTTTTTGAAAAACTCGTAAGTCTGACCACCTTACCTTGGTCAAAAATTCATGAAATTCAAATTTTATTTTTTTTAATCCTAGAGTGTGCAAAGAATAGAATGTGACGCATGTTTTGGATTAAAAAAATGTCACACCGTTTGAAAGCTATAGATGTTTTTCAATCAATCTATCAATCAGGACTTTAGTCATAATTTGAATTGAAAATGAATAATAATTACTTATTAAATTCAAAGTAAAGCATAAATTATATTGGTGGAAAGCTGAGAATCTCCATTAAAAACCCTTTTTGTTTCATCAATTTTGGGTAAAAAAAAGTTGTCAACCACATACCCATCATATTGCCACTTTTTGGCCCATCATGATCTTGCAGATACCCATTAGTTGGGGTGACATTGTTACAGATTTGGGCCTAGGAGCACATAGTTGTTACTCAGCATATGTTAGATAGAGATCATTCAATTGGAAGGCCATATGTTTTTGGATATACAAGTCAGGTTATCCAACACAAGTTGGGAAAATTGGAGTACTTGTGGTGTGTTCTTGATGATCTGGAGACCGTAACATGGAGACCCTACTTGGATTGTGATTAGTGGCTTGAGGACAATATTGAGATGTCATATATTTTCACTTCTAGATAATTGATTGGGAATATACCATATGTTATTGAGAGATTCTTGTTCATAGGGTGCTTCACCAATATGGTAGAGTTCGGGTTATTCCTGAGGGACTGGCATTATATGCTTGGAGATGATAGGATGTTCCAGAGTGGGGACCCATGCTATCATATGATGTAGCTTGTCAGGAGTATTTTGAGATACAACCATAGATTTTAGATTACTATCTAGATATCACATATGCTTTGATGAAAAATGATGAGAGGGAAGCATCACATGTACCAAGATGGAGGAGAGGTGGGGGAGATGGAGATTCCAAGAATGGAGGAGATGATGGGAGAGATGGACAAGATGGAAAAGATGCAGGTGGAGGTGGACCGATAGTGGATGTTAGAGTGTCTCGAAGGAGGAGATATATTGTTCCCTAAGGAGAGAAGTAGTCACGACCATCACCTATTTAGATTTGTGTGCCTCCTCATTAGTAGTAGGCATAGATATATTTCTTACAGGCACAAGTGCAGAGCTTACATGGATAGTTATCTTAGGCATAGGAATAGATTGCCTCTCTGACAACAAAGAGTGATAGCATGAGACAGAGATGCAAGCAGGTAAAGGCCTTTGTTGAGAGATTATAGAGAGTTTCCAAGGGGACTACCACATGGGATATGCTCATAGAGGTATGACATTTAGGGGATATGATGAGAGAGGTATGACATTCAGCTAGAGAGGATAAGTACTATACACTAGGATATTATGAGGCAATTCCTCTAGAGTGGTGTGCCCAGAATTATGCATAGTTGGTCAATGCCATATCAGGTCAGAGTCAGTCACGAACGATGAGTAGGGGTGTGACTAGGCCATGTCCCAGAGATCCAAGTGTAGGTCCATCTAGTGGTGCAGTAGGAGGCTTAGTGAGGCCAACAACATCTGAGGGGAGCAACACATAGCTCTTATGTTTAGATTTGATGTATTGAAATTTGATGATGTATTGACTTGTTCAGTTGGGGACTTTATCATATTCTGCGACATTTTTTTGATGTATCTCTCCATATTTTTATATCGTTTTACACTTGACATTTATTATTGTGAGATTATATATGAGATGCAACATAGACTATTGATCTATATGTTGTCTATATTCCCTTATGATGAGTGTTTATGATTTATGCATTCAATTTTTGTTTTATATGCTATGTGATGTTCATATATGATTATGCCATGGTTATGTATGGATGCAATAATGAAATGATTATGCATGAATTATGATTCTACATGTTTTATGGATGATGCTTTATGCTATATGAGATGAATTTGATTATGCAAATGAGATGTGATGCACCTTATTTTTTTGTATTTTTCTAATGCAAATATATGATCTAATGCATGGATGAATGACCTATGATAATGCTTTCTAATGTAGGTATGATATGATAATGATTATACAACTATATGTGAATGATCTTATTTTTGTTAATGTCAAATGTACTTAATCTTTTAATGAGAGATAAAATCATTTTTAAATTTTCTAGCCTTGGAAAATCTAAAATGCAGATGTAAAAGTAATATGGATGAAATATATTTTAACCATGCAAATCTACATATCCAATGTTGTCATTTTGTCAGCTGATTTTTTGTGCTTGGTATCATCATTGAGATTTTAATATGTTGAAAGTTAGCTCAAAAATCGATGGTATAATTAGACCATGATGACCTGAGTACAACTTTCATGGATTTTTGATATTGCAAGGTAATACAAGCATCTAGGCATAATTGAACTGAGACATGACTTGAGTATTGCTTATCAAAAACATATAAGAGTTAATCCTTTTCCTATTCAAATCTAGAATGTCATCAATGATACTTTTTAGAGCATGTACCATGACAATTTATATAGTAATGATTAACTGACAAACAACAGACAAATAAAATATCATTCTTGATCATAACTCCTCTATTCCATGACATCCTTGAGTTGCTCCAGAGAAATGATAATGAAAATAAAAATACAATAGTTGAAAATTCATGCTAAAGTGGTTAAACCATTCTTCAAAAGAGTATCATCTAGTGAGATTTGTTTTTACTAATTTTGCTATTGATTTCGATGTTTAGCTTCTAAAGATTTTGATTGATTTTCAATGTTGAGTTTCAGTTTCATTGTGATCATTGTGTTTGCTATGTTATCTTACCATTTTTTGTTTTTTGTTTTAAGCTCAAAGTAGATTATTACCAATGAGTTTAGGATTTTTCCCCTAGTGAGAAACTAACCATTTATTGTGGATATGCACAATGATAACCAAGCCAAGATGAGACATGATCGTGATTCCCAGATATGTACATTAGGTTCTTTTTTTTTTAGCTTTTTTCCCATGCAATGGATGAGTTAGGTATAGAAATTCTTGAGATGAAGGCTATTGATAGGTTCTTCAAATAGGTCCCCTTTAGGTGTAGATAATTGATATGCTCTAGATCCATAGACTGATACAATGAAAAAGGACCTAGCCAATTAGGTTCAAATTTTCCCTTCTTTTCCCAATCCTATTAATTATGAGGATTGTCTTTCAAGACCAAGTTGCCCACTTGAAATGTTTTTGGTTTGACCTTGTGATTATAGCTTCTTGACATTCTTTGTTGATAGGATTTCAAATGATCAATAAAATGCAGATTCAACTTTCATCTAATAATTCCAACTCTTGTAGTCTAGATACACGATAGTCTTCTCTAAAATGATTCTTTTCAATGATACCTGAAGTGATAGTAACTTAGCCTCAATAGGTAAGATGGCTTCTTATCCATACACAAGGGCATATGGTATGGCTCTTTTAGGGGTGCAAATTCTAGTATAGTATGCCCACAAAGTAGGGTTTAATTGAACATGCCAATCACATCCAACATGGTCGATAGTTTTCTTCAAGATTTTCAAGATGGTCTTATTTGAGGCTTCTACTTGGCCATTCCCTTGAGGATAGTAGGGTGTGGAAAATTGGTGTTGGATATGGAATATTTTGCAAAGTTCTTGTACATCCTATTTTTTGAAAGGTCTATAGTTATTAGTGACAATGGAGCTAGGGATTCCATACTATAAGATAATGTAGTTCAAGATAAAAGAGACATTTTGTTTACCCGTGATGGTGGTTAATGGTACAACTTAAATCCACTTTGTGAAATAATCAGTAGCTGTGATTATGAATTTGTGTCCATTAGAGGAAGATGGATGAATTTTTCCCACATGATCAAGTCCCCATTGAAAAAAAGGCCAAGTTGATGTGAATGGTTACAACTCCTACACCTATGCATAACTTGGGGCACACCGCTTTGGAGGAACTACCTCATAGTACCATATCCTATAGTACTTCACCTCCCTAGTTGAATGTTGTACCTCTCTGAGCATATCCCCTGTGGTAGTCCCCTTAGAAACTCTCTATAATGTCTCAGCCAAGGCCTCTACCTACTCACCTCTATGTCTCATGCTCTCTCTCTGCTATTAGAGAGGCAAGCTATTCCTATTCCTGAGATAACTATCCCTATAAGCTCTGCATCTATGCTTGTAAGGCATCTATTTGTTCCTGCTATTGATGAGAGGGCACACAAATCTAAATTTGTGATGGCATTATCTGCTTCTCTCCTGAGAGAATAGTATATCTCCTCCTCTAAGTCACTCTGACATCTAGTATTGGTCTACCTCCACCTGCATCTCCCCCATCTTGTCCATCTTAGCCATTATATCTTCTATCCCCACCATCTCCCTCCTCCTCATCTCCATCTCCCCCACCTTGCCTCTTTCTTGGTGCATGTGGTGCTACCCTCTGATCATCATCAAAGGATAGTAATGGCTCATCTGGACAAGTATCCTCAAGAAAGGATGTGTGAAGAAATACTACACATAATCATCTGTCATCAAAGAATTTGTGATCCCTAGATAATAGTCTCAAACCTGTGGCTTCAACCCAAAATACTCTTGACAAGCAGCATCATAGGATAGTGTGGGTCCCCATTCTATAATATCATATCATCTCCACTCATATAATGCCACTCCCTGGGGCATAACCTAAACTCAGCCATACTAAAAAGTACCCTCATGAGCAAAGATATCTCGATAAAAAATGGTTTCCATCTAAGCAAGTATTTGGAAGTGAAAACATATGGCATCTCAATGTCATCCTCTAGCCATTCCTCATAATCCAAGTAGGGTCTCCATGTCACGGTCTCCAAATCATCTAGAACACACCACCAATACTCCAATTTAACCATCTTGTGCTAGACAACCAAACCTATATATCCAAAGACATATGGCCTCCCCACTAGACGATCTCTATTTTCCACAGGTCACGTAACAACTATGTGCTCCCATGCCCAAATCTACAACAATGTCACCCCAACTGATAGACTCGAAGCTCCAAGTTATACCACCTGATAAAGATCATGATAAAAGTTGCTAACATGCAAGAACCCCATGCATATCTAATCCCCTATGTAATCATGGGGTGATAAAATTATTAACCAACTCTTCAAATGATTTGATACCTGGTGGGAGTTTCAAAAAACATTCCATGCATTAGCCACCCAAAATTCTTGGAAAACATCTCATCAAATAGGTTTCTTCATGTGAAAATTCAAAACACATGGTCCAAAATTCTCTTACATGATCTTGAGGATCAATTTTACCATTGTATTTGTCATATTTTGGAAGATCACAATTTGGTGGAAAAGGTATTATGTTCAAACTTTTTTCAAAAGGATAAGGGTAGATGTCTTGCAACAAATATCTTTGTGCGGTTCCCCTTTGCATGTCTTTGATTTTTTGTTGAATATTTTGCATTTGTTGGGTTAAAGCATTCATTGGATTTGTATTTCGTGAATCATCACCCATTTTCTTAGGAGCTTCTTTCAATTGGTTGATGTCAAAATCATTGGGTAATTTCACACCTTGGTTGGCCAATATCAGAAAATATTTCTCTCCATTTTTTCCAAAATTTTCTCCATGAACTTATGGAATTTAGGGTCTTGTTGAGCTCGTTGAATTTACTCATCAGTTATCTCATTTGTTTTAGGTTGGTGGAATCTATGAAAGGGATTTTCTTCATCTTTAGCCATGGTGGTTTGAGTTTCAATTTCTTGTTCTTTGAGTTTTTGTTTTTTTGGCTCTTGTTAAAACATGCATGCAAGTGTTAAAGGTTTTCTATACTTTGATCTTTGTTTAGGAGTGCCAAGGAGATAACTAAGTCAAATAGAATGATGGATTTTATTGATGAGACTAAGGTTAAGTCTAATGTAAAGTGTGTTGTTTCAGGATGAAGGATGATAGATCTTGATGATGAAACTCAACTAAGCAATCAAAGATAGGTTTGATGATTAGGCACATTAACATGGTTGATCCAAGTTTAGTTAAAAGAATTTGACTTGCAGATGCCAATTTATTCAAGTTTAAACTGATGTTTGAATGAGTGAATTGTGCTCTAGAAAGGATCCCTAAATCTAGTTTTAATTGTTTGATAGACATTAAATTTAGCTCTCTATTTTTGAATTAGATGGATGTGCTAAAATAGGTTGCATATGCACTAAAAGATGGCATAGATGCACTGAAATAGAGACTATATGCGCTAGACTGTCCCTTAGATGTGCTAGAACAAAAAGTGCATGTGCTGAAAGATCTAATGAATGCACTAGAAAAGATTGTGCATGCACTGAAAGATGAAACAAATGAGCTAGAGAAGAACCTAGATGCATTGGAAGATGATCTAAATGTGTTAGAACAAGACGTCGATGCATTAGACTATCCCTAAATATGGTTCAAGTTATCTAACAGACGTTCAACTTAGCTCTCTATTGGAGTATTAGGTAAATGTGCTAGAATATGACCTATATGCATTGAAAGGTATGATGGATGCACTAGAACAAGCCAAACATGCACTAGAATGTGAACTCAATGTGCTAAAACAAGAAGCTAATGCATTGAAAAATGGGGAAAATGTGCCAGGATATGGGCTATATACACTAGAAGGTGGGATAAATGCTCTAAAACAGTTCGCAAATGTGCTAAAAGATGTGGTAAATGCGCTGAAACAAGACTTTGACGTGCTAAACTAGAAAAGGTTACCTTTTATGAAATTCTTTTCTAGTTTTCCTTTTTTTCAACTTAGTGAATTGGGTGTTTTCAAGGGATGATCTTCTGAATAGTGAGTGTGCTTGGTTCTCTTGTTTTTGAATCATATGAATTAAGTGTTTTTAATGGATGATCTCTTGAAAAACTATTTCAAATACAAGTAGTAAACATTTTTTTCACCCTATGATCTAAACATTAAGTGCATGTTCAAGGATCTGGTCTGATCCACTTTGATTTCCACTATTATTAAACAATAGCAAACAAATCAGTCACTCTTTTGATGGCAAGGGTCATTAATAACATCATAGCCCACATCTTAGAACTATGTTAGCTCACATAGTAGTGTCACCCCTTAGAGTGTGTTGATGTTTTTTCCTTTCCTAGGTCTTAACCAAAGTCGAATCCTCCACTTTCGACTAGTAATACCAGGTAGTTATATGGTGAGTATCTTGGGGGAAGATTCTTCCCTCCCATTGCACTTTTAATATTATAAGGCCCTTGAGAACTAACTCGGTTGGTTGCTACATTTAAAGTTCTTATTAAGGGTTTTTGTTCGGTCCAACAAATGATAAAATCCCTCGGGAGACCTCCCAACCTTTAGAACAAAGGCTTTGGGGATAGTTATCAATGCATACTATCGTTGAAAGTGAGTTTCCTCACAATCATGTTTGATTATAGTGGGTTGAAATAATTAGCTTTAGCCATTCCCACTTAGGTCATTATCATAGGGTGAGTACCTTTTCCCACTATGACTATCCTTCTAAAGGTGCTATTGTAATAAATGAAGGAGTGAGTCTAGCATTTTGGTCACCAAATGGAGGGGAGAGCATAGGCCTATCACTTTGCAAGCACAACATACATGGTGTTAATTAACCTCTTAATTAAACTAGATTCCTAATTTAATCAAAGGAAAACAAAAATAATTCTAGCCCTTGCAAACACCATTAGTAGTATTAGATAATTATCTTTGACAACATTTAAAGTACCTACAAAACAGAAAGACATCAATCAATTTCTAGAATTTAAGTTTTTGTAAATAAAGATAAATGCACTAAAACATAGACCATATGTGCTAAAAGATTCACTAGATGCACTATTAAACACCCTAAATGCACTATTCTGGAAAGCAGAAATGAAAACAAAAGTCCTATAATGCACTGAAAGAGAAGACAAATGCACTGAAAGATCATGTATATGTAGTAGAATAGGGCCTGAATGCACTAAAACACAATCATGGGAATTTAAAACCATAAAAAATACAAGAAAAGAAAATTCAAATTTCAAGTAGGGGTTTCTTGAGGTACGTACCAGAGGTCCATATGTGGCCAAGCGGTTGTGTCATCAAACTCACTCAAATTGGTGGGTTTGGTATGGGATCACCATTTTGCTCCAATCTCTCAATCAACTCAATCTCCAAATGCAAATGAGTTCAAATAATCTTCTTTTTTCACCTTTTTTACCTTTTAAAGGGGTAATTAAGTGGGATTGTTTTTATTTTTAAACTAGGGCATCAATTAATCAAATGGAAGGATCAATGTTATTTATCAGGAGCTAAATCATTTCAACACCATAAAATTTGAAAATTATTAGAAAATCTTAAAAGTCTTAAAAATTCAAAATTCCTAAAAACTCCCTGATTTATCTCCTGAGGGGGCATACTTGCATGGGTATGTGCAGGATCATGATGGGTATGTGTAGGGTATGTGGCTAATGACTTTTTTTTAACCCAAAATTGATGAAACGAAAAAAGGTTTTTAAAGGAGATTCTTATCTTTCCACCAATATAAATTATGCTTTACTTTGGATATAATAAATAATTATTATTCATTTTCTATTTGGATTACCACTAAAGTCTTGATTGATAGGAAGATTGAAAAACATCGATAGCTTTCAAGTGGTATCACATTTTTTGAATCTGAAACATGCATCACATTCTATGCTTCACATAGTATAGCATTAAAAAAAATTGAATTTCCTGAAGTTTTGACCAAGTTAAGGTGGTCAGACATATGAGTTTTTATATGTTTTAAAAGTTGTACTAAAAAAATCATAATTAATTATTTAAATGGAAAATAATTACAAAAAAATATGCATCACATCTGGACATGAGTCCTCTACTTATATCTAAAATCTTATAAAAAATATTATCATTTTATTGTGGTTAGAGTGCTCAGATAGATACCTACTTCTTATTTTTTCCTTGAAATTTAAGTACTACTACATTGAAATTGCAAATTTTCACCAAATAGATCTTTTAAAAAAAAAATAAACCTAGTAGTTTAGAAACTACATTCAATTTGCTACAGATTTTATTCTTACATATTTTTGAAAAAATATAGATAACTTATTCAAATTTTTACGTCAAGTGGCCTAACTTTGATTTTTTTGAATTTTTTGCCACTTAAGGGCCTATTTTTTCCATGATGATCCTGCACATACCCACATCATCACTTGAAAATCAGTGTCTCGGACATATCAAAAATTTTATCAACCCTATTAGCAAATCTTTCTTTGAAGCAATGTGTTGCAAACACATCACTTCAAAGATGGGAAAAATGTATACACTTAAATTTGGTCTAGAGAAATTAATTAAATACAAGTTATTTAATAAATAAATATTTAATTCTTCTACTTATAAATAAATCAACAAATTTATTTATATAGTTCACTTTCTTTAATTCTTCCTATCTTAAATCATTTTCTTCATGTCTTAATTAAATAAATGACTTTAATTAGATTGTTTTATTTAATTAACTCACTTTTATTAAATTCAAATTTTAAATTTGAATTTAGTCACATTTCTACTAACTTTTCATCTTCCACCTCATCATGTGTTTCATAAAATTAAATATTCTTAATATTTAATTAACATTTTTCTTCAACAAATTCTAACCAATTTTGAGACACTTGGAAATTTGTTCCTCTAAAGGGAACACACTCCTTGATTCTCTCTAACCTCTTCATCCTCAACCATCCATCTCTCGAGATCAAATCTAGACCATTGAATTCTGCCACATAGGCTAATGCCTTGGAGAAATCTATAAATAGAGCCTCATTTACAACATTTCATATAAAGAGCTTAGCATAAGTACATTCTATAGAAATTTCATTAGCATTGTCATCTTAACATCTTAGCATTGTCATTTTAGTATTTGGATCTTACTATCATTTAGTTTAATCATGGCTTTACCATTAGTTGTATCTTAATCATTTGTAGTTGCATCATTTGTATTATCGATATGATAGCAACATCTTAAATATTTTGTAGTTGCATCATTTGTATTATCGATATGATAGCAACATCTTAATCTTAGTTTATCATTTCCAACCTTTTATCAATCAATCATGTAGGAAAGATTTATTGCATTTCCAACATCTCATTCTTTAGGTTTTCATTTGGGAAGTCATCTGCATACACAATCTGAGAGCAAGAATAACTTAAAAAATCCTTGGAGATAGAGGACTATGAAACACCATTAGAGATTTTGTTTGTTTCAATTCGATTAGATTGTTATTTGAATTCTCTAATATAATGTTTCATTGGTGTGTTGTATTACTTCCTTACCAAATTTATGTGTCTGTAAAATATGTGAGTGCATAAGCAAGTATTACAACACACCAATGAAATATTATATTAGAGAATTCAAATAACAATCTAATTGAATTGAAAAAAAATCTCGAATGGTGTCTCATTGTCCTCTATCTCCAAGGATTTTTCAAGTCATTTTTGCTCTCAAATTGTGTATGAACATGAATTTCCAAATGACAGCCTGAAGAATGAGATGTTGTAAATGTAATAAATCTTTCCTACATGATTGATTGATAAAGTTTGTAAATGATAAGCTAAGATTAAGATGTTGCTATGATATTGATAATAGCAATGATGCAACTACAAATAGTTGAGATGCAGCTAATGGTAAAGCCATGGTCAAACTAAATGATACTATGATGAAAATACTAAAATGAAAATGCTAATGGAATTTCTACAAAATGTACTTATGCTAAGCTCTCTATATGAAATGCTATAAATGAGGCTCTATTTATAGATTTCTCAAAGGCATCAACCTATGTGGCAGGATTCAATGGTTTGGATTCGATCTAGAGAGATGGACGGTCAAAAGTGAAGAGGTTAGAGAGAATCAAGGAGTTTGTTCCCTTTAGAAGAACAAACTACCAAGTGTGAAGAGGAATCAAATTGAGGTGAAATCCAAGTGTCTCAAAATTGGTTAGAATTTTTTGAAGATAAATACCAATTAAATATTAAGAATATTTAATTTCATGAGACACATGATGATGTGGAAGGTGAGAAGTTAGTAGAAATGTGACTTAATTCAAATTTAAAATTCAAATTTAATAAAGGGGAGTTAATTAATTGAAACAAACTGATTAAAGTTGTTTATTGAATTAAAACATGAAGAAAATGAATTAAGATATGGAGAATTAAAGAAAGTGAACTATATAAATAATTTTTTTGATTAATTTATAAGTAGAATAATTAAAGATTTTTTAATTAAATGACTTTTATTTAATTAATTTCTCCAAACCAAATTTAAGTGTATACACATTTAATTTAAATATATCGCTATTAGGAAATACAACTTTCGGTCCAATGATTGTTGATTCACAATAACGATGTAGAATCAACAAATAAATTTGTGCCATGTGTTGACACATCACTCATCCACCACTTTTAGAATGTTTCCAAGACTTTGGGAGATCTCTCATTGAAAACCCCATGTCACATTGATAAGCACTAGCGAGATATGACTGGAATGTCTAAGAGACATCAAAGAATCTCACACTAACACCACCCTCTCACACTTGCATTGCTACAAGCACACCGTTGATGAGACACACCTAGTCGAAGATACTTAGGAGTATCTCTCACCGACACCATAAGGTTACCTTGATGCAATAGTCCACAAGGCTTACTATCCCCAAAATTTTGAATAGACATGAGAATATCTCTCATTGAACCTTGTATGTCTTGCCAACAATAAAAGGGATTTCCAAGTTGAGATAAACTCAAACTTTAGAACCTTTAATCGAAGGTTAGGAAATTCCTAAAACCTACAACAACAAGGAGATTTCCATGTTAGAAGGTTATAAAACTCATGAAACCTATGACATAGGTTCTAGGGTTTGAAAATTCAGCAATCCCATGACAAGCTCATTGTCGCCAAGTTATGATCTTTCAGAACCCCGTGACTTAGGTTTCAAGGTTCTAGATTTTAGTGATAGTCTAACAATGAAGGCCAACAAAGGGAAAAACACCAAGTCTTTAAGAGAGCTTCAAACCAGCAAGTTGAGGAATATTTTCGAACAAGCTCCCACTTGAGGAAGAATTACTGGCTTCCTCTAATCTCAAAGTTATTGAAAGTCATAGGCCCCAAGGCCCTTCAAACTAGCACACCACCTATACTTGTCTATGCTCATAGGATTTTTCAATGCATTAACAACATTCTCCAAAGTATCCACTTTTTCAAGATTAACCTTTCCATCCTCCACCATATCATGAACAAAATGATACTGAAATCCAATATGCTTTGTCCTAGCATGGAAAGATGGATTTTTTACCAAACAAATAGCACTCTGACTATCACAAAAAATCATAATGTTCCCTACATTAAACCCAACATCAACACACAAATGTTTAAGCCAAATAACTTATTTACAAGTTTTTGTTGCTACCATATAGTCTGACTCAGTAGTAGATAAAGTGATCATAGCCTACCACTTGCTCATCCAACTCACTGCACCGCCAACTAACATGAAGATGTATCCACTTATGGATCTTCTGCTATCAATATGTCCTACCCAATCAAAATCCATATACCCATGAACGCTAAGAGATCTCTATGATCCAACTGATTTTCCATGATAAATAAAAGCACACTCTGAAGTTACCTTAAAATATCTAAAAACTCTCTTGGCAGCATCCCAATACGTCTTCCTAGATTAGCCATAGATAGACTAAGTACTCCCACTACTTGGGAAATGTTTGGCCATGTATAGACCATTGCATACATTAAACTACTAATAACACTTGCATAAGGAACTCTAGTCATGTCCTCCATCTTAGTAGGATTTTTTGGACAATATTCAATAGATAGCTTCATTCCCTACAACACTGGAATAACTAGCTACTTGCAATGAGTCATACCAAATCTCTGCAAAAAAATGTTGATAATTACTCTAGCTAAGTGAAATATTTCTACTTCCTCTATCCTTTTTTATTTCCATCCCTATAATATACCTTGCTACATGTAGGTCTTTCATTTCAAGCTTTATTGAAAAATGAGATTTTAGATTAGAAATCATAGTCTTACTATTTCCTATGAACATCTCATCAACATATAGGGAAATAATAAGAACTCAATAATTTTTATTTTTGTAGTAAACACAATGATCTAATTTTGATCTTAAAAATCCTAATGACAACACAAAAGTGTCAAACTTTTTGTACCACATTCTAGGCAATTGCTTCAAACCATACAAAGATTTATTTAACTTGAAAACTATATTTTCTTTGTCGTTTTCAATGAAGTTCTCAAGATGGGAAATATAAATTTCCTCTTCCAACTCTCCATGAAGAAATTTTGTCTTCACATCCATCTACTCAATCTCTAAGTCATATGCTATTGCAAGTGACAAAAGAAATTTGATAGATGTTAGCTTGGCTATATGAGAAAAAACTTATCCATAATCAATTCCCTCCACCTGGGAATAACATTTTGTGACCAACCAAGCTTTATACTTATCAAAAATACCATCTAGACCAACATTTAGCCAATAGGATTTCTCCCTTCAAGAAGGGGTACCAAATCCTAGGTTTCGTTCTTTTTCAAAGATGCCATTTCCTCATTCATGGCTTCCAACCAGTAATTTGATTTAGACATACTAATTACCTCTTTCACAGTCCTAGGCTCATTAGTGCTAGTAATTAAAGCATAATGACAATTTGAATCCAACATAGAAAATCCATACCCATCAGGTTAATGCTTTTCATGTGTAGACCTCCTCATACGCTGAGGTTGAGGTTATAGTTCTTCTTCTTCAAAACTCCCAAAGCTACTAGAACTCTCCTCAATTTCAAGTACACTTTGCAGTTCCTCTTTATCTAGAGTTTGAGGAATTTCAACTACATCATTCTTCTTTTTCCTTTTATCTATCTCTAACTGTAGACTAGCTACTAAAGGCTTCATCTCATGAAAGATTACACTTCTACTATACAAAATTTTCTTAGTAACAGGATTCCAAAGCTTGTATCCTTTCACACCAATGCCATAGCCAATGAAGATACATTTGACAGCCTTTTTCTCCAACTTTGTTTTTTCTCATTCGGAACATATGCATATGCCCCATAGCCAAAGACACAAATATGTCTCATAGAGGGCTTCTTACCAGCCCACACTTCCAAAGGGGTTTTTTCAACAAGGGCTCAAATAGGTGAATGATTAATTAACATGTTGTAGCAATAGCCTCAAGACAAAAATTATACTCCAAACTAGCACTGCTCAACATAATTCTCGTTCTTTCCATTAATTTCTTGTTTAACCTTTCAAAAACTACATTCTGCTATGGAGTATAATGTGTAGTTATATGCCTTTTAATCCCATGGTCTTTGTAGTACCTTTCAAAATCTATACAAAAAAACTCACCGCCATTGTCTATCCTCCAACAATTATTTTTCCTTCTAGTCTAATTTTCTAGCAAGTTTTTAAACTCTTTAAACTAACTAAACTCTTCTGATTTACTCTTTAGAAAATACACAAATTCCATTCATGAATAATAATCAATAAAAGAAACATAATATCTAGACTTCGATAATGAAGGAACATTCACTAGACCAAATACATTAAAATGAAAATTATCTAGTATGACAGAAGATTTATGAGGACTCAAATAAAATGAAACATGATGTTGCTTTCCATAAATACAATGTCTACAAAAATCAAACTCAAGGTTACAATTATCAAGCCCTTCAACTAGATTTTTATTTTTCAGGGCTTTAAGGCCTTTCTCTCCTATGTGACTAAGTCTATGATGCCACAACATGTTTTTCTCTACAGGGAGTTTCACCTCCAAGGAATTTTCACCTAAAGGAGCTTCATTCTTCTTCTCTACATGAGCAACTTTGCTTGACTTTATAGAGACACTGTTACATTGAAAAAGACATGCATCCAACTTGTACAGAGTGCCTATGCATGCACCCTTAGCTAGCACCATTGAACCTCTAGTCATCTTACAACCTCTAATCAAGAAATAAACTTTTATGCCAACATTATACAACTTACTAACAAAAATCAAGTTATAAGCCAAACCTGGTATGTGCAGTATGCCATCAATTCCTTTGATTCTTCCATTAGAGAATTGGATTATGACTCTTCCATGACCAAAAATTTCAAGAGTTGAATCACTTGCTAGGTACACTTTTCCACCAACATACTTTTCATACTTAGTGAACCAATCTTTGTGAGATGTCATGTGAAACAATGCACCTGAGTCAATCAACTAGATACCATCTGATGCTTCAGTCACCAAGGCAAAAATGAATGAATTTGCATCACTCTAAGAAGAGTCATTGTCTAAAGATTTGTTGTTCTTATTCTTTTTTTTCTCCTCCTCACAATCCTTTTGGATATGACTAGTCTACCCATAGTTCAAACATTTCACCTTGGAATTCTTACCAAGAGACTTTGATCTCCCTTTAGATTTGGATTTAGACTTCTTTTCTTTCTTCTTGTCAATCTCCTTTGATCTATCCCAAATAGTAAGAGCCTCCTTGTCCATTTCAAAAAACTTCCTTCACATTTCTTCTGATAGTAGTGAGGAAACCAAGTCTTCCATCTTTAAATTAGTTGTTGTACTTCCAATAGCCATTACCAGATGATCCCACGTGTTGAGTAAGGAACATAAAAAAAGCATACAGTAATCCTCCTCCTCTATCTTCACACCCAAAGATGCCAACTAAGAAATCATCATATTAAATGAATTCAGATGGTCTACTACAGATGCACCTTCTTCCATCTTTAAGGAGTACAAATTCTTCCTTAGGAATAACTTATTCACTAGAGACTTTCCCTGATAAATTTCACCAAGTTTCTTCCATAATGAAGATGCAATCTTCTCCTCATGGACATTTAAGAGAACATAATCTACCACACAGAGCCTTATCATCCCTCTAGCTTTTCTATTTGTGAGGTCCCAATATTCTTGCTTCATACCTTGTGGAATAGTTCCAAACACAACAATCTAGAGGTCTCTATCCACCAACAAATCTTCCATTTTGAGTTTCCACAACTCAAAATTACCACCATTGAAATTTTCAATTTCTACTCTATCTAATGTACTTGGCATCTCAAACTATAAATAAGACAATCAATTCTTCTTTCACAAGACTCCCACTAAATAGGATTAGCACAAAACATAGCCCTACTCACAAGGATAACACAACTAGCCAGACTTTGTTACCACTTGAAAGGAAAGTAGTGGTGCAGAAATTCCTTCCTAATGCGAAATCCTCAAGAAAGAAGTGTAGAAAAAAAATTCATTTAAAAAGTTACATTCATTGAGATACACATTCATAGAACAAAATAATAGACAAATTATCAAACATATAGAGATAACACCAAATTTACGTGGGAAAAATCTTATGAGAGAAAAGCCCACACACCAAGTAAAGTCACTTTGTATTATAGTAAATAAATCACATATAGAGTTATAGACTTTATTCTTAGATGTTAACTAACAATAGCAATCCAATCCCCTGATTGATGTCACACTAAGATATTGATTACCTTCACTCTCTCTTTCTCTCTATTACAAAAGGAATTTCCAAGTCGGGAGAAATTTGAACTTCAAAACCTTAAGTTGCAAGGTTAGGAAATTCCTAAAACCCTCAACAACAAGGAGATCACCATGTTAGGAGGTTATGAAACTCACAAACCCCACAACATAGGTTCTAGGGTTTAAAAATTAGCAATCCCACGACAAGCTCAATGTCACCAAGTTATGATCTTTCAGAACCCCACAACTTAGGTTTCAAGGTTCTAGATTTCGGCAATAGTCTGACAATGAAGGACAACAAAGGGAAAAAATGCCAAGTCTTTAAGAGAGGTTCAAGCCAACAAGTTGAGGCATATTTTCCAACAAACTTAACCAAATAATAAATTAAAAGATTCATCCTCTCAATGAATAATGACAAGTCTTTGATAAGTAATGGGATATTAATATAATTTTACAAGAACTTTTTTGAATAGATTTGTCAATATTTTGGAAAGAATATATGTAAAGGTATCATCAAATTGTTACAAAAAGGTGTGGATAAGACCTTAATTAAAAAATTGAGGCAAATAACCTTACCAAATATTTCCTATAAGAACTTGGCCAAGATCTTGGATCTTAGACTTGTTGAGATTTTTCCCATGTTCATCAACAACACCCAATCTACGTTTATCAAAGGGAGATGCATTTTGGAGAATTTGATTATAGGATAGGAGGATATGGAGTGGTCAAGGAATTCCAAATAGAACTTGGCCATGTTACTACTAGATTTTGAAAAAAATCATATGATAGGGTTGAGTGGATTTTTTAGGACAGTGCTAGAGGAATTTGGATCACAAGATGTGTTTTGTAATGTTGTTGAAAATTTTTGAGAGATGGTGTGGCACAGGTCAATGCATTTATGGTTTACTATTTAAGGAAATTGGACTAGAAAGGTCCATCAAACAAGGGTGCCCCTTAGCACTAGCCCTTTTTTTTATTGCTTCTGATGCACTACATTACTTGCTAAGGGATTAAAATCACACCCTTAGGGTAAAAGGCATTGCACTCCCAAATTAGAATCAATTAATCAACATGCAATTTTTTGATGATTGTTATCCTTAAATCCAGCTACGCCTGATTCATGGGATAACCCCTACAAAACCTATCTATTTTGTAGCCCCATGTACTCTAAGTATGCAAAACAAGGCTAGTATCAATCTACTCTTGTGCATTGTCCTAAGTCTTCAAACATCCTCTAGGGAATCACCTTTGTTACATTGTCAAATTTCTCTTTTTGTCCAAATTGCAAAAATTAGGTTGTTGGGAGTTAGAAATCTTTTATACTTGCAAGATCAGGGTTTTTCCCTGACCCTACAAGTCAACATTGCACAAGTCTTCTAAAATTGGATATTTTTCATGAAATTACAAGTCACTTTTAAAATCACTGAAATTTCCTAAAACTCCAAGTTATGCTTGTAAGTGTGCCAAATTTACCCGCTCCTACAATCTTGGATCTTACACGAGTGCATTAAATGTCATTTTAATGACTTTGTGATTTGTTTTAAATTGATTTTGCTTCTCTTTTCTTAGCTTCCTTTTTCTTTTTCCTTTTGTCCCATGCCCTTTGTGAATTTCCTACATCTGTGAGTCATTTGCATGTAGGATCAAGTGGATTCAACGACATTTTTGAGCTAGGTTTTTTGTTTTGTTAAAATCCATGAACCCTAGTTTTTTTCTTGGTTCTTCCCTTTAGGTTTTGCATGTTTGTTTGTTTTCATTGAGGGATCAAACAATTTTGTTTATTTTTGGTTATTTTTACTTTTGTATAGGTTGAATCATTCGAAAGTGCTATCATTTTTTTGTGTAACACGGGTTTAGAACTCTACATTACATTCTTCCTTCTAATTTTTTAGATATTCCCTTATACCATACTTGGAATGGTAGAGTTTTATTTGCCTATTCATGAGTAGAATCATCAAATACTATGATTCTCCAAAGTGTGAATAAACCAAGAATTGACTCATGCATACGAGGAACACAAATGTGGGTATGTGCAAGATCATGATGGGCCAAAAATTTGTGATATGATGGGTATGTGTAGGGTATGTGGCTAATGAATTTTTTTTTACCCAAAAGTGATAAAATAAAAGGGGTTTTTAAAGGAGATTCTCATCTTTCCACCAATATAAATTATGCTTTACTTTGAATTTAATCAATAATTATTATTCATTTTCTATTTGAATTATGACTAAAGTTCTGATTGACAAGCTGATTGAAAAACATCTATAGCTTTCAAATGGTATAAAATTTTTTGAATCTGAAACATGCATCACATTCTATGCTTTGCATACTATAGGATTAAAAAAAATTGAATTTCACAAAGTTTTGACAAATTTAAGGTGGTCAGACATATGAGTTTTAATATTTTGTAAAAGTTGTAATAAAAAATTCATAATTAATTATTTACTTGGAAGAAAAACATAGAAAAATATGCATCAAATCGAGACATGAGTCCTCTACTTATATCTAAAATCTTATAAAAAAATATTATAATTTTAGTATGGTTAGGGTGGTGAGATAAACACCTACTTCTTATTTTTTCCCTGAAATTTAAGTACTACTACATTGAAATTTAAAATTTTCACCAAATAGATTTAAAAAAAAAGAGTAAACCTAGTAGTTTAAAAACTACATTCAATTTGGTAAAAATTATATTCTTACATATTTTTGAAATAATATAGATAACTTATTCAAATTTTTATGTCAAGTTCCCTAACTTTGATTTTTTTGAATTTTTTGCCACTTAAGGGTCTATTTTTTCCATGATGATCCTACACATACCCATGTATTTCCAATATTTAGGGTTAGGTATTATCCTTGATGATGCAAACAATGATTCAAAGTTTGTCCATTTGGTATTTTATACCAATATAACATGGGAGTTGATCATGGATGCAAGGTCATGGAAATTCCCCAACCATTATCATTGACATGTCCTTGTATGCACATCATGAAATCTCATACTAGCCAAAGTAAAAACCAAATAGTTTTTTTGCACCATCAGTAATTTTTGATGATGGTGCAAGTGAATGGTAGCCCTATCCTTTGAGTTGTATGGTTGGTAATTTTCCCCAAACCAAAAAACATTAAAAATATCTTTGCAAGTTCATTGATTTTTAACGACTTGGCAAGGATAAGTTCTTTCCCAACTTGTAGGGTTGACATTTTTCCCCAACCCAACAAGTAAACCAAAAGGTTACCTATATAATCATTTATTTTTAATGATTTAACAAAAATAACAAGTGATACTACCAACTTGCAAAAGTGGTCTTTTTTGTTGAAACTACAAAAAATTTAATGTTCTATTGACTTGTAAAATTGGTAAATTTTTTTGACTTTGCAACAAATGCAAAGGCCTAATCACTTGCAATGTTGTTGATTTTTAACTACTTTGAAACTTTTTGTAAAGAATCCAAATTCACTTAGAGTTTCACCATTTTTCAATGCTACTACAAATTTTGCTCCATTCTACTTGCAACATCACTAAAATTCAGTGCATATACATATTTTTGTCAAAATTTTTGTGACACTACGAAATTTTCCTGCTTTTCCAAGATGATCAAGTGTACTCCATTTTTTTGCACCCATGGCGCTCAAACCCTAGTTTACATGCATTCACTCCATTTTCTACCACCATTTATTCCAAGCTCTCCAAACCCATGTAATAGCTCAAATTTACATCCAACATGCAATATCCCAAAAAAAATTGAACCATTACATCTGAAATGTAATAACCCATGCAAGGGCTCAGTTTTTCCCCACCTTTGCATTTGAGTTTCCAAAGTATATGCAATCACTCAAAATTTTCCTGTAGTGCGTAAAACCTTGTTTTTCATTAACACTAGAAAATACAAAGTTTTTGCAGCTACTCTTACATGCCATTCCGATCTTTTTGTTCGAATTCTTCACCAATTTTGATCAAATTTGTACCTATCACTACACAAGAAATCCATGAAATTCCACCAAAGATTTCTTCCCACCAATACAATTATTCAAATGTATACATCTATGGTTTGAAAGAAATTTTAAGACGAAGTTTTCTTAGTAGCTTCAATGGTCAAAATGATGGATATTTAGCTTACTCTAGATGAATTGAAAATTGTTCCTAAAAGGAACAAAAAAGTGTTCAACACCATCAAAGGAGTTAGATGAAGAAAATTTACATGTAGTTTGTCATTTTCCAAATTGTAAATACATATAACAAATTTGAAGTCCTCCAATAATATTGGACTCCAATGTTGAATAAGTCAAAGTAGTTAGAATTTTTCCTATATTATCTCTTGGATCTCACCTATAAATATATGAGAGAGCTCTTTTGTAATTGGTACCTTTTGATCTCTTGAGAATAGATGCTACCCAAATGTTGATGACCAATTGAAAACTTTGAGTTGAATGTGCATACTTAAAATTTATCTATAAAAGAAGTAGATTGCTTCCAACCTTTGTTTTGGAACACATTTTCTATATGTGAGATTGTTCTTGTGTCACTATCATTGTATTTTCTTGAAGTTGATATGAATGTGGCATGCTATCTTTTTAATCAGAAGGGAATTCAGATATAGTATTGATAGAATTTGTGCTATATCATATTGCATTTTGAGTGTGTGTGAATTTGATTGAGAACTTGGACACTTTGTGCTGCAATTTTTTATTACATTCTTGTGTGTATGAATAATGATGAGAACTTGTAGATTTTGTGCTAAAATTTTTAATTATATTCTCATGGATTGTTGGTGTTATTAGTTGATAGAATTTTTGATACAACTGGTGATATGTTTACTCTCAAAATCATCTTGGAATCATTGTGGGAAATAATTTGAAGACTTTTTTTTTAAGTGGGTTTTTCTAAATTAATTTTGTTCACTAGTACCTTCGAGTATCAACTATTATTACTGTAACTAGTCGTATTTGAGAATATCATTGTTATTTTTTTTCTTATCCTAAAACAAGAGGATATGTTAATAGAGACACCACCCAATGGTTAACCACATTGTATATATTTTAGTTTATTTTCTAGTTAATTGTAGTGAGAAATAAGAAGGGAGCATCCCCTTTTTGAGAGGAGAGATTTATGTCACATCATTGTGGCTGAAATCACTATCTTGTATTTTGTAAAGGGACTACAAAATATTCACCCAATAGTCTTTTGGTGGTTCTTCTAGGAAATGAGCATGCAACCAAAGCCTCACACTTTATACAAGTATTCTAGTTTCTTATTGTCAAGTTTGTGAATATCTTTTATTGTTGATTTTAATTTTGTTTCAAGGACTACATTCTGGTAGACAAAAGTTATACATGAGGTCAAAGGGCACAAGGTTAGGTTGATTGATTTTTTGAAGAATTGTTGTAGATACATAATATTCTTCCTTCTCCTCTATGAGTAAGGTCACCATTGCAATTCACTACGAGTTATCTTCCTCAAAGAATATGATCACCACTTCCAAGAAAATCTTATATTTTTCACAAAGTTCTACTTATCGTATAATTAATACCTATTTTTCAAAGTGTTATGACAACTCAACCACCTGTTGGTCCTTAGGGTATTGATTTTGGCCCTTTGAATTTTGTAGCCCCTTTGCACGAACTTCCTCACATTTCTCGCAAGAATATCCCTAAGTTCTATAGTGATGGTAATTAGCATCTTGATGAACATATTGTAGCTTTCTATATTTTATGTGGTTTTCTTTCCATTAAGGATGAGGATGTTTCTATAAGGTTTTTTTGTTGAGACCTTACAAGGAGTAGATGTGGAATGGTTTTACACTCTTTCTCCTTATTGGTTCTTTTTACAATGTAACCAGGTTTGTCTTCTAATCTACCTATGGAATAGCCAATTCCAATCAAAGGTAGCTTGAAGGACCTAGACCAACTGACAAGGACTTTAAAAAGCCTCCTACACTTTGAGATCTGCAAGACCTAGGAGGGCGATCCCTTAATGTGTTTACAACCTCTGCACCATTATTATAAATGACATTAACAATACCATATCATCTCACTTAATAGCTCAACACGATAGGATAATATCAACTATCTGGAGCATGAGATAACTAAACACAATCCATTGTATAATATAGTCATTGATTTGCAATTTGTAGCAAGCTCTAGGCAAAGACAAATAAATATTGAACTACACGAATAAGTACAACTTAGATTAGTGTCATATATCCATTGCAGGAGTCAAATTCATAAGTATCTAGAGGTCTATGACATATTTAATACATGACATATAAGATCCATGACAATATTGCATTATAATTTCATTAGTATGCATTCTAACCCAATACTACTTATCAAATCCTTATACATAACATATCCGCCTATAATCCCATTCAAGCATTTTAATTAATTCCTTGAATTAAAGCTAAAATAGAATCATACACACCACAACAATGAGATGGATAAAACAACCCTTAGTTATTTCATTCAAAGTTCAGATATGTATGTACAATGGAGAGACATGAGCTTGAATTTATCATTTCAACTCAAATTCTAATATTGTCATATAACATTAAATCCCCATGAACTCAAAACCTGTTATAGAATGACTCAAAACCTAAATTGAATTTCTCTAAAACCATCGGAATTTACAATTTTCTCTACAACTTCACCTAGACTCGATCAAAAATTATCTAACTTGCTAACCCATACTTCTAACCTTGAAATCCTTCTTATAGAAAATGAAGGAGCAAACAAGCATCAGGCCAGAAAGTACACATGTCACCAACCAAATGGAGCACTTGGTGATATTCCAAAAATTGTTACAACAACCATCACCTTGGAGAATATTCTTGTTCATCATATCAGCTGAGGAACATTGATGCAACAAAAACCACAAGAAACCCATGCTGAGAATGCCATCAATACAAAATTGGAACCGTTGTAATCGAAGCATCTAATCTTCCACCTATTAGTATTCCATTATTTTTACTCTTCCTCAGTCAAATATTTAGTTACCCATTTCTAGAATTCTTCATCAGTTGGGCAGTCAAAATTAATTACCTCATCCACCTTGGCATTATAAGGTGTGTATTTTACTACTACCTGATTTGCATCCCTTTCAAAAGATTCCAAAAATGAGCTGGTACTAATGATTTTATCCATGTAGCTCACCAAGAAATAATATTTTGAGTCATCACAAATTGAATTAATTTGATCATTGATGACCTCACTTGCCTGATCCTGCCATTGTTGGAGTGACCTGATTTTCCCCTGCTCATCAATTATATCAGGTAACAATGTGTTACCCCAATCATTTAAATTCTTCACCAACTCCCTAATCTTCCTACTCAAGTCATTTGGTAAGGTCTGAAAACCTTGCAATGATTTTACTAACACATGAGTAGGCTTTAACGATTGGGGCCTATTATTTATATCAAACCTTAAGGCCTTATATATGATATCCAGATCACTGGCCCTAGGGATCCAATTTTCAATTATTGGTATCACTACCTCCTAATCCCTATCAATATTCTTTATTGCTTCTAATAGCAAATAATATAAAGAATGTATAGATAGCAATTTTCTACCAATGTTTTCATTTCAATGCCTCAAAACAGTAGTAACAATCTCTTTTTGCTTTAAAAGAGATCCCTCCTCACTTACCTTTAATGATGCCTGCAATTCATCAATTTTTTGCAAGAGCTGCTTCTTTGTAGGATTAGCAGAGAACTTTGTTTCTTCTTCAATTTCCTCTAAAGAATGGGTGAGGGAAATATTCTAACTGGGAGATCCTAGTGTGGAAACAATTGGAGAAGCAAGACGCACTAACCCTGTTGTGGAAGGTAATGTACTAGTTCCTAGAGCACTTGATGTCTCCCCAATCTATCTATACCTGAACCTTTCCACCTCAATTTGTGACTCAACATTCCTTTGTTGCATCTTGTTGTATTCTTTAATCAAAATGTTATACTTCTCCATTAGGCTTTTTCTTTTCAGCCTCCTCCCTTTCAGTAGTCTTTTGGGCCAATTTGGCCACATTTACATTCAAATTAGTGGCGTCGGTGGTTGAGGTCTTTGAAGCTCTCTTTATTATTAATCCTCCTCTAAAATTTTGATTAATATCAAAAACATCTGGTTTTCTCCCTTGTGGGGCCAATGCCCAAATTGCCAAAGTTTCATATTCCTCACTGAAGGCAGAGTTTTGCAATGTTGCCTTAACTTCTTTAGAGTCTTGAAAGGGATTCTTGGACTTCATAATAGCATTAATAGCTATTGCATTTGCAATATCCCATTTAGGAAAAATAAATACACCAACCTGACTCACCAATTTTCTTCCTTCTTTAGGAGTGATGTTCTTGAATTCTTCCATTAATTCAACTTTTACCTCCTCATCATTCTCCCGATCTGACTTGCCAAGAATTAATTCTCTTCTCTACCTACATTTATCTTGATATTCTTCAAACTTCATCCTCCATACCAATTGCAAGAATACAGGAGTTTTTAAAAATGTATTGTCATCTAAAAAGTCTTTACATGCTTCTATTCTTGCATCTTGTACACTTTTACCTTTCATATCTAAATTAGATAAAACCAATTCAACTGGCCTAGGAGGGGAAAGCATACCAACTTGCATGTCTTGATTAGTAACAATGATTTCATCCATTAGATCCTCTTGTGGTTGATCAATTCTTTTCCTTGTAGGGCTTGGCTTAGATGGTGGTGATGGGAGTCTATCTTTTGGTGATGATTATAAATCAACGATTTTGATTGCCTTAGGAACTTTGAATTTTGGACCTGGTTGTGGAGGCACCTTCATAATTTTCTTTCCTTTTCTGTGCACTTCTTCTTCATCACTGTTGCTATCCTTTTTCCTCCTGTAAATGGGCCACCTTTCTGTAGGATGATATGTTGGCCTTGTTTCAATTGGTCTAGTACCTTGTTCTTGTACACCCAGACTCAATTCTAAATTTACCTTTTTTGTTTTGAAAGTTCCCATAATCTCTTTTAAGTTCTCCATCAGAAAATCAATTTTCTTATAGTGGGGACTGAACTCCAACAATGGATCATACTTGGGATCCATTTTATGCACTACATTTAGTAGCTTACTATAAGCTATCCATTTCTCTTTGTTCAACTCCTATCTATTCAAATCAAATTCATTTCTAATCAGGTCCTCAGGAAAGTTGAAATCATGCACAAATTTTCCAGCCTTTATTCTTTGTTTGAAAATGGAAAAGAAACCCTTAGGATCATGTTTCTGCTTTGGTCCACACCTGAAATGGTAATCATCAAAGAACTTCTCAAAATGCACCCAACCTCCCATTGAAAATGTAAAATCAGACACCACTGTATAATTAGGGAAAAATGTTCCCTTACCCCTTCTAGTGAGGTTGTCCTCATGAATATAACCTATCTGCCACATAACTTCAGCAAACCCCACTCTTGGTGGCACATTGTATGGTAGTATATGAGGGGTTCCTTGAAAACCATATACTCTCAAAAGAATGTTGACTGGGTATGGGATAATCTCACCCTAGTTATGGTGAACCTTCAATTCTAGCTTCCTCCCCTTTTTCCTAAGGAAATCATGTATTTCCTCAAGGATCCTAGGTACATTCACCATCAATCTAGCCCTTAATCTAGAAGATTTTTTTTTATCAAATTGCACATAACTAGTGATTTCCTTATTGCATGTTAAATCAATAGCCCATATATGTATCGGCAATATTTCTCCATTAACTGATTGCCTTAATTTCATCTTCTCAGAGAAGAAGTCAGCATTCTTAAACAAAAAAATATGCATTAGCATAGAATACCCAAATAATTGAGTGTTGGTATCATTTTTCTGCAGCTTTGATAGCCTTTCATGTATTCTCTCAGCCAAGAAAGAAGTGAATTCATGGGTCACATAAAAGTTAGGTGTTGTATTTGCACCCCCATGAACATGTATGCAATGGGCATTACTGCACGAAGATTGAAACCCAAAATGTGACACGATGAATAGAAAATGGCTAGGAAATGGTTTGCAAAAAAATTTAGTCTAAAAGGTTCTTGGTCACTAGGGCTGATATGAAATTTTGAACCTCCTGCCCTATCCAGATGAGGTGGAAGCAACCTTTCTCTAAAAAGAGATTTCAAATTTCCATACTCCTACTTCATTTCCTCAAGATTGATAGGAACCAAGTCTTCACTCAGTTCACTCAAGTTAAAAATATTTTGGGCCTCTTCTCTGTTAACGATCAACAAAACCTTTCCATCATTATCCTTGATTATCCATGTGACAGGGTCATATCTTGCAGCAACTGCCATAAGTAGGTCTACATCAGGGAATACATTTGGTACCACCAACTTCCCCATATCATACATCCATCCATTTGAAAAAGGTTGAGGAAAATTGCTCTTCTGAACCACAATCTAAACATTTCCAAACCTGCGAGGGGAACCCTAGCATCAGTGATGTTGGAGCAATTGTATATTAACCCTTCCCCCAGGATTTTCCCTCGCATTAGAATCAATCCTTTCCTCCTATCATTTGTTGACAAGGGCAATTGATCCAGGAAATCATCATACATGTTTCTTTTTAAATAATCAACTTGGCCAGAATGCTACTTTGGTGGTGCCATGTCGGAAAAACTAGGGCTTCTTTATAACATTACACTTCAAGTAGCTAGGACTAACCAAAGATATGAAATTGCAAAACAAAATACTACAATTTCTCGCAATCTATAATTAAACTATAGCCCTAACACGTTTATCAACAAACTCACTAACAAACACAACTAATCCTTTCCAAAATTCAAGTGCAAAATGACCGGGAGGCACATAAAATAAATTCATGGCTTTGTTCACAGAGATCCCAAATTTTGGCTATAGAAACTCGCAATTCCACCTTTAGCTCTGAAACTGCTCCGCAAAATAGTTGAATGCTTTGTGATAGAAAAAAAGTAGGAAAATTGATTTTATGTTGATCAAATCATGCTATCAAGTGTCTCCTCTACCATTAAAGCTCAATTGCACATTGCATGAATGAATCCAACCATATTTGATGTAGATTTAAATTTGAGCTGTCGATTCTTCAATTTGATCAAATCATCGATGACCACCTTCAAAACAGGCTGACATAATCACCAACATGGCAAAAAGGGGCCCACCATACCATATGTTATGAACGAAGTCCATGTGGCGGTCACCTGAAATATTGCAATCCTACAACTTCTAATCGCGCGATGGCAGGAAACCATTGATCTTGAACATTGGTGATCTTGTTGATTCAACATAGTTGCTAGCCTTATCATTAACCCTCGAGCAACTTTTCCATCAAGATCATAACATATCTGTTGATTTGAAGCATGTGCATCTTAAGAGAATTTTAGTAACCTACCTTTTAATGTATTAAGGCCAGAGAATATTTCCTTTATTCTCTTGGCTTCATCAGATGAGACATGTGGTGCCCACCCGTGATATCACGATCTTGCAATATTTTATCACAAGATGGTAGGAAACGGTTGATATCTGACAATAATTGATCGACGACACAAACTTATCTCCATCAGCCTCTCCAAGGAAATCCATGTAGCAGTCGCCCATGATATCACAATCAACCAAAGTACTATGGTGGGGCCATCATAGGATGGTGGTGAACTACTAAGATCAAACAGTAGTTGGTTAGCGATGGTGCAAGTTTGATCCCCTAGATAGGACACGTGGAGCTTGCCCGCGATATCATAATCCTACATTTCCTAATCACAGGATGGTAGACAACCATTGATATTTGAAGGCAAATGATCAATGATAGCACGAATTTCATACCTCTACAAAATAAAAAATTCATTAAAGGACAAGGGGACATCACTAGGCGGATGGAAAACAATGGCATAAGTTGTTTCAAAAATGTGAAACACAGGGCCAACTAGGACTTAGGAAAACATAACCCACAGAGGAAATAAAATATTAAGACCAAAGGGAGCAAGCCTAGATGAACCGATAGGACATAAGATGTTTTAAAAGCCCTCCAAAAGTAACAGCGAGATAGATCCCAACCAAGGCATAAAATAACACAAGCGTTTTACATGTAGGCAAAGCTAAAACCCCAACCCTTAAAAATTTTCCAACACCATGAAAGACTAGAGACATAAGGCAGGGCATGAATAAAAAACAAGGAGCAAAATTTTGAAGCTCCATCACTCCTGGTGTTGTTACCAACTGGACTACTCTCTATAATGAGTTTGAAGAACACTTTAAGCCTACTAAAGATGCACATTCCTTGTTAGGATAGCTCACAAATATTAGGAAAGAGGCACATGAAGCCATGCGTGAGTTTGTGGCCAAATTCAACAAGATGGTAACAAGGATTCCTATTGTGGCTAAGCCAACAACCCATAATATTAAGTGTTTTTTCATCAACACACAACTTCTAGAGGTAAGCTTCTTGCTACATAGGGCAGTTCTACCTAATCTTGAAGTTGTTCAATAGAAATCTAGTAGATTCGAAGATGATTTGATACTTGCCAGAAAAATTATTATGAATACAAATAGAAATAGAGGGAAAGCATCTAATTCTTCATCTTCTAATAACAATTCTACAGATCATGTAGTACAAAGGCTAGAAAATGAGTTGCTAGCATTGAAGAACCAAGTTTCTCAAGGATCATCTAATACTTCCTACAAGGATGTTTCTAGGAGGAATTTCTTAAAATCTTCCAATTATTCTAGTAACAAAAATTAGAACCATCTTCCTACCCCTCAAGGAAGACTTGCTCTAGAGGCTCCACCTACCAACATTGTTGTGGGATATTATGAAGCAAAGCAAGATGACTATGCACAACTAGAATATCCTACTAAAGAAAATTTTGATCTATTCCAAGTGGCTGGCGACTCTAATATTGGCTTTTTGAAATACAAAGAAGAATATTTTGAAGAAGATTTGGTGCCTAATGCTTATGCTATTTTTACTCGTTCACAATAAAATCAACTTGATCAACCTCAAGTTGATACGATGTAAGAAAAGGATAGTCCATGACCTCAAGTGACTATTTCCAAAAGGGGAATTCCTCTGCCAGTATAGTCAAAGGATATAACAACAAAAAATCAAGTACTACTCATCCTCCTATATCCTCTTCAACACCAAAGGCCAATACTCTTGTTCCAAAGACCAGTATTGCAATTGCTAAAACTATCAATGAAGTTACCCTATCCTCTTTACAAATTTCTTTTCAAGCCTTTGGTATTATTGATCACGCAAAGAGAAAAAAATACAAATGTTTGAAGCTGAATACCTCAAGGCTGATCCTGACAAATTCGAAAGATTTTTTAAGTTTGTTAAAGATAAGGGAACCAATCCCAATAGTCATTCATCTTCAGATATTCTTGCTATTCCAAAATTTAAGTTTCCATAGAGTAACTTTGTTTTGATCTCTTCATCTGTTCTTCAAAGAATAGACTGATTCTACATTTATTTTATTGTCAATGGCTTTAAGTTGAGTAATTTTGTTATAGACTTCGATGCATTTGATAATGTCATGCCTACCAACATAGCTACTACCTTTGGTTTGAATCTCATGAATACTTTCAATTTTTGTTTCTCTATGGAGAAAAAATAAGAACCTTTAATCAGGAAAATCGAGGATGCATAGTTTGCATTTACTACATATCCATAAAAGAAAATCAAGATGACAACCTTGGTTGCTAATGTTCTTTTCTCCTATTGTATTTTTCTTGGACAAAACGTATATAAGGATGTTGGAGGAAAGCTTAACATGGATATGTCTGAGGCTAGGATACCTGTCTAGGGTGTTATACAAAAATTGTTTCTAAAAAAGGAAGCAAAGTTTTTTTGTAACAAAATCAAATGAATTGACAGCTAAGATTCTCTTTGAGTCTCCTAGGATGAGCTTTTACTTTTTGAAAACTGATGAAGTATTTGAGTGTTTAGGTAAAGATTCAAGTAAAGAGTAGGAAACTAATGGCTCATCTTCCTCGGATTTAGAGTCTTCTTCAAATAGGGAGTCTTCTTCAGATGTTGAAACTTCTTCGGATGAAGAAGTCATAGATTTTGAAATTTTCAATTTAATAGATCCAAATGATGTTTGGAATATTGAATATTATGGAAGTTGTTCAAGCACAAGATTGGGTGTAAGAATTTTTCTCATACCTCCTAAAGGAAATATCCTCCCTTTCTTTTTCAAACTGTTGTTTGATAATACTAATAACACTAGAGAATCTCAAGCATTGATGTTAGGGATTGAAGTTACATGTAAGAAATGAATCAAAAAAAATTATACTCAAGGTGATGCCGCATTAATAATTTTTCAGAAGAGGAATTGGTATCAAACCAAAAATGAAAGGATGTGGCATTATCACCATCGTGTATGGGATCATGGCATAATACATCGTTTGATGTATCATGAGACAAAAGGAGAGGACCTATCACAAGCTCACCAACATGTGGTGAAAATAGTTTCCTACTTGCATATAAGGATGGTACTCCATTTTCACTTCCACATAGGGGACGACATTTGCAACATTTCACTCAAGGAGGTGACATATGTGTTTTGTAAATAATTGTATAGTCTTTATAGTTTTTTTTATTTTTTATTTTTTTATTATTTTTTTACTCAACTCTATGCTCATTAGATGGATGACAACACTTATAGACTTGAATTCTTCTCTCTTCAATTGTTTCAAAGAATGGTTGAAGGAAGCTCTCCAACTAGAGCCAACTATTATCCTTGAATCCAACTATTCCTAATTCAAGGGATAACCCCTACAAAACTTGTCCATTTCGTAGCCTCATGTACTCTAAGTACACAAAACGTGGTGAATCTCAATCTACTCTTATGCATGGTCCTAATTCTTAAAATGTATTCCAAGCAATCACCTTCGTTAGTTTCTCAATTTCCTCTCTTTTTCCAAATTGCAAAAAATAGGTTGTTGGGAAGGTCAGAGTTTTTCCTCGACCCTACAAGTGAACATTGCATGATTCTTGTCAAATTAGATATTTTTCATGAAGTTGCATGTCACTTGTAAAATCACTAAAATTTCCTAAAATTGCAAGTTATGCTTGTAAGTGCACCAAATTTCCCCAGTCCTACAATATTAGTTCTCATACGAGTTCATTAAATGTCATTTTAATGACTTTGTGATTTGTTTTAAATCAAATTTTCTTCTCTTTTCTTCACTTACTTTTTCTATTTTCTTTTCTCCCATTCCCTCTATGAATTTCCCACATCTACGAGTTCATTTGTATGTAGGATCGAGTGGATTAAACGGTATTTTTAACCTAGGGGTTTCATTTTGTTAAAATTTGTGAACCCTAGTTTTTTTCCTAGCTCTTCCATTTAGGTTTTGTGTATTTCTTTGTGTTCCTTGTAGGATCAAACACGTTTGTTCATTTTTGGTTTTTTTTTTTCTTTTGTATGAGTTGAACCCTTTGAAATTTCTATCATTTTTCTATCTAACACGGGTTTAGAACTCTGCATTATAGTGCTCCTCTAAATTTGTGGATCTCCCCTTATTCCATACTTGGAATGGTATAGTTTTGTTTGCCTAACTGTTATGAGTAGAATAATCAAATACTATGATTCTCTAAAGTGTGAATAAACCAAGAATTCACCTGTGCATATGAGGAACACAAATAAATTACCAATATTTAAGGTCAGGTATTATCCCCAATGATGCAAACAATGATTCAAAGTTTGTGCATTCAACATTATCTGTTGATATAACATGGAAGTTGATCATGAATGAAAGGCCCTAGAAATTATCTAACCATTATCAATTACTTTTCCTTGTATGCACATCATAAAATCCTACACTAGCCAAAGTAAAAACCAAATAGCTTGTTTACACCATCGGTAATTTTTTATGATGGTGCAAGTGAATGGTAGCCCTATCCTTTAAGTTGTATCGTCAAGGATTTTCCCCAAATCAACAAACATTAAAAATGCCTTTGCAAGTTCATTGTTTTTTAATGACTTGGCAAGGATAAGTTCTTCCCCCACTTCTAGGGCTGGGGTTTTTCCCCAACTTGATAAGTAAAAGAAAAATTTGCATGTATAATTGTTAATTTTTAATGATTTAACAAAAATAACAAGTGATACTACCAACTTAGAAAATCAGTATTTTTTGTCAAAATTGCAAAAAGTGAAAGTTCTACCCACTTCTAAAATTGGTAATTTTTTTTTACTTTGCAACAAATGTAAAGGCCTACTCACTTGCAATTTTTTTTTATTTTAATGACTTTGGAACTTTTCAAAAATCATCCACATTCACTTGCAATTTCACCATTTTTCTATGCTACTACAAATTTTGCTCCATTCCACTTGCAACATCAGTAAAACTTAGCGCATATACAATTTTTTCCAAAATTTTCCTAACACTAGAAAATTTTCTTGCTTTTCCATGAGATCCATTGTGCTTCATATTTTGCACCCATCATTCTCAAACCCTAGTTTACACACATTCACTCCATTTTCTACCACCATCATGCCCAAGCTCTCCAAACCCATGTAATAGCTCAAATTTACATCCAACATGTAGTATCTCAAAAATAATTTAGCAATTACATTTAAAATATAATAACCCATGCAAGAGCTTAGTTTTTTCCCACCTTTGCATTTGAATTTCCAAAGTATATGTAGTCACTCAAAATTTTCCTCCAGTGTATAAAAACTTGTTTTTCTCTAACACTGGAAATACAAAAAAAAATCAGCTACTCTTACATGCCATTTTGATCATTTATATTTGGGTGCCTAAGTAGTTTTAATCGAATTCTTTCCTATCACTGCATAATAAAGCCATGAAATCCCACCAAAGAGTTCTTCCCACCAATTCAATTATTGAAAATTATACATATATGCTTTAAACAAAATTTGAAGATGAAGTTTTCTTAGTAGCTTCAATGGTCAAAATGATACATATTCAACTTACTCTAGATGACTTGAAAATTGTTCTTGAAAGGCATGAGAAAGCATTCAACACCATCAAAGGAGTCAATCTCAAGAATCCTCATCATCTCCAAATCACTCCAATTCCATGATGGCACCTTCAAATTTTGTAAATTTGAAGTGTCCATGATGAGAAAAGGTGATTTGCACACTCAGAAATGCACTTGAAAAATCTGCCCAAGTGACCCACTTTGGAAGGTCATAATTCAAAGCCAGCTGATTTTCATGTCAAAACCTTTGGTAGGTGTACTCATGTGACATATGTTAACATTTATGCCATTTTTAGTCCCGTGTGATAATTTTTTATATGGTTTTGAAGCACTAAGCTAGAGGATTTTGGGACTGTTTTGTTGTTTTCACACTCTCAGTTCTATGAAGTGACCTATTAGAGTTGATATTTTGCAATTGGATAATTTTCTTGAAAAATGAGTTGATTCCTTACATTCCTCTCACATTCATATTCTCCTTGGTCCAATTTCAGAGCCTTAGGGTTTGATTTGACATTTTTCTAGGTCAAAAGCAAATGCAATTTGTTCTGATTTTACATCTGCATGTTCAAAATGTTTCAAGGTGGTCAAGTTTGACCCTTAATATCTGGTGATAAATATGGATTGAAGGAAATCCCTCTTTCACACATTCTCAATGCACCTAAATGATCTAATGTTTCCAGTGGTAGCTTCCCAGGAGGTGATTTGATAATTTTTCAAGGAGGTAACTTGGTGTGCTCAAGTTGGATTCTAATAGGTGCAAATTGTAGAAAAGTTTGAGTGAGGAAATTTGGCATTTAATATCTTGCACCTTAGGATGAATTTATCCAAGCCATTTGTTGCAATGAATTTTTGGTTCAAATCTCTAAATGCCTATTCAGTTTTGCGGCTCTTGGACGAGTTTTGATGGGTTAATTAATTTGTTGTTGATTGTGACAGGGCCATATTTGATGTTCCAAAAATTTTCAAATTTTCAAATTCTAAGGGAAAAAAATTTCATTTTTTGGTCTAAAATGTCTCCAGCTCCATTTTCGTAAAAAATGGAGGTCATATAATGCATTATTTTAATGCATTTCGAGTGTGGCGAACACGTCCTAGGGGCTAGTTTACAAAGGAGGTACTTATTTTTTGATGGTTGGGTGAAGTTTGAGAAAATGGGTTTTCTTTAAATAATTGATTATGGTTGCATGCAAAAAATCTCAACTCCAGATCTCCCAGTTTTCCTGGGGTGAATTTTCTCCAAATATGCCATAAACGTAATTGAAATTCAAATTTTTTCTAAAGATTCAAATGTTAATATTTAAAATATTGTGCATTTGTAAAATATGCATTTAGGGAAAAAATAGAATTCATTTCAAATGTTTTGGAGGACAAGCAAGTTTAATTCTTTCTTTTCTTTTGATTGGATGAGACACAACTTTCATGACTTTCACAGTTGCACGACAAAACTCATCACCCATTACCAATTCTGAATGAAATTGGAGGAGGCAATCAATGATGCCTTGGTTTGAGCAATGAGTCTTCACTTGGGTAGATTGAATTAAATATTTGAGGTAGAGGATGGGTTTTAATATTTTTTCAAAACTACTCTGCAGCGTATTCTTTATTCATGGCAGAATCATCGTGCTTTTCTATTTTGAATTGGGAATGAGGAAACAAATCAGCGATGGTAATATGTGAGTGATGGATTTTTTTCCATCGCTAATTTTTTATTAAGACCCTTTCCTTCCTTTCAATGCAGCGATAGCATTCTCTCGGTGATGGTTTGTAATTGGTTTCTTTTGTTTTATATGGGGCTACATTCAAATATCTCCACCTCCATACCCCATATTTAAAGTTGTTTTCCTTTTATTATTTTCCCAGCCATCACGTACTGCATTTTTGAATGAGTGAATCAAATTTAAATCAGCGATGCATGATGGTATCTTCTCCTTATTTCACCCATCATTGTTTTCTTTCCTTTCTTCACATTTAATCAGCAATTTGCGATATTCATTGGGAAGTATTGGTAAAAGAAGGTGGGCTCATGGGTTTTGTCTAATCTCAAGTTTTGAGCTTTCTTTTAAATATGGAAGAATAATTCAAGGTAAATGCAAAGTGAAGGCACGAGTAAATGATTTTTTCCCAATAAAGTGAAATAAAACAAAATCTTTGGTTGCTCAACATTAAATTATGAAAATGTAAAGTGCAACAATTGCTAGTAAATTTCTCGCACAAAAGTAGAGATATGCGATAAGGTGATGCTATGTTGTTTCCATTGCTAATATTTTTCATCTTTTCACTTTGGAGTAGTTATTAGCGATGCTCAGTAAAAGTTTGTAAAGCTTGGTGGGTCCATGGGAAATGTGAAGGGGGGTTTCTTAAAAAGGATTTCACTATTGTTTTTAATGGTGATACATTAAAGTACATAGTAAATAATTTTATTTTTTAAAATGTTGGGAATTTTAAAATTTATAAAATCATAGATAATTATTTTATTGCTGATAGATTAAACTAAGCTCATCACTAATACATTTTTATTTTTCACATCAAATTGGAGATGTGCGATGATGTTCACTAAGTGTGGGAGTAAATAGTGGTGGGGCCAACCCATGTGTAAATTTTGTTGGCATCATTGGGTAAAGCTTTGACGGTGGAAAATAATCAAATGGTAAATGCGTGAGTGAAATAAAGTTTAATATTTTAGGATAAATCAAGAACTTTTATTGTTGGTTATTTTATATTGTGAACTCATTGGTGAATGGCTTTCTACAGCCATTTTAAAGTTTAAAGAGTTGAAAATTAAAATAAAGGTGTCTGGTTTAATGGGTTTCTATTTTCCCAATAAAATGTGAAGGGTTTTCATGACAATGAAAAGGGCTTTGTATTGCTGGGAAGTGAAAGTGAAAGATGAATAGGTGAAAGGGATATTTTTACAATGAAGGGTTTTTCATAGAAAACAAAATATTCTTTCACCTGCAAAGAAATTCAAATGATGTAGAATGATGAGTCTTCCCATGGGGAATATTTTTCTATTATAGGGAAAATGCATGAAGTAGGAATCAAAGGGTAGATTGGAGCTTTTCTTCAGGTGGTGATGATTACTAATCTATGGACCTGAATGTGCTAGTTGTCTCTAGGGGATCTCCACTTAGGGTTTTTGTTTTCCCTTAAGTGTTGTTTTTTGCTCCATTTATGGAGAGAGTTGTTTTTGTAATTAATCATGGAGAACATTTTTATGAGAATACAAAGCATTTTAGATTCAAGTCTTAGGGTTTGAGTTTGTTAATATCTATGAAATTTTGATTGCAATACTGGCAAGATAATATTGACTAGTGCAATTTCAAGACCAATTTAGTCTCCTATGTACTAGTTTTACATATTATGAACAATATAATCAAGGTTATCTTATTTGTATCTATCAATTTTAGATGGATGTGTGGCTCAATTCTTGTTTATTAATTCAAATAATTAATGTAGGTACTTGAATATCGCTTTAAATTTGTATTGAACTGATTACTAGGATGCTAGTAAGAAGTAAAGGTTAAGATACAATGCTGAAATATGATATTGCAACATTTTAGAGTTTCATATACTATCAGGTGTGAAAATTGTTATCAAATTATGTATGTGGTTGAGTTGACTTCATTCCAAGGATGAGGTACTGATCTAAGTGTGTTATTCATGTTACATTTGTTGGTTAATGCAACAACTAATAACAATTTATAATCAATTTTCTTATCAGTCTTATTGTGGGTATATGTGGAACTTAATGAATCATACCTCTCATGTTTAATTCAAACATTGCTATTAAGGTTAGCCAAACCTTTACAATATTGTGTCTATTAAGCATTTAAAGGAGAATTATTGGTTTATTTTGTGTTTGATACTTTGGCACACAAGTATCTAAAAACACATTGTTGGGATCACCCTCCTAGGTTTAATAGAGCTTAAAGTGCAAGGGAGAAAGAGGTTTTATTTCAATCTCCCATTTGTTGGCCAAATCTCTCCTTGAATCTAACCATAAGGCCTGGAAACCCTTTAGGATTCAAGTTGATTTGAAATTTTGGGAAACAATAGATTGGTTAATCCACAGGGGAGTAGGTTGAGAAATATTTGATAAAAGATCATCTAGCCTTAGGAGTCATTGAAGTTTTAAAATAGTTTGTAACTAGGTCTTGATAATTGTGGAGTCTTATTTGCCTCGAGTCACCAATAGATTTGGCGACTCTACTGGGGAAAAATTTGAATGTTCAGTTGTGGACTACCATTTACATAGAGTCATAATATTTGGTGAATCTGAACATTTGGTTCAGATTGAGAAGTTTTCATACTTGGAAGTGATTTGGTTGTAGCAATTTCAAAGAATTTGTGTGTGATTCTCTTGTGGGAGAAGACCCATGAGGAAATTCATCCTTGAAAAGATTCATATTTCTTGAGGTTCAATCCTCTGTGAAGAGAGGTGGCGACTTTGTCAAAAAACTTGATGAAGATGTGAAGAACATTTCAGATCTACAAAGATTTTTAGTCAGGAAGAAAAATTTGTAGCAGCTACAACATATCCAGGTATTTTTCATTGTTTGGTTTTCAAGAAGGAAAAACTTGTATGTTAAAGCCATATTTGAAAGTCTAGAGAAAATTTTGATTCCCCATTAAGTGAATTATGCACTAAGAAAGGGAATAGTAGTGATTATTTTGCATACTTCTATATTACTATATTGTAGTATCTATTGTGAAGTGAAGTATGAAATATTTTTGAAGAAACTCATTTAGAAGATTTTAAGCATGTTGAGATAAGAATTTTCATTGTAAAATCTTAAGATTAGTTTGTAAAAGAAGTTTAAGTTACCCTGTGTAATTGTATAGTATGAAAAGGCTTGTAAGTGTATAAGAAAATATATCATCAATATATGCATCCTTGTATGGTTCATAATGCAACCATGGTTTGTGATTAGTCCCTATAATGTCATAAGAGAATTTTCAACACTGAAAGATATAGACCCATCAATTTCAGTGGAATTAATGGTTACCCAAATGTTATTCAATCTGACATCAGAGATAAGTTACCAAAATTTAGTGCTACAAAGAATGCATCAACAAGAAATAATCTACAAGAATTCAACAATTTAATGGATGACTATGAGATAGATAATGAGGTTGTTTCTTCAATATTTTAAAGGAGATACAAGAGATTGGTTCTCTAATTTACTAGTATGCTCTGTTTGTTCTTGGGATGAGTTCAAAGTAGTGTTCATGGAGCAGTTTGGTTAAAGAATCAATGATAGTTTTGTGCTCAATAAATTTATGAGAATTGAGAAAGAAGAGGATGAGCTAGTTCCATCTTTTAATTGGAGATTCGATAAAAAATTGAGAGACATTCCTAAGATTTTAGGACTAAGTGATACAATGTGTTTGGTTGTTTATTTGGGAGCTTTTAATAATAAGATGAGCTATCTGCTAAAGATAAGGATCCTAAAACCTTGCATTAGGCCTATGAGATAGCCATGAACATTGAAAACAATCAAAATTATGGAATGCTCAAAGGTCATTTGAATACAAGTTTTTTCTACCTTGAGACTCTAGATATTGATGAAAGGTGTAAGTCAGAAATTGAAAATGAATGTTTGAACACTTACACTCTTGTTATTTTAGCTTATACGTCATTTGATAATGTTGATCACATAGATCCCCAAACAAATTGTCAAGAAGCTACATGCATTTGTGATCCTATGGTCTCTATTCAAACCCTCTCTTGCATAAGGAGGCACATAGGAGAATTGTCACATGATCTCTATGCAAGATTTATGGATACTTTGTCTACAATTCTTGAGTGTTATAGACCTGGAAATTCATAATGCATTGATTTATTTTATGAATCTTATGAACCAGATTTGAGTGCTCTACCAAAGGAGTTGAAGCTTTTCAAGCTTGACCAAGTATGTGAATAATTTTCTCTTTTTAAAAATATTAGATATGATCATCAAAAGGATATCATGTTTTCAATCCATGATGATGATTTTTTTGTTACTCCATATGAGTCAAGTAGTGAGATATCACATAAAGAAGAAGAGAGTAGAGTAAAGGTTGAAAATGTGCATCTCAATGAAGCAAATGAAATGTACGGTTTCAATTCTTTTGAATATTCTAGCACATGTTGTCCTATGGAATAAATAACATTGTGCAGCCAATTTGAAGATTTTGAACATAGTTTCAGTATTGATTGTTGGTGTAATTAAATATCTTGTACCTTGTCCTAGGTCATAATTACACCTTAGTTAAGTTTACATAGGGACCACATAGGAGGTTGTTGGAGAATCTCCACTTTTGGTGGACTTGACATGTCATCACCTCATCATTTCCACCTTTTTTGGACACATCATGTGATTATCTCTCCACCTTTTGTGGGGTGATAAGTTTTCCTAGTTGTCTCATGTCATAAGATTCTGACACTTGTCATAATCTTATGCCCTTCTATGTTCTCACCTTGGCTATATAACCAAGGGGTCTTTCTCATTTGTAATTAATCATAATCATTATCATATTAATGACATTGAATACAGTTTATTCTTGTCATATCATTTCTCTCTTTCTTGTGCTTTCCATTTGGTCCATAGATCTTGGGTGGCGTCCATAGCCAATTCTAACATTGATGAGTCTTCTTGCTATAATAATGATGATGGCATTGAGTATGGGAAATTCTCTATTGATTGTGATTTCCCTCATGAAGAAGAGATAGAATCATTTGCTGCAAATGAGAAATATGTTGATAATGTTGGGAACACATGTTTTCTTAAGAAGAAACAATTTTCTTCCTATGAGGAGTTTTCAGAATATGAACTCATCAGAGATGTTAACTATCGATGATGAGGATAAAGTTGAAAATTTATCTGTATGCTCTTCTAGTGATTGTAATTATTTTGAATATAATTATGATGATATGAAAGATTTAGACCTTCACATTGAGGAGGCTGAGGATTTTACCACAACAATGAATTTAATAGAAAACCCCTTATTTGATGAGGCTCCATCTTCACTAGAGATGTGAAATGATGATCTTTATTGGTGCAGAGATAATACACTCTTTGTTGAGAACTCTGATGATGCATCTGACATGGGGTTAGAATGTGGTCTTATGCAAACAAAGCAACACACTGATGTGATCCTCGAGAAAATTTCCTATGAATTTTTTACATTTGATACAAATATTGTAGGGAAGGTTGAGTATCATGATGCCAACTACTTAAAGGAGTGTGAATACTTTCAATGTATAGTTCAACTGGAAGGAATTTTGATGTAGCATGACAATAAGATGAAGAGAAAGGAATGTTATTTTTCAGCATGAACATGTTTCATGCGATGAATATTACAAATATGTGTCATGTGATGATGAACATTTTTAGTTAGTGTCTGATTGTAGATTGATAGAATTAATGGTGATAGTGGCAAGTTCAGATATGTAGTAGTGATGGTCAATGAAAATGCTAGTAACAAGGTTAGTCTATGGGTAGTTCATGGCAGAATTTTCATACTTGACCTACTATAGACAACAGAGAAAAGAGTGTTTGATAAAGGTAAATATTTGTATCTCATTTTTGGGGGCCTGGGGCCACCAAATAAAGTTGGAGTAGTTCTTGAGCCCCCAATGGATTAAAATTCTATCACCCAATGTTCTAACACTTGGTTTTCTCTCCTGAAGATCTAAAATCTCACCATGCCCACAAGGGGCATGTGTCCCTAGTTGGATCCACTGATGACACCTTTAAATTTGAAATGCCCATGATGAGAAAAGTCGATTTGTACACTCAAAAGTGCACCTGAAAAATATTCCTAAGTGGCCTAGTTTGGAAGGTCATAATTGAGATTCAGTTCATTTTTATGTCAAATCCTTTGGTAGGAATACTCATGTGACATATTTGAACATGTATGTTAATTTTCAGCCCCCTGTGATAAGTTTTGATAAGGTTTTGAAGTGCAAAGTTGGAGGATTCTGGGATTGTTTTGTTGTTTTCACACTTAGTTCTACGAAGTGGCCTCCTATTGGAGTTGATATTCTACACTAGGATAATCTTCATGACAAATAGGTTGATCTCTTACATTCACCTCACATTCATATGCTCCTTACTCCAATTTCAAAGCCTCATGGTTTGATTTGATATTTTTGCCAGGTCAAAAGCAAATGCAGTTTGTTCTAATTTTACATTTGCATGTTCTAAATGTTTCAAGGTGGTCAAGTTTGGCCCTTAATATCTTGTGATAAATATGTATTGAAGGAAATACCTCTTTAACACATTCTCAATGGACCTAAATGATCTAATTTTTCCAATGGTAGCTTCCCAGGAGGTGGTTTGATATTCTTTTGAAGGAGGTGACTTGGTGTGCTCATGTTGGATTTTGATAGGTGCAAATTGCAAGAAAGTCTGAGTGAGCCACATTGGAATTTAATATCTTGCACCTTAGGATGAATTTAGCCAAGTTTTTTATTACAATAATTTTTTGGTTCAAATTTTTGCATGCCTATTCACTTTCGTGGCTGTTGGATGAGTTTTCATGGGTTAGTTAATGTGTCGCTAACTGTGATATGGCCAGATTTGGTGTTCCAAAAATTTTCAAATTTTCAAATTCTAAGGGAAACCCATTTTTTTTTGGTCTTAAACTCTCTAGTTCCATTTTTTTCAAAAATGGAGGTCATATGATACACTATTTTAATGCATTTTAGGTGTGGCGAACAAGTACCAGAGGCTAGTTTACAAAGGAGGTACTTGATTTTTGATGGCTAGGAAAAGTTTGAGGAAATGATTTTTCTCTAAATAATTTATTATGATCACACACAAAAAATCTTGGCTCCAAGTGTCTTGGTTTTCCTGCAGTGAATTTTCTCCAAAGGGGTCATAGGGGCAATTGAAATTGACAAATTTTCTAAAGTTTCAAATGTTAATATTTAAAATATTGTGCATTTGTAAAATATGCATTTAGGGAAAACATAAAATGAATTTCAAATGTTTTGGTGGACAAGAAAGTTTAATTCTTGCTTTTGATTGGCTGAGACACGACTTTCATGGCTTTCAGATTGCACGACAAAACTCATCACCCATCTCAATTCTAAATGAAATTGGAGGAGGTAGTCAATGATGCCTTGGTTTGAGCGATGATTATTCATTTGGGTAGATTGAATTAAAGCTTTGAGGTAGAGGATGGGTTTTAATAATTTTTCAAAAGTGCTCGGGCAGCGTATTATCCATTCAAGGCAGTAGCATCACACTTCACTGTTTTGAATTAGGAATTAGGAAACAAATCAAAGATGGTAATACGTGAGCAATGGATTTTGTTCCATCACTAATCACTTATTAATAGCCTTTCCTTCATTTCAATGCAGTGATAGCATTCTCCTAGTGATGGTTTATCATTGGTTTCTTTTGTTTTATACAAGGCTACATTTAAATATCTCCATGTGCATACTCCCAGCGATGCACAATGATATCTTCTCCTTATTTCTCCCATTGTTATTTTATTTCCTCTTCTTCACATTTAATCAGTGATGTGTGATATTCATTGGGTGGTATTGGTAAAAGATGGTGGGCCTATGGGTTTCGTCTAATGTCAAGTTTTGAGCTTTCTTTTAAATATGGAAAAATAATTCAAGGTAAATGCAAAGTGGAGGCACGAGTAAATAATTTTTTCTTGATAAAGTGAAATAAAATAAAAGCTTTGGTTGCTCAGTATTAAAATATGAAAATGTAAAGTTCCTCGATTACTAATAAATTTCTCACACCAAAGTAGAGATATTGTATAAGGTGAAGCTACCTTAATTCTATCGCTAATATTTTTCATCTTTTCACTTTGGATTAGCGATGAGCGATGCTCAATAAAAGTTTGTAAAGCTTGGCAGGAAATGTAAAGGGAGGATTCTAAAAAAGGTTTTAACTATTATTTTTAATAGTGAGGCATTAAAGTACATAGAATGATTTTTTTGTTTAAAATGCTGGTCATTTTAAAATTTATAAAATCATGGGTAATTATTTTAATGCTCGATAGAGTAAAATATGCTCATAGCTAATAATTTTTTATTTTTCACATCAAACTGGAGATGTAAGATGATGTTCAGTAAGTGTGGGAGTAAACAATGGTGGGGCCAGACCATGTGTAAATTTTGTTGGCATTAGTGGGTAAAGCTTTGACAGTGGAAAATAATCAAATGGTAAATGCTTGAGTGAAATAAAGTTTAATCTTTCAGGATAAATCAAGAGCTTTTATTGTTGGGTATTTTACATTGTGAACTCATGGGTGAATGGCTTTCTATAGCCATTTTAATTTTTAAAGTGTTGAAAATTAAAATAGAGGTGACCGGATGAGTGAGTTTCTATTTTCCTAGTAAAATGTGAAGGGTTTTCACAACAATGAAAAGGGATTTGTATTGCTAGGAAGTGAAAGTGAAAGATGAACATGTGAAAGGGACATTTTTATAGAGAAGGGTTTTTCGTAGCAAACAGAATATTGTTTTAGTTGCAAGGAAGGGAAAATGATGAAGAATGATGAGTCTTCCCATGGGGAATATTTTTCTATTACAGGGAAAATGCAAGAAGCGAGAATCAAAGGGCAGATTGGAGCTTTTCTTCAAGCAGTGACAGTTACTGATCTATGGACCTGAATGTGCTAGAAGTCTTCGAGGGATCTTGACTCAGGGTTTTTTTTTTCCCTTAAGTGTTATTTTTTGCTCCATTTCTAGAGAGAGTTATTTTTGTAATTAATCACAGAGAACATTTTGATGAGAATAAAAAGCATTTTATAGTCAAGTCTTAGGGTATGAGTCTATTAATATCTATGTAATTTTGATTGCAATATTGGAAAGATAATATTGAATGGTGCAATTTCAAGACTATTTTACTCTCCTATGTACTAGTTTTACAAATTATAAATAATATAATAAAGGTTATATTATTTGTCTCTATCAATTTTAGATGGATGTGTGGCTCTATTCTTGTTTATTAATTTAAAGAATTAGTTTAGGCGCTTGATTATGGTTGTAAATTTGTATTGAATTGAGTGCTAGGATACTAGTAAGAAGTAAAGGTTAAGATACAATATTGAAATAATGTAATGCAGCATTTCAGAGCTTCATATATTGTTAGGTGTGAAAATTGTTATTAGATTATGTATGTGTTTGAGTTGACTCTATTCTAGGGATGAGGCATTGGTCTAATTGTGCTATTCAAGTTACATTTGTTGGTTAATGTAGCAGCTAATCATAATTTATAATCAATTTACTTATTAGTGTTATTGTGGGCATGTGTGGAAATCAATGAATCATATCTCTCATGTTTAATTCATATATTGCTATGAAGGTTAGCCAAACCTTTACAATATTGTGTTTGTTAAGCATTTGAAGGACAATTATCTATTTACTTTTTGTTTGATACTTTGGCACACAAGTATCTAAAAGCACATTGTTGGGATCACCCTCCTAGGTTTAATAGAGCCTGAAGTGTAGGGGAGAAAGAGGTTCTATTTCAATCTCCCATTCTTTGGCCAAAGCTCTCCCTGAGTCTAACCATAAGGCCTGACAACCCTTTAGGATTCAAGTTGATTTGAGATTTCAAGAACCAACATGCCAAATAGTGATGAAGTGCACAACATCATGAAGATTTCATGGAGAAAGATGTTGAAGAAGGATAAATCTTCCTTGTAATAGTTTTAAGTTTCTACAAGTTGTTTGTAGTTAGATGAAGACAATTTACATGTAATTTTTCATTTTCCAAATTATAAATACATGTAACAAATTTTAAGTCCTCCAATAATTTTGGACTCCAAAGTTGAATAAGTCAAAGTAGTTGGAAATTTTCCTATATTAGCTCTTGCCTCTCACCTATAAATATGAGAGCTATTTTGTAATCGATACATTTTGATCTCTTGAGACTAAATACTACCCAAATTTTGATGAGAAATTACAAACTTTGAGTTGAATGTGCATACTTGAAATTTATCAATAAAAGAAGTAGATTTCTTCCAACCTTTGTTTTGGAACATATTTTCTATATGTGAGATTGTTCTTATGTCACTCTTAGTATATTTTCTTAGAGTTGATATGAACGTGGCATGTTATCTTGTTAATCAGAAGGGAATTTAGATATAGTGTTGATAGAATTTGTGCTATCATATTGCATTTGGAGTGTGTGAATTTCATTGAGAACTTGGATACTTTTTGCACTACAATTTTTTATTACATTCTTGTGTGTATGAATCATGTTGAGAACTTGTAGACTTTGTGCTACAATTTTCAATTATATTGACATGGATTGTTGGTGTTATTAGTTGATAGACTTTGTGCTACATCTAGTGATATATTTTCTCTTGAAATCATCTTGGAATCATTGTGGGAAAGTAGTTGAATACTTTGTGTTTTAGCAAGTCTTTCTTAATTACTTTTGTTCACTGGTACTTGCGAGCATTAGCTATTATTGCTCTAACTATTCGTATTTGAGAATATCATTGTTATTTTGTTTCTCTTATCATGAAACAAGAGGATATGCTAATGCAGACACCCCACCCATGGTTAATCATAGTGAATATATTATAGTTTAGTTTCTAGTTAATTGTAATGAGCAGTAAGAAGGGAACCTTCTTTTTTTGAGAGGAGAGATTTATCTCACATAACTATGGCTAAAATCAATATCTTGTAATTAGTAAAGGTATTATAAAATATTCACCCAACAATTATACTACCATATTCCTTGAGATAGAAGAAAGTAACCTTGAAGTCTAAATGGAGAAAATTAATATATTATGTCAAGCTTTAGGGGCTAGAATATCTACTACCAAATCAAGCTTCTTAGGGTGGGAGGAATCCCCCACCCACTTGGTTGTAAAAATATGAATTCCAATGGGGTGATCCCAATAAGCAAGTGAGGTATCTTAAAATACCCTTTGCTATTAGTCCAAGCATAAAATAAATGTGGTTGTGGATTAGCTCCAATATTGAAAAGAAGATATAGGGTTCAAATAGGAAATACCTCCCATTGGCTAGTAGAATTCAAGTCTACTAGAAAATTATTTCTTCTTATAGCATCTACTTCACATCAATGTGGTTCTTCAGTATTTACTAAGTCAATGAAATACAAAAAGGATCATGAATTTTCTCTTGTTAGGTGGTAAAGGTTAAAAGGGAAAAAATACTCAGTCAAATGGAAGTGGTGTTGTTTGGAAAAAATGAGTGGTGGGGTTGGCCTAAAAGACTTAAGGTTGCATTGAATCCTCCTAGATGTGAAATGGGTAATCAAAGCTATGGTTGGCAATGAACCTTGGGAGATATTGATAAGAAATAATATTTTGTGTGCCACTCCTAAATAGGATAAAACTTGGAAAAATATAACCATTTGCGATATTTTGATAAGAAAATTCCCAATGCCTCCAATAGGCTTGACTTTTAAAAGCTTTTGGAAAGCCTGGGAGCTTGTTAAGCATAATGTTGAGTTTAAATTAAGTAATATTCTTATTAATAATGACTTGAAATGCTAAAAACTTAATTCTATCTAGTGGAACCTTGAGCATAACAACAAATGCCTTGCCTTTATGCAAGGTTGCTCTATAAAAATGTGGAATCAATGTTGTGTTCAAACATTTCAAAATATCTTGCATGCTGGAAAAATTAAGAGCTGAAATATGTTATCTCTAAATTTGATATCCCTGTTGCTAATATGAGAAATTATAAAACTCTTGTGGATGCCTTAAAAAATGTAAAATTTACCATGTAGGAAAATAAAGATTTGGGTCTTGGGGTTGGGGCCCTAGCTCGGTTGGATAAATCTTTCCTGTTGTAGGAGGTTGGTCATGAGGTCTAGTCTCCCCCACCCCCATGGTATCAGAGGGTGTGTCGCGCTAGTGTTTCCATTCACATTAAAAATTTTAGCAAGTGCACTGCAATTTATAGGGGGTCATGCTATCTGATTCTTGCAATCTAAAAAAAAAAGATTTGGGTCTTTCTTCTAACCTTATTTGGAGAGATGATACTACTCTAACTGAAATTAAAACTAAGATTATTTATAAAGAATTAATTATAAATATTTATATTACAAAACATGTAAACAATTTTTATGGAACCTTGTTTGATGACAATTGAAAAAAGATCTTTGGATCAGTTTGGCATAACATTAAGGAGCATAAAAAGGTTGGCTTTAGATGGCTCATTCTTTTGCACAAAATTCCTTTTAAAGTTAATAATACTAATGTTTATATTTGGAGTATTTTTAGGACTCCAAAATCTATATTGCATATGTCTTTTATTGTTTCTATGCTAAAGAGGTTTGGAAAATATTTTGTAATGATATATGGATTTGGGATGGTAATGATAGAATTAGTTGGAAGGATGTATTATTCAATAATAGAAAATTAAATAAGGATTATTAGATGTTTTGGCCTAATTATCTCACCAATGAAATTTTACGGAACATCTAAAGGGAAAGGAATGAGGTTAAGTTCCAAGGGAGTAGAAGGGTGCTTAAAATGTCTACAAAAAGACTCAAAAATTTCTTACTATTATCTACAAGTTACAGTCACAATGGAGATATCCATGGAAAAATTCATGAGGCTAATCAACAACGACATTGTGATAGTGAATAAGGAAGATATGGATTATGGAAATACCTGGAAACACAAATAGGGGGACTTAGATACATTCCTTAGAGCCTTGAGGGAGTTTCAAAAAGTGTTTAACAATACAATTGTTGGAAATGTTGAGAAACTAGGAGAGATATTTCATACTGCATTCTATGAGAATGAAGTTGCCAATCTAGTCTCAGAAGGTTTGAGGTCTAATGTGTAGCCTCATGAAAAGGATTTTGAATGGGGTGACTCTAAAGAATGAAAAAATAGTTGCAAATACTATCATACCTTCCTATGTTGTGGACATTTTTGTATAGTCATTACCCATATGTATAGTAGCTCTAATATGATATAAGTTAGTATTTCAGTCCATGTTTAGATACTTTCAGAGCATAGAGGCTTATTTTTAATAATTTGATTCATTCTAAGGATGGTCATATGTTGCAAATGAAGTCATATTTATTATGAAAGGTTAAATGTATAACTTGCCGATCTGTAACTATGTTCTTGATTTACTATTCCCACTACAAAAAAAAAACATAAAAGGTAAAATTTTATCATTATTAGTTAAGAACAAGAATATATATTAAAACAATTATGGATGTTTAATTTGGTTGAGACTTCTTTATAATTATGTTACCTTTCTTTGTAATATATATGAGATTCATTTGAACAAATCAAACATTTTTAATGTGTTAAATATAAAATATGTGGCATGTTTTAATTATCATGTGCATATAAAAATATGAAGTGTTCCTATATTTGAGGATGCTTTCATTAGTGTTACTTGGAAAAAAATGATAAAGAAACTTGAGGAAAATATTTTAGTGCTATAATCTCTATAATGTTTTCTAATTTTATAATTAAATTTATCACAATACAAGTATAGTAGATTTGTATTAAAATGAATTTAAAATATTGTTGCATTATTGTTTAAAATATTTTAGAATAGAAGTATATTAAAAGGAACTTATGAGCTTTTTTGTCAAACATTTGATCATGGGCCATTTTTTTTTTTATATAGATTTAAGCTTAAGTTATTTTCATAATGTAAAAAGGTACCTTAATTCATAGTAATTTTTTTTTATACACAGGTTTAGTATTTTATTAATATTAAAATTATCAAAGCTACAACATCTACAACACAAAGAAAATATTGTTACCCATCAAAACACAGAGCCACCAAGCCAAAAAACCATCCAACCAAGGCCAACAAGTAGGAAATAACCAACCCAACCAACCCAACTACTACACTTGACTATAACGTGGGAAAACCAAAATGGCCATTAAAAACCAATTATGTTAATAGGGAACCATATGTAATTCATCTAAGACAAAAAAAAAGACCCTACAAAGACCAAAAAAGCCACCCAGAACCAAACTTACATGAACCAATTGGACCTTGCAAAGGCCTCAAAATCCTTTACCCAATAAACACCACCAACTACCATCAAACCAAAAAGCTTCATTAGAAACTCCACTACCACCACTGCTATCATCATGTGTTGCATGAGGACCAAACCACTCAAGTCTAGAAGAAATGGATAAAGCTTCACAACCTTCTTTGAACACTAAAGAAGCTCCAAGTTGTAGGGTCTCAAAAGAACTTTACCTTCTACCACTACACATAGAACCTCATCAACCCCCTCCACCAAATCTTTCCTAAACATCCTCCCAAGAAACAATTTTTCCTCAACCTTGGCAACATGGTTATCGAGGAGGGAATCCAAAAAATGAGAGGAGACATACAAATTTTCCCTTCTGTACTCCTTGTTCTCCAAATTCCTAGAACCCAGAATCATTTTGGTAGCCACAATGACCAGGGGTTCATTGTTGAGCAAAATCCTCTTCAGTCTTTGATCCATAATTTCCCTAAAGGATGTTTTCCACACTGACGATTGTAGGGAAATTGGGGTGTCTGCCCCAAATCTCACCAGCCCATCCACTGATACTTCAATGATGAACCTTGAACACTTTGTCATCACCGCCCAAGTGAAAACCACACCTAGATGAAAGGAAGATAACCACCATTTGCAACTAGAAAGAAAATTAGAAATGAGAAGAATCCTTGCTCGATCCTTGAAACAAACCAACATAAGTACTAGTGTCATTCACTAAGCTATCGTCACGTAAATAATTGAAGTGCCTCCAAACATGCCAAATCGTTGTTGTGGGGAGTAAATCCCTCAAGCGATATGCACTATACCTAAGCTTTGAAATGTGAGCCAAATCTTCCCCCATCAACTCTCGTACTATAATGACAAGAAAACCCCTATCAACTCCTTGTCAAGATGTCCCTCCAACATCATCCCCCAAACCCTTCAAACTGGTCATCGTGGCATAGACTGCCACATCCCTTCTACCAGCCTAGAAATATGCCACCTAGACTTGAAAATATGTGAAGCATATAATGTGATGTATGTTTTGGATTCAAAACTTCATAAAATTCAAATATGCCACCTAGACTTGCAAATAGGTCCTTAGGTGGCAAAAAATTCAGAAAAAATCAAAGTTAGGCAACTTGACATAAAAATTTGAATAAGTCATCTATATTATTTCAAAAATATGTGAGAATAGAATCTGTAGCAAATTGAATGTACTTTCTAAACTACTAGGTTTATTTGAAAAAAAAAATCTATTTGGTGAAAATTTGAAATTTCAATGCAGTGGTACTTAAATTTCAGGGAAAAAATAAGTAGGTGTCTGTCTGACCAGCCTAACCACAATAAAATGATTAAAAAAATTATTAGATTTTAGATATAAGTAGAGGACTCATGTCCTGATGTGATGCATGTTTTTTTGTAGTTTTTTTCCAAGTAAATAATTAATTATGATTTTTTTATTAAATTTTTTAAAAAATATAAAAACTTGTATGTCTAACCACCTTAACGTGGTCAAAACTTCATAAAATTCAATTTTATTTTTTTAATCCTATAGTATGCAAAGCATAGAATGCAATGCATTTTTCGGATTCAAAAAATGTGATAGGTTTGAAAGTTATAGATGTTTTTCAATCAGCCTATCAATCAGGACTTTAGTCATAATTCAAATAGAAAATGAATAATAATTATTTATTAAATTGAAAGTAAAGAATAATTTATATTTGTGGAAAGATGAGAATCTCCTTTAAAAACCCTTTTTGTTTCATCAATTTTGGGTAAAAAAAAAGTCATCAGCCACATGGGCCATCATATCAGTTACATATCGCCACTTTTTGGCCCATCATGATCCTGCACATACCCAAATCATCCAAATTTTTTCAAAGTTCCTAAGGAATTGACTAAGAAGATCGAGCCTTTGAAGCTTTAGAAAAGTCCAACTAGACTGATTCACCACTTCTAGTGAATGAGTCCCAGTTCTAGTCAATTTTCAAGACTTTGTGAATTTGGATACCCTTTTGGCATATTTTTATTCCTGCCCAGTTTCCCATAAACAAGAATGATTCACCCAACTAGGTGAATGAGTCCCAATCAACATGCATAATTTTTAGTGATTTAGACCTCCATCTAGCCACTTTCTGAATTTCTAGGTGCACACATTCTATTTTGCATTTTTCTATTAAATTTCAATCACTTTCTAGGTCATTTAGTGTTAGTTTACATTGAATTAGGGTTTCGCATTGCATCTTCCATTTCATTTTATTTTTCAAGTATAAACTTGGTGATTAACCCCTTATTAGATCATATTCAGCCCCTAGAACAACCCTCTTGCAAGATCCCTTTCTCCTTTGCAAAGATATCTCAAGGGTTTGTTCTTGAGTGAAAGTTAGTGAAAGTAGTCCTTCTAGGCTCTAAACACATAGGGTGTAGAAGTAAGACAGTTTTCCACCTTTCAGATAGTTATACATTCTATAGTTAAAATTATTTAGGCATTCATAACATTTTACTTACTGATAGTCGAAGACATTACTTCAAAAAAAAATTCACTAAAGGTAACACAAATTTTATCTATGATCATGGGTAATCTATTGATGAGTTTTGATTAATGATTAATGTTTTTGAAAGGAAAAAATAATTCCCCATTAATATAATTTATTTTAAAGAATATTTTTTATGTAATTTCATTGGTCCTAGAAATTGTATCTACATACGATTCCTCTACCAGATGTAGCTATAGTGTAGAGAAAGGTAGTTATGGTGGAAGAAATAGGGTTTATGTTTATAAACTATAAGGTGACAAGAGGTGGATTAATGTTTATCTATAAAGATGTTGGCCATACTGTAGAGTCATATTTATTTTTACTATCACATGTATGTAAAAATATGATGCATTTTAATATTTGATTTCCCTTGTAGGAGCACTACATTAAGGCCTTTTTTCATTTCTAACTTTCATTTTTGTGCTTGTTAATGTCTAAATTCCTTCCTATTGATTACAAAATATTAATAATAGTGATAGAATATCATTTTTTCTTTTATCGACAACATGCATGTGAACCTCATGTATAATTATCTTTTCCTTCAAGATAGAACATTTTTAAAAACCTAGATTATGAAACCTATTATATTTTTCTTGATTAAATATTGTTTGTGTCTTTTAGCATTGAATTTTAATTCAAGTGATTTACTTTATATTAATTCTATTTTTCTTGAAAATTGTAGGATTTTGTTGTGCTAAAGGATGAACCAAGATAAGAAAAAGTGACTCTATTATCATAAGATAGGTTAGTTAAAGTTTTTGCATCATTTGTTTAGCCTTGTAGCTTAGGTGGTAAAGTAGCTATAGTCCATTCTTGTGGCAATCATATCATCTCTAAACAAGATGAACTACTATGGATGGGACAAAAAGGGCCACTTATAAACTTTGGCATACTAACTAGTATTACTCTTGCTAGAATGTTAAGAGAAATTATAATTGAATTATCAAAGGATATTTAGGTTATTTAGTAAAACTAGTAACTTCTTTTCATGAGATTGATATATCTTACAATTATATATTTAGTGTTATGAATATGATTTATATGTCATACAAGAAAATAATCCCTATGTGTACAAATACACAAGAGTAAATGACATACATCTAGTAACAACTTTCTATATACATATATACAATATTGTTGAATATATAGTTAAAATTGAAGAAGAAAATAATGTAACTATTATTTTCACTTAAATATAATGCTAACTAAAATATTCTTAAAGGAATTAAGTTATATATATATTTTTAAAGAAATTAATTCTAATTTTTATTTTTACTAAGCAAAAATGACTATGACTAATTCTTAAAATATATAAGCAATGTATTGTAGAAAAGTGTATCCCTTTACATTTTCACACTTTTTTGGGCCCTCCTAATTGAAATAGACTTAATAATTCCTTAATTTAGTGTTGAAAAATGTATTCCTTTACATTTTCACAATTGCTTGGGTCCTCTTAATTAAAATGAGCTCAATTATGCCTTAATAAGCCCTTTTATTCATTTACAATCCTAATAATTTACATTTTTCAAAGGAGAAACCCAACAATAATTAATGCCAAACCATAATTGAACCAAAATCCCATCCAAGTAACCAAGACCAAAACATAGAAAATCCTCCACCCATTTCATATAAGAGACTGTGCAAGATAACCAAATAAGTCTCATTGTGCCTCTTAAAACCAAACAAGTTTATAAAGCTATAGAGAAAGTGGTTGAACAACCTCCCATGGTTCCTTCCATTCCTCCCTTAAGGGAAGAAAAGAAACCTATGGTTTATAAACCTGCTCTTGCACAATTAAAACTTGAAAAAAAAAAAAGAAACTTAAAAACTAGAGATTGTAAGTGTAGACTTCGTGCTATTTCTCGTTTGTTAAAAGAAAAAGAAGAAAAGAACAACCTAGAAAAAATAAAATCCAAAATTACCTCAAGCAATTCATGATGATTCTACACCTTTGTTGAGGCAAGAAAATCCTAAACCTTGACCACAACAAGAACAAGCATCTTCTATGGATATTATCATTAGACCTTTTGTTGTGATAAAATTGGATGATGATGATGAAATTGAAAAAAAATATGAGTAAGTGCATAAAGAGTTAAATTTATTTTTTTCCTCTTCTATGCCTTTAAATGATAATTCTCCTACAAAGTGTGATTCACCACATGCTGAACTTGGTGATTGTCCTAGTTTGGAAATTTATGTTGTCTGTTTGGCTAGTTGCTTGCCTTCCACATATGATGAGCAAGATTGGGATGCAAATGAATTGCTATAGGTTGAATCACATTTTCCTTGATAGTCTTTTATTTTTCTTCTTTTCATGTTTTTTGTGTGATTGCATGTGAGTAATGTGATCCCTCATATTGTTCTATTTAATGTGTCTTTATGTCCATTCCTCTATTTGTACCTACATTCTTTATATGTTGTAAAACTATATCTTTTCTATTTTCTTGTTTTTTTCGTTTTGACAATGATGCAAGGCATCGAGAAATTTAGGTCTCTTCCATGTTGACCCAAAATATTTTTCTTTTTTTCACTCTCTATGTGTCATTCTCCAAGTTCCATGAGTTAATTGGGTAATGATGATGTTTCTAAGCTCTATAATATCATTGTAGCAAAGACATACGCTAACCCTAAATCTATGGATCCCTTATGTGTTTGGGATTTCATTTAGGGGGAAACCCCTTTTCATGATGTAGCCTCATTTGAAAACATATGCTTGACATAGGGCTTTCCAAATGATCTCTCATATCTTGTTTATAATTTATCAATTGCTACATTAAAGTAATTTCTCACAACATGGTGTTTAGCAATTTGATTAAAGTGGGGGCATACATTGGCATTACCATTTTGGAATTTTTGACTATAATTTATGTTTCATAGTGTGGTCTTCTTATTTAACGTGATGATTCTTGTTGGTGGTGTCATTGGGTTTGATGTCCTCCAAGAGTTCAACCTCTTTTGGCATACAATATTCAAGACTTAGTGGTGATGCTATGTGTTGCATTTCCTAACCTACGTATCTTTTATCCTAGACTTTTCCTCTCTTGGAGACATTATGGACACTGTTCCCTAAGAGGAGACCTTACATGAACAAAGCAAAAACCCTTTGAACATGTCTTATCATATTTTCTTTTTTTTCATAAGTGTTTAGTGTAACACAACTTTCTAACCTTCTAAAGCTCAAAGTTACAACCCCTTTTCATGTCCACCAATCATAACACACCTTGCTTTCTTGTGGATCCTTTTATTTTGTTCATAATTGTTTACCATAACATAAATTTCTAAGCCTTATGAAGCTCGAATCTCATATTGTGTGGTGCAAAGTTATCAGAGGTATAACTATGGTATGGTATGGGAGCCTAATATGGTTCTCTCATTTTCCACTCTTTTGGGGCCTCACCTACTAGAAAATGGATTTCACTACCCCCTGTGAATGTGCATGTTGCTTGCATAGTGGAAATGAGTTCCACTTGTAAATTTTTTAGATAAATAGCTAAGGGTTGATCCAAATTTAGTTTGAAAAATAGTAGAGGCTTGATCCACCCCATTTTCTCTTTTTCTTTCTTTGAGTTTTTGACATTGTATGATTGATTATCTTGTCATTTTTGTTTATATATGTTTAACATAGGCATGTGTCTCCTTGTGCCTTTGTTGATTTTTCCATGAGATATTAGATCTTTGGGGATTGATCATCCTCCTTGATCTTTATGGAGTTCTCTTACTTTGACTCTCTACAGCAGAATGATATTCTATTAGAGTTCTCTTAAGTATGTCCCTAGCGGAGTCACCATTTCTATTGGTTATTTTTTATGAACCAAACTTAATCTCACCACTCCCCTATGAATCTGCTAGAATTCAATTTTTAGCAATGGTAAGGATTGGCCAACACTTATGTAATAATTTTGAGATCCTTACTTCTTCACTTCGGGCTCTGTGAGACCCAAGAGGGTAATCTCATTTATTTTTATAAGATACTCATTTAGCCAAAAGCATTTTTTTCTCATAGATTGATTCCTCCTAAGCTCAAATAGGTGACATCCATGAAAGGTTTGGCATACTTTTCAATAAAATATTATCGATTGCAAGGAATAAAACAATACTTCAGATTAGGACATTATAATTGAATGTTTTTTATTATTTCATTCCCATTTCAAGCCTATGGTTAGGTGCACTACTAACTCAATCAAACCTAAGATAATCTAATGAAGAAACTAGTGCCTCATCCATAGGGATAATGGAGCCACCTTTGTAATAAATCAGTAATACATTAACAATTCAATTCAATAATTGGTGGATAATTGATATACCACTTTGTAGCATTCAACTCACTCTGTTCAAAACATAGCTTCTTGCCAAATCCTACATCCTTCCCTCACAAACCCATGACCTTATTTTAGCATTAAATCAACCCATTGAATTGAAGCATAAATAAACTCATTCATTCAGTTTAAACAACTGAAGACAAATGAAACCATTATTAACACTTTCATTCATAATCTATAAGGAAACTACACAAGAGAGAATATATTTTAGAACTTATATTTTCTATTACTAGGGTTACTACAAAAAATTCAAGATCATTACATTATGACTCGTACCCTAACCTTATTCTTGGTAAAATTCATTAGTCTATATATTTACATTATGCTCCTTTCTAAGCTTAGTTTTTCACCTATACCCTTCTAGGACTCAAAACGTCAACCTCTTGTAATTAGCTCTACAATCCCTTTTATAAAAAATGGGAGCAAAAAACATCTGAATAAATTACAATTACATTTCACATTTCATTTCAAAACCAAATTTACTCCAATTTGAGATATTCCCCCAGATGGTTATATGCAATCATTCACACATCAAGGGAAGACAAAAGACAAAATTCTTCATGAGTTGTCCATGGAGAATAACCAAATGACCAAAGGGAGAATAACCAAATGACCAAAGGGTATTGTTAGTCATTGTTGTAGCATCCACGTTGAGCAAAATATTTTTCAATATACATGCTAAAAGACTTCCACATCAACATGGAAGAGTAAAAGATAAAAAATATGGACATGTTGAAGAGAAAAATCCTGATGCAGAGGCAATGGTGTCATTAAAAACAAAAAACAAGGAGAAGATGCTACTCTGAGTCATCAACATCAGAGTATGCTTGATGACTCCTTATTCATGATGCAACTAGAGGAACCATAACTAATTCCTCATCAAAGTCATCATACAACACTAGAGAGAGAAGGTAATGGTTGTATCCTGAGTTAGTGTCACCTCCACCATCTAAAGGGCCATCAGAGAGCACGATGGGAGAAGTTTTTTTTCCTAGGAAAGCCTTGTGACTCTAATTTATTTTCTTGGCCCTCCTCATAGGCTCAGCTGGCTCCTTGCCCTTAAACATGGACAATTCTTCTAAAATGGTCTTTTTTCTTAAGTTGTAAGTGGGCATGTGCAGGATCATGGTATGCCAAATAGGCCCTTAAGTGGCAAAAAATTCAGAAAAATCAGTGTTAGGCAACTTGACGTAAATATTTGAATAAGTTATCTATATTATTTCAAAAATATGTAAGAATAGAATTTGTAGAAAATTGAATGTAGTTTCTAAAATACTAGGTTTATTTAAAATAAATAAAATCTATTTGGTGAGAATTTAATTTCAATGCGATGATACTTAAATTTCAGGGGAAAAAATAAGAAGTAGGTGTGCGACCATTTAACCATAATAAAATAATTTTTTATAATTTGTAATATTTTATATATAAGTAGAGGACTCATGTCAGATGTGATGCATACATAATTTTTTCCAAGTAAATAATTAATTATGAATTTTTATTACAAATTTTAGAAAATATAAAACTAAATGCAACACCTTAACTTGTGGTCAAAATTCATGAGAATTTAATTTTTTCTTTTTTAATCTATATATGTAAAACCTAGAATGTGACACATGTTCTGGATTCAAAAATATGATACATTTGAAAGTTATAGATGTTTTCAATGTTAGCCTATCGATCAGGACTAGTATTAATTCTAATAGAAAATGAATAATAATTATTTATTAAATTCAAATTAAATCATATTTTATATTTTTGGAAAGTTGAGAATCTCCTCTAAAAACCCTTTTCGTTTCATTAATTTTGGGTGAAAAAAAAGTCATCAGCCACATACCCTACAAATATTGCCACTTTTTGGCATACCATGATCCTGCACATACCCAAGTACTCTGGAAAATGGTTTTCTTATGTTGACCACGAGCCTTCTTTTTACCCTTTGGAGCCACAGAAGTCACAGGGACTTCTTTCTCAGGAACAAACACATCTTGATGACATTCAAACACATAGAGTCACCTAGACCTCCTAGTTGGCTGAATTTACTAACCCAACTTACCCATTTTGCAAAAAATATGGTAGAATCTACACCAAATCTAAATTGAGCGAAGACTAACCAACTTAAGTTCCTGAATTGGAATTACAAGAAAGCAAATCAATAATCCCAAAAAAAATTTACTAGCCCAATAAATATGAAACTCCTAGACATACTAGAGCATGAATTAAAGAGAGCTCATTGAAAGAACAAACTCACACATGACAAAAACAACAATACTTTTGCAATTGATAACTTGACACTCACACACTCCTCAAATGACCCACACTTCACATTTTCTGCAGACTAAAAATGGTGAGATCAAACGACAAGCTCTACATTAAATAGATAATTTGGAGTGTCTAGCAATTAATGATTTAGGAGATCGTTGCACGAGCAAGTTGATAACTAAGCAGTTTAGCTTTGAATGTGGACCGTCGATCTTTGAGGATTTAAAGCTTCATCAATGGAAACCTTGAACACTATTTCTGGCCTTTTACAACTTGTTGCTAAAGAATGACGATATCGCCACAAAAGTTTCCACGTCTTCCTTTAATCTTAATTAGTCACCTACGATCTAACAATTAACATGCATTTCCAACCCAATCCGTGCCTTTTCATTTATATTGGTGAAGTACATAAAGTCGACATTTGAAGAGAATATTACCTAACACACCCCATCATGCTTTATAGATTTTCCTGCCCCACCCTTTCAGGGTTTGATTAGTGATGAGAGAAATGGCGTGATGAGATTCATACCATTGGATCAATACTCATTTTGGAGATATTTATCACACATCACACATCACTAATTAATATTTGAAAATATAGACCATATTAGTGACATCTTGAAACTAGCGACAAGACCATATTATGCCACGTGCACCTACATGAAAATCTAAGGCACTAGAGATATCTCTCACAAGAACACCTCAAATTGGTCAAAAGAAAGCCTTGAAAAAAGAACCTCATCGCTCATTGCTAATTTGAACAAAACAATCATGCAACTATCTATGATGAGCAAATTGAACAAAAATGAAAAAGCCTTGAAGTTATTGCTCATCACCCATTTGAAACTCAAAACTAAGAGAAAATCAACGATGAGGGATAAAAGAAGATGTAACAAGCACTTAGGGTCCATTGCATATCACTAATACTGATCATAAAATTCATGAGAAATTAGTGATATAAAAGAAGCCAACAATAATGACAATAGGTCACATATCGTGCATTGCCAATATGAAACAAAAAACCCACAACCTACCTGCAATGTGCAAAACAAAATAAAAGCTACTCATCATCGATTGTTGATGCAAGATTGTTTTTAGAAAGCCATTTTTGATGAGAAAAACCAAAGAAACATCGCTCATTGCTCATCACCCATTTGAAGTTTCATTTCAAAAACCATTTGTGATGAGCAATGAAGGGAAATAGTGGACGAGACTTAAGTGAAACAATTTAGCATGTGCGTGCAAGTTGTTTTAAGATGGGGACCATCTAGGATGACATATAAAAGGTCTCAAAGCTGTAGACTATAATATTTTCAAAGGACTTAAAGGCCAAATGAGGATAAATGATAAGCCTTATAAAATATAGGAATGTCAGACCTAGGGCATGAGGGATTGGTTACTCCATGAGTGTTAATGACTTAGGATATTTGAAAAATGACTTGAAACAGTTAGCAACAATTCAATGATGGATTAGGGTTTTAATAAGGACCCTATCTAAAGGGTTTATTGGGTGATATTTCGATAGTAACATCCCCAAGTAATATTAATGAACAAAACCCTAAGTTCAGATACTTGAAACTGACTAAAATTGGCAAAATCAGGAATGGAATCATGAATTTTTTCAGGGGTTCCATCAATGTTGATAAATTTCATAAGGTAGAACCTAATATGGCCATGTTTAGTATTAAATATAAAATATTAAGGGCCAAAATAAGGAATTATGTACATAGATCCTTTAGTGTTTTCATTGCAAGGTATTTTTTACCAAATTTGGGGTGATTAAGACACTTTTCTTAGATCTAAGGGATAGAATTATGTTTCAAGGGGATGAAAATTCCAAATGTGTGTATACTTCCTATCCTAGATAAGAATTTATAGAGATTATTTTTTGTTAAATATTTATATTTCCAACTAGCATTTTATTCCCACAATAATATCCCCTAATTGATTGCTAGAAGGAATTTATTCAATGAAATAGGATGATATTTAGAATTTTATCATCAAGGAAAGGATGAATAAGACCTTGTATTTGAGGCTTCCTAATAATACTTTATCTTTCAACATTGGAATTATTGTGGTAGAAGAAGATATGAAAGCCTTTAGAAAAAGGTTTATATCTAGGAGGAATTTAACCTTAAAATATTAAGGTTGGTGGTACCACTTCCACTTATAATATTTGGTGCAGGGGCACCAAGCTTCATTATGTAAAATTTAGGGATCTAATGTTGCTAAAATTTTAGGTTTTTTGACTCATAGTTGATGTAATAGGGTCTATTTAGACCATTTTCAATGTAATAAGTCTCATGGGATTGGTTGTAGTTAATGTTGTCAAGTTTGTGTAAATGTTGTAAATGTTGCATTAGCAACTTTGCAACTTTTGTTGTTTTATGGAAGTTGAAGGATCAAGTTGGGTTTTTGGTGGGAAAATAATTTTGGAACAATTTTATTTGGTGTGTGGATGTTTAAAAAACCTTTTTGTACATTGTGGCAAGGTTGGCAAGTGTAATGTTTGAATTTGAATATCAAAACACTCTATTTTCCTATGTTTTACATTGAAATCTACTGCTCTAGCATGTATGGCCTTATACAGCTTGTAAGTGCATTTTCATGCATTGAAATTTGTGAAGGGATAAATTATATGTCGATTTCACTTTATCTCATAAGATTTCATTGAGATTTGAGGATTTTATTGTCATTTTTTAAAACTGGTTCAGGAAACCCTATTTTTGAGGGTTTGAGAGCAAACAAATGATTTGTGGCCCATTCCACTAATTAAAATCCTTAATAATTGATGTAATGGGGTTAGTTATGATGTAATTTGAGTTTATGGTGTTTGAAAGAGTAAGAGAGGATGTTTGATGAAGAATGGGTGATGCCCTAGGGTGAAAATCCCTTGTTTTTGGGTGAAAAAAGTTGCATAGAAGTAGGGTTTTGTAGAAAAGTTTCTTGGAGACCATTTTAGGTGATGGAAAATGTTTGTGCAAACAAAATTGGACATTTTTGGGCTGTTTGTATGAATATTTTGGGTTTTATTTTTGAAAACCTTGTTGGAAGTCATTCAAACAAGCCTAATTTGGCCTTTTCAAAGTGTAGCAGAATTATTTTGGCTTTGTTATTCCAAAACAACCACCCATAATTTTTGGATATTTTTTAAAAGTGATTAATGTGTATCCAAATAAGTTCTTAGATCACTGGTTTGAGTTTTATTTTGCAAATTATTTCACAAAAACCTCATTTGCTTCCCTCATTAAAGCATAATGGAAGATTGTGAGAAAAAGTCATTTGTTTGAAGTGTTAGGGATTTTGATTTAAAAAGTTCATTGAGATTTTGTTAGTTTGAAGTATACCACCCTACTATAAATCAAATTTGAATTAGAGCATAGGTTTTGATCTTTTGAAGGAAAGAGGTTGATGTTTGAAGAAGGAAAAGTTGCAAATTGAAGGAACAAGATGCATCCAAAGGGTATTGTAGTCATTGCTAGGGAACTAAGGATGATGAAGGAGTCTCAAGAAAAATTTATAGCTAGACTTGTAGCATTCAAAACAAACCAAAGAAGAGGTAATACCACTGAAGAGGAGAGTGACTGAGAGGAATAGGAAGATGGTGAGAATGAAAACCTCCCAAGAGGAGTCCAAGGTGATGATGAGTTGGACCCTAATGAAAGAAGGATGGTTAAGATACTCAAGGCTATTAGAGTAGAGAATACTAAGGTTAAAATGGAATTTCCCATGTATAGTGGGAATATGGATAGTGAAGAAGTGTTGGACTAGATTGATGCACTAGACAATAATTACTTTGAATACAAGGAGGTAGCAGAAGAACAAAAGGTAAATTTTGAAAAAATAAATTGAAAGGCCCTACCCTAACTTGGTGGAACTATGTGTAGGAGGAAAGAGTGAAAAAGGGAAAAGAAAAAATAAATTCATGGGATAGGATGGTGTCTAAATTGAAGAGTCAATTCTTGCCCGGTGACTATGCAATACAAACTTTTAGAAAGCTCCAAAATCTCAATAAAAAAGAGATGGATGTCATGGCTTACACCGAGGAGTTTCATAAGTTGAGAAGTAGAGCAGGTCATGTTGAGGATGAAGTTGAGAAGATAGCAAGGTATATGAATGGGTTAAGGTTCAACATACAAGATGAATTGAGTTTTGCCACTCCTAGAATAGTTGAAGAATGTTTTCAATTTGTTGTTAGGGAAAAAGAGAAGTTAAAAAGAAGGAAGGAAAGAAAAGGGTTAGAGGCAGCAATATAAGAGGAATGGGTTCATTTTCCACTCAAAGACAATCATTATAAAGTCAAGAAAATTCAAGGAAAGGCTAAGAACAAGTTGTTGATACAAGAGGTGGAATTAGAGACAGCGGATCAAGTCTTAGGGGTAGATTTGGAGGATGAGGCAAATCTTCATAGGGATTTACAGGGTGATGCTATTAATGCAATAAATTTGGACATCAAGCATGGCAGTGCAAGGAAGATCAAGCTTGTAGTTCACATGGAGGAGAAAAGAGAGTTCAATTTGTGTAAGAAGATGATAATGAGAGTGTCAACTCTCCAATGCAATATGTTGCTCCAAAACTTGGAGAATCATTAATGGTCACAAGAACACTCATCAAGGCATCAAATGAGAAGGATAAATCACAAAGAATAACACTCTTCAAGACAACTTGCAAGTGCATGGGTAAAGTATGTAAATTTGTAATAGATTCAGGAAACTAGCGATCCATTCATTCCATTCCTCCTTCCATTCCATCCATCCTTCTCATTTCATCCATTCCCTCCATCCATCCGTCCGTTCTTTGTCCGTCCATTCGTCCATCCATTTGTCCATTCCGTCCTCCATTCCGTCCTTCCTTCCTCCATTCCATCCATCCATTCCATCCGGCTCCGCTTCCGTCCCTTCAGTCCATTCCATTTCCTTCCTCCGTCCGTCCATTCCATCCATTCCGGCCACTGTCCTTTCCATTCCATTCCTCCATTCCATCCATTCCATCCATCCATTCCTTCCTTCCATCCATTCCATCCATCCATCCGGCTCCTTCCATCCTCCCATCCATTCCGTCCATCCATCCATTCCATCCATCCTCCATTTCCATCCATCCGGTCCGTTCCTCTTCCTTCTCCATCCTCCTCCTGTCCATCCGGTCATCCGTCCTTCCTTCCTTCCGTCCATTCCATCCGTCCATCCATTCCATCCATCCATTCATCCGGTCCGTCCATCCTTCCATTCCATCCATTCCACTCCATCCTCCATCCATGTCCGTCCATCCATTCCATCCATCCTCCATTCCATTCCATTCCATTCCATCCATTCCATTCCATTCCATTCCATTCCTTCCATCCATCCATTCCTTCCTCCATCCTTCCTTCCGTCCATCCATCCGTCCTTCCATTCCATCCATTTCCTCCGGTCCATTCCATTTCCATTTCCTTTCTTCCATTCCATCCTTCATCCGTCATTCCGTCCATTCCATTCCTTCCTTCCATTCCGGTCCCGTCCATTTCCGTCCATTCCATTCCTTCCTTCCTTCATTCCGGGTCCTTCTTAAGGTCGGTCTCCACTTCAAGGATTGGATATCCCAAGATGATGAGGGATTGATTGGGTTTGATTGATTAAGATTGATGATGCTTGGTTTGGAATAAAATTTGATATTGGATGATTTGATGTGATGTTGAAGCACACGTTAGATGCAACTGATATTGATTATTTGGATCGATGTTCAATTAAAGATAAAACCTGATAAGGAACTTCTTCTCGTCAAAATGTGTCATGGGCTAGTGATTTGGATTTTTGGCTCACAAATGCTTGACCAATTTAATTTTATGTTTTTGAATGTTCAAATCACCACATAAATTGGAGGATATAGATAAGATTTATTCCAAAAGAAAGATGTAAATATCTTCCCCCAGTGTCTAGCAATGTATGGAATGCCATGGGTGGATGTTGGGACAGTTGTGTGGATGTCCAAGGATATGGATAAGCACATAGAGTATTCCAAGGATTATCTTGTGATAAGATAAGGTGTTCAGATAAAGAATTCTCATTTGGATAGTGCTTCATGGCTTAGATAATGCTAGGTAGGATAGGATCAATAAAAATGACCCATGTCAAGATATTTACCATAAGCAGGTGTAAAGTGTGCACCAAAAATTTTCAAGATTTAGATAATTTGGAAGATGGATGTAAATGAATGAAAATGGATTAGATAAATGGTTCATGGATGAATGGATTTATTATGGATAAGATGGATGGAATGCTAGATTTTATTATGGATGAGATAAGATGTTTTCACCTGAATTAGCACATGTAGATGCTCAATTATGCACATGACACCTATTTGCTAGGTTTCATCATGGTACCTGTCCAGAGTGCCACCATAGTGGTTTTCACTAGGGGATAATTTTTTTCTTTATTGTTTCCAATCCTTTTTTTCATTTTTTATTTTTATTTTCATTTTTAATTTTTTTTTTTTTGTATTTCTCTATGAAAGTCTTTTAAGCTTATACTGAATCACTTGGTGGTGTTGATGTAGATGCTTTTTTCATAATATTCCATCGATATCCTACTTGAAGAAGTTTTTTTTCCAAGATACATGCACTTGAATACAACTTTTTAGATTCCCGAATTTCTTTGTTGATACTATAGTTAAATTTTTCTTTGTGCACACATTGTGATAGAGTGCCTTATAAATCCTTATTATGAAGGGTGGCTGCCAATACATGGTCAATGTGAGAATTGGATATCATTCGTGGAGGCATGCATGGAGTGTTTTTAGGAATACAAGATGGATTTGTTGAAAACTTGGGAACATCAGCAATAATGGGTGGATACAAAAGTGTGAGTGGAATTAGGACCAACTGCTTGATATAATTTGTATGTTGCTTGAGAAGCTTACTTGTTCATTTTGGACATCTTTGATGGATACTTTTCCCTTTTTTATTTTTCCCCATAGTTTCTTTTACTGATGGAGTTTGATAGGGATAATCTTTCTTTGTATATTTTGGTATCCATGTGTATTTGATTTGTCAATTATTCTTCTCAACTTCTTTTGCTTTGATAACATTCCTCATGCTTTGATTCAAATCTTTCTTTTGATGTTGGTCCTAATTCATGGATGGGGTGATGGGTGGATGAAGATTCATGACATGGTTGGTTGTAGTATTGGCATCGGTTTCATCATAAGGATTTTTTGTGTTCCCTATGTTGATATTTGTACTAAATAAAATTTCCCCTAGTATTATAGAGGTATCACTGATATTTTTAGATCCCTTCATTGTCGAATAACCAAGACCTTGATGCTTAGGATTGCCAATAATTTGCACTAGTTCTAGGATACCCTGTTCATGTAGGCCTAATCCTCCACCTTGATAATTCATTTGTTGAAAATTTTAATTTGCAATAGTATAGGATTCACCTTGGAAACAAGGTGTTAATCCTTCTCTGCTCTATTGCGGATCTTCAAAGGTGATAGCTTCTTCATTGATAAGATAAATTTTCCTAAAAAAGGTAAGTGATCCAAGCTTATAAGTGATAGCATCCTCCATATGTGGGATAACTTCTTGGTTCATATCTTTGGCTTGATCTTGTGAAATATCTGATTTTAATGCTTCTTCAAGAAGTGTTGATGATTCACTTTCCATGTAGAAGTATCCCTCATGGTTCATTTTTGATATGCCTTTATAGGATGTTTCTGATTCACATCTTCCATAGAAGCATTCTTCATGACCCATTTCTAAAACATCTCTAAATTTTTCTATATCTTGATCGTGTGTACAAATGTTAAGAGTATGAGACTCGTGTTCCTTGGAAATGATATCAAGAGTATGAGACTCTTGTTTTGAATGAAGATCATCTACATGTCCATTAGGAGTAAGCATCTCATGGGTAGATGGAGGAATATGTACTATGTGGATATGATCATCATTTGCGACATCTTGTATAGATTGGAGAGTGTCCATTAGATTATTGTAGTATCTTGGAGATAAAAATTCTTGATCTTGATTCATTTTGGAATTTATTTTGACATGCTTTGGATCAAGTTCTTGACATGGATCAATTTCAAAGGATGGATTTCTTATAAATGGTTCTTGGATACCTTCATTAGGCACAGGAAGTGGCTCTATATCCTCTTGATCTTTGAGTGGACTTGGATCAAATGTTGAGTTTAGGATCCCTTAAGTATCTATAACCATGAAGTCAAAGGATGCCAATATGTCTTGGAAAGGACCATTACTAGACTTTGGTGAAAGATGTTGACCATGATTTGGAATAAATTCTTGAGATATTCCCTCTAACTCATTATGTGATGTAGAGACATTTTAAACATGATTATTGGTGGAAGGATCATCAATTATAGGATCAAATAATGTTAACACTCCTTTGAAAATATCATTGTTGGATATTGTTGAGGGGTATTTGTCATGATAAAAAGGCAACTCTTGATCTATGCTGAGTTGATCTTTGGATGAAGTAGAAACATCTTCAAGGTTCTCATCGATGGATAGATCTTGATCATTGTTTTCAACAATTGTGGTGGAGAGATTATCAATGCTATCACTAGTGGTTGAATCTTCATCGTTGTCCTCAATAGTTATTTTTTTTATCAATAAGGTCTTGGATGAGATTTTTGAGTTGAATAAAATTTTATGTTGTGTATCCCTTTATTTTGTGAAAATCACAAAGGTTCTTTTCATTATACCCTAGTGGTTTAACTTGAGGCTCTTGATAATTTTCATAAAAGGGGATTTTGATGAGATTTTCTTGTACCAACTGTTGCATGACCGATTAGATTGGTTCCCCAAGTGGTGTGTATTTTTTTTTGTTACCATGTGACATTTTTACTTTAAATTGACCTTGTGGTGATTTATTTTAGAGATGTGATTGATATTTGAGATGTGGTGATTGCTCTTCGAGATGTGGTGATTGATCTTTGATATGTGGAGGTCGGGTTTTTTGTTGATGTTGTTGATCTTGATATACAAACTCTTGGCATTGGAGATATTGTTCTTGATGTGGTTGTGGACATAAATCAATACATTAATGACATGGTTTAACCAATGAAAGTTTTGGGTGGAGATGTCTCTTGGTGCAATGAATCAACTATTTTGGTAAGTGTAGCAATTTTTATCTCACAAAATTTGATCTTGATTTTGATCTTGACACCCTTGATATAGTTGATTTTCTTTTTGTTCAAGAAAATTTGGAATGTATACTTGTGGTGTTTGTATGGGATCATGGACAAATCATTTTTTGATTTTTTTTAATTTGGGATGATCCTTAGATTTGGCATGATAGGTTGAAATTGAACATTGTTGTGGTTAGGAATCAGATTTCCTTGATTTAGGTAACTTTGATTTTGCATGGTGTTACCTTGATTTGGATCAATTCATGGAGTCGTTAACATATTTTTTGGACATTGGACAAAATTTATATGATTCGCAAATATATCTATACCAAATTTTACCAAGTGTGGATTTGAAATGTTCATGTTTGGTAAACTTATACTTGGTATATTCACACTTGGCATGTATGGATTTGGTGGGATAATGTTGTTTTGTTGAAGACTCATGCATTGTTTATTTTATTGATATATTTTTAGGTTTGGACTTTGATTTAAATCTATCATAGGGAAAGGTGTTCCAAAATTTGGATTGAGCATACTCACATTTGTTGTATCATTGAGGTTTCTAGAAGATAATGATGTCATGTATGGATTGTATAAATGTGAGTTTTGATAATCAATTGAAATTGTAAGGCTTTGATAGTTTGGTTGAATTAGATCACTTATGATGGATGGAGAAATTTAATATTCCATGTTTGTCTTGTTTTTTGACCTTGTTGACCTCTAAGGGATTTAAGACCAATGACGAGATGAAGGACGAAAGGGGTGAATGATATGGGTGTTGAACTTTTAGGAACTTTGGATCAATGCTAGACTTAGGTTTTGATTTTGATTTTTTTATTGGATAATGAACTTGTGAATACCAAGATGTTAGATGTTATCCTAGGATAAACTCATTCAAAAGGGTGATAATTTAACTAAGTGTGTGGGGAAGGATTCATCCACACACACCTAACTAAACAGATGATTTTGATTTGGTTTAGGATGTACCCAAGTCTAGATAATGATGTTTCCAAATATCTAAAGTTGTTTGTGGGATGGATATGATAAATGTTTGGGATGGATGAAGTTCTTGATTTTGATCCTATATGAACCTAGAGAGACTTTATTTTCAAGACCAAGATCGTGAAGAACAATCTTTTCCTGAAGAGTGGTTCAAATCAAAAGACCAATAGTTGCATGGAAAACCATATGACCAAAAGAGACCAGGCACATGTGTAGGGTTCAATTTGAGTTAATCTTGATTTTTGACTTGCTTTTTTACCACATACACTTGTCTTGCTTAAGTTTCAAACTAGATGTCTATGCCAAGACCTTCTTTCATTCCACAAGGTCCATTATATGATAATCAAAAAGTCAAATCCATAGTTTCCTTATGTTGACTTTGGAGAGAAATTTGAGATATAAACCCAAATACTTAGAAGCCTATAAGGATGAAATCCCTAGGGAAAAGTAGTAATATGTGGACTCTTCAAAGATATTTTTTCCTTCTAAAGGTTTGAAATTTGATGTCCTTATTGAATGTTTGTTTCCAAGATTTTGGATCCAAGCAATGTGTTTGAATGACTCAAAATTACACAATCCTAGGATGGAAAAGAAAATATTTGTTGAATTCCCACTTGGATAAATCCAGTTGTGCTTATTTAGAGTGGATGAATAGAAGCTTTACCACACTAGCTCCCCTCCACAACACTCACTTCTACAAGTCAACAAAGCTTGTCAGATGACTCCAGAGGTTCGACCTCTTGATGCTAACAAATATTGGGATTTTGGATTCTAAACAAATGTTTGTAGTAAGGGAATCTAGTTTAGGGGGTGCAATGATAAAATCCTTCTGAGAGATCTCCCAACCCTTATAACAAGGGCTTTATGCATCATAAAGACACTAGGGGAGAGTTATCATGCACCATTTCTGATTATTTATGATTTTCATCACAACCATAAATTTATATAGTGATTTGGAAGAGCTTGGCTTGTGCTCATTACCGCTTGGGTCATTCCCTTAGGGTGAGTAATTTTTCCCACCAAGGCAGGCCCTCTAAAGGTAGTCAAAAGTGAGTAGGTACATTCATAGTTCAATCAATATCTTTTTATTTGAACGAAGAGAGAACACATGCAATGTCCTTTCCCACACCAGCAAGATTTGTTCAATTTTTTAAAAACCTGAATTTGAAATGTGGAGGAAATCTTTTAGACAAGCTAATATCACCAAAATACTTTTGATTCTCAAGACAGTTGTGAAGCTCAAGAGAATTTCATATGCATTTGAATGATATTATTTTGTAAAGAAGATTGCAAAACAAGACAAGCACAAATTCACTTTTAGTCCTCAAAACAATGATGGATTCTTGTTATAGCACCAAAACCAAGTGTTTGAAGTTGCTTGTTCAATTTTTAAAACCAAAAATCAAACCTGGTGAGTTTCTAAGGTTCTTTTTAACCAACTTTGAGAAAAATAATTCCTTTGTATGTTCTTTTTAAAACCAAAACAAAATTTAGTTAAGTTCGAAAGCTAAAGATAACAATAGTCAAAGATGGGATTATAAATGCTCCTAAAGTGTTAAAGAACACTTTTTTACAATTATGAAAAACAAAGTGTCATAGGAAGCTCTTCTTGTTTTCTTCTATTCCTAGACAATGGATATCAAATGATTTTTCTCACTTCAATTCTCCATGCTCCTCTTAAAACTTGGAATCCATATTCAAAATGTTAGATGAGATCAAGAAATAAGAAGATATGAGGGTTAGATGAATGATTAAGCATAAAAACCCTAAAATTTAGACCACATTACAATGTGTTTTGACCTTAGGAATAAAATTGAAAATTATAACTCAACAAAACTTGAGAAACACTCAAACCATTGCATAGCTTATGAAATTCTACCCCACTTAAAAAAAAGCTTCAAAAAAGACCTTTGTATGACCAAGATATGGCCATTTTAAGATTGACTATAAAAGCGCTAAACAGAAAGCATATTCGCTAAAATAGAGAGCACATGCACTAAAACAAAGAGAATATGTGGTAAAATAGAGAGCATATGCGCTAAAGTAGAGAGAATCTGGGCTAAAATAGAGAGAATATGCACTAATATATTTTGTCTATGCACTAAAACAGAAGGTAAATGCACTGGTTTGGGCTATGATGTGCCAAAAGTCACCACCAACACATTGAAACAGATAGTGGATGCGTTATACCAGAATTCACAGACAAACCTATTGACGAAAATTGTAAGAAAAAATATTAAAAATAGGGCTACGCCCCACAGTGGGAGCCAAAATGTGAACACTTCAGCCTAGACCTATTCAAACATGGAAAAACAAACAAACATTAGTCCTCAAACAAGTTTAAACCTGCATTCCCCATGAAATTCATTCAAGCATAAGAACATGAAATCAAAGCAAAATATGAAGTAAACTAATAATGAAATCCTATTCTAAATGCTCAAACCAACATCCCATTAGGGAATTGGTGCTTCTTTGATGTGGAAAGAAGCCCTTTCCCAATCCCTTGATAAGATTGATGATGGATGAAATGTGTGCTTTCTTGATGCAAAATGCTAATAACCTTGCTATGAATGATGAATTCTATGCTAACTTGGATTAAAAATTTTATGAAATCATGGATGCTTGGAATTTAAATGACTATAGTCTTTTTGCATGAATTTGTGTATGACTGTTGATGAACTTGTGAATCCTAAATCAATAGAGAAAGTCTCTATTTGTAATGAAGAAGGTTTTAATATTGAACAATAGGATGAATGTGAGATTAAAGAAGAGACCAATGACATTGTGCCACTTGTCAACATTCTAGTGAAGGAGAGTGGAGCACATTTTGAACAATGTGCATGTTAAATGCATGTAGGTGGAATTCAAATTTAAAGAAGTGACTTGTGTAAGGAGGGATGTAAGATCAATTAATGCCAAGTTGGCTCATATAAGAGATTTTAATGCAAACTTGGAGGAAAAAAGTCATCTGGGAGAGAATTCAAATAAGTGGAATATTCCAAGAATATGTCACATTTGAATGAAAATAGAGGAATTAATAAATCAAATAAATTGATTTACATGTGCAACTTGAAAAAGCTAGAGGAATGGAGGATTAGTGTTAGGAGTTAATTAATTATTAATTAACTTAGATGGAATTAGTTGATTGCGACATTTAATTTAAATGCTTAAATTTATTTAAATCAAATGAGAGGATATTGGAAGATTAGTAATTTAATTAAATAAATTTTATTTATTTAACTAAATGAAGATGTGTACCAAGATTCCAAACCTGTACAAACATGAGAGACAAACACTATATTAGATCAAATGCAAGGTTAGTATCATGATTCCTCAAGAAATCCATTTGAATTACAAAGGAAAAGGAATGAAATGAAGAACACAACAAACATAAACCAAAGATATCAAATCCTATTCTAATGCAAAGAAAACTCTTAATCTTTTGAGGGAATTGGTACCAATTAGATGTGGAAAGTGGCCCTTTCCCAATTCCAATGATGCAATGTTGATTGGTGATGAAGAGTGATCCACTTTTTTGATGATTGAAGTATGCTCCAAGATGAAAATCTACATAACCTAGCTAAGATTGGATGAAAATGGAGAAGAATTGCTATGGATTTGAGTATAATAACTTTGCTCAAATTATGGATGATAAAATGAGGAAAGAGACCTCTTAATTGTAGAAGGACAAGATGGGGAAATTCCCAAAAAGAAGCAATGTGGGACTAACTTTCAACCAATGGTAAGGTGCCACTTGTCAAGAGATGGGTGGATGAAGGATATGCACATTTTGATGAATGTGCCCATAAATGCAATTAGGTGATATTTGAAATTAGTGAAATGACATGTAAGAGGGAAAAGAAATGTCTTAAATGCCACTTGGCTCAATGAAAAGATGAAATAAATGTCTTGTTGGAAGGAAAAAGTCTACTTGGATTTTGAATTCAAATTTGAGTGAATATTCCTCCATTATGCCATGTTGAGAGAAAATAGAGATTTAATAAATGAATTAAAACTATTTTCATGTGCAAGTGGCAAAATCTAGAGGATGGGACGTGCATTAGGATTAAATTAATCAAGGTCAATTAATTTAATGAGAGATTTAGGAGATGTGACATTTTTGACTTAGATATATGGATTTATTTAAATCAAAATGAGGGGAATGTGATTTTAGACTTAGTAAAATAAATAATTTGTTTTTATTTAACTAAAGAAGAAGCATGTTAGCTTAAATTAAACAAGATTTAATTTATTTAATTTAATAGACTTTGGAGATTTAATCAAATAAAATGGATTATTTAATTAAATATGGACGTAGGGTTAATTAAATCAGATAAATTGATTTAATTAACAAGAGAGAAAGACTTAATTAGATAATATGATTTATTTAATTAAGAAAATAAAATTGATGAACTTAATGAAATAAGGGTATTCGATTAAATGGTTAGACTTAGGGATGATTTATAATGAAATGGTGTTAATAATTGAGATCAAGTATGCAACGTCAATCAATACATTTTCCATACAAAAGAATATTAGGATAAATAATTAAATAAAGTTGATTTATTTAATCAAAGAGAGAATATTAGAATTTAATTAAATAAAGTTTATTTATTTAATCAAACAAAGAACATTAGGATTTAATTAAATAAAGTTGATTTATTTAATTAAAGGAAGAACATTAGAATTCAATTAAATAAAGTTTATTATTTAATTAAAGGAAGAATAGTAGGATTTAAATAAATAAAATTGATTTATTTAATTAAAAAAAGAATATGATGAAATAACTTGATAACGTGTATTATCTAATTTTTAGGAGGAATTAATTAAATAAAGATTATTCAAGTAATTGGTTAGTGTGGACATGATCAAGGAAGAATCAGTGTTAGTTAATCAAGATCGAATGCATGATATCAATCAGGATAATTTGAGTGTCTACAGAGACCATTTTAGGTGATGAAAAATTTTCTACAAACCATATTGGACATGTTTGGGCTGTTGGTATGAAGATTGGGGATCTAGGTTTTGAAAACCTTGTTGGGATTCATTCAAACAAGCCTAATTAGGCCTTTTCAAAGTGTAGCAGTGATTTTTTGGCTTTGTCATGTCAAAACAACCACCCTTAATTTTTTAATATATTTTAAAAGGGTTTAATGGGTATCCAAATAAGTTTTTCGATCATAGGTTTGAGTTTTATTTTTTAAATTATGTCACAAGAACCTCAATTGCTACGCTCATTAAAGCATAGTGGAAGATTGTGAGAAAAAAATTGTTTGTTTGAAGTGCTAGGGTTTTGGATTTGCAAATTTTATTAAGATTGTGTTAGTTTGAAGTCTCCCACCCTACTATGCATCAATATTGGATAATATATGGCTGTTAGAGTATGCTTATATAATTTTCATATAAGTTATGTATAGATATTTTAATTGAGTGTTTTCATATATCTTAATTACTTTAATAATAAATTAATGTTTCAAATTCTTATAAATTGATATGAAAGGAAACCATTTATAACCAATACTTTCCTTTCTATTGGTCACTCCATTTTTGTGTAAGGGAACTAAACCAATTTAAAAATTGGACCTAATTAAATAGAGGGTATCTAACTCTACCTAGTGTCCATATACCATTGTTGAAGAGTTTCTTAATAGTATTTATGAAGATGTACCACACACCACACAAAATATATTTGTGGGAAAAGTATATAATAATATTTAATGCATATGTTGAAATAGAAGAAACCCTTGAGTTAGGGTGACATTTTAAAATACTCCTTATAAAGTAATCCAATCCATGTTATATCTCTAAAATATCACAAATACCATATTATACTCAACACATATACTTACAATGAATATCACCTACTTTATATAGACCCACTCCTTGTAAAATGAAAGGGAAATCCCAATTAAGGTCTACCCATTACCTAATATAATTAGTTACACAATTTTTCCACCTTACCCACTCTATAAATAACTTAAAGAATTTGTGCCACATATAATCATCTCCATAACATAATGTTTAGGTACATAAAATTCCATCGCTCCTTCACATGTTTTTCTCCCAAATACGAGAAGAAGAAAATTAGTATGACTACCATTAGTTAGTATTGTTGGAAATAAGCAACACTGAGAGGGGGGTTGAATCAGTGTTGTGCAAAAATTAACTTTATTATTCTGACCTTCAATCCACTTAGAACATTTAATCAAAAATAATATGCAGAGAAAGAAAGCAAGAAACCACACAACCATAACCCAGATTTTTATGTGGAAAACCTGTTAGGGGAAAAACCACGATGGATGGCCAATACACAATAAGTTTTGAGTATACTCAAAAGAAATATTGTAAAATGGGAATGCACTTGCATTCAAGCTCACTCCCTAGAGCTCACTTCTCAAGAGGATTGGCTTACTACCCTTAGAAATTTTTGGAATAGATTCTAAATAAAATGAACTGATTAGATAGCATCTACTTATGCTTGATTACAATTCCAGTTAAGCTCTGATGATGAACTTCTGTCCTTTTGACTGATATCGAACTTCTGCTCTGCTCTGCTCAAGTTTGCACACAAACTCTTTATGCACAAGAGAAACTATCCATGATATCACTCAAATGCTCCTTATATATTCACAAAATACACCAATACACCTTCTTCATTACACAAAATGATTTAATCGATCCTCTAAATATATCTGTGACTAGGGATTTAATCAATACAAGTCGACTCAATAAAATTTAAGAATATTTACAATTTGTTGGCCTAATAACATGAAAAATTTGATGTGTATCCAAACAAGTTAGCTAGTCCATAGCTAGTACCCAAAATTAATCATTTGAACATAAAAATATCTTAAATTGTTTCAATTAACACATCCACATCATGCCACATTCACTGAGTTGGCTACAACAAATTAATAAATAGAAAATATCCTACAAGACCTCCAAACTTGTATTGCAACTAATGCAACACCACAAAACTCAATGATAAGATGATCCACATGCTCAACAAGCAATTCTAGAGATCCACAACACAAAATGATGATCTAGTGAAGCTATCTGACTAGATACCCTATTCCACAAGTAATCTGCCTTTAATACACAATATTCCACTTCATCTACTAGTATGACTAGACACTGAACTATGGATCATGGGGATGACTTCAATTGCCATCAATGACAACATTAGAAGCCATATTCCAACAAGTATAAATATGACTCCATGACCAACCATTCAAGCATGCATATTTTATTTTCACAATGATTTTAGCTTAAATATGTCTAAATCTCTTTGTTTTCCCATATTTTGTTGCATCTATCTAATTCAATTATTCATCATAGTATGTCAAGTATTATACTAGAATGACCATTACTTTTATGATGGTCCATTGGTTTTTTGTAACTTATGGGTATGTGCAGGATCATGGTATGCCAAAAAGTGGCAATATTTGTAGGGTATGTGGCTGACGACTTTTTTTTCACCCAAAATTAATGAAACGAAAAGGGTTTTTAGAGGAGATTCTCAGCTTTCTAAAAATATAAATTATGATTTAATTTAAATTTAATAAATAATTATTATTCATTTTCTATTAGAATTACGACTAAAGTCTGATCGATAGGCTAATTGAAAAACATCTATAACTTTCAACGGTATCATATTTTTGAATCCAAAATATGCCACATTCTATGCTTACATACTATAGGATTAAAAAGAAAAATTAAATTTCATGAATTTTTGACCAAGTTAAGGTCGTATACACGAAGTTTTTATATTTTCTAAAAGTTGTAATAAAATTTCATAATTAATTATTTACTTGGAAAAAAATTACAAAAATATGTATCACATCCGGACATGAGTCCTCTACTTATATATAAAATCTTGCAAAAAAATATTATCATTTTATTATGGTTAGGGTGGTCAGACAGACACCTACTTCTTATTTTTTCCCCGAAATTTAAGTACTACTGCATTGAAATTTCAAATTTTCACCAAATAGATTTTATTTTTAAATAAACCTAGTATTTTAGAAACTAATTCAATTTTCTACAAATTCTATTCTTACATATTTTTGAAATAATATAGATAACTTATTCAAATATTTACGTCAAGTTGCCTAACACTGATTTTTCTGAATTTTTTGCCACTTAAGGGCCTGTTTGGCATACCATGATCCTGCACATGCCCTTATCCTTTGATAAGATGTAGATAAATAGTGAATGACTTGTTGATTTAATAAATCATATGCCTCCATGAATCTTGTCTCTCACAATGATGTATATTCCTATACAATGGAACCTTTTCTATATATAGAGCCTTCTTTTAATCACCATTTATCTCCACTTTCTCTGTTTAATAAATAATGGGAAATAGTTTCCTCTTTTTTCTTTATATCTATCTATTCTTGTTTTTTATTTGATTCTTTGGTCTAATCTTCACTAGTTTATTGAAATTTCATTACCTTGAACATCTTCTAGTCTTCATTATGTATAATATATTTTAATGTTCCATTTTTCCACCTATACAAAAGCTCAATGAATTTTTACACATTAATTTTTATTATTCCCAAATTATTTAACCATTGATAACCAAGAATAATATATAAACCTTCCCTATCTAAGGCATAAAATTTTAAATATAAAACATATTCATCCATGTAGAGATTTATGTATTACTTTTTTTTTAATATCCTTCACATTTTTTTATTTTTTTTCCTTGATTTTCATTACTCGTGCCTATAGTTTCTTGGATATCTTCATACTAATTAAGATATAATTAATGCTATGGTTTATGGAATCAACCTTATCCTTTTGAATATATCTATGAAATTAAAGGATTTAATATTCCTTCCTTGGAGCTAATGTGTATATAATTTAACCTTAATTTTCTCTTCATAATCCTCTTCTCCATTTCCTTCTCCTTTACTTTCTCATTTTCCTTCTTCCACTTCTTATTCATCTTCCTCTTCTTTTGGAACCCAACTATCTAAGAAGATTTGTTCTATTTTTTTCTAATATATTTTTTAAAATGTATCCTATAGGCCCATTTAAGAGATGCTTCACTCATATGATTAGTAAATAAAATATTAATAATTATAACCTAAGACGAGCCATTTTAAATTAGAGTCACTATTCTAGACCATTAGCACTTCCATCAAATATATGAACCTCCATTGAAGCTATGGTTTCTAAATTTCTACCCAATAAAAAAAATATCATGTCATTTCATAATTTATTAAACCTCAAAAAATTATAAATAATATACCATTAATTAGTTTTTTGTGAGATTTCTACAAATATTAAAAAAATAGAAAAATTCTATGATTTTGTACCTAAAATGCTAATTTATGGAAAAATATACAATTTTATGTTGAACCCTTTGATGTTGCTTGAATTTGGCATTGATGTCATGTTAGGAATTCTCCTTGCAGGTGCAATATGAAAGGTATATTTGTTAATGTTGGAAAATGTTTTGTAACAACAATCATACACATTATAGTGTTTTGTTTGACATTGAAAAAACACTTGGTTGGGCATATTATTGCACATATTATAATGTTTCATTCATTATCATAAATAAGGTTCTCGATCTTATTATTTTGAGCTTATGATTATTATTTTTTCATGGTGGTGTGCTAGGGTACAAAGGATTTTTGAAATGTTTGTATCATATTTATGAAGGCATCAATTAAGGTTTTGTTTCACAACCTACAATAGTAGGTTAAAGGTACTTAAACAAAGGTTTGAAGAGTGTTTATGATCTTTGTATTTATTAACCCCTTCTACGGCTACTGATTCAACAAGTTAACATTATATAGTTTGAAAAATAAGGTATATAGGGTAAAACAAAGGTTGAAAGCTTGGTGTAAGCAACAACAAGATTAGGGTTTGAAGTTTGAAAAATGAAACATGTCATGATGTTAGGAGGATAGAAAACTAACCAAGATTTCTTTAATAGTGGTGGACATGGACATTTTGAAGATATAGTGGTTTGCACAATTGAAATCTATTAGTTATTTTCAGTTACATTCAGTTCTAAACCATGATATGGTATTATTGAATTTTGGTGGGTTCTTCATTGCTATATATTTTATATGTTTGAGCATGGCTTATGGTTAGAGAGTACACTAAAATTTTTGAGAAAGCATGAATCAATTTTTTAGTTGCTTAATGATCATTATGCTTTGAATGTCAAGGTTTCTCTCGAAACCCTAAATGGGTATTTAAAAATGTTGTTACATTGTTAGTTGGAGATTTAAATTACTAGACTATTTTGTATTAGATGTTATGATTAATGTGTTTTGTAAAAAGAGGTTTATTTTGAAACCCTATAATGTAGTTGATTGATAAAATGTATTCTTGAAATCTTGAAAGAGTTGTAAATAGAAGTTTTTGCTTAAAAGATTGTTGCAAAAAGATAGTGAATAAGGTTAATGTATTGTGTGTGTTCTAGACTTCAAGTTAAATGAAGTTTAGAGGACATGGAATAAATTAAGGGTATAATTTGATATGAGGATTATAGAAACAAAGTAACCCTCCATCATTTACTTTTTATCTTGATTGTTGATAAATGTCAGTGAGATGTCTTTATGCCAATGAGGCAGTTATGAACTTGAAAAGCCAGTGAGGCATATTTTTGTAGCTAGTGAGGCATTTTACTAAGTGGTTTTTCATCCCTATGAGGGTTTTCCACTCATAAAAATATTGTGTTATGATTCTTTTTTGGTCCATGTGATTATCATTTTTCATGCATTTTGGTCTTACTACTTCTTTTATCTACTTTGCAACATTTAAGTTCTCATGATTAAGGATTTTCTATTAGATATTACATTTGGTTACACTCTTGAAATTAAACAATCAATAATTAAAAAGAGACTATGTGTTTTGAAAAACTATTTGGATCAAAGTTGATTATTGAAACACTAATTCACCAACCCCCTGTTAGTGTTTCCCATACTCCAATAAGTGGTATCAAAGCCATACCCTTGCCAAAATTTTAACCAACTTAGGGAATTCCTAGTGGAGTACATTCCATGGAAAATTAGGAAGGTCTTTCTACTTCCAAAGAACCATTATTTTATGGTACTAGATATGATTTTTGGAGATATAGAGTGCAACATTGTATAACTTCTCTAGGTTATGAAGTTTGGCATGCAATTGGACCTGAGTACACTACCACTGCAACACCCTCTATTGCAAACAAGAAAAAGGAATATGAATGTGATGCTAGGGCTCCAAATGCTATTTTTTACAGTCTAACTAATGATGTTCTTGTTAAAATTATGGACTGTAAAATTGGAAAGTCTATTTGGGATAAACTACCTAGTCTTTATGAAGGTGGTGAAAAAGTTAAAGAGGCTAAAATACAAACTTTGAGAGCAAAGTGTGAAGGACTAAAGATGAGTGAGGAAGAGAAGGTAGCTGATTACCTTGTAAGACTCCTAGAAACTATAAACTCAATTCGTGGTCTTGGTGAAACTTTAGAAGAAAGTATAGTTGTTAAAAAGGTATTAAGGTCACTAACACTTAAATATGATCCTAAAATATATCTTGTATAAGAGAGAGGCTTGAACAAACTCACTTTAGATGAAATTCATGGTGTCTTTACAACCTATGAAATGAGAATGTGTATTGATAATCCCACTACCAAAGAAGTTGCCTTTAAGTTTGTGAAAAAGGATAATGGCATAAACTTTGATTCAGAGAAACTAGATGACAATGAGTCTATTCTTGTGAGTAAACTGAAAAGAGGATTAGGTAGGTATAAAGGGAAACTACCTTTCAAATGTTTTAATTGTGGTAAGATTGGTCATTATGCTTCTCAATACCCTAACAAAGACTCTGAAAGTGATGAATAATTTAATAGGAGACAATGAAATATAAAAAAATAACTTTAGAAAGAAAAGCAGTTTCAAAAAGAAGAAAATACTATTCATCACAGATGTTGATGTAACAAACAATGGTATAGATGCATCCATTAAAGAAGGAGAGAAAACCTGTTTATAAAAATCATTAGTCCAACTCAAATTCTAATGAAGATATTACAAATCAATCTGAACTTGAGGTGGATTTTGAGGGTGAGCTAAGAAGTGCTCTAGGATAAATTAAGAAACTCAAAAGGGAGGTTGATCTAAAAAACAAATTGTTGATCTAAAACTTCAAATTGAAAGTTTAGAAGTTACTAAAATGCAATTAGAAGTGAAAGAAAAAGAATGTTGCGGTTTAGAGGAAAAAAAAATTGAATTGGGGAAAGAGCTTGACATGTGTGATAGCATTAACAAACTAGCATATCTTATAGCTAAACAAAGATACCATAAAGATAAAACTAGTCTATGGTTTATGGAAGGCCAATGCTCTCATTTTGTTGAATATCAACATGCAAATGTTACAAATGAATTTTTTTTGAAATCATTAGTTAAAAAAATGAATATTCCATTAAAAAGCAATCTAAATTTCTTTGGCTATTGCTTCTACTATAAACAATATTGGCATAAGGCAATTGAATGTAGGGTTATGTCTAAACAGAGCTCAAGCTTTCAAAATGAAAGACTTTTTCAGACACAACAAAAGAGAAATAACACTCTTTTCAAGACAAATTTTGATAAAAAAAAGTTAGTTTGGAAGACAAATAGGTTGATGAAAAGATAGGAAATATGCTTTATCAAACAACCCTATATGCCAAGAAGAAAGAGTCATCGGTTGTAGAAAATGGATGCTCTCACCACATGCCAAGGGATAAAAGCAACTTTATCAAAATTTAATATTGTGATGGTGGTTTAGTGTGGTTTGTAAATGATGATTATATTCCAATCATAAGAAAAGGTAGTGTCTTTGGATGATAACACATCTTTGCATGAGTTGTACTATGCAGAGGGTCTCAGGCATAATCTCTTATGTGTGACTCAGATTTGTGATCAAGATTTTTATGTTCTCTTTGATGCTTTTGGATGTGAGATTAGAAATAAAATAGGTGAAGTTGTTGCTCCAGGTTTGAGAACCAAAGGAAAAATTTATAATCTACAAGAAACCAAATGCATGAGTATGGTTGATTATTTGAGAGAGAGATTGGATGATCTTCCTCTTATTTATTTTCACCAAATCATTTTATGTCTATTTTTAGGGGGAGCTTCAAGTTTCATTTTATATCCCTATTTTTTTGGTTACATTGTGTTTATGGTGATATCTTTGTAGTATAGTAGTTTTTCAAGTATATTATTTGATAATGTTGCATTGATGATTAAATTTGTTGTCTTGATGGTTGAAATTGCTGCATTGATGATGGCATTTGTTTGCTTTAATAGTTTGTGGTAATTGGTTTCAGATTGGTGATATGGGCTCATGCTTCCTATGTTAACTTAGCAGTTGGTGATGCATTTTTGCTAATACAATTGGTATTGTTTTCTTATCGTGCTTACACTTTATGGCTATGGTTTATAATGCTTTCACAATGGTCTCATGGTGTTCAATCATTGATGTCACTAGTTGATGATTTAAAAGGTAATGTTCTTCCATTTCATGCTTTCCATGTTTGTCTTGTTTATAACAGTGACATGCTAGTTGCAAAATAACTTTTTTTTTCCAACAAATTTACATATGGTTGTGATCATTGTATTCACTTGAAAACATAGAGTAGTATGATCACAAAGAAATGGCAGTGTGCTACTTGAATCTTGGTTATGATATGAAACTATCAATGCATTAATGTTTTGGTAGTTTGAAGGGATAGTTCTTGAGAGAATAATAATTTTTGGAATAGTACCTTATTTTTTTGGTTAATACACTCTTGGAAAAAATCTTTGCCAGTTTTCAATTGAGTTGGTACATGACATGATAAGCTTGAAGACATTGATCTACAACTTTCAAGTATCTTTCTCTCTACTCTCTTGACTCCTTTGAATGAGTATTTGGATTCTTGATGCAAGATAGATTTTAAAGTTAGTCATGTGTTAATTTGTTTCACCAATGATGGTACTCTTGATGGTTATCCAATCTTTGTTGAGATGAATCTTTATTTCTAAGTGTTCATCCTAGATACCTGCTAAATAGTGCCTTTAGTTAATGTTTTTCCAACTTCAAGTATCATCAATGTGTGGCAATGGACTCTTGCATAGTATTCTTGCTTGACAATGTGATGCTTGAATAGTTGTGCTAAAGGATAGTGTGTTTTAGATTATTGATATTGAAACCATGCTATGGTTTGAGGTGGCACTTGTTATGCCTTGACAGTTGAAGTGGTGTTTATCTTGCTTGAAGAATATGCTTGAACTTTATTTGGAACACTTGCTTGAATAGTGGAAGCCTTGATGTTTGAATTTGCACGAACATAGGTAATGTGTTTTTTTCAAGGTTTCTTATAGTGATAAACTATGCTTTTACTATGGTAGTTTGCAAATATCTTTTGTGACAATAACAACTAGTTGAAAGGAAAATAATAGTAAATGTTTACTTATCTGATAATGTAACCTTGCTTTGATAACTAACTTTTATTTACACTTTTCTATGATAATTATACACCTTGATGCTATGACAAGACAGTGGCATGCAATCTATTCATTTTTAATTTCTTGTTGCTTTGTTTGAGATAGTGGTATGTAGTGACTTGCACATAGTATTTTTATTATTGTGAAAAACCTTGTCAAATGGCTTTGATTGTATAAAGAATGAAGTCTTCTTGAGGATGTGTATGGCCATTTCGCTAAGTATGGAGCGAGCTTTTTATGACAATCTTGTAACTAGATTTTTTTGAGAAATTAGTGGGTTTGAATATGAATTCTCATTAGAAGTTGGTTGATGTCTCAACTCTTGCTTGAGATATTAGTCCTTTGAAAGTGATTTGTTGCTACATGGATTGCACTGAGGACAATGAATGTTGATAAGTGGAGTATGTTTTTCATTGATTAGATTGTTCTTTTCTTCAAATCTAGAAAATATGGGTGAATATCATGATGATTGGAGTGCTTTAGCACTCTTGTTGAATAAAATTGATTGCACACATCTTGATAGTATTTGTATGTTCTAGAATGTTTTACTCCATTTTGAAAGGATCAATAGGTTGATTAGAGGTTTTTTTTCCAAGAACACTTTGTTTATTACTATTTTTGATTGGCCATGAAAACTTGAATATGAAGACCAAGTGGCAGGTGTCTTGAGCCAGTAAGACTTTTCTATCTTCAATAACATAATACATATATGCACGGTTTCAAGAGGAGTTTCATAGTTATCATTTCTTGTATGGTTTCTATATATAGCTCTTAATGTATAGTGAAGTATTCATTCAATCAATTTTGATTCATGATTGACATGTGTGATTTTACATGGATATACAGTGAAAATTACACCATTTTTCTAATATGGCAATGATATTCATGGTTGACATATATGCTTTGATAGTCTTCTTCACTATGGAAATCATTATGATGCATTGTGATAGTGTTCTTATTGTGGCTTACGTATTTTGAATCTAACAGTTTTTTTATGTTCATCGTGACAATAGTTCATAAGGCTTATCCTATTGGTATTCTGATACATGGCTTTTTTACATAGGTTATCTAGTGGGTATTCATTACTTTCATAGTTTCTTTTGTTTCCCCCCTTTATTGTTCTTTGGCATTTTTGTCAAAAGGGGGAGATGAAAAGTTCAACATGCTTTGGTATTCATGCTTCAACACACTTTGGTATTAATGCTTCAACATGCTTTAGTATTCATGCTTCCATTTGGTATTCATAAAACATGTATTGTGGTTTCCTTACCGAGAGGACAACATGTATCTTCAATTTATTTTTGCAAAAATCATTACATAGGGGATATAGTGTATTATCACAAAGACAATATGTATATCATGTACAGTCTTGCTACATTTTGACTATTTCAATGCATGATAATGTGATCAGCTAGGTATTGATAGTGGCTTTGATTATTGACATAATGTTGTTTCAATTTCATGTTACTTTTGATAGATTATCTCAATGATCTTGATGATGTTGATATTTCTTATGCATTTGGAAATTTTGACACTTATATAGGTGACACTCTTTGATGGCAGTGGCAGGGTTTGTCATCAATGCCAAAGGGGGATTTTTTTGACCTCTTTGACGTTGCTTGATTTTGGAATTGATGTCATGTTAGGCATTCTCCTTGGTGAAATATGAAAGGTCTATTTATTAATGTTGGAAAATGTTTTTTCACGAGCATCATACACATTATAGTGTTTTGTTTTGTATTGAAAAAACACTAGGCCGGGAAGATTATTGCACATATTATGAATGTTTCATTTATTATCATAAAGAAGGTTCTCGAGCTTATTATTTTGGGCATATGATTATGTTTTGTTCATGGTGGTGTGCTAGGGCATGAAGGATTTTTGAAATCTTTGTATCATATTTATAAAGGCATCAATTAAGGTTTTTTTTAGCAACATGCACTATTAGGTTAAAGGTACATGAACAAAGGTTTGAAGAGTGTTTATAATCTTTGTATTTATTGGCCCCTTCTAGGGTTACTGATTCAACAAGTTAACATTGTATAGTTTGAAAAATAAGGTATATCAGGTAAAAAAAGGTTGGAAGCTTGGTGTAAGTAGAAAAAAGCTTAAGGATTGAAGTTTGAAAAATGAACGCCATGTCACAAAGTTTGGAGGACAAAAAACTGACCAAGATTTCTTTCACAGTGGTGACCATGGATAGTTTGAAGATACAGTGGTTTGTGAAGTTGAAATCTATTATTTTTTTTAGTTACATTTAATTCTACACTGAGGTATGGTATTATTGAATTTTGGTGGGTTGTTCATTGCTATATATTGTATATGTTTGAGCATGGCTTATGGTTAGAGTGCACTAAATTTTTTGAGAAAGCATGAATTAGTTTCTCAATTATTGTGTAGTTAAGGATGGAGGGTCCAGAAAATAGGACTTTCCAAACTTGCAACAAGAGTAAACACAAAAGAAACTCAATGAATCATAAATACAGTCACATATGGAAATATAGATAATGATCATTTATTCACTAGCAACATGCCCTGGCTTCTAACTCATAGATTTACAAAATGATATGGTGTTAAGCCTAGAAATATAGTGTAGGTCAAAGCCCTTAACTATTATCTATCACTATTTATGATGATGATCATCCTTAATGCAACTACAAAATGCTTATATATACTAATTCCAAGCTCCAAAAAAGGTTTGTATTGGCCTCAAGAGGTCTCAAACCATGAGGTTGATGAAATGTGTGAAGGTCAAACAAAACATATGATTCTCTTTTGATTCTTCAATAAAATTGATGTGGATTAGAAAAAAGTTTCCTCAATGAATTTTCATCCTTAAGAAATGGTTTTCTAAGCTCCACAAGTCAAGGGATAGGTCCACACACTTGAAAAGCCAAGACTGGTCGATGAATGCTCTCTGTCCAAATATAGTTGATATTCCATTAGTGATAACTTTTTATTGGAATCTCCAAAACACTAGAATTTTGGGTATGATGTAGATGTTTCCATGAAGATCATATATCCTACTCCATGAGCTCTGATGTTACAATGCAATGCATGAATGCAGATATTTTTGGTGGATGCAAGATTGCTTGAAACCTGGGATGCTCTTACATTAGACACCCAAGGTTGAAGAAAATTGAGCCTCTCACTTTCTAGGGGCTAGAGGAAAATCAATGTGGTCCACCTTAGCCTGAGAAATCCATGATGAATCCCCCTCTGGTCTTCCTTTCCATCTAACTAGATATTCCTTGTATTGCTTTCCTCTAGTACTGTCCAACTATGTTGTATAAAATTTCCTCAATTTCCTCTAGATGATGTGTTGTTTGTTCCAGAAAACCAACTTCTCTGTCCTCTAGTGATTCTTCTTCATGATACTGGTATAGCTCCGCAATGTTGAATATAGGTGACATGCCAAATTCCTTCGGTAGTTCCACTTCATATGCATTTCCAAAAACAAACTTCCTAATAATCTTACAAGGTCCAAATCTCTTCATCTTCAACTTATTATATGTCCCAACTGGAAATATTTATTTTCTCAAATATACCATTACTTCCTCTCCTACTGCAAACTCCTTATGTCTTCTCTTCTTGTTTGTTTTCTCCTTGTAGGTATTGTTCATCTTCTCCAAATGCTCCTTAACTTGAGTATGCATTGTCTCCATGAATCCTAAAAAATCTTCTACCTCTACACTCCTTTCAATCTCCATACTGATATCCCTTAATTCTAATACTCCTCTGGGTTGTTGTTCTATCACAATTTCAAATTGTGTCTTCCCTATGCTCTAGTTAATTGAATTGTTGTATGAAAATTTTTCTTGTTGTAGTATCAAATCCTAATTTCCTTCTTTTCCTTAAGTCAAACATCTCAACAAGTTCCCCAAACTCATATTTACCACTTCTATTTATCCATCTATCTATGGGTCAAATGCTAAACTATACTTCAATTTTTTCTTCATCTTCTTCCACAATATCTTCTAGAAATATCCAATGAATTTATTGTATTTGTCTGATACTATACTCTTTGGTAGTCCATGTAATCTCACAATCTCCTTGAAAAATAGGTCTGCAACATGTACTACATCACTGGCTTTCTTACAAGGTATGAAATGTGCCTTCTTTGAAAATCTATCCACAACCACAAATATAGAATCAAATCCTCTCAGTGTTTTAGCTTACCCCAACACAAAATTCATGCTTATGTCCTCCCATGGTCTTTTTGGTACTTTCAATGGTGTATACTTCCTAGTTTTCTAGTTGTTTCCCTTTGCAACTTGACAAATCTTGCAACTTTGAACATACTTCCTGAAATCCTTATACAACTATGGCCAAAAATAGTTCTCATTCACCAATGCTATAGTCTTATCAATTCCAAAATGTCCTGCTAATCCTCCGCAATTATTTTCCTTGATCTAATTCTCCCTTATTGAACTTCCAAGGACACATAACTAATTGTTCCTAAACAACATACCTTCCTGAATGAAATAAACCAACCATCTACTTCTATCTATCTCCATAGGTTCCTTGCAAGCCTTCCATACCTTAGCAAAATCAATTTCCTCCTTATACATATGCTTTAGTTCTTCAAAACCCAATACTTCAATTCTCATCTTTGTCAACAAACTCATTCTCCTACTCAATGCATCTACAACCTTGTTTGATTTTCCACTCTGGTGCTTGAACACAAATGTGTAACTCTGTAAGAACTCTTCCCACCTCATGCGCCTCTAGTTCAACTTCACCTGTCTATTCAAATATTGTAAAGCTTGATGATCCATATACAACTCAAAATACTTAGGTAATAAGTAATGTCTCCACTTCTTCAAGGCTTGTATAATTTCATAGAATTCCTTATCATAAACTAAATATCTTCTTCTAGCATCATTCAATTTCTCACTGAAGTAGGCTACTGGTCTCCCTTCCTGACTTAACACAACTCCTATTGCACTCCCACTAGCATCACAATATACTTGGAATACCTTATCAAGGTATGGTAATTCAAACACAAGTTGTTTTGTCACCTTTGGCTTCAATAACTCAAAACTATTTTGTGCTCCTGGTGTCCACTTGAATTCCTTCTGGTCACCCCTCATTGTTTATATCATTGGTGTAGAAATACCATTAAATTTTTTGAACTTATGGTAAAAAGTTCCTAGTCCATGAAATGATCTTACCTCTCCAACATTCATAGGTGTAGGCCATTCAACTATTACTCTAACCTTCTGAGGGTCCATCTTTAGTCCTTTTGCACATATCAAAAATCCCAAATATACTAGTTCTTCCTTCATGGAACTACACTTCTTAATGTTTATCAACAACTTCTCTTCTCTCAGCCTGTAAAATACTTGTCTGATATGCTCCAAATGTTTTTCCTTAGTCTTACTAAAAGTTAGAATATCATCCAAATAAATAATGACTAACTTACCCAAGAATTTCTTCAAAACTTCATTCATCATCCTCATAAATATACTAGGTGCATTAGTTAGTCAAAATGGAATGACCAACCACTCATACAATCCATCATTTGTCTTGAAAGTAGTCTTCCATTCATCTCCCTCTTTGATCTTGATTTGATGGTATCCACTCTCTAGATCTATCTTGGTGAAATAATTTTCTCCACTCAAACTGTCCATGATGTCATTCATCCTAGGAAATGGGAATCTATACTTTAGTGTGATCTTATTGATAGCTCTTGAATATATATGCATCCTCCATTCCCCATCTTTCTTAGGTGCAAGTATTACTATCCTATTGTACATGGGCTCATAGTTTCTTTGATCAACCCTTTCCTCAATAGTTCTTGTATCTATCTATTTAGCTCTGCATTCTCTCCTCATGTCATCTAGTGTGAATTTTTTTTCAAGAAAATAGCTCCTAGAATATGATATATATGATGACTGATGCTCCAAATCAGTGGTAATCCTTAGGGAACATTCTCTGATATAAGATGGATATATATATGGTTTAGTGGGCAAGGAAAATAACAAGTATAGAAAATATAGTAGATGGATATATTCAGATAGTTTTTTGTTTATACAAACAATGTTTCATTTCAAATAATGCTTTTATGAATAGGATATCCCTAAATATTCTTATTATATTGTGATATATTATGTAATGTAATGAATATGTTTTTAGTTATTGTTATGTTTAATTGATTTGAGGAGCTAGATTTAAGTTTATCTTGTGGAGAAAGTCACTTGAGAAGGAGTCACTCAAGGTAACTATTCCCCACTTTATTTTTGCACATTTATAAATTTATTATTATGATAGTTACCCTCATTATTACATTTCTCTTAATTAGATTTTTCATGTTTTGAATGTGAATAAAATTGTGAATAAGATATTGTCTTATATTCATGCTTTATTTGTTTAAATGTGTTATCTTTTAGAGTGAGTTATAATTACTCAAGTTAGTAGCATTGGTTAGTTAAAAAATTCATTCTTAATGGTGAACTAGTCATAGTATTTAGATATAACTACTTGTAGAAATAGTTCCAAAATTACTTATTTTTATTGTTATGCAATTTATGTTTTCCAACACGTGTAAAATGTGTATACTAAGATGATGTAGGTAGTATACAGTCTCTAAATGCACATAAAGTGCCAACATCATCACAAGCTTGTGCTAGCCCTAGTTGATAATAAAATGAAAGCCTTGCAAGGTTTTAGTGGACTATTCAGTTTGGACCTCCCTTTGAATTTTGTGTCCGACACCAACTTTACCAAGCATTAGTAGGGACTCTACATTTTTTGGCATTGTTGTTGGGGATGTTTCTACTTTCAAATATTCATCTCTATTATTTCAAGTTTTCATAATTTAGTATTTTTTTTCTAGCATTAAAAAAATTAGTTTTTATTCCATCAATACAAAAAACATTTACTAAGATTGTGCAAGAGACGTTGATATACAAAGTCACATCTATTGTATGTAGAGGAAAATACATTATTTGGGAAGATTTCTCTCATCAATACACGAAGCTATAGAGGATATTGGTGATCAAGGTGACAAGAGTGAGGGTGTTCCTCAAGAAGAACATTCCCTTTCACCAACATCCATTGTAAATACTAAGGAAACCTTCCAATCCATGGCTCATATAGCAGTGGATGACCCAACAAAACATGTAACTTTTGACTTCCTCATTATCAACTAGGAGAGGGAAATTTCCTTGAAGAATATAACTCCTTTAGCATTGCTTGTCTTCTATGGTTTGGTTACTATGAATCTAGATACCTTCTTTTTTGAGTTTGATATAAATTGTGTAATATCTATGTTTAAAAAATAGATGAACATAGGCTCAAACTATTTACAACAACCTTGAAGGATGCTTCCTTAAGATGGTTTGTGGGTTTGGGAAGAGATGTTGTTCTAGATTGGAATACTATGAAGACAAAGTTTCTAGAGAAATACTAGGAATATAGTAGAGGAATTGAAAAAATAAGAGATGAAATTTTTTGGATGTCTCAAAAATAAGGCGAACCATTAGAGGACTATGCAGAAAGGTTCTAGTTCTACTTGAAGAAGAATCCACAAAATAGGCTTTCAAAAGAATCCCTAAAGTTAGTATTTTTAAGAGGATTCAATGATGATTCCATGGATTCCATTAACCTTATTGTGTTAGGAGATGTATCACAATTACTTTTTGAAAAATGCTACAAGGTTTGTAGAAACTATTAAAGGACCTTTACTAAGAGGACTAAAGGGAATAGAACATATTCCATCAACAATACATCTAATGGAGTCTTTAGAGTGGAATTGAGTAACTTGCTATCAAACATGAAAGAAGACATCATAATCAATTTGGCTACCCAATTGGACACTCTACATGTGAATAAAAAGAAAGAAGAGATAGAGAAAATCCTTGTTGAATACTACCCTAACTGTAGATAGAGAAAAGATAATTGCAAATGCAAAAGAGTAGCAAGTATTTCATAGGGAAAACCAAGGAAACCAAACTTTTAAGCATTGGAGGGTGAATATGGACAATTATTATATATTTCACAAAGGATACTATGAAAATCAATACAAGGTATGCCTCAAGATCCTTTGAATTTTAATACACCATTTCCAGTTAACATTCAAAAAAATTCTAGTTGGAACCATCAGCCTTGGGAAAACACACAAAAACAATAGAAAAATACTCAAATAATATATAACTAGTAGAAAAAAATGTGTGGCCACAAAATTCTTTTCAAGATTCTAACTACAACCACCAATGGCCACTATAACAAAACCACTCGCAAGCTCAATGGAAAAATGGCAAGCACTAGTAAAAGAAAAATATGAATTACCAACAACCTTTACAACCATGGAAGAAATCCATCATGCCCAATCTAAAAAAACTATCATCTCAGCCACTAAGAGAAAATCAACTACTAGGCCAACCTACACCTAACCCAAATAACAAGTTTATTCAATAGGCCTACACTAACAAGGCTATTCAATACCCTACTTATGGGGTAGAGGTGAGTGATTTACACCTCAAATTAGGGAAAACATTGGATGGGCCTTCATCCCCTCAAATTACTAATATTATAGATAAGGAACCCTCAATAAAAGCCTTGGACAATCCACCTATAGAACTCGAGTCAAATCAGGTGAACCAAACCACTTCAAGTCCAGAGCCTCCATTCCATAAACTATTAGTTGTTCAAAAACATCAGAACCAAGTTGAAACGAACCTATCAAGGAAACTTAAGGATGTGTGTATAAAGATACCCCTCATTCAAGGCATCAAGGAGATCCCCATCCACACTAAAAAAAGAGAGTTCACTTTATCTTAAAAATCTAAGGAGAAAGATAAAGGATCATTGGACTATTCATGTCTTAGGGAAAAATGTAGACATTATATTGGGAAACATAACTGTCTCAACATATGCATATTTTAAGATCCTAGCTGTGGATGTTAAGATAAATGACACTCTTATAAAAACACCTTGATTGACTTTGGGACAACCATAAACATGATGACCAAGAAAACGCTTCATCTGTTGTAGCTAATAGACCTTAAACCTACACCCATTATCCTATAGTTGGAAGATAGGTCAATAGCGAAACTTGAGGGCATCATTGAGGACTTAGTCAAGGGTGCTACCCCAATAATGTGTCCCACTTTTGGGACATACTTTTTTTTTTTCCTAAAATCACTTTCTTTAGAAAATCTAATGATTTTAGCCTTGAGAGATTCCATCTAAAGGGTCTTAATTTAGTAGGGATAGATAAGAACCCCTTAGATAGAACCCATCTAGTATTAAATCATACCACAATGGAATCTCCTTCACACCTACCAAAATGATGAAAAAATACTTTTTCCTTACCTTTTGAGGGATTAAACAACACCATTTAGAAATTATCTCTTTTTAAGATTATAGCCCTTGAAACGAGCTTTCCAACAATTATAGTTTTGATATGTTTTCATTTATCTTGTATTTAATTTTCATTTTTTACTAAAATTTTTCCTCTTAACATCATGCTCTTGATTCTATAGAGGTGGAAAATAATAAAACATTGTAGCTTCTTTTTTTAAATGCCCTTTCCCTAGGTACTGATGTCCTTGTTTCAATAAAAAAATGGATTTTGATATATACACAACAACTTAGGTTTGATGACACACACACATGTCCAAATTATAGTTATAGTGACTTCAAAAATTAATACAAAAAAGAATGTAATAATTTTTTTTGAAAAAGTATCATTTCTCTAGATATTGATGTTGATAATCTATATCTCAAAAATTAGAATTTTATTCTTTATAGAAAAAAGTGATGTTGGACAACACAAATGTTACTTTCTAAAAAAATTGTTTTTGTTTAAAAATAGTTATTAAAGGAGATCATGTTGAAAGATTCATGATTTATTTCAAATATATATATATTTAGAATCTACACACAAATTGTCATAAATCACTAGTTTGTGTCGTCTTCAAATTCTTAACGGTTTAGCTAGTATAGGTCTCATAAGATGAAGAATCAGTTTAAAATATTGATGTATTTGTCCATCATCAGAAAAAAGTGAAACACAATATTGTGATTTCACCCTCATAGTATTGGATTCCTTGGAGTACCCTATATATTTCATGGTTTTTCAACCAAAGGCTAACCTTGTAGGCTATCCACTTATCCTAGGAAGACCATGGTTAACAAAAAATGATGCATTTATAGGTTGTAGGTTTGGAAACATGATTATCGCAAATTGAAATGTGACCAAGAAGTTGGTCCTTTATCCACCAGTTGAACCTCATATAGATTTAGAGCAGATCATTTGGCATACCCTAGATGAGGAGGACCATTATTCCTTGCAAACTCTAATGACTATTGAACATAGACCTTTTTTGAGTAACGAATATGAGGATGATTTAATAGTACACATCATACATAATAGCTATGGTAGGGACCTATAGCAATAGGACTTCCAGTCATGTCTACATGATCCTCTACAAAATATTAGACCCGCTAGTTCATTAGAGTCAATATTCCAAATTTTCCATTCTTTATTGCCACAACAATGTGTCCTAGATATTGTTGGACTTGAACTTCATCCATACAATCAACATCCAAAACCTTAAAAATCATGTCAGGTAGAATGCTAAATGTTAGTAGTGAGTTAACTGTTGTGCAATAGACTTCCCTAAACACTATACTGAAGGAACATGCAACAACCTTTGAATAGGATTACATTGACATAAAGGGGATTGATCCAAGCCTATGCGTGTATAGGATATATATTAATGATGGTTTTAAACCTATTAGACAACCCCGAAGGAGAATGAACCCCACACTAAGAGACATAGTAAAAAAATTACTTGATGCAGGTTTCATTTACCCTATTTTTGATAGTCAATAAGTGTCAATTCTAGTTATTGTCCCAAATAAAGAGGAGAAATGGAGAGTGTGTTTGGACTATAGAGAATTAAATACAACCACTAGGAAAGACCATTTTCCACTACATTGAATTGATCAAGTACTTGAATCCCTAGTAGGTAAAATGTACTCCTTTCTAGATGGATTTAGTGGTTACAAACATATTATAATATCTCCATAGAACCAAGATAAAACCACTTTTACATGCCCTTGGGACACATATGGCTATTATGTTCTTCCCTTTGGAATAGAAAATTCTCTAGCCACTTTCTAACAAGAATTTCTAAGTATTTTCTCATATTTTCTACATGACTCCATGGAAATATACATGGATGATTTCACAACCTATGGAAAAACATATGAAGAACTTAAAAATATAGAGGTGGTCTTAAAGAGGTGTAAAAAATACAATCTATCCCTAATTCATGAGAAATTTTTCATGATGATCACCCAAGGGATTATGCTAGGATGTATCAAGTGAAGCAATTCAAGTGGATCTAAATAAAATTGAGATAATATCCCCACTCCTTGTGCCACAAAAGCAAAGAAATGTAAGAGGTTTTCTAGTACATGCTAGCTTCTATAGAAGGTTCATTCAGGACTTCAACAAAATTAAATCCCCTTTATTTGTTCTACTCATAAAGGATATATAATGTCAACACTCTTTTGAAGAACTCAAGACAACATTGACCAAGGAACCTATCTTGAGGGAACAATACTAAACTTTTCCTTTCCACATACACATAGATGATTCTAACTTTGTTATAGGAGAAGTACATGGAAAAAAGGAATGTAATAAGGAGTATATCATTTACTATATCAATAAGAACCTACAAGGGCATAAACTCAACTATATCGTTATAGAAAAAGAGATTTTGGCAATTTTCTATGCAAGTGACAAGTTTGGGCACTACATCATAGGGTATCTAGTCTTTATCCACACTGAGCACACTACAATAAGGTAATTAATTAAAAAACATGTGGTTGGTGGTATATTTTTTAGATGGTTTCTATTACTAGAGGAATTTGATATTAGTATAGTGGATAAGCCTAGAAAAGAAAATGTGATGGAAGATTATATGTCTGGGCTACCAACTCAACTAGTAGAAGATGTTGTTTATGATTTCTTTCTAGATGAGCATTATTTTCTCTAACTCTAAACACACCTTGGTTTGCTAATATTTCTGATTATCTGATGGCAAGACAAATCTCACCTTATTTCTCCCCTAGAGAAAAGAGCTAATTGGTACACAAAAGTTTTCCCTACTCTTGGGTAGCTGGTTATTTATTTTGTATAGGTATGTATAATATTATGAGGAGATGCATAGTAGAGTATGAGGTATATGACATCCTCAAATCCTACCATGATGAGCCCTCTGGGGGACACTTTGCAACAAAGAGGACTACACTCAAGATTCTCACCTTTGACTATTATTGTCCAATTCTTCATAAGGATTTTGTGAAATATACAAGAACTTGTGATAGGCATTAGAGTATGGGTAGGACAACTAGAATAAATGGGATTCCTTTGCGACAAAAATTTGCACTAGAACCATTTCATAAATGGTGACTAGATTTCATTGGCCCAATATCACCAACATCCAGTTTAACAAAGAGTACATCTTATTTTCACAAATTATCTAACAAAGTGGGTTGAAGTAAAAGAATTGCAATTTTACAAAGATGGAAATGTATCCAAATTTCCATATGAAGATATATTTACAAAGTATGGAGTGATTAAAGAGATTAAAACAAATCAAGGTCCATAATTCACATCAAAGTTTATTACTAAATTGGTCCAAGAATATGAGATAAGGCATAAGAAGTTAACACCATACCACCCTCAAGCCAATGGCTAGGTGGAAGTAACAAATAGGGAGATAAAAAATATCTTGACTAAAATAGTGTAGATTGACATGAATTATTAGGTAGCTAGGTTACCTATGGTAGTATGGGCCTATAGGACAACTTGGAAGACAACAATAGGCTTTACACCCTATGAGGGTGTATGGTAAAAAAATAGTCCTTCTAATTGAATTTGAATACAAAAAAATTAGGACAATAGTTGAATTGGATATGGAATTAACAACTGCATAAAAAGAAAGGTTACACAATCTAAATGGATTAAATGGGATAAGAATGCAATAAATGCACTACATTGAGATTATTCTAGAACAAAGAATCAAATGGCATGATCAATTCATCAAAGCAAAAGAATTCAGTTTAGTTGATTGGGATTTATTATATGACTCAAGGTATAAATACTATAAGGGAAAGATACAAACAAGATGGTTAGGACCATCTGAAATGAAACAATTTTTCCCCAATGGAGTAATCAAGTTGAAGATTATTGATGCAATCATATTTTCACTATTGGTTAATTGCAATAGATTGAAACTCTACAAGAAGCCAACATAGAAGGATGACTTTATTCTTTCCTTAATGCATCAATATGGACCAAGCAATGATTCTAATAAAGATATACTACCACACAATGAAGATTGAGTAGAAAATAGTATAGGTTCTACAAGTGACTCAACATATGAGATAGATAGCTCACCTACTAAGATTACTCATGTATAATTCAATATCAACTTTCACAAGCACAAACTACATAGGTGAAACAATTGACAATCTTTTTCAATTACACTCCATGATATAGTAGGGACCTATAGCTTCAATCAAAATCTGACACACTTCAAATAGGGACCTATTGTTGAAGGTGTTGGCATTTTCCATTGCACCAAAGATATCTCTAAGGAATAGCCAATTTATATGCTCAAGACTCTTGGAATGAATGGCCAACTAACAAGATCTAGCTGATAACTGAAATCTTCTGCACTTTTGGCTCTATGGGACCAAGGAGGGTATTCGTAGTGTGTTCATTTAAGATTTAGCTATGTTGAACACTTCATAAAAAAGATCACACTTAGATGAAGGATACTTATGCAATAATTACCTAGAAATCGGTTGGTCTCTAAGTAATTTGGTACCCGTTTATCAAAATTAAAACATCCCTAATGTGAATTGGCATACATGAATATTTTAATCAATGAATTTTCAAGTGAATTTAAACCCTAGCTATAGGCTAGTCATTAAACAATTATTAGATTAACCCCTTAGGTAAACCATTAAGGAATAGACCAGTGTAATATTTATTTGGCAAAATGGAGTCACATATGTAAGAATCAGTAAGACATAAATGACTTAGTAATAAAATAGACTACCCACATAATACTTTGTATCATGGAGCTTGATTTTTCTGATATATCACTACTTATCAAATCCTTTGAAAATAAAAGTAAATTGATGGCCCCATCTAAGTATTTAATTGATTACTTGAATCAACACAGAGACTAGAGACATGCATCTGAACAAATATTTAAAGCATAATAGAAATACCATTGATACTTCATTCAAAATTTACCCAAACTCATAGGAGGAGAGATATATATCAGAATTGTATGTATTTTCTTATAATTGAATCATGTCTAAATAAAAATTTAAGAAACTTGCATAATTTTGTTCATAAAAATCAAAGATGACCAGCTATTCTATTCCTATCTATTCATATGCATTCGACCAAAAACCCTAACCAGATCCTATTTCCTTCTCTTCTCTCTCCTCTACAAAATGAGCCATGATTTCCCTTTTATAACATAAGGGAAGTAACAAGCTCCTAGCTTAGATGTAGTTCCCTATACATTTTTATTTCATTTAAATTTCAACTGCATTTTCTTAACATTTCAAAACCCCACATGCTACATCTCTAGAGCAGTACAGGTGGGAGAACCAAAACATAGCCGCCATCCAAGAGGAGAAACACAAATTGTCACCAAAATTCTCCTTGTTGCCATTTGCTTCAGTGTGAACCAGGAACTCAAAATACCATGGAAGCACATGACTATCGTTGAAGACCAAAAAAGCATGACCTACACCAAGACCCAAACCATGATAGCATAATGTATCAAAAAAAAATTACAATCCACACACACAACCAATTGTTAATTCCTCATCACCCCACTGACACCAACACAACGCCCACGATAAACACAACCACTTCTTGTTGTTTCTAGAGGAAGAGAGGACACCTCAACCTCTTCCTCATTCTTCTCATTACTAAGCACAATTCCAGGCTGCCCACTAGGAGTTTTGACTGCAAAGATGGCACATAAATTACTTCCTCATTGGAGGGAAAACCATCTTTCAACAGAGTCAAATACCGCCTATATGCAAAGTCAGTCCTAGTGCTACTATTGGGAGCACTGCTCATTAAGTCAATGGGAAAATGTTGTCATCCATAAGAGCCGCGTCCATACCTTAATTTTCTCTTTGATATAGTAAATGATTGCATCGAGCCTTTACCTTTGTTTTCTGCTCTTTCTACAACCTCATCTTGAAATTTTAGTCTCCTACTACATCTGTTGGGTGCTATCCTGGGATTCCTAGTAGTGTCTGGTGCATCTGAATCTATCATCATGGTGTTCAAGTGAGCAGACCTTCGTACTAGTTCACCCATTCTCTTCTGTCAATTGTGCACACTGGAAAATTCCTAACTACTAAGTGACAATGATGCAAATGGAAATTACCTCAACTATATTAATCGAGTGAAGCAATAGCCTTTACACTTAATTCTCATCACACATTCATAGCCACAACAACTCATTGGAGGATGTATTGGCACCGTTTAATTCCTAGTTGCATGGAAGTCTGTAGACAACCCTTCATGATTACTAGCTTTTGCATCGCCACACAGATTGAGATCAACTCAATCACACTATATGATATTGGCCAGTAATGTAAGTTGTTCATGTAGAGTAGAAATGGCTATCACATGCTATCTTTCTAGCCTTTGAATTCTAGTCATCGATTGATTGCCTTGGTGGAAGATCTAATAGCTAACCAATGCTTCACTATTGTTGACTTCTAGCGGTGCTCCGCTAAAGTGTTTTCATCCAATCATCCTCATTCATATTAGATGACACCATCACTGTGTGTGGGATCCAATGTCTAAGCGAGTGGGGATGGGTGTTGAGATTTCATTGATCTCATTAGATTAACCTCTGTTCATTTCCATTTAGTGATCCATCGAGGAATAGTGAAGATCATTCCACTAGATTGATCTTGGTCACTCATTGAATGTGCTAGGATATTGGAGTGGTAGTGGAGAGTGGGTATCATGTACTGCATGGACACGCATCAACTTCTCACTAACCACACTACTTTTAACTTGCTATGATTTAATTCTCTTAGGCTAGCGGGGTATGGTGGAGATCTTTTCCCTAATCTTTAAACCTTGCAAGTTGCACATACCATAATGTTAGTATTAAATGGACAAACTAAGGGAGATGTGACCACTGGTGTTAATGGCTTATAGCCTAATCACCAAGTTAAATTTAAAAACCAACCTTAGGAAAAGGACTTAAAACAAAGGGAAAAAGATGACTGGCTTGATAGGTGAATGGGGTTGGAAAAAAAACATTTCAGATGGCTCAAAAAATGACTTAAGGGGTCAATGACCGACTAAGCCATTCAACCAAAAATTAGAACATTTGCATGCAATTTTTATTAAATGAAACCCTATTAACCTAGGAGTATAAGGGTTTATCAAAGAGGCTAACTAGACCCATGTAGAGGATAAATCCATCAAGGTTTTTGGGGGTCTAAGAGTGGCTCATGCTCAGGGACACGTACCCCTGGTGGGTATGGTGAGAAATAGAATCTCTGGTTGAAGTAGACCAGGGTAGAAGGCCAAAAGAGAGACTTTCCTAGACAAGACAAATAGACATAGTAAGGAAAACCCAAACCCTATATACAAAATTTATAGAACTATACATTATAATTCATTACAGAAGCCTTATATGAACCATTGGCTTCAATCCTCAAATTGGAGGCCCATGGCCCGTAAAACTTAGGGACAATTTTTACCTTTTTCAAACACCTTATTCTATTTCATCCGTAATAGATTATCATGGATATTATGCAATTCTGGATGTCTAACCTCATTACCATCAGTATTCCCCTTAACACCTGAAATACCACGGTTACAATCTTGTATTGTAGATTATAAGTTGGCAAAAAATCAACCTTCTACTGACGAGCAATCCTCACTATAGGTGTGCCAGTAGATTCTTCTTCCAATTGACAAAGTATAAAATCTGGACCAATATTTTTGAATGCGTGATCACCTTGGTACCTACATACATCCTCTACAACACATGTGGTAGTAACATCAAATAAGCACTCATCAAGGCTATCTTCAAATAGAGGATTATTCCTACATCAAAAGACATCCTCCCTTGTATCCTCAATGCTAGGGGTAGGTTCATCTAATAAAGACTTTTTCCAATTGTTGGACATAATTGGATGTATCTCACATATTCATCATGAAAAATCCATTGACCTAGGTCTTCCAAGCCTTCAGAATTAGTATAGTCACTTGAGGAACAAAGAGAAGTGGATTCATCCACTTCTTCATCACTTATGCCCACAACTATTGATCCATTCTCCAAAAATTATTCACATGAAGAAAACAATTCACTTCCTAAAAAGTAGATCCCTTCAAGACTATTGACATACCCACTCTTAGAAGCCATCGATTCAACCTCTAACTCATAAGAGGAATCACATTCAACTAAAGATGGTGCAAACTCAACTTCACTTCTCTGGCTCCTTGCTTGATCCTTATCAAGAGTATCCTCACTATCATATGACACCAGATCAATTCTAGAAAAATGCATTTGTGCAACTCCATGCATCTCATGTGTAAGATCATGGCTCAAGACATCTAGATGGGAAGAATGAGAGATGATCTCCTTGACTTCACATTCTGTTTCTTCATCTTCATTCCTGTCGGGTGCTTCTATCTTCAGATCATCTACAAAATGACAACACTCAATAGCTAACTGACCTGATACTAATGCTCCATGTTGGTCCAACCATGTTATTCTATTTCTATCCTCATTGTGGCAATCACTATCTACATGGTGGGATGCAATGGAATATACATGACAAGGCTTAACCTCTTCAACTATACTTATCCAATCCACCACTTGGTCAATGTTATGGGGACTCATATCTTTAGGCCACTGGCTTGATCCTGATGTATTGGCTTCACAAAATAAATTGATACACAACTATTCACTTGGTCTAAATCCTATGGGAATTTCCATTAAAGTATCCAAGAACCATGAAAACAAGTCATATGCTAACTCATTTGTATGCCTCTTTATATGATACAATTTTCCAATAGATATCATCAAATTCATCCCTTCTCTACATGGCAGGGTAGAAATTGATGCTTGCTCTACATTGCTTGATGTAAGCACAATATCTGAAGAATCCTCATCCTGATGAACACTTATATTTTCTAATTGACCTAGTCGAATTGTCTAGATACTATTAGAATTAGCAGGGTTGGTTACTACAAATCTCTTCATAATTGAGTACTTCAAATTATTTTTAATATTCATAGCTCCCTGACAAGCTTGCTACAATGTAGCTGGTTCTTTATCTCTCAATAGGAAACTCATCTTCTTTTCAAATGCTCCTAGATATACAACTAAGAACTTTGCATCATTTGGTCTCATGTATTCAGGGATTTCCCTAATAACTTTGGAAAATCTAAGGTTAAATGTAGGGACTAATTCATCCTTACCTTTAGAAATCTCCATGAAATTTCTCCTAGCCACACTTGGGTTTACCCTACTACCAAATTTCTCAAGGAAAGCATCCTTAATTTCATTCCAACAGTGTATTGAGGTAGTAGGTAGAAAAGAGAACCAATCTCTTGCATCACCTTTTAATGATTGAAAAAAAAGTTTCATCACCACATCTTCAAAGTCCACCTCATAATCACCCATTATATCTAAAAATTCTTGTAGGTGTCCTTTTACTGATTCATATTTGTTTCCACTAAACCTTGGTATCTTATCCCTAATCTTGGGTGGAATAACATTCAGGTAGCCACAAATATTGTCAAAGTTTATAGCTTTGTACCTATCAATACAAAAGCCATCCTGATGGGACCCCAATTGATTGACTTGTATATTTTTGTGCATATTTGTACCAGATGGCACAAATTTACAACTCATCCCTAATTCTTAGAAGGAATTTGAAAATATTTATGGAATGTATTAAACACAATTTGAATTTATTTTAGAAAGGTAGTAACAAGATCTTAGCTCAAGTATTCAATACAAAGGCTACCTACGATCTACAACATGACATGCTTCTTGCAACCTATTGCATAAATTTCATATGAAGCATGCTACAATTCTTGAATGTTCCCTGATCTAGTGTTGAATCACCTATAGTGGAACCAAAATTTAATAAGTTGTTCAAATGTGTGTAGAATACCTTGAAACACTACAGGTGTTGCAAATTGTGTTACAAATATTGTATATCTGGAACTTGTCACCTCTTCAACAGGTTATTGTATCAAATTTTCCACCTCTCTTCTTAGAGGACTGAACTTCAAACAACATGAAGTTCTTTCACATGTAAATTCATCTCTGAGTTCCATTCACCAATAGAGCACCATAGATCATGAAATAATCAAGTTCACTGCAACAATGATTTCTTTCTCTAGGCAGAATCCTTCAGTATTTGAACTAAATTTTATAATGGAAAACAATATGACTCAATGCAAATGATATGACTCTATTTCTAATTTCTTCAAGTGGAAATTCAGAATTATACCTAGTAGAGTCACCATTATGTTGGTGACTCAGATGGAAAAATGTGAGTCAATACTTTGCAACCTCAAATTACAAATAAGAGTTTAAGATTGGAATGAAAATTTGATAAGACAATCTACAACCGGACTTCTGAGGTCATTCCCTACTGGAGTCACAATTCTATTGGTGTTTTCCATTGCACCATAAGGAACGACCAATTCCTATGCTCAAGACTCTTGGAATGAATGGCCAACTAACAAGATCTAGCTAATGACTAAGATCTTCTAAACTTTTGGCTCTATGGGACCAAGGAGGGTATTCCTAGTGTGTTCATTTTAGATTTAGCTATTTTGACCACTTCATAACATAGATTACACTTAGATGAAGGATAATTATGCAATAATTACCTAGAAATTGGCTAGTCTCTAAGTAATTTTCTACCTGTTTATCAAAATGAAAACATCCCTAATGTGAATTGACATACATGAATATTTGAATCAATGAATTTTCAAGTGATTTAAACCCTATCTATAGGCTAGTAATTAAACTATTATTAGATTAACCCCTTAGGTAAACCATTAAGAAATAGACTAGTGCCATATTTATTGGGAAAAATAGATTCATATATGCAAGAATCAGTAAAATAGAAATGACTTAGTAATAAAATAGACTACCCACACAATACTTTGTATCATGGAGCTCGAGTTTTCTGATATATCACTACTTATCAAATCCTTTGCAAATAAAAGTAAATTCATGATCCCATCTAAGTATTTAATTGATTACTTGTATCAACACAGAGACTAGAGACATGCATCTGAACAAATATTCAAAGAATAGAAATACCATTGATACTTCATTCAAAATTTACCCAAACTCATAGGAGGAGATATATAAATCAGAATTGTATGTATTCGCATATGCTTCAATCATGTTTGAATAACAATTTAAGAAACTTTCATAAGTTTGTTCATAAAATTCAAAGATGACCAACTATTATATTCCTGTCTATTCATATACATTCAACTAAAAACCCTAACCAGATCCTATTCCCTTATCTTCTCTCTCCTTTGCAAAATGAGCCATGATTTCCCTTTTATAAAATAAGGGAAGCAACAAGCTCCTGACTTAGATGCAGTTCACTATAAATTTTCATTTCATTCAAATTTCAACTGCATTTTCTTAACATTTGAAAACCCCACATGGTAAATATCCATTGTATTACAAGTGGGAGAACTAAAACATAACTACAATCCAAGAGGAGAAATACAAATTACTACCAAAATTTTCCTTGTCGCTATGTGCATCAACATAAACCACAAACCCAAAATGCCACAGAAGCACATGATCGTTGTTGAAGACCAAATAATTTCCACCTACACCAAGACCTAGACCACCATAGCATAATGTATCAACACAAAAATTAAAATCCACACACACAACTAATTGTTAATTCCCCATCACCCCACTGGCACCAACACAACACCCACACTAAACACAACCACTTCTTGTTGTCACTAGAGGAAGAGAGGACACCTTAACCTCTTCCTCATTCTTCTCATTACCAAGCACAATTCCAAGCATCTCACTAGGATTTTTGACTACCAAAGGTGGCACAAAAATTACTTCCTCTTTTGAGGGAAAACCATCATTCGCAGAGCCAAATACTACCTATATGCAGAGTTAGTCTTGGTGCTACTATCGGGAGTGTTGCTCATCAAGTTGATGGGAAAATTTTGTTTCCCATAAGATCCAAGTACATACCTTAATTTCCTCTTTGATCTACTAAATGATTGCACTAGGCCTTTACCTTTGTTTTCCGCTCTTTTTGCAGCCTTGTCTTGAAATTGTAGTTTCCTGCATCTGTTGAGAGCTATCCTGGGCTTCCTATCAACTTCAGGTGCATCTAAATCTATCTTCATGGTGTTCAATTGAGCAGACCTTCATACTGGTTCACCCAATCTCTTTTGCCAATCATGCACACTAGAAAATGCCTAACTGCCAAGTGATAATGATGCAAATGCTAATTACCTCAACTATATTTATCAAGTGAAGAAATAGACTTTAAACTTACTTCTCATCGCACACGCATAGCCACAACAACTTATTGGAGGATGTATTGGCACCGTTTAATTCCCAGTTGCATGGAAGTCCATAGACAAGCCTTCATGATTACTAGCTTTTGCATTGCCACACAAATTAGGATCGACTCAATCACACTATATGATATTGGCCATTAGTAAAGGTTGTTCACGTAGAGTAGAAATGGATATCACATGTTATCTTGCTAGCCTTTGAATGCTAGCCATCGATCGATTTCCTTAGTGAAAGATCCGACAGCTAACCAACACTTGACCATTCTTGACTTACAGGGGTTCTCTGCTAAGGTGTTTTCAGCCAATAATCCTCATTCATAGTGGATGACACCATCACTATGTGTGGGCTCCACTATCTGAGTGAGTGGGGATAGGTTTTGATATTTTGTTGATCTTGCTAGATTTAACCTCCATTCATTTCTAGTCAGCGAGCCAACAGGGAACTGTGAAGATTGTTCTGCCAGATTGATCTTGGTTGCTCATTGAATGTGTTAGGCTATTTGAACAGTAGTGGAGAGTGGATCCCATGTACTTCATGGAAACACATCATCTTATTGCTAACCACGCTACTTTTAACTTGCTATCATTTAATTCCTGCAGGTTGGCGGGGTACGGTGGAGATCTTTTCTTTGATCTTCAAACCTTGCAAGCTGCAAATCCCATAATGTTAGTATTAAATGGACAAACTAGCGATGATTTGACCACTAGAGTTAATGGCTTATAGCCTATGTCACTGGGTTAAATTTAAAACCTGACCTTAGGAAAAAGGACTTAAAACAGAGGGAAAAATATGACCATATCAATGAGTGAATGGGGCTGGTAAACAAACGTTCTGGATGGCTCAAAAAATGACTTAAGGGGTCAATGACCAACTGAGCCATTCAACCAAAATTAGAACATTTGTGTGTTCTTTTTTATTGAATGAAACCCTATTAACCTAGGAGGATAAGGGTTTATTAAAGAGGCTAACCAGACCCATGGAGAGGATAAATCCATTAGTATTTTTGGGGTTTAACAGAAGGCACCTGCAACACTCACCTATAATAAATTTAAATTTTTTTTCCAACTTAATTGCATGTCACATGCATACACTTAATTTTTCTGTACATGTAGCCATATATCTATCATTTCAATAAATACATCTTAACCCATGATATACCATGTCACATTCCTCGATTTCCATGCAATCAAGAGATCAATTCATATCCCATAAGTCATACAATCGATAGCATTTTCATTACCATGTGCCAAGTTCTCATTTCATATACCACCAATTGCAATTAAGAAAGAGTCAAATAAAAATCATGTTGTAGAAACTCCTAAGTAGCTTCACATGAGGTAAGTCTAGTTCACTCCACTTTAACAGGCACACATATTACTTTGCCATAATTGTCATATATTGTGATTGTTTTTTCATATGTTTAACTTTAATTTTGCATGCTTCGTATTCATTATCATATTTCCACTACATGTAATAACACCCTTAACCTTGTAAAGTATGATTAAGTGAGGTCACTTAATAGCTTCAGTTGAGGTGGAGAGAACATTTTCTAAGGTTTTCAAAAATAATTCTTGAATTTCAAGCAAATTTCCACCAAAAACCTTTCTACAACCCTTTGTGATCTATTTTTCCAATTTCCAAGGCATAATTTAGGCTAATCCAAGCATAGAGGGAAAGAAGCAGTTGAATTCAAAGAAAAAAAGTATATAGATAGAATGGATTGGTGTGGTTGAGGCTGCAAGCATAAATTTGAACCAAAAAAAGTAGTTTTCCATTATGGGAGGAGATATTGCTTGCAAAGAACCATCTACACATCAACAGATATTAGAAGATAGGTTGGATTTACCTATTTTTAGACAAGCAAGATGGTTGGATTATTTCCTAAAATTGATAAAGTATAACAAAGATATGAAAAAAAAAATTGTAGAAACAATTCAAAATGATGAAGCCACTATTCGAGGGTTAAGGGTTAATGATTTGGAAGTTGTAATTGTAGAAGTGTCTCACTTCTCAAGAGGAGATGAATTCCATGATAGGGAAAATGTTATAGCTATTGGAGATGAATTTAGAGAATATGGAGAGAACCTCAACTCAACATCCAAGGTACCAAAAGGTTATCATTGCCATGGTTATGGGATTTTGTTTCCCTTTATATTGTTAAATATCTTACATGTGATGGTAGTCAATCTCTTTTATCCATAGTGCATTTCAAGCTTTTGATACACCTTCATCATGATAAGAGAGTTAATGTCCCAAACTTTCTTTATAACCTATTGAAACAAATAGGTTATGAATATAAAAGGAAAAAAAACAATACAACACTATCACATTATTGCCCAGTCACCTATTGGTGAAGAAGTTTAAGGGTTCAATATCCACATGTTTCATGAGAAAGCTTCTTAATTTTTAATCATATCAGTAACATTCTTGAAGAACTAGCTATCCCAATAAATTTGGAATTTCATACTATATCAATGAGAGAAATTCCCTCTATCTCACCCCTTGCCTCACCTACCCATAGAAAAGGAGAGGAAGAGGAGCATAGTATACAAAAATCACCACCTGAAACCTCAAAGCAACCTATAGTAGAGGATATCCAAGAAACCACAACTTCTTCCAAAACACCAAAAAATAGAAAGGGGAAAGGTGGATCTCCCTCTACACCCACAAAAAAGTTTAGAAGAAGAAATCAACCCAACCAAGGCATTCAAACCACTTGAAAATGAAGGTTGTCATGAGGGGTTCAATCAAGAAGTAGGAGAAAAAATATTGTAACAATGGAGATATATTCAAAACTAAAGTTATATGTTTCTAGTAATGTTCATACACTAGTTCAAAGGAAATGGTATATCTCAACTACCTTTGAATTTTATTTAAAGGAATTCTTTTTGCCAACAAGACAAGAGAACCCATTAAATCCCTATCAGTGATGGTTGTGATTATATTGTGGGAAATGATGATCAATTTTTGGAAAAAGGATGAAATTTTGTTTATATTAGAGAGGCATTTTAGGAAAGAGTTGTAGTAAGAATTGGGAAAAATTAAATAATCAGAGGAATTGGTAAGGACATATGAATAAAGAGATAAAGAAAGAGACTTAAAAATAAAGGAGTTGGAGGAGAATCTTCACACCTATGGGCATGGGTCTAAACTAGACTTACTTCCACAACTTTCCATAGTGAAGGAAAGAAATATAGAAATAGCAGTTGAAATCAAAAGACTCCCTTTTGTAAGAACAACTTATCACATTGTAATGTCTCTAGGGTATCCATTATGGAAGATAACTCAAAAATTATGCCAACAAATAAAAGAGTGGGAGAAGGAAAAAGAAAGAATGATTTCAAACCATAATAGAGTATTGGAAAAAAAGGAAACTGAACTGAAAAAGATGAAAGTTAAAATTGAGAAGATAACTTACAAGGTTGCACACATCATCAAGTGGAGACCTCTTGCTAGATTTTATGCTTTATTTTTATAGGAGAAATTCTTTAGTTTCTAATTTAATCAGCTGATCAGTAGCTTTCCAATTTCCATGAGAAAAAAAATTGACTTTTTACATATCTTTGTTGATGCTACACCTAACATGCAAGATTAGTTATGTGAATTTTATTTACATAACTATGTTCTAGACAATACAAAATTGTAGTGTAGAAAAATGTATCACTTTACGTTTTCACTCCTAATTTGGAATTAATAATAAAATGAACATAATTATGTGTTAATTTAGTGTTGTAATATGTATTTTACATATCCACATTAAGTTTAGGGCCCTATTCATTAAAATGGACTTAATTGTGCCTTATTTTTAGTTTTTTAGAGTGTACCTCTTTACACTTTCACACTCTTTTAGGGCTCCCTTAGTAAATTGAGCTTAATTTTCCTCAACTTTCCCCTTCAATTTAGATCCAAGCCTAATTTATCATATTTTTTTGGTGGTATTTTAACATTTTCAAATCCATAATTAGATGTTGGCTTGATTTATTTAAATTTTATGAAATTAATGTTTTGATTATAAGGGGAAAGTAGGTTTTGAAGGAACCCAAAACCATTTATAGCTAGATATCCAAAATTCTACTTAAAGATAAAAACATTAAACCATTAGCAACAACCATCAGTAAAAAAGTAGGAAAACAACAGTAAAACAAAGACCCAACAGTAAGGAAAACAACAAAGCAAAACATAGAACTTGACACTATTTCATGGTCCTTAAGGTGCTAGCCACCTCAAGTTCCTAGTTCCTATGTAGATCAATCATGTCCAATAGTTCTTTTTTCTCCTCCTCAAAGGATTTCCTTAGGTTGCCCTTCTCTCTAGTACCAAGGCCTTCAACTTCATCCTTTCCAACATTTTTCCCTTTTCCATTTGAAGCCTGGTCCTTCTCCATCAGCTAAGCAACTAGAGTTGGACTTCTCATAGCTCACTTAACTTGCATAAGAGGAACTCCAAGGAATTATCACTATTCTTAATAAAAAATGTGGTAGGCATGCAGTAGTCTCTTGATGTCTGTATTGGTGTCCAAAACCTTAGCCTCCAATTTAGAGACACGTTTCTCACATAAGGACTTGAAGTGAGAAAAAGAACACTCTAAATCCATAATTCTATCAATCAAAATATCTGAGGAAGATCCCTTCAAAATATTTTGCACATTTTCTTTCAATCCCCTAATCTTGATATTCACCCTATTCAATTCTTATAGAGTCCACTTAGCTAGCTTGAAAGTGCTAGTGGCCCCCACATGCACCATGTCAAGGTGCTTGAACATTGAAGTGGTATCATCATTTAGGTATGTGAAATCCTTTGACTGTGGGTTTACCTTAAGAGGCTCTGGCTTGCTAAGCCTTAGATTAACTCCCTCCTTTGCTCAAAATTCTCACTAGAGGGCTCCACACTTGGTGTCTTTTGAACTAGGGAGTCATCAATTTCAATAGTATTCTACTCAACAACCTTCTCCTTGCAATGCTCCATGGCATCATTTAAAAAATCTTTCAACAGTTGATATTTTAACTTAGCAATACACTTGGAAGACCTTTTAGGCTTTTCCTTGGCCTCCATAGCCACTTCATTATCCTACAAACCCTCCTCCTTACCACCCACCACAACATCATCCCGCCCATTAAAAACAACATTGTCCTTGGACATGGAATACCTAGAAACAACATTCATATAATTGCCAGTAGACTGGGCCTTTGACTCTTGAAGAATAATCTTCTTGGCAGCCTCTTTTCCTTTAGGCTTTCCCTTCTTTCTCTTCTAACAAGGGGAAACCATAGGTGAAGAAGACCCATCCTCTCCTCCTCATTCCAAACCTCCTCCCTAGTAGGACTAGTGTCCAAAATAGTTGAGAGGGAAGCATGACTTAAATCCTTTTCCTTTCCCTTAATTGATTTAGCATGTATGAGGGATCTCACATACTCCATTATAAGCAGTATGAGGCCCATGTGTAGAACTAACACCCTCCTATTTTTCAAATGTGCATACACAGAAACCTCCAATGAGGACAAGAGAAAGAAATGAAACAATATAAAAATCCCTTCTATGAAATGATTTAATAAAGTGAAATGGTGGCCTAAAATTGTAGTAAACCTACCTTCAAGGGTAACATACTACATGATAATATTTGTAATATCTGGCCAAATTTTCTTAAGAGACATTCATTCATAGCCCCAAAACGACATCTTGATAAGCTTTTTCCATTCATCATCCTTAAAGAATTGGACCATGGACTCCTCATTGCTCTTCTTATCCTTGAAGAATTTGTGACCCACCATAGGCAACCTAGTAATGACAGCTATAAACTCCTCATTAATCTCAAACACCATTCCCTTAAAATGTAGCTTACGAGTATGCCAATAGGAAACAAATTTCATCAAAGCCTTGGGATCATGGCCGCGTAGCCTTTCTAGGAAAGGCGTCAAATTACCATGCTCAAGAATCCTCCAAATTTTATGATTCCTCTTCAAACTAGTGTAGGAATGGGGCTTGATTCTACTTCGGTCACCCCCATATTCATAATTAGAAGAAGCAGAAACCATCAAATAGAGTTGTTTGACTAAGAGCCAACAAGCAAAGGGATACCCACAAAGTGTATGACTCTAATGTAGGTACAAATCATAAAAAAAATATAGAAAATGATCTCATCCATATCCATCATTTTTCATTAAAACCTCAGCATCCTCGAGAAGGAGGGAGTACTACTCCAAAATCTTAAACTCATTAATTCTAATAGACTCGTTAGCAAAAAAAATTCGCTAATGAGTTTCCATCTCGGTAGTTGTGAGTGACATTATTTTCGTCACAATATCTTAAAATCATTATAGCATTCTTGATAAACTAATTGATTGTCCAACTAGTATTTTGGATACCATGTAGGAAGTTGATGATGTTTAGTGAGTCTCTATCTACCCAAATATGAGTAGACCTTTTCCAAGGAAAATTTAATACTAATTAATGTAACCTTTGCTTTCGCACAATGACTGGTTCAATTTCCCAATGGGAGTGCTACTACACCCAATAACTTGTCAACATCATTCCTCAACACCCCCCCACAACCTACAGGCCCAAGGTTACCCTTGGCTGCCCCATCAAAATTATACTTAACCCACATTGAAGGTGGGGGCTTCCAGTTAGTACTCAATCTAGCACTTATATTGGCCTTAACAACCTTAGACAAAAATAGGGAAATCTTCCAATTAGAAATCACTAATAAATCATACCTAGCAACGCAAGAGGATGGAGCACAATGTCGAGAGTCAAAGCCATGAAGAGAGTTTTTTTCCAAAATTTCTTGATGAATCTTGATGAAGACACTATCCATCATGAGTTTAGAATCATGAAAAATCCTATTATTACATTCTTTCCAAATACCCCAAGCAATGTACGGGTCCATGAGATCCCAAAGCCTATCAAGAATGGGGGAGCACAAGGGGCACTTCCACTAATCCACAAAGCTACATAGAAAGTCTAGGAAAACCCAATCTAGATTTCAAAGGGTAAGAAATTTACTTCAAATGAGAGAAGAAAAATTACAACAAAGGAGAGGGTGAAAGGCACTCTCTACATCAAATTCACAAAGCACACATCTATTAGGAATCAAAAATCCCCTTTTGCAAATATTATCCTTAGTTAACACTTTGCTTTGCATAAGTAGCCATTAAAAGACATTCACCTTATGGATCAACAACTTATTCCACAATTTTCCCCAAAAGGGATAGGTGTTAGACTTCTCCAAAGAATTGACAAAGACTATGGCCACATAAAACTTACCATTAGCACAAGGGGCCCAAATCACATGATTAGGTCTTAGAAAAAGAAGAGTACTGATGTTACCCAGTAAATCCTAAAGAACAATCAATGAAGGGTCCCAATCCTAAAAGTATTTCCATGCACCATTTTGGATATAGCCCACCACCATGTCACCAAAAAAGGTGTTTGCAAACCAAAAAAAATAGAGGGGCCCATAGGTGATTGATCAAAGGCTCATTATCAAACCAAGAATCTTCACAAAATAGAATCCTAGATTCATCACCCAACAACCACTTAACACCTTTAGCAACTAGGTCCCTGCAGGGGATGATATTTCTCTAAAAAAAGCAGCCCATGGACATAGCATCAAAAACCATCATATCCCAAGGTCTCCCTACACCTGACAAGTATTTATTTCTAACCAAAGAGGCCCAACCTACCTCCCCACTAAGGAGCCTTCAAATGTTCTTTGAAAGTAAAGCCTTGTTAAAAGATCTAATATTTCTAATACCTATACCATCCCACTTATTTGGCCTACAAACCAGGTCCCATGCCACAAATGGAATTTTGGCTTTAGCTTCAACCCCCTACCACAAAAATATTCTCATAATCTGCTCCATTTTCTCCTCAAATTTAGCAAGAATTCTAAATAAACTCATGGCATACAAGGGGAGATTCTGAAGAGTAGAAAAGATAAGTTGCACTTTCCACACCTAGCTGAGAAGCACACCCTTCCAACCAGTCAGCTTCCTATTGAACTTATCTAGGATTCCAAGCTAAAAGGAGTCTGGAATCTTACAAACACACAAAGCAAGACCCAAATAGGATGATGGAAAATCACTCTGATTGCAGGATAGGATCCTATAAATGTAAGGTTATTTCACTATGTTTCATCTAATATTTTTTAAGTGAGCACTTATATAGAAAAGTTAGCAATAAAGAAAATTTCAAGAGAAATTCAAGGCATTCAAGACCATATTTAGTGAAGAATTATTGCAGCAATCAAGATCCAATTGGCATGTCAAAGTATTCTCGCATCATGCATGTTTTTGGAGCTAATATTATCATGTAGGTTTCATGATCCATTCAAGCATTCAAGGAATTGTTTCAAATAAAAGATTCAAGGTTCAAGATCCACATCTATTGAAGTCATTTCATGTAAGTTGCAGATCTACATTCCAAGGTTCCTTCAAGGGTTTGGTGAACTTAGACATGGAATTTTTCATTCATAATTCCTTTCATGCTATTTTTTTCATTTGAAGGTTTGATTACCAAAATGGAGTTTGACCAAGGAAAACACCTATTCACCCAAAAACAAACATCTTCCGCCTCTCTTTGTGTGTTGCAGATTTATAGGTTGAAGAAAAGTTGAAGATCTCAAAGTTGTAAAATTGCAAAGTTGTCAAAGTTGTCACCTTTGTTCTCATCTCATCAAAACTCAGATCCTAAAATTATTTCTAATTGTCCAACTATGAAAATAAAGAATCTAGAAGTGTCGATACACAAGAAGAGGACCCATAAATAGATTTTGGAGAACCCTACCTAGGACCCTCGCCATAGGGAGAATGAGTTCTTAGATAGATTCTAAACACTATTTTTTGAAAGGTACACAACATTTATCTCTTCTAGAGATGATAGAAACTTTGTAGGTTCCTTTAGTTTTATACATAATTGGTTAGATCCAAGTAATATATTACATTTTGGAGTTGATTTTCTATTTTTAGTCTTTCTCCTCAAAGTTTTGTTTGACCTAGACCCCCATCCTTAGAAGAAAAAGGGAAATTGCAAGATTACTCAAAGAATTCACTCACCTAAGGGTTGAAAGTGGATTTTGACTTGAGGGATCTCATTCCCTTAATGAAATTGAAGAATAGGTAAGTTCATTGACTCCATTTTCCCCTTTCTATTTATAGTAAGTTTAGTGAAACATTCCAAATTTAGTATAAAGCCCTATGTGTTTAAACCCTTCACCATTTTTGTATGTTTCATCTTTGGTGAACCCAAGATTTTGAACATTCTAATTTCTAATTTGGAGAACATTTAAACCCTATATCTAGGATTTTCATTAATTCATTGCATTTAGGGTTGTTAAATTTGGTAAATTTGTATTGCATTTTAGGCATACAATTACATTTTGTATTCATTTTAAATCTAAGAAAATCAACAAAAATTGTATAATGTTGGATTTATTTTTTATAGTATTTACATAATAACATACTTTTATTCACTTAAATCAAAAAACTAAGGGTATGTGCAGGATCATGATGGGCCAAAAAGTGGCAATATGATGGTTATGTGGCTGATGACTATTTTTTTACCCAAATTTAATGAAATGAAAAGGGTTTTTCAAGGAGATTCTCAGCTTTCCACCATTATAAATTATTCCTTATTTTGAATTAAATAAGTAATTATTATTCATTTTCTATTCAAATTATGACTAAAGTCTTGATTGATAGGCTAATTGAAAAACATTTATAGCTTTCAAATGGTATCAAATTTTTTGAATCCTAAACATGCATCACATTCTATGATTTGCATACTATAGGATTAAAAAAATAAAAATTGAATTTCATGAAGTTTTGACCAAGTTAAGGTGGTCAGACATACGAGCTTTCATATTTTTTAAAAAGTTGTAAAAAATTCATAATTAATTATTTACTTGGAAAAAAATTACAAAAAAATATGCATCACATGGGGGAATGAGTCCTCTACTTATATCTAAATCCTTATAAAAAAATATTATCATTTTATTATGGTTAGGGTGGTCAGACAGACACCTACTTCTTATTTTTTCCCTGGAATTTAAGTACCACTACATTGAAATTTCAAATTTTCACAAATAGATTTATTTATTTTTAAAATAAACCTAATATTTTAGAAACTAAATTCAGTTTGCTAAAAATTCTATTCTTACATAATTTTGAAATAATATAGATAACTTACTCAAATTTTTACGTCAAGTTGCCTAACTCTGATTTTTTTGTATTTTTTGCCACTTAAGGGCTTGTTTTTTCCATGATGATCCTGCACATACCCTTAAATCAAAAACTATATTTCAAAAAGTGTCATTTCATTCATCATTTTCTATTAATTTTAATTCCATTTAGACATCAAATTTTGAAAAAAATTATACAAAAATTATAGTTTCAAACTTGGAAGAGAGGACACATCTAATCAATCAGAAATTGCATTTTTTAATTTTAAAAATTCTTGTACTAGGAAATGAATCCTTAAGCGCTTAGAAAAAATAACTTTTTTGTGATTTTTTATGTTTTTTTGCACTTTCTAGGTCTACTAGTGTAACAACGTATCTTGGCACCCTAATCCTTTCTAGCACTTGTAGGGTTTTTCACCTAAAAGGAGAAAGAAGGGCCAAAATGGGCAATTATCACATTAAAAGCTAATGCAAGAGTAGATGAAATATGAATGAAGTATGTCAATGTAATGATCTAAATGTAATGCAATGAAAAAGTAAATGAGTTACAAATGCAAAACCTAAGAAATGTAACTTTTTTGAAAACACACCGTGATATGTAAAAATGTCCTAGAAATGATTGTGAAACAAAACATAAACTTGTATAACTGGAAGTGTGCACTTGAATTTTAGAAAATGGTTGGATGGAGGTTTGGAATGTTGTAGATGACAGTTAAAAATCCCATTGGGACTAATTTTCCATTTTGGACGAATTAGTCCACCTCTGAATTCTTGAAAACTCAAAGTTGGAATCAGTAGGTTTTTGTCTACTCTTTCTGCTCCTCAAATACCTGAATTTGAAATTTTGATTTACAACACTTTCTATGACTTCTTGTGGATGATTTGGCCTAGTTGACAAGGAGATGATCTCAATAAGTTTGAAACCTATTCTTCGATTTTTTCCAAGCCTTCAAGGTTCCTAAATCTGCAATCATACAAAGAGGAAGAGAAAAATGTTGAATTTTAGGGCACAAGGGTTTGCCTTGGTCAAACCCCTTTTAGGTAATTAAAACGCAATGATGAAACCAAGTAATGAAACATGCAACAATGGAATAAAAACCTTTCCTTGATGATTGATCTTGATTTTCTGCAGTAATAGATGAGTATTCAGCCTTTGAATGTCTAAAAAATGATCTTGAATGCTCTCTTGATGCCCTAGCTTGCTTGAAAAAAATGATAAAAGGAATGATAGATGAATAATGAATTAGTTAGTTGAATATGGTGAAATGAGAGGGAAAATCATGTATTTATATACAATTATACCCTAATTCCCAAAAATGTGTCATCATAGGTTAACCTTCGATCTTAATGAATAAAAACGCAAAAGTAATTTGAAATTATCTTGAATTTTCTGCCAAGAGGGACTAATTCGCCCGTAATGGAGAATTAGTTACACTCAAGAATTTTGAGTGGTTGTCAGGAATTTTGATAATTTAAATAAAGTTTGTCAGGATCTTGTTTAAGAAGACACTTAAATACAACCTATAAGTGCATAAAGGGTCCATTGAAGCATAAGAAAGGTGTAAATATTGATGAAAAGACTATAAAAGTGTGAATGTTTGTTACAACACCTTACAACACTTTGAAATAAGACTTGGTAAGTAATAAAAAGATGATATTTCAATGAATTATAATAAGAAGAGTCTAGAATAGAGTAGAAATGTGTTACAACACTTCACAACACCTTTACAAGACATCATAAAGTCTTAATAATTTAAATATTCAATACGTAATGTGAATGTATAAGTTACATCGCAACATTAAATCTAAGAAAATTAGGCCAAGCATCATAGGAAAAAGACCCAAATGACCATGAAAATGTCCAAAGATCCATTTTTATATGGTACATTTAGCCCCCACTTTAATGAGAGGATGAACTTGCTTCAAACTCACACTAAAGTAGTCATGCATATCAAGAGGGATCCAAAAGCACTTATGCTAGCAAGATGAGACAAAAATGATCAAGAGGGATAATCAAGCCCCCAAGATAAAGCTCCCATGGGAAACTAAACATAGAAACAAAGGAACACACATATGAAAGAGAAAAAGAAAAGGAAGAGAAAAAGGAAAATTTGAATCAAGCTTTGATCATTTGTCCAACTAGTTGTGGATCAGATCTAGGTAGTCTGTTTGAAAAAGAAATGCATACTCACTCTGGGGTGATGTAACTCATGGCTTTCTGCCAAGTGAAAAGGCCCAAAAGGTGAGAAACATATGCTTGGCTAGTATGTACTCACAAACACACAGGTGGCTATGGGGAAATTCATGCCTCTAAATGGGATTCCCGCTCAACCATATCAAAGTTATACCTCCTGATAATTTTAATAAGGTGTCACAAAAATGGACATTACAAATGTGAAATGGTGTAAGGTTTGCTCAAAGGGATTTTTCTTAGTTTGTGCAATATCTCATCTTAGGGAACATCATGCTTAATGTCTCCAGGAGAAGATAAGTGCAAATGGTGCCATCTTGTTTCCAAGAGAGGACAAGTGCAAGGTCTCATCATGGGGAACATTGTGCCAAGTGTGTCCAAGAGAGGGAATCACAAGAAAAAGAAAATTTCACAATGAAATGTGAGTGTCTAAGTATTCCCCCACTTTAAAGTGGTTGTGAACACCATTGTTGTGAGCAATTTTTTAAACTAGAAGAAGACATGAGAGCTTATTTAGAAATCCCTATGCCAGGTCATATGTTTCCGATAAGCTACGTGATGAATAAGGTAGTATGTGACATGTGATCCAACTTAAGGCTTGTCATCCACATCCCAAGCTCGCTCTTATATGTTCATGAAAGGTTAATGGCTAGCCAAAGGAGGCAACAACAAGTGACATACGAGGACAAGGCTATCAAACACCCTTGCCCCACTTAGTGCAGGACAAGAGCGAGCTGAAATGATTAATGGATGCCTCCTAGAGTGAAAATCAATATCAATTAGAGGAATGAGGTTCCCCCACATAAGGGATATTACCAAATTCCTTAAGATGCTTGTAATAGAATTTCTTTTGAGTTCATGGGAAAAGGGATATCGAGTGATCTTGGAGGATTCTCGACAAGATACCCTCTTGATCAAAGGGAGAAGTAGTTTTTGTTGTTAGTGGCAAAGAGATGTCTTGCTTAGTACAAGATGTCATACCTATGCAAGGTTCTTTAGATTGGAAGAATTTGTTCTCACTCTTATAGGAGGAAGGAAACTTTATCGAATGAAAATATTTAGTGCTATGCAAGATGAAATTGATGTTAAGCAAAGAGTTCTTTGTGTGCTTTGGTTCAAGAGACAAATTAAGACTAGTAGTCTCGAACAGCTCAGGATGTACTACTATTAAGGTTGGTTTAGAGGGATGTTTTGTGATAGTATTGATGTTAAGAGATGGCTTTTTTATCTCAATCAAAGGATAATAACCAAGAACATGAGTCATTTGTTGAGTGTTAGGCTCTATAGGGTTGAAAATACCTTGTTCTCGAGCACCACATCTTTTTATAGTATATCCAATTTGTTTAATGAGTTCATAACCTTTTCCATAATGCTTCTTCATTAATTTGAAATTCGGTGGTTGCTCATGATTAAGTTCATCAAAGGTTATTGTGTAACTTGATGTATGTTGTTCTAAAGTGGTTGAGGTGGATGCTTGTCAAAGGTTGTCCAATTTTTGTGTTGAAAAAACTATGGTTTCTTTTCCCTTGCTAGAGTCTTTGTGTATGATATCGTATTCTCTGAATGAGGTGGGTGTGAATTCTAAGGAACCCGAATCATCATCTAAGAGCTTCGTGACTAGTTCAAGATGTTGGACGAGGTCCACTTGTGTGGTTGGTGTTAATGTCTTCAAGGGATTCTCTTTGGTTTTCTCAAGTTGCAAGACACTATAAGGCTCATGATTAGCATCAACTATGTAGACTGTGTTATTGTAAACATATTTCATTTTACGATGAAAAGTCGAAGGCACTACATTCATCTCATGAATCCATGGTCCTCCTAAAAGAATATTGTATGAAAGATTATGGGGCATGACATGGATTAGGGTATTCAATGTGATTACTCCAACTATAATAGATAAAGTGATCACATTGAGCGGTTTCTTTTCTTCATTGTCAAATCCCTTACTAGATAAAGAATCAGGTTGAATTTTTTATCTATCCACATGAAGCCTATCCAAGATATTTACACTATATGCATTAAGAGTGGAGACATTTTCAAGAAGGGTTCACTTTATCCCTATCGTATTGTATTGAGCTATGATCATTACAACATCATTTTGTTTTTACACTTCCAAAGAGGGTAGTTTAATTTGCTGGAAAAAAATGTCAGCATTTGATGCAGAGGTGGCAGCAAATTAAAATGTATTCAAACTCCCAAAAACATAGTTTTCCTCGAGAGAAACTTACTCCAACTAACCAAACCACAAAACCTCATTTTTAGCCAATTTGAGGAGGGTTTAATGAAAATATGGGTTCCAAGACAAATCACAACATTCCAGTGCCTCACACCTTCATAAAATGACCTTAGAAAACTCAAAACACTATCACATATATAGTTCCAATCACATTTTTCCAAAACCTTACTTTAGTTCCTCAATTTCTCATGGAAACTCATGAAAACACCCTAGGGCATCACTCTAAAACCATAAAAATTGCATTTCCTGTCTCCCAAACCATTGGTACATGTAAAATACCATGAAAAAAGTCATTCCACCGAGTTACAGGGCTGGACAGTAGGTGGAATGGCTATAACATCACTTTTACACCAATCAAACCCTCAAATTAGTTAGAAACAGGAAGTCCCAGAAAAATGAAGAGATCTCCCTCAAAACTCAATATTAGAACCTCTAACTGGCTTTAAATGAAAGCTATTTCATGCCCCTACAATATTATATAAGTCTCAGAGCATATGGTGGTGGTACAGATCCGTACAATTCTTGCAAAGTTCAGGAAAACAGAAAAAACATGGGGTTTCAGACCACCCGGCAGTAAAATGAGGATATCTCACTCGATTCTCAATGAAATAACACCATTCAAACGCCAAAAGAAATATTATTCAATTATCTATCCATCCATTATATGCTTGGAGTGTGGAAAAATACGTACAGGTCGTACAATGCTCGTGATCAGCAATTTATTAATGGAAAACACAAAAAAACAGCAAATTTCTTATTAGAAACTCATTCCAAACTTCTCCAACAGCCTCCCCTTCGAGATATTACAACAATTTATAATGATACCCCCTGAAAACTACCTCTTGGGGCGTTCAACTTCCATAACCACCCTTTAATTGGACTCTAAAATGACAATTTTGCCAATTTTGCCCTTAATCACTATCCCATTACAACTTGATCAACTTGATTTTTGCAAATACCACCTAACTGACCTATTAAGCCCTCCAATACATTGAAAATGGTCATTGAGACCTTATTTAACAATTTATCCCCCTTATTTCTAGACCAACCTATACTTGAAGGAATTTTACAATCATGTATTTTAGGTGCTCCTGCACCATACTCCCTGGGTACAAAAGATTTATGCCCCATAAATCACTCCATAGGACTACTCCAACCTTCTGGACAATCCCTTCAAACCTGCTTCAAGTCACTTGCATGGAAATCTTCCTCCAAGGCACTTTGTGCGCTTCATGTTTTTCCTTGACTTTACCTTGCCACCCTTGATCCTGCTCAATGGGATCTTCTTGCTGCATTTTGCCTTCATTGGTACCTGCAAACAAAAATTCAGTACACCAAACCAAACAATCATGCATTAGTATCCTTGTTACATGCTCTTTCATGAGCCAATCATACATGTAGTCTTTCCCTTCAACTTCACTCTCTGCAACATAACCTTCACTGTGTCCTTCCACTTTCATTTTAACCCTTGGTCTGTCCTCTGTCAGAGAAATGAACAAATCGGGGAGATAACCAATGATTCCCTTCACTCTTAGCCTCTTACTCTTCCACTTCACACCTGCATTCAAATGAATCATGCTTGGATCCTTTATCTCAATAGCACACAATAGCCTAATTGCTAAACTCAGCAACCAAGGACAACTCACTGTCCCAAACTCAGATTTTCCTCTCTTCTCCAACTCAGTTGGAGACCACACACACTGTCTTCTCTTAGCCATTCCCTGGCCTAGCATCTTCAACATCTCAATTCTAACCTCTATCCTTATTGCAAATCTTTGCAAAACCTTTTCCATATGTCCTTCACCTCTCATGGTGACCAACCTCTGCTCAAATCCTCTAAATTCTCCAAACTCTTCCATAGTCTCCTTCACTGTTTTCTGCCAATCTTCATAGCTGACTGTCTTTTTCCTGACTTCTACAACCTGCTCATCATCTTCAAGTCTTTCAAGACTTCTTTCATTCCTCTCACTACTTTGCTTTTTAGTCACTTCCTTATTCTTCTCTTTCTCAGTTTCCAAAACCTCTGTCACACAGCCCACTGTGTTTACAATCCCTGTCTTTTCATCATTTACTCTTACTGTCAAGGGACACTCCACTGCCCCAATCATGATCTTGTTATAATCTTCAATCCTTTCATGGCTTTCTCCAACCACCTCACCTGTCTTTTCTATATCTCCTCTTTTCCTCTTAACATTCCCAATCTTCAAGTCTTCACTGTCATCAGCATTTTCACCTTTTCCTCTTACCCATACCTGCTGCACCTTGTCCTCTTGTCCACTTAATGGATAGCATATACTATCCTCAATGCCCTTGCTTTGCCATACCTGCAAAACACTTGCACTCACATCTCTTTCCCTCTCTAAGCTCTCTATCCCAATAACTTTATTATCACAAAACTCAGCCTCAATCTCACCTATCCCTGTATCTTTCATGGATGTCTGCCCTACATCATTTTCATTTTTTAATGAACAAACTCTTACCTTCTCTTTGCCTTCCACACAGCTCTCAAGCCTACCTTGCATCCTCAATGCCTCTTCACTCTTGAATCTTTCAATACCTTCATTCTTATTCTCTTCTCTTTGAGAGATCTCTGCCCCAAGTGCCTCCTGCTTGCAATACTCTGTCTTAGCTTCTTGCACCACTGTGTTTTTCATAGGTGTCTACCCTAGAACACCATTAACCTGCAATGAAAAAACTTCTTGCTGTCTTTTATCTTGAACATAACCTTAAAGCTTACCTTGCTCTTTTAAGGTCATTTCTTGTGTGACCTCCACTTCCCTTGTCTCTCTTTTGTCTTCAATCTGTACTGTCCTTCCTAATGCTACTTCATGGTGTTTTCCCTTCTCCATTTCAACTAAGCTTTTCCCTATTTCCTCATCCTTGTCTTTTTCTGCTTTATATCCTAAGAACTTGTGTCTTTCCTGCAATATCACCCTTGTTCTCTTGTCTTGGCCATCTTCCACCAATGAGGTCAAAACATAAATCCTTCCATCCTTTTTAATTTGGTAATTATTTTCCCTACCATAGTACACAGCAAATCTTTCCCAACACCATGGTTTTCCAAACATTAGATGACAAGAGTGCAATGGTACAATATCACATAATATTTTGTCTTTATATCCACCTATTTCAAATTCAACCCATGATTGCTCTTTAACCAAAAATGTATTCTCATCATTCATCAATGAAACATAATAAGGTGAATCATGTGGAAACCTTTCTAAGTTCAATTTTTCAACCATTTCAGGAGCTACCAAGTTATCCAAACTACTTGAATCAACCATAACCTTGCATATCTTACCTTTGCACTTGCACCTAGTCTTGAAAATTGCATTCCTCATCTGTTTCTCCTTCTCATTCAAACCTCTGGTAGCCATGATGTCCTTTCTCCTTCAAGCTTTAAGAGATCTACTTCCTCACTCTGATACCACTCTGATGCAGAGGTGGCAGCAAATTAAAATGTATTCAAACTCCCAAAAACATAGTTTTCCTTGAGAGAAACTTACTCCAACTAACCAAACCACAAAACCTCATTTTTAGCCAATTTGAGGAGGGTTTAATGAAAATATGGGTTCCAAGACAAATCACAACATTCCAGTGCCTCACACCTTCATAAAATGACCTTAGAAAACTCAAAACACTATCACATATATAGTTCCAATCACATTTTTCCAAAACCTTACTTTAGTTCCTCAATTTCTCATGGAAACTCATGAAAACACCCTAGGGCATCACTCTAAAACCATAAAAATTGCATTTCCTGTCTCCCAAACCATTGGTACATGTAAAATACCATGAAACAAGTCATTCCACCAAGTTACAGGGCTGGACAGTAGGTGGAATGGCTATAACATCACTTTTACACCAATCAAACCCTCAAATTAGTTAGAAACAGGCAGTCCCAGAAAAATGAAGAGATCTCCCTCAAAACTCAATATTAGAACCTCTAACTGGCTTTAAATGAAAGCTATTTCATTCCCCTACAATATTATATAAGTCTCAGAGCATATGGTGCTGGTACAGATCCGTACAATGCTTGCAAAGTTTAGGAAAATAGAAAAAACATGGGGTTTCAGACCACCCGGCAGTAAAATGAGGATATCTCACTCGATTCTCAATGAAATAACACCATTCAAACGCAAAAAGAAATATTATTCAATTATCTATCCATCCATTATATGCTTGGAGTGTGGAACAATACGTACAGGTCGTACAATGCTTGTGATCAGCAATTTCTTAATGGAAAACACAAAAAAACAGCAAAATTCTTATTAGAAACTCATTCCAAACTTCTCCAACAGCCTCCCCTTCGAGATATTACAACAATTTATAATGCTACCCCCTGAAAACTACCTCTTGGGGTGTTCAACTTCCATAACCACCCTTTAATTAGACTCTAAAATGACAATTTTGCCAATTTTGCCCTTAATCACTATCCCATTACAACTTGATCAACTTGATTTTTGCAAATACCACCTAACTGACCTATTAAGCCCTCCAATACATTGAAAATGGTCATTGAGATCTTATTTAACAATTTATCCCCCTTATTTCTAGACCAACCTATACTTGAAGGAATTTTACAATCATGTATTTTAGGTGCTCCTGCACCAGCATTCAATCCTTGAACGAGGGCTACTATGTCATTCGGTTGCACATTAGGAGGGACAGGAATTTTTTGTAAGGCCATTTGAAGCATAGTGTGATAGGTAGGTGAATTTTGGAGTAAATCCCAAAGGGATATTTTGGAAAAAGTATTTTTAAGTTGTTCAACAAGATAATACTCCCTAGGAGTTAATTGAGGAGCACTAGGAAAGATGTGATTAGGAAAAGATAATGGTGTTGGGGTGGGTTGTTGTGGTTACAGATTGTTTCTAGTGTAGTGTGTGTGAGAAAAATCATCGTGCTTAGGTGGGTAAAGGGTAAACTTGGGTTTCAATGGAGGTGGAGGTTTATGTGATGGCGGGTAAAGGATGAGTTCATGTTGGCATTGAGTTTGTTGTTTGTGTGAAGGTTGGTAGAGAATTAAAGGGTTCTTAGGATGTCCTATGGTTATGAATGAGGTCCATTGATTGAGGAGGATCTAATGGAAACTTGTGCATTCATAACCTCAGCAGTCTTGGTTTGATGTATGTCTAATGAAGGGAAATCTAGAGTAACCTTTTTATATAAGGAAGACACATTACTATTGGTTTCATTTTCTTGCACCATGATATCCTTCCTAGGAGGAGATTTTTTAGAACTACAAATCAAATGTTCTTGGCATTCATGGATTGGTTCTTCTAAAATAAATTCATCGCAAGTAGGGGAATGATTAATGGTTGAATTTTCTTGCTCAAGAAGGGTTTTGCTAGGTGAAGGGGGACAACTATGGGGTGTGTGTAAGAAATTGAGTCCAATTTTTGGCCAAAAAGTGGAAGTGTTTTCCCTGATTATCAAAAGTTTTCAAAATTGACCCAAAAAATTGAAGCAATTAAAGATTGAATCTTAAAAAAAATTAGTAATATGAAATGTAGTACTCAAAGTCTAGTTTTCAAATATGTAATTTATTTTAATACCCAGATGACACAAGTTCATTTTCAATAGGCATGTCTAAAATCCACTATTTAAAAGACTCTTTTTTTTACCATACCATGCATGTGTACATCATCCATATTTTGCTCTAAATAATTGTATTTTTCTAAATCCTTTTGTGAAATGATCTCTAACACATTGAATAATGTTCAAGATATTTTTTGTAATATTTCTTTTGAATAATATTTTTTTGTTAATTTTTTATTGGTCATAATTGTTGTTTTGAAAATCCCACATGTATGTCATGCATAAGATGACCTAGACTTATAATTTTTTTATTTTTCTTTTTTTCAAATTGAAAATAACTGTCTAAATACTGTTCACATACAATTTTTTTTCAAAAAAATATTTTAATAAAAATTTATTAAAATAATAAAAAAAACCTGATATTTCAGGTTTATGGACCAATTTAATAAAAAAAAATTTGAAAAATAGAAAAAATAATCCAATCAGATCTTTTTTTATATATTTAGAATCTGCACAATCTCATCTAAAATGGGTTCTAATTTCATAAAATAATTTTGATAAAAAACCACGTCAGCCATATCAACATAGTCCATTATTTCTCTCAACATTTTCACGACCCTGTACTTGTAGGTCCAATGCTAAGGGTTGGGTTACCATGCTTTTTCTAAGCCTAAATGAAAATGAGAAACATGGATTGTAATTTTCAAACCTTTTGGAATGAATACCCACTTTAAAATGGGTACCTATTTTAAAGCTAAAAAATGACACTTCCACTAGAAGTGGAGTCAACTTCTTGCACTCACACTAAGATTCTCATGACCTTCATGGAATAGGTTTTCTAATATTAAAGTATCATCTTTGCAACAATGAGAAACACTAGGAGAAGAAGAAATTGTAATGTCATGATTATCTATGGTTTTGTTATGTTGGTAATGAATGTCTTGTCCACAAAAAGAGGTAAGAGGAGAGAAACAACTTGGATTCTCAAAATTCTCATTCATCGGTTCTTATAACATCAAAATATCTTCCTCATCAATAGGAGAGATATTAGGAGAAGAAAAATATGATCACTAGGAATTTCCAAGGTTGTATTCTCTAGCACTAAAACACTCTTAGAGGGATAAGATAGGGAATGTTTCCTAATATGTCTATTTATGTAAGAAACTAGCATTGTGTGAACAAGAATGAAAAAAACTTGTAACCATTTCATGTAATGTTTTAGCAATATAAACAATGTATGTACAAAAATGCAAAACATTTTTATCCAATGTATGCAAAACCTTAAGAATGCAAACAATGTATATCCAAAAATGAAAAGCACTTTTATCAAACTTGTGGAAATTTTTATGAAAAAGAACATTGTGTAAGAAAAATTGAAAAGTAATTTTATCGATGTTATGCAAAACTTTAGAAATATGAGCATTTTAATATCTAATGATGTTTGTAATTGAAGTGATTTGAAGAATTAGTAGTGTAAAATGATTTTTTTAGCCTAAATGCATAAAATAAATGTTCCAAAAATTTTCTGGACTTATAGTATATGATACTAGGAGGCTTAGGAAGTAAAAAATGAGGTTTCTAATGCTATAACAGATAATGAAAAATATGGACAGGGACTAGTTCGCCTATAATGGTGAATGAGTCCTAGTAAGGTTTTTTTTCAAAATTTTTAGAAATTTGCAATTTATTTTGATGATTTCTATGTTGGATGGCCTGAAGACTAAATGCAAATATAGTTTTCAAGTGTTTCTCAATGATTTGAAATAGAAAAATGCAAACTATATGCACTTTGACTAATGCAAAAATTTGAAACCCTAGAATGCAATGCAAAGTTAATGCAAGCAAATATAGGAAATGAAGGACCCTAAATCATAAAATAAATTGTTATAAAGGTGGGTTCACTAAGATGTAACAACGTATTTTGGCACCCTAATCCTTTCTAGCACTTCTAGGGTTTTTCACCTAAAAGGAGAAAAAAGGGCCAAAATGGGAAATTATGACATTCAAAGCTAATGCAAGAGTAGATGAAATATGAATGAAGTATGCCAATGTAATGATGTAAATGTAATGCACTAAAAAAGTAAATGAGAATGAATGCAAAACCTAAGAAATGTAACTTGTTTGAAAACACATCATGATATGCAAAAATGGCCTAGAAATGATTGTGAAACAAAACATAAAATTGTAAAACTAGAAGTGTGCACTTGAAAGTTAGAAAGTGGTTGGATGGAGGTCTGGAATGCTATAGGGGACACAATAAAATCCCACTAGGAGAAATTCACCATTTTGGGTGAATTTGTCAAGTTTTTGACAAAGTGTGTCAAAATAGGTTTCAGGATACTGGGTGCCCACATTTGAAGAAAAATTTCTTTCTATACTGAAAATGGGACTAATTCACCACCAATGTAAAATTATTCCAACTTTGAATTCTTGAAAACTCAAAGTTGGAATCTATAGCTTTTTGTCTGCTCTTTTTGCTCCTCAGATACCCAAATCTGAAATTCTAATTTACAACACTTTGGATGACTTCTTGTGGATGATTTGACCTAGTTGAAAAGGAGATGATCTCAATAAGTTTTAAACCTATTCTTAAATTTTTTCCAAGCCTTCAAGGTACCTAAATTTGTAATCACACAAAGAGGAAGAGAAAAATGTTGAATGTTAGGGAATGGGGGTTTTCCTTGGTCAAATCCCTTTTAGGTAATTAAACCACAATGATGAAACCAAGTAATGAAACATGCAAAAATGGAATAAAAACCTTACCTTTATGATTGAGCTTGATTTTCTGCAACAATAGATGAGTATTCAACATTTAAATGTCTAAAAAATGATCTTGAATTCTCTCTTGATTTCCTAGCTTGCTTGAGAAAAATGACAAAATGAATGATAGATGAATAACGAATGAGTTAGTTGAATGGGGTGAAATGAGAGGGAAAATCATTTATTTATACACAATTATTCCCTAATTCCCAAAAATACCTCATCATAGGCCATCCTTAGGTCTTAATGAATAAAAACCCAAAAGTAGTTTGAAAATTATCTTGAATTTTCTACCAAGAGAGAATAATTCGCCCCTAATGGTGAACTAGTCACACTCAAGGCTTTTGAGTGGTTGTTGGGAATTGTGAGAATTTAAATAATGTTTGTCAAGTTCTTTTTTAAGAAGACACTTAAATACGGCCTATAAGTGCATAAAGGGGCCATTGAAGCATAAGGAAGGTGTAAATATTGATGACAAGCCTAGGAAAGTGTGAAGGTTTGTTACAAAACCTTACAACACTTTGAAATAATACTTGGTAAGTAATAAAAAAGATGATATTTAGATGAATTATAATAAGAAGAGTCTAGAAAAGTGTAGAAATGTGTTACAACACTTCACAACACCTTTACAAGGCATCATAAAGTCTTAATAATTTAAATATTCAAGACCTAAGGTCAATGTATAAGTTACATTACAACATTAAATCTAAGAAAAATAGGCCAAGCATCATAGGAAAAAGACCCAAATGACCGTGAAAATTTCCAAAGATCCATTTTTCTATGGTACAACTGGTAACCTACTATATTAGTCTGGAAAGTTTCAAGAATTTTTGTTTTATGCATATAGGTCTAAACATCAATTTAGTGTAGCCATTTTTAAATAATTCCAAAACATTTGCAGCATTTAAAATCATTAGATTTTTAGGACATTTGTTTATATTTTTGAAAGAATTGCATAAGTTGGATAACTTACTTTTCATGCTAGCATGTTTCCTTTTAAGAGATCTGGTTTTCACATGGTTAAGAATGGATTGTATAAGTACAACATCCACTATTGTGAGTTTAATTTAGAGAAAATAAATAAGGAAATTAAGAAACATGTTAGCCATTCTCCCACTATCTTTCCTAGTTATGAGAACATATCAGAGTAAGAGAACCAAACCATTGACATAATCCTGAATATCACCTTGCCTATCCCTCAATCAGACCCTATTATCTCTCCCATTTGTGATGATGTTTTGATACAAGAAGATACAAGCATAGATAATCATGAAAACCATAATTTTTCTTCTCCTAATTCCTCTCATATTGATGATGAAGGTGTCTTGGTGAAGGAAGATACAATCATTGAGAATCATGAAAGTTTTGTTTGTGGCTCTCCTTCTCCCACTTGGGAAGATATTATGACACAAGAAAATGAGATCATTGACACATTCCTTAACATTACTTTACCTAGTATCCATTCATTGCCCAACATCTCTCCTACTTGTGAGAATTATTTACTAAAAGAGGATGCAATTGTGGAAAATCATGACAATCATATTTTTCCTTCTATAAAAATATCTCTTATTTATGAAGATTATATTTTGGTGTTAAAAGATCCAATGATTGAGAGTCATCACAATCCTATTCATTTGTCTTCTCCTACATCTCCTACTTGGGAGGACATTATAGGAAATGGGAATGTAATTGTAGATAGCCATAACAATCAAATTTTTTCTTCTCCTACTATCTCTCCTATTTGTGAAGAAGATAGTTTGGTGTTAGAATATACTCATTATGATTCATGAGAATCTTGTTTCTCCCTTTCCTAATTCTCCTAACATTTGGAAAGATCTATTTGAACAAAAGTATCCAATCATTGCTAAGAATGAAAATCATAATTATTCTTCTCTTGATGCTTCCCTTACTTGTGATGAAGATATCTTACAAAATCTAACCATGGAATGTGATCAACATTTTTTATGCTCCTCTCCTAAAATATCTCCTACTAGGGAAGATATCATGGTGCAAAAAAATAATAAAATTGATACATGTCTTTCAAACAATAGTAATGTGGCTTCATTAGATGAAGATGATGAAGTGATATTAGACTCCCCTTCACTAAGAGATCATGAAAATAAGGACAATTATTTTGAGGTTATGCACATTAGATATCCCTTGAAGCAATGTCTTGAGCTAGTTCTTACCATTTACCCACGCTCACGTCAACCTCAAATTCAAAAAAAATGTGTTCTCATCCTTGAACCACCTAAAAGCAACCATTAAGTCAAGGAGACATGCAACTTGATAGTAACAATGTTTCATAGTAACCAGGTTACAATACCATTGCTCACACGCATAATTAAAGGAACAATAGGAAACCACAACCACTCCCACATCATTACCATCGCCTCAACATATCTTTCCTAGTGCTCCTTATTTTCCTTTACAAAGTGGAAAGGAGTATGATATTGTTGAACAAATTAAGAATACTCCTACTAAGATATCCTTATGGGATCTTATTCAAGCCTCACCTAGTTATCATAGTATACTTCAAAAGGCATTGCAACAAGTTGTGGTTCCTCCTAATAAAAATATCAATGATATGCCAACCCTAGTTCATGGAATGAATGCAATTAATCTAGACATTGTTTTTCACCAAACTGAGTTAACCTCCCTGGAAGTTCAAAAACAATATGAACCTTTCATGATCATAGTTGTTATTAATATGAAAGAAATTTAAAGATAATCTTTGTTGACAATTTCTCAACCATTAATGTGTGTAGTGTGAACCTTTTGGATAAGATTGGAATCAATAAGAGTACGATTAAACTTGAATCATTGTCCATTCATGGATTTTATAACATAGGAAAACAACCACTTGGTATGATCACATTACTTGTTACCACTAGAAAGTCCACATTGCAAACTACTATCCATGTTATACCTCACAATATTTGGATATAATCTTCTTTTAGGTAGACCATGGATTCATTAAATGCATGCAATGCCTTTGAATCTTCATCGTATAATGAAGTATGTATACAACAATAAATTATATACAATCAAAGTTGATCCTGAGCCATATAGTGTTTTACAACTTGAAAAAGACAAGGAAAATACTTTGAAAACATTGACACCAAGTACACAAGAGGAACCCGTGCAAGAGAAATAAAAATAAAATCATATTAAGGAAGTCACAAAGATATTGAAAGATGATTTGGGTTCCTTGGATTTTACACCTACATTCATGGGTGAATACAAGATCACAAGGGTCTAAAGAGGGAAAAGAAAAAGTGGTAATTTCAACAAAAAATTTAGAAGAACCATCGAAAGCATCCACTTCAACCACTTTATGAGAAGAAAAAAATTACAAAACAAACTTTGATAAATTTGATTATGAACAACGAACGAATCCAAAAGAAATTTAAAATCTTTATGGAAGAGGTTACAAACTTTTGAAAAAACTTGGTTATAGTGGAAAAGGATTTGGTGCTAGAGAACAAGGTATATGTGTCCCTATATATATTAACACACAATAAACAACTAATGGTCTTGGTTATTGTCCTTCAAAAGAAAAAAAAGTGTCAAATAGTACTTCACTCAATATTAACACACTTACAAAAGATCCTTCTAAGAAAACTTTAAATTTGGTGCATTCTAAACTGATAGATACTACATGTGGGAATATCTCATTAGATATGCATCAAGTTGATTTTTTGTCTACTCATTATAATCAATAACATTAGTTGCTACTCCTTGTCATGTGGTAGTTGTAGTATCATAATATATTCACTACCATGCATGAAGGTATAAACTTGGCTTTATGCAATCATATCTTCCTTTTGCAAGGAGCAATATAGCATCATCTATTTTCAGCTCACCCTTTTTCCTTTTCAGCTCACCCTTTTTCCTTGGGTGCAAGGGGTTAGGTAGCCTTGTCCTATTTTGGCACTTGGTGTTGTCCCTTTGGCTAGTTATCCACCTTTCACATATACTAATCAAGATTGGGATGAAAATGACTTGCTATAGGTTGACTCGCATGTCCTTACTAGTCTTTTTCTTTGTTTTCCTTTTCATGTTATTTGTGTGATTACATGTGTGTAATTTGATCTCCCCATACTACTCTATTTGGTGTATCTCTCTTCATGTGCATTCCTCTATTTGTACCTACATTATTCTATATTTCGTAAACATTTATCTTTTCTTATTCTTGTGTTTTCCTTTCAGGGATGAAATAGGGCATCAAGACATTTAGATCTCTTCCATGTTAACCTAAAATATTTTTCTTTGTTTTCACTCTCTATGTGTCATTCTTCTTGTTCTATGAGTATTTGGGGAATGATGAAATTTTTGAGCTCTATAACAACATTTTAGAAAAGATATACTGACCCCAAATCATAGATCCCTTATGTGTTTTCATTTTGGGGGAAACCCCTTCCTTTCTTTTTCATGGTGTAGCTTCATTCGGGAACATATGATTTGGCATAGGGCTTTACGAATAAACTCACATGTATTATTCATTGGATACTTTAAAGAAAATTTCTCCTAGTAATGGTGCTAGCAATTTATTTAAAGTGTGGTCATACATTGGCATTACTTGTATTTCATTGCACAATTTTCTTTCTTGTGATGCATCCTATTCTTGGTGGTGTCATTGGGTTTGATGTCCTATGAGAGTGTGACATTTCTTAGAGTATTACTTTCCTCTTAGTGGTGATGCTACATGTTGCATTCCCTAAGTTGTAATTCTCTTATCCTAGACTTTTCCTCTCTTGGATACATTAGGCACAATGTTCCCTAACAAGAGACCTTACACAAACTAAGAAAATTCCATTTGAACAAGCCTTTACTTTCATTTTTGTTTATAAGTGTTTAGCATAAAACAACTTTCTAACCTTCTGAAGCTCAAACCCCTTTCAATTGCACCAAGCATAAAAAACTTTTCTTGCTAGTGGAGCCTTTCCCTACTCATAGGTGCTTAGTATAACATAGTTTGTTAGGCCTTATGAAGCTCAAAGTTCTCATGGTGCCTTATTGAAGTTTTCAAAGGGATAGATTTGATATGGTATGGAATCCTAATAAGATTGTCTCATTTTCCATCCATTGGGGGCTCACCTAGTGGACAACCTAAGGTTCCATTAGCTCAAAGTGAGCATGCACATCATTTCCATAGTGGATATCGAGCTCTACACTTGAACATTCTTGGAAAAACAACCAAGACTTGTTCCACATCACATTGGATAGTCAAGGCTTGATCCACCTCTTTCTCTTGGACAAATAGTTAAGGTGTGTTCCACATTTGCATTGGATAGTCATAGCTTGATATTTCTTCCTTGTTCTCACCTTTTCTTCTAGTATTTAATGTTGTATGATTGAGTATCTTTTTCATTGCTGCATACATGTGCCGTGAATTTCTACTTTCATGTGAGTTTGAAAGGAGGTCTTCCTCTCACTAAAGTGGGAGATAAAAGTAGTGTAGAAAAATGTATCCCTTTACATTTTCACACGTAATTTGGAATTAATAATTAAATGAACTTAATTATGCCTTAATTTAGTTTTGCAATATGTATTTTACATATTTACATTAATTTTAGGAACCTATTAATTAAAATAGAATTAATTGTGCCTTACTTTTAATGTTGTAGAGTGTAACTCTTTACACTTTCACACTTATTTACGCCTCCCTTAATTAATTGAGCTTAATTTACCTTAATTGGCCCCTTTAATTCAAATTGAACACTAATTAATTGCATTTTCTGAAGAGGAAACCAACATTCATTAATTCCTAAACATAACACTTCTCATTGAGCAATGTGTGTCCTAAGTGAGTGACCTAGGACCCATTTTCCCATAGGTGAATGGATCATCACTTAGACCTCGGATCCTAATTTAAATTATGTTTTTGTCGATATTTTAACATCTTCAAATCCATATTGAAGACTAATTAATTTACCTTAATTGGCCCCTTTAATTCAAATTGAAGACTAATTAATTGCATTTTCTGAAGAGGAAACCAACATTCATTAATTCCTAAACATAACACTTCTCATTGAGCAATGTGTGTCCTAAGTGAGTGACCTAGGACCCATTTTCCCATAGGTGAATGGATCATCACTTAGACCTAGGATCCTAATCTAAATTATGTTTTTGTCGATATTTTAACATCTTCAAATCCATATTTAAGACTAATTAATTTACCTTAATTGGCCCCTTTAATTCAAATTGAAGACTAATTAATTGCATTTTCTGAAGAGGAAACCAACATTCATTAATTCCTAAACATAACACTTCTCATTGAGCAATGTGTGTCCTAAGTGAGTGACCTAGGACCCATTTTCCCATAGGTGAATGGATCATCACTTAGACCTAGGATCCTAATTTAAATTATGTTTTTGTCGATATTTTAACATCTTCAAATCCATATTGAAGACTAATTAATTTACCTTAATTGGCCCCTTTAATTCAAATTGAAGACTAATTAATTGCATTTTCTGAAGAGGAAACCAACATTCATTAATTCCTAAACATAACACTTCTCATTGAGCAATGTGTGTCCTAAGTGAGTGACCTAGGACCCATTTTCCCATAGGTGAATGGATCATCACTTAGACCTAGGATCCTAATTTAAATTATGTTTTTGTCGATATTTTAACATCTTCAAATCCATATTTAAGACTAATTAATTTACCTTAATTGGCCCCTTTAATTCAAATTGAAGACTAATTAATTGCATTTTCTGAAGAGGAAACCAACATTCATTAATTCCTAAACATAACACTTCTCATTGAGCAATGTGTGTCCTAAGTGAGTGACCTAGGACCCATTTTCCCATAGGTGAATGGATCATCACTTAGACCTAGGATCCTAATTTAAATTATGTTTTTGTCGATATTTTAACATCTTCAAATCCATATTTAAGACTAATTAATTTACCTTAATTGGCCCCTTTAATTCAAATTGAAGACTAATTAATTGCATTTTCTGAAGAGGAAACCAACATTCATTAATTCCTAAACATAACACTTCTCATTGAGCAATGTGTGTCCTAAGTGAGTGACCTAGGACCCATTTTCCCATAGGTGAATGGATCATCACTTAGACCTAGGATCCTAATTTAAATTATGTTTTTGTCGATATTTTAACATCTTCAAATCCATATTGAAGACTAATTAATTTACCTTAATTGGCCCCTTTAATTCAAATTGAAGACTAATTAATTGCATTTTCTGAAGAGGAAACCAACATTCATTAATTCCTAAACATAACACTTCTCATTGAGCAATGTGTGTCCTAAGTGAGTGACCTAGGACCCATTTTCCCATAGGTGAATGGATCATCACTTAGACCTAGGATCCTAATTTAAATTATGTTTTTGTCAATATTTTAACATCTTCAAATCCATATTTAGATGTCAACTTGTGTTATTTGAATTTCAGGAAATTAATGTTACATGCCTATAAATATAAGGTTATTTCAATATCTTTCATCTAATACTTTTGAAGTGATAACTCCTATAGAAAAGTTAGCAATTCAAGGAATTCAAGAGAAAATTTAGTGAAGAATTATTGCAGAAATCAAGGTCCAATTGTCATGTCAATGTCTTCTTGCATCATGCATGTTTTTGGAGATAATATGATGACGTAGCTTTCATGATCCTTTCAAGCATTAATGAAATTATTTCAAATCAAGATTCAAGGTTCAAGATCTAGAACCATTGAATCCATTTCATACAAACTACAAAAGGTTAATTCAAGGGTTTGGTGAGTTGTGAAACATAGTTGTTTATTAATCATTCCTTTCATGCTATTTTGTTTCATTTCAAGGTTTGATTACCAAAATGGGTTTTGACCAAGGAAAACCCCTATTAACTCAAAAAAGAAACATTTTTCCCCTCTCTTTATCTATTGGAGATTCATAGGTTGAAGAAAAGTTGAAGATCTCAAAGTTGTAAAATTGTAAAGTTGTCAAATTTGTCACCTTTGTTCTAATCTCATAGAAACTCAGATCTTGGATTTATTTCCGACTATCTAACTATCAAAATAGAGACTGGAAGTGAAAACACAAGAGTAGATGACCTAGAAATAGATTTTGGAGAGCCCTACCTAGGACCCATTCGCCATAGGGTGAATGAGTCCTATGATAACTTCTGAAAACACCATTTTGTGAGGGGTACACAACATTTATCTCTTCTAGATCTGCAAAAAACTTGTAGGTTCCCTCATTTTTTTACATAATCTATTATATCCAAGTGATAGATTGCATTTTGGAGTTGATTTTCTATTTTTATTCTTTCTCCCCAAAGTTTTGTTTGACCTAGACACTCGTCTTGCAAAAAAAGGGAGTTTGAAAGATTCCTCAAAGAATTCACTCACCTAATGGTTGAAAGTGAATTTTTAATTGAGGGATCTCATTCCATGAATTAAATAGAAGAATAGGTATGTTCATTCACCCCATTTTCCACTCTTTATTTATAGTAAGTTTGGTGAAACATTCCAAATTTAGTATAAAAACCTATGTGTTTGATCCCTTTACTATTTTTCTATATTTCAAAAACATAGCCCATTGATATTTGTGGGTGATTTATAGATTATGGAAGTAGCTTCCTACTTAAAAAATGAAAAATAGAGGGGTAAAATTATGTAGGATTCTATTGAAAGACAAAAATCAATTACACTCCAAGTCAAAAAAGAATCCATGAACCCCAGTGTGATAATAGAAGAATGGACATAACTTTTTGAGTATAAGGGTATAGCTAGAAAGGTTATGAATTTAATAATAAATGATTATGAAAGGATGCAGAGACTAATAGTAGGTTTCATTCATCATTATTTTCATTTTGTACAAGAAAGATGGGAGAGTTTGACCCCTGAATTATAGAAAAAGGAACCACACTCTATATACAACTTCATAGCTATGCTTGAAAGGACCTAGAGGTACATGGAAATTTCCAAAGATAAGGGACTTACATGGGTACCTCTTCCTTTCTAGCCACCTATGATTCTCTACCTAGTGCCACATGGACAAGAGAAAAGAATGCAAAAGGGGAGGAAGCTGAGAATGCCAGAATGACAAGAATTTCATGCTATGGAGATTTTTAATTGAATTAGCTGAAAGGAGTGGATGTGATCACATACCTCATAGAGATAACCTTATAGTACAACCTATGGTCTTAAAATTCTTTGCTTGAGGACAAGAAAATGTCTAGTTGGGGGCAATGATGAGGCCAATTATTATTTATTTTTCTTTTGTTTTAATGCATATTTTTATACATATTCCTCAACTTTACTATCTTTTTATGATCATCATGTAACTTGAACCTGATTTTACTATATGGAAATATGATTATAGTATGATAGTAATTACATGGTTAATGTGTGAATATGAATGGAATACAATGTAATTTTTTGTTTAAATTATGGTTATTAGTATTGTGTATATGTTTAGGTGAACTAAATCTTTATAGCCAAAGAGCTAAAGAAAGAAGACTGTAGTGAGCATCAAATAGAAAGTGTAGCCTACAACCAAAGGGATTTTAGATAGCAATGTAGGGGAAGTTCCAAAATAAGAGGAAAAAAATACTTGCAAAATGAGAGGTGTCTATTTATCAAGATGATTGTGAGTCACCATGTCATTTAATAAGACTATTGGAGGAGAGGAAATATGCTACTATTTGGAATCCAACATGATTGTTTCCATAGTCCACGTTTCTCTTTTACCATTGTAGTAGAGTTGTAGTCCTAATCAACTTCATCTACCTTTTCAACTATGTTTTTAGTTATGCAAACTTTGTCACACTCTATTATGTAGGAAGTGGTGATTTGCATTTAGATTTCTATTTTGAGTCTTTATTTCAATAAGACTCCCATGTAACTATATATATGGTTCAATGGTCAAGGAAAATAATGAGCATATAAAATATCAATGATGGATATGTTTAGATAGTTTTTTGTTTATATAGACAATGTATTATTTATACTCATGCTTTTATGAATAAGATATCCCTAGAGATTCTTATATTATATAATGATATCTTGTGTTATGTGTTGATGTTGTTTTCTACACAGCAGCAACTCAGAGATAATATCATATTCTATCTCTCTTGAAAGGTAAATCTCTATCAGCAAGCCTCAAGAGATAACCCAAAGGTCTCTAATGAAAGGGCTTGACATTGCATAAAAAACTCAAATAATATGTGAAAATTTTGGTAATAACAAAGGGACCTTACTACAAGCAAATATTGGAACTTCAAACTTATCAGATCTAGCAATATGGTGATATTGCAAATCCTAAATCTAGCCTAGATGATAAAATAAATAGCAAAAGATAAGGGTTTAAAAGAGACTTCTAAGATTAACACTAATCCTAAGATTAATAGTGCAAATGACAAAATACTTGAAATGGACCAATCCCTCAAAAACTAATCCTTGTTTGACCCAGATAAATCTACAATCTTACAGAAATAGTGGAATCTTCTAAGGCATGAAATATTTTTATATTATGAACATTTACCCAAATAAACTCTATTGCAATTGAAATGAATAAGAAGTCACAATTGAACTGAGCACAATGAATATTAAATTCTAGGCTAACTTTGCAAAGAAACTAACAATCAGCTAGCTGCAAAAAGTATGGACTAGAGATTGTTGCAACACTTGAAGCATTGAATCATAAACACCATTAAGTTACCTAACATCAAGTCTTACTTATATCTAATAAACTTAAGCAATTTCAAAAGATAGAGTCACAAGAACCATGCCAAATAAACTAACAAAAGAAGGAAACCAAATCATAATGTCTTTACTTACATTAAATCATCCAAAGTAGCAACAATTCTAGTCATTAAATAAACACCATTAAGTTACCTAACATCAAGTCTTACTTATATCTAATAAACTTAAGCAATTTCAAAAGATAGAGTCACAAGAACCATGCCAAATAAACTAACACAAGAAGGAAACCAAATCACAATGTCTTTACTTACATTAAATCATCCAAAGTAGCAACAATTCTAGTCTTCAGTTACAACACTTGCTTGAAAATAACCTAATTCCTAACTCTTTGCTCTAATGCTTAATTTTCTCCAATGTAATACTATCTAGCCCTTTCAAATGAGGCAATATCCCTATTTATAGAGATTACATCTTATGTCGGCTGAAATAGGTTTACAAAACAATAGGCCGCAAAATAAGTCAACCAAGAAGAATTCAAAATGAAGTAAAATGTGCATTAAATGCATGTGTTTTATCCATTTCCCCCTGGGATCTCAAACATGGTTCAATCCCATGCATGTGAAGGATGAAGAGGAATGATGGGGAAGCAAAAATTCTGACAAGGCATTCCATTATCTTCTCTCCCCTTTGTCCTTATCTCGTTCCACTTTATCCTACACCATCAAAAATACTTTCTCCAAGTTAGCTATAGGTGGAATAACTAATACCTTAATTTTTCCTCTCAATTATTGTGATTTCCTCCCTTGATTGCTTAATCACCTTATCCCAATCCACCTTCATGGTTTGATACTTATCCATCACTACAATGTATGTAGTTGCATCATCTAACTGGTGTTCAGTAACTGGGTCCTCATTGACTAGATAATATACATCACACTAGCATTTTCTCAATTGCTCCAAGTTTAGATGTTTTGGTGCAAACCTTTTTCTTCTTGTCATAACTTCAAAGAAGGAAATGCACCTATTGTAGATTTCAGTCAGGGTATCCTCAATTTTCTTTCCTTGCTTATGCACCTTCTTCAAAACCCTTTTCCTTATTTGCAAAGCTTCATGGAATTCCCAAGGTTCTACAACTTTGGAAGAAGGAAGAATTACATCACTTACCAGTTGGTCTTTAGTATATTCCATGATGGTCTTGGTCTTCTACAACAAGAGATCAACATCCTCCTTATCTTGAGCTAGTATATTCTTCAACCACTCTATTGATCTTATAGCATCTCCACCGGTTGAAAGGATATCTTTAATGGAGTTATCTCCTTTGGCCTCCACTCCCTACAACCAATTCAGTGTGGCATGTGTAGTGGTTTTCATCTTCTCCAATTCAGTTATTGCCCCTCCTATGGTAGAAAACTTGTAGCAAATGATTAAGAGCTGATTTGGCTGATAGATTGCAAGGCTTCATCAAATCCTATAGATACCTCTTCAGTTTGTCATTCTCCTTCTTCAAATCTTTCTTAGCTTGCACTTCTTTCTTCAATCTGCTCAAAATAGTATCACTGGAGCCTTCAAATTCTTCAACTTCCTACATCATGGAGGTGGGTCCCAAGCTGATAGTTTGCACATTGTAATCTTTTCCAATCACTTCATCCTTATTCTTATCTAATATAGGGGTGGAAATGTGAACCAACCTATTATTCGCTTCATCTCTCTCAATCCTAGAGATAACCCTGGCTTTCTTCTTTGCTTTTCCTTTTCCTATGTTTGCCAGTAATTCATCCTAGTTGGGAGGATTATCATCTAAAATAATTTGTTTACTCTTTAATTCCTTCTCAAGACAAGTAGGAAAAATGGAATCTGACTGTACATTACCTTGTTCGACCACATCCTGTTGCTTCTTGGAAGAATCCATATTCAAATTTAGCTCATTAGGCATTTCTTCAGTTTTATCTTCACTTCCCTTTCCTAGATTCCTATCCTCTTCCCCATCATGTTCTTCTTCATCATGCACTAGTGAAGTAGTATTGACTGGTACTTTCTCTCTGTGTGGAGGTCTATCTTCTTAATTTCTTGCAGGTGAATCCTCATACTTCACCAGAGGGGATTGCAATATCTTCTTTATTTCTTCCTCTGTACTATAGAGTTCACCTTCTTGAAATTCTTCTCCTCCTTGATCTTGGTGATCCTCTACATCCTTGGACTCACTTGGTACATCATGAGATTCATGAAAAGGAAGGGAATCATCATGTTGCTTTGTGGCAGGAGTAGCTAAGGGGACATCTTTCTTTGGTGCATTATATTTGGGAGAAGAAGTTCTTGACCTCCTTGTATATACTTGAGTCTTCTCCCTTGAACTCTCCACATTCACTACTGGTAGTTCAATTTCTTCTTTCTCCTTAGAAGATTCATCTTTCTTCTTTGATGTATGAATTACCCTTCTCTTTTTGAGCTTAGGAGTACTATCTCTCTCTTCCTCCTCATCGGATTGTTCTTCTGTAGGCTTCCTTGTTCTTGGAATATGCTTCCTCTTTTTAGCAATTGGTTTCCTCTATTTTCCCCCTTCTTTTGCTTGAGGACCCTTGATCTTTATTTTAAAAGGGGAATCTTCCTTATCTTTACTTTTAGAAACCTGCTCACCTGATTCATCAATAGTGGAATGAGACTCCAATTCCCCCATTAGATCATAGGTGCATTGCACACCTTCACTCTCTAACAAAAAAATATTGTGTTTGAGCCATAACTTGGTGTACTTGATTACTGGAGTCATGATATGATCTAATTCTATCCTTTCTTCCTCTAGCCATCCTATCTCTCCAACTGATTTATACTTCACAACTTCATAATCATAGCCTTGAATCAAATCTGCATCATCTTCAATCTGATTAGGAATGGCCTTTATATTTTGTAGTTAGACCAAGTTCACTAGAAGCCTGGAGAACTTCTTTCTTCTAACTTAAAATTCATCCTTACTATTAGTTGAATAATCCTCTACATCATCCTTATGGTTGTATTCCTTGCTAGCCTTTCTTTGTGCCTCACCAATCCTATCAAATCTAGATCTCTTAGAATGGAAAGAGAGACCCAAAGTGCTCATCTCCTCCTTAGAAGCTTGAGTTGAATTAATAGAGGGGAAAGCCTCATTACTGCCTATTCTCAAAGGAAAATCACCACCAAACCTAGACTTATGTTTTTCTTTCTTAACAATTGCATCAAAATGACAGATCTATCTTGTGACTTCTAGATGTATGATGTAATCTGTGGGATATCTAGGGACTCTATATGGGGCCCTCTAACATCCATCTATTGTGATGTATGGGAAGGTAGGGAACTAGATAAACCAAACTAAAAAACCTCTTAATTATCTCTTTGGCATTGTATAAGATCGAGACATGTTCTACACCCTGTAATAACCTGGTGATGTACATCGTGAATGCATCATTCACCCTGCTATAACTTGTTCTACCCAAGTGTAATTGTGGGTACACTTCATAAATCATATCTCACCCAAACACGCCTCTTGTTCTTATCCCCTTGTATGGATGGAACCTTACAAGTGAATAGACCAAGTAAGAGGTCATTGTGAAGGTCTTTGTCTACAGTACATTACACATTTTTTCATGTATCATTGCACTTATAATTCCTTCCCAATGGTAGTCAATATTTTTCTCCATCCTCACAATGACATGGAACATCTAGTTTTCAAATACTCCTGCACTCTTCAATCCTACCACTCTACTAAGAAGTGTGATAGCATCATAGTATTCTTGGGTGGTTTGGAGAAGTGAGACTTGGGTTTCTCTAGCGAGGAATTGATGACCTATTGTGATTTGATGATGTCTTCATCATAATACTTCTTCGCTATGTCCATATCAAAACCCACCATATGAGACCTATCAAGCATGTCAAAGGTATAGGCTATAGACACACGGTTAAGATTTGCCACTATTCTCCCTTAAGGACCCACTATCCTTTGTGTACCCCTCTCATAATGTCTGGCACATTCTAGCAATAGCTCATGGCACTAAATTGTAGGAGGAAATCCTACTACATGGGCCAATCCTGAATCGAATAGTCTTCTAGCCAACAAGGGAAAGTTTTGTGTTGTTATTCTTGCCTTGATTTCCTAATAATCCCATTAGCCTACATTTGTATCTATGACCTCAGACCAAATGGAAGTCAATTTTCTTCTGGGATCCTACTCCTTATATCCATTTTGATCCTTTTTGCCTCAGAGATAGCAGACCCTTCAACACTTGGATCTGTCTACTTGCCCCTGGGCTTCTTAGCTATTGTCTTAATTGATTCAACCTACGTCCTTCAGAAAAAACCACAATAAATCCACTTTATAATTTTGGAATTAAGGTTAGTCATCCATGGATAACATACTCATCACTACATCAGCTCAAAATCATGACAAAAATCCCTCAAATCAATCATAAAACACATTCATTTCAAATCTAGGATTTTGAGCAATCTAGGGAAAATCGACCAGAGAGGAATTCTAGGAAATTCCATGTCTAAACAGACTTCACTGATCAAGCACAAATGTCATTAGTTCAATCATTACAACATGAAATTAAAGAAGGTAACATCATTCAAATCATCAATATCAACCATGAGATTTCAAATACACAACACTAAATTCATTCATCTCTCAAATTCTTTATATTGCTAAGTCACTTCGGGAAAATATGAGAAAATCCATCGAAGAAGGAATTCCACAAGGAACTTGAAACTTTGGGCCTATTTCACACCTCTGGGAAAATGAAAGGACAAGGGAAAATCAAGAAATTTTGAGGGTGTGGAAATTCCGCGAAGACCTTGGGATCCTGAAAACTGTCAATTCTCATGATTTTTCCTAGAACAAATGAACAATCACAAACTTGGGACTTTAGGCTCGATTATAATTCATTTTAAATTTCTTATTGATTGTTTTAAGTACTCAACCCTCTCTAAGAGGAAAATTGGTGAGGATTGGTGATACCCTAGTTTGCAGTTGTGATGCCCTAGGTTTAATTCTTAAATGTCCACCACGAATGCAGGGAATGAGCTCGGATGAAGCTTAAATTGAACTTGCTTATCTTGTTAAGCTCGAGGTAAAATGTTTTGAATGTGCCTAAGTGAGCTACTAACTAATGAAATTAGAGATAGGCTCACAAACTCACTTAGGGAATTGTCTTGAATCTAAAAAACTCTCAAAACCATTAATCACAATGAAATTACTCATGAGTCAAGCCTGAAGGAGTGATTTGGGAGAGCTTAGAAACACAAAATTATTGATTCAACTATAGAGTCCTAACCGGGTTCTAAGAATGTGTGAAGAAACAAGCTAAACCGTAGTTCTTGAAAACTCGATGATGAAAGTCTAGTGACACACAATCCCTCAATAAGTTTCCTAAATACTTTCCACAAAGATCATTCCATCAAGCATTAATTTCGTCGACAAGATAAGTTAGGATGCAATCTGGGAATTTGACGAGGTGACAAAATTTTAGAGAAATCTAGTCCAAGTAGAATTCCATGAGGTGCCAAAATCTTTGAATCTCAAGTTTAAAACTTTCTCATTAGACTTTCAAAAAAAAAAGGAAATCCTACCTAGAGCATAAATTCTCGAGGACAGTGGAAAACCCATATCTTATCCAAAACTTAGGATTTTCAATACAAAACTTAAAGGGATCATTAATGCAAGAAAGATAAAAATTCAAGAATAGGCCTAAGCAAGAAAATCCTCAAAAACAAAGGGCCAAAGTAGCATAAATTAGAGCAAAAAAAGGGGGTCCCTACTTTCAGTGGGGCATGAGTACGAAAACTGCACAACAAATGGCGACTTTGCTGGGAAAATGTTCCAGAGCATTTCAATGAGAAATTGGAATCATGAACCTAGAATATCTAGTTTCAGTCCTTGCATTAGGTCACCAATTTAGCAAAGCTTCAAGATTCAAAGGCAGAAAAGCCTTTCCTATACGAGGGTCAAAGTGTGTGCATATGTATTTATTTCCCTCTCCTTAGTTGTGATAGGAGTCAAATTTGGTCTGACCAGGTTATGTAAAGATTCTGACTCCAAAAGCATCCTGGATAGAGCCTTGCTACTAGTCAAGCATCTATAGCCCCAATGAGGTTATCACTATAGTCCTCCCAAATATAGCTCTATTGCCAGCCATGCGTCCATAAGCCCAGTAGAGATACTTGGATTCCCTTGATAGGTTGAATTTATTCTTTTGATTTTCAATATTTTTTTTTTTTATATTTCTTTTCTTTTCACTTTTTCATTTCAACTTGTGAACAATGAAGTTCACACTCAGGGCTGAGAACCACAGTGGCGCTGAAGTAGAAATATTATTTTTCACCTAAACAGACTTCATAAGGACACTACACTCCTTTGGAATTTTAAAGATCTGTGTAAAAATATAAGACAAATACATTCTAGATTTTAATCTAACCCATGACTTATCCACTCATAGCACTTAATACATGTGACACCAATACAAGACATTAACTAGCTAACTCTGGAAGGATGATTGAATTTTGTAAGAGAAATACTTAGAACAGTCCCATATAATAAGTGTGGGTCATGTAGATGCAACATACCCAAAAGAAAGCAAGAAAACCTGAAAGCAAAGCAGAGCAAAAGAAAAACAAACCAAAAGCAACAAACAGAAAGGAAACCTACCCTAACCAAAACAAAACAAACCAAGCAGAAAAGAAACCTAAACTAACTATGTACAAGAAAAGAGTTGCAAAAAAATTAGGATTGGAAATAATGCTTTAAGTACTTCCCATTGACAGGTAGTGGCATATCCTCTCTAGTGAGATTTTTCAAGTGAAACACATTATCTCCTAGAATCCTTGAAATCTGATAAGGGTCAAGCCAGAGTTTGTCAAATTTACCATGCTCTCCCTTATGGTCATGGGTTTTATCCTAGTAGAGAACCAAGTCATAGATTCGAAAGGCTTTAACCTTAGCTCTCCTATCAAACCATCTTTTGACTACACCTTGATGTTTGGAAAAGTTTTCAAGGGCTTCATCTCTTTTTTCTTCAAGGTGTAATAGATTCGCAGGTTAGGTTTCTTATTTATCCCCTTCATCATAATACTCATTAATGAACTACAAGGTGGGGATTTTTAACTGGATGGGAAACACAAATTCTAGCCCATAAACTAGATGGTAAGGGGAAGTTCCTATGGAATTCTAATGTCTTGTATGATCTGCCCAAAGAGCAAACCGAAGCTAGGTATACTAGTCCTTATGGTTTCTTGCTAAAAGTTTACAAATGACTGTCAAGAGGTTCTTATTGGAGGACTCGGCCAGACCATTACCCTAGGGGTAATAATTGGATGCAAACTTAATTATAATTCCATTATCAAAGGCCCAGTTATAAAATTTCAATGATTCAAATGTAGGACCATTATGACAAACCAAAGACATGGGACATCTAAAGTAGTTGATAATACCTGATTCAATGAAATTGATTACCACTTCAGAAGTACATTGTTTGCATGCAAGAGCCACAATCCATCTTGTGAAATAATTAGTAACAGTGAGAATATACCTGTGTCCTACAGAAGAAAGTGGATTGATTGGACCTATGAAGTCCATTCCCCACTGTGCAAAAGGCTTTACCTCAAAAGCTGGTTGAAGTGGGAGTGCTACATGATTTTCTCTGGTAGCTGCAGTTTGACATACATGACAAGTTCTGATATGATTTTTTGTGTCCTTGAACCATGTTGGCCAATAATAACCAACCCTTAGAATTTGATTTGTAGTGGAAGGTGTAGATCCATGGCTAGTGCTATATCTATCATGAAATTCTTCCATGACCCTTTTAGCTTCTTGCTTTCCCAAACATCTCAAATAGACACCTTCATGATTATTTTTATATAGAATAGCTCCCTTTAGCATGAAATCATCACTCTTCAAGTGTAATGCTCTCCTTTGTAAAATCTTAAGGTGATCGGGACACTGTTGATTCAAAAGATAATAAATAATATCATCATACCAGTCCCCTGGACAAATGTCTTCAAGATTATAATGTTGGGCTGCAAGGTCAGGACCCATTTCTGCCATTGTTCTAGTAAGCCCTTGCCCTCTTACCAACTTCATGGGCTGAATCTCAATATCATACTCTTGCAACATAGTCACCCACTTATCTTTACATTCTCCCAATTCATTTTGCATCAACAAAAGCTTGACTGCAGGATCTGGCGCTACTGCAAAGACCTTGTTCCTCATAATATAGTGTCTGAATTTTTTCACAGCCCTAACTAAGGTGTAGGCTTGCTTATCCACACTTGGCTACCTTAGTTTTGCATCTTTTAGTGGTGCACTCATAAATTCTATGGGGTGTTCATTCCCTTGATCAAAATTTTGGGTCAACATGCCGACATGGGAGTGATCAGAAGCAAATGAATATATGTAAAATGGCCTAGCATAATCAGGACTCACCAAGATTGGGGCTTTAGCAATGGCCCTTTTGATTTCTACAAATTCTTCTTTAGCTTCTGCATTCCATTCAAATTTAGCTTCCCACTTCAACATGGAATTTAATGGCTTCACTATCTCAACAAATCTAGTGACAAACTTTCATACAAAGTTAATGTTACCAAAAAATGATTTCATTTCTTTCTTGCTAGTAGGTGGTTGAATCTTGAGTATGGCTTCCACTCGTTCAAGATGAATAGCAATTCCTTTCTCTGAAATAATGTTCCCTAACAATTTTCCCTCAGTAACCCCAAAGATACATTTATTCACGTTAAGAGAGATGTCAAACTCTCTACACCTCTGAAATACCTTGCATAAGTCTGCTATATGATCACCTCACTTTTTGGAGAAAACTGCCAAGTCGTCCATATAAATTATGATGCATTTACCAATTATTTCCTCAAAAGTAATGTCCATAGCTCTTTGGAATGTAGCTCTAGCATTGATCAAGCCAAAGGGAATTCCTCTATAGATAAAAGTGCCCCACATTGTGGTGAAAGCAGTTTTATGCCTATCTTCATATTTTACCATAACTTGGTTATATCTAGAGTAGACATCTAGAAAAGACATCATTTTAGACCCATTGACAATATGGAGCACTTCATCTAATGAAGGAACTAGGTAATTGTCATTTTTTGATGCTCTGTTAAGGTTCCTAAAATCCACACATAGTCTGATCTCCCCATTCTTCTTTCTCATAGGTACCAGATTTACAACCCAAGTTGAATGCCTGACTGGGAATATGATTCTGGTAGATAGTAGCTTCTGCACTTCCTTTTGGATTATGGGTTCCAGCAGGGCATTTATGGGCCTTTGCCTCAGCCCGAAAGGTCTTGCTCCTAGCTTTAAGGGGATAGTATGAGTTATAATTGAAGTTTCATATGTCTCCAGGTCCTCATAACTCTAGGCTCTCACATCTTGATATGTATACAAGGCATCAATGATTCATTTTCTCTCCCCAGGAGTACACAATTTACCAATGAAGACATTTTTGATATCATCTTGAGTCCCCATGTTGTATGTTTCAGATTTTCCACTAATGGAATCCTTCTTAGCATCTAGCTCCTAATCTCTAACCTTATCTAGATCAAAACTCATCTCTAGTTGTACCATTCGCCTTGGAATAGTATTAGTCTTCAAATTAATAACTCCTTCCAAATCCATCTTTGTGTCTTGGGGCTCAACTTCATCAATAATCTAAGTAAAGACATTTGAACTTGTAATAAAATCCAAAATATGCTTATCATCTTCAAATACCTAAAAGTTGGTTACATTGTCAAGCATTGAAGGAACTGATATCAACTCCATAGTAAATTTCTTCAGTCTAGAAAGAGACAAAGGATACAAAGTACTAGCCGCCTAAGCTAGGGAGTCTGTCATTTGGTTCTTATTATGTGGTATCAACTGAATATTGAAGGCATCAAATCCCTTAATAAGGTCCCATACTTTATGACTATAATTGGTCATCCTTCTATCATGGCACAAGTAATGTCTTCTAACTTGTTTGACCACCAACTCAGAATCCCCAAAGACTTGAAAAATCTTGACCTTTTTCCTTAGTGCCATAAGCAACCCATGAATCAAGGACTCATATTCTGGTACATTATTGGTACAATGAAAATAAAGTCTATGAGCAACAAATAAAGTTTTACCTCTTGGATTGATTAGTTTGAATCCTTCCCCATCTCCTTGCTTTGATTTAGATCCATCAAACCTTAAGGTCCAACAAATAGCAACTATAGATTTCCTTACTTTATCCCTTGTACTGTTGCTGCTAGAAGGTTCTTTAGAGAACATCATCTTCTTCCCTTTTGGATCCTCTTGAATATTCTATATATTGATTCTGACCGTTGGAGTAGGGTTGATACATCTCTGCACTTGCTCTACTATAGCTTGGCACAAACAATAGTCCAATTTAGAGTGGGAGGCATTGTGGAACTCTACACCAATTGGGCAAGAGTAATTCTCCGAAATTCATTCCTCTACCCAAATGAATCTGATCTTTAATGCATTTTTGGATGAATTCTTAGAAATTATCTAGCAAGTTGAGCTAGTTATCTTCAGTATCATCATCATTAATTGGCTCCACCAAGGCTTGAGTACCACTAGATTCGACTGTAAGATCAACTGATGTAGTATGTAGCATAAGAATTTCTTCCACATTAGATTCCTCATAAGGGGCTGCCAACACATAATTACCCATGCTCACCTCTTATATTAGTATTTCATTTGAAGTATTTTGATATTTTGTGATCATATATTTCATCCTAGGCTCTCTTTCAATCCTAATTTGATTTGGCACTCCCTTCCAAGGAAGCCACATGTGAGATTGATCAGTGGATACATATCCATTCAGAGCCTTAGCAAAGTCTCTTCCCAAAATCAGACCATAAGCATCAGGTATATATGTGACCTATATATTAATGACTTGTTGAATTCTAGGATTAGAGGCGATTTGCATGTGAATCATGTTCAATTCCCTTACAACATTAACTTTAGTTCTATCCAGTTGAGTGATTTTATTTTGGGAGTTACTAGGGGTAATGCTTAAAGATATACAGACACCAAAGGGCGTCACATTTGTAGAAGCACTCAAATCCAAAAATAAATTGTGCAAGTTCTTACCAAATATACAGACAAAAATAAAAAATGGAGGTGTTTTTGTTCTTCCTTGAAACAGAGTTAAAGGGGTATCAACGTGGGAAACTTGAGTTTTGTCTTTCTCTTTCCCCTTATCTCAAGGCTATGTGTGAACCTAATTTTGATCTTTTACTACTTGATAACCAGATGCTTTATTAACACTCTCACTGACTAATCTATCTTGTGATACTGAACTTGCATTGTAAGCTCCTAAAACTGCATTTCTAATAGTTGGGACTATGAATAATTCAAATGCAGAGAGACTTATCTTTATCTTCTTGAGTTCTTCTACAACATATATAGCAAGTTGTTCTACACTTAGGTTAGTAAGAGCCTCTTTGTGGCATTCCACTACCTTGAATTTTCTCATTTCAGTAGTCTGCCCTTTTGATAGATCCACTTTTCCCTGATCTCTAGATAAGTATTGTCTAGGCACATACGGATATGTTGGATTACTATTGGTGTTGGGATTTGGAGGTGTGGTGAAGTTTTTTGGAGGAATAGAAGTGGTGAATGGGCCTCCAGCTTGTAGAAGTCTATGCGGCATATCCCTCAAGTCATATTTCTTAACAGGCCACTAGAATGTCTACACCTCTTCAACAAAAAAATCTTCCTCATCCATGGGGCCATTATCATTCACGAGATTGTCATTAAAAAACTATGTAATTTCATCTCCATTGCACACCTGATCTACTTCCTCCTTAAACTAGCTTGATTATTCTTCAGGCACATTCTCGTTACTTTGTAGAAAAGGAGCATGATTTAGCACCAACACTGATGAGTCATAAAGAGTAGATGGTACCAACTCTTGATTACTTGTATTATTCTTCACCTCATACTAAATGATTAAGGTAGCGGTTTAGGACTTAGGACAGTCTAATTTAGAATTTTGGCTTGTCTTATGGAGCCTACACCAACCTGATAAAGTAGATTCAACTAGATATACACCACTTGGAGGCTTCTCTTGATTAACTAGCTAATCTAATGGGGTGGGGACACCCCCATTGTTAGGCCTTATATTCCAAGTCTTGTTATGTCTGGGTGGTTGTCTTCTTTCTAATCCTTGTCCACCAGCTTGCCCCTTATCAAATTTTTGGCTTGAATATTGTCCCTTATCATAATTCTATCCTTTTTCATAATTATGTCCTCTTTGAAGGTGTTGTCCCCTATCAGACTGTTGTCCTTGTTAAGATTCTTGATTTTCCCTATTATGATTGGATTGCATAATCCTTTGAATAGCCTAGAATTGACTGTTCTGATTTCTCAGCTAAGTGACCTCCATGTTTAGCTTCTTCACTTGTTCAGTCAGTTCATCCAACCTTTCCTTCTCAAGATTATTATATGGAGTCTAGTTTGCATTGTTTTGAGGATATCCAACTACAACACCATAACTCAATTATTGGTTCAATACCTCAAAATTTTGCAAATATGTGGGGAAACCAGTCTAAGGTTGATTAACATTTTTCTAGGGGTAGCTGACCATGGGTGGAACTTGATTCATAGGAGGTCCTAGGTGGGGAACTAGAGGAAACTGAGGTATTGGATTCATGATAGGAGTATGATTGGCAAGAGCTTGATTGAGAGCTGGGACCTGCCTCAGGTGAGCAATGGGTCCTAGTGATGGTAAAGGCCTAGATAAGTGTTGTCTTAGATCAGTACTAACCTTTATAGCCTCTGTGTATGCATCAAGTAGAGTGGTTGGAGGATTGTTTCTCCACTTCATGAAGGTAGTTTTTTGACTATCAAGACCCTCATAATAGACTTCTAAAGCAATGGAATCATCTACAACATAAGAAGCCTATAGTTGGGTATAAGCATGATGAAACCTATTGTTAAAGGACCCTATGGGCTCAGTGACCTCTCTCTTAACCTTAGTGAACTAAAGGTAAAACTCATTTGGACTAATGGGAATCCTAAACTTTTGCAGAAATGCAATCTCCAGTTTAGTCCAATTATGAATAGACCTAGCAGGAAAATAATTGTACTAGTAGAATGCATATTCACCTAGGGAATAAGGAAATATCCTACACGCTACATCCTCATGATTGATTCCTCTATCCCTAAGGAAAGTCTTAAAAATCGTGATATATTCCTTTGTGGTCCTATTAGGATCATTAACATGGAACATAGAACAAAAGTGTTTAGGGTTCTTGGGCATAACATTGTAATTATTGAAGGTTAAGTGAGATAGATTGTTGGTAAGAAAATCCATTGGTGGGGGTGGAGGTGGTAATGGTTAATTTATGGATTGTTGGGGTTGTTGAACAGGGATGGATTTTGAATCAGATGAGGATGGACTTAATGAAGATGAGGATGATGGAGATGATGGAAGTGGCTAGGTGCATGATGATTCTCCTCTTCTTCTAGTCCTTCTTGACTTAGTAGGAGCTTGCAACTCTTGAAATTCCTCTTCTCCTAGAGTAGATTTGGTTCTTCTTCTAAATATTTTAGGAGAAATAATATACAAAAATTGATCCAACTTGTTTATTCAGGACCTCCTTCTAGTGCCAATCTGTTGATGGTGTTTTCTACACAACAACTTAGACAAAATATGATATTCTATCTCTCTTGAAAGGTAAATCTCTATCAGCAAGCCTTAAGAGATAACCCCAAGGTCTCTAATGTCAAGTCTTAACAATGCATAAATAGCTCAGATAATATGTGAAAATGTTGGTAATCATAAAGGGACCTTACTACAAGAAAATATTGGAACTTCAAACTTATTAGATCTAGCAATATGGTGATACTTCAAATCCTAAATCTAACCTAGATGATAAAAGAAATAGAAAAAGATAAGGGTTTCAAAGATACTTATAAGATTAACAGTAATCTTAAGATTAACAATGCCAATGACAAAATAGTTGAAATGGGCCAATCCCTCATAAACTAATCTTTTCTTCACCTAGATAAATATGCAATCTTACAAAAATAGTGCAATCTTCTATGGCATGAAAGATTTTCAGATCATGAACATTTATCCAAAAAAAATCTATTGCAATTGAAATGAACATTCACAACTAAACTAAGCACAATGAATATTAAATTCCAAGCTAACTTTTCAAAGCAACTAACAATCAGCTAGCTGCAAAAATTATGGACTAGAGATTGTTGCAACACTTCAAGCATCAAATCATAAACACAATTAAGCTACCTAACATCAAATCTAACTTATATCTAATAAAATTAAGAAATTTCAAAAGATAGAGTCATAGGAACCATGCCAGATAAACTAACACAAGAAGGACACCAAATCACAATGCCTTTACTTGCATTAAATCATCCAAAGTAGCAACAATTCCAGTCTTCGATTACAACACTTGCTTAAAAATAACCTAATTCCTAACTCTTTGCTCTAATTCTTAATTTGCTTCAATGTAAAACTATCTAGCCCTTTCAAATGAGGAAATATCCCTATTTATAGAGATTACATCTTATCTCAGCCCAAATAGGGTTACAAAAAAATAGGTCACAAAATAAGTCAGCCAAGAAGAATTCAAAATGAAGTAAAATATGCATTAAATGCATGTGTTCCATCCAAGTTAGCCTAGGATCTCCAACATGGTTTGATCCAATGCAGGTGAAGGATGAAGAGGAATAATGGGGAAGCAAAAATTTCTACAAGGAATTGCATTAACTACTCTCCCCTTTGTCCTTATCTCATTCCACTTTATCCCGCACCATCAAAAACACCTTCTCCAAGTCGACTATAGGTGGAATAACTAATACATTAATTTTCCTCTCAATGGATTTGATGTCCTCCCTTGACTACTTAACAACATTATCCCAATCCACCTTCACGGCTTGATACTTATCCATCACCTCAATGTATGTAACTGCATCATCTAATTGGTGTTTGGTAACTAGGTCCTCATTGACTGGAGAATATACTTCACACCAACATTTTCTCAATTGCCCCAAGTTCAAATGTTTTTGTGAAAACCTTTTTCTTACTATCATAAATTTGAAGAAGGACATGCACCTATTGTAGATTTAAATTAGGGTATCCTCAATTTTCCTTCCTTTTTTATTCACCTTCTTCAAAACCCTTTTCCTTATTTGCAAAGCTTCATGCCATTTCAAAGGTTCTGCAACTTAGGAAGAAGGAAGAATTCCATCAGTTACCATATTTTCTTCAATATATTCCATGATGGTCTTGGTCTTCTACAACAAGAGATCAACATCTTCCTTATCTTGAGCTAGTACATTCTTCAACCACTTTATTGATCTTATAGCATCTCCATCGGTTGATAGGATATCTTTAATGGCATTATCTCCTTTGGCCTCCACTCCCTACAACCAGTTCACTATAGCATGTGTAGTGGTTTTCATCTTCTCCAATTCAGTTATTGTCTCTTGTGGTATAAAACTTATAGCAAATGATGAAGAGCTGATTTGGCTAATATATTGGAAGGGCTTCATCAAATCCTATAGATACCTCTTCAGTTTGTCATTCTCCTTCTTCAAATCTTTCTTAGCTTGCACCTCTTTCTTCAATTTGCTCAAAATAGCAACACTGGAGCTTTCAAATTCTTCAACTTCCTGCATCATGGAGGTGGGTCCCAAGCTGATAGTTTGCACACTGTAATATTTTCTATTCACTTCATCCTTATTCTTATCTAATATAGGGGTGGCAATGTGAACCACCCTGTTATTGGCTTCATCTCTCTCAATCCTGGAGATAACCCTAGCTTTCTTCTTTTCTTTTCCTTTTCCTATGTTTTCTAGTAATTCATCCTAGTTGGGAGGAGTATCATCTGCCCTAATTTGTTTACTCTTTAATTCATTTTAAATCCAAGTAGGAACAATGGAATATGACTACACATTACCTTGTTCAACCACATCCCGTTGATTCTTGGAGGAATCCATATGTAGATTTTTCTCATCAGACATTTCTTCAATTTTATCTTTCTTCCCTTTCCTGGATTCGTATCCTCTTACCCATCATGTTCTTCTTCATGCACTAGTGAAGGAGTCTTGATTGTAACTTCCCCTCTCTGTGGAGGTCTATCTTCTTCATTTCCTACAGGTAAACCCTCATAAGTCACTAGAGGGGACTAAATATCTTCTCTATTTATGCCTCTGTACTGTAGAGTTCACCTTCTTGAAATTCTTCCTCTCCTTGATCTTGGTGATCCTCTGCATCTTTGGAATCACATGGTACATCATGAGATTTATGAAAAGGAAGGGCATCATCATGTTGCTCTGTGGTAGGGGAAACTAAGGGGACATATTTCTTTGGTGCATTATCTTTGGGAGGAGGAGTCCTTGACCTCCTTGTATATACTTGAGTCTTCTCCCTTGAACTCTCCACATTCACTACTAGTGGGCAAATTTCTTCTTTCTCCTTAGAAGATTCATCTTTTTTCTTTGAAGTTAGAGCTACCCTTCTCCTTTTGAGCTTAGGAGAACTGTCTGTCTCTTCCTCATTGGGTTGTTCTTCTGCAGGATTCCTTGTTCTTGAAATATGCTTCCTCTTTTTAGAAATTGGTTTCCTCTATTTTCCCGCTTCTTTTGCTTGAGGACCCTTTATCTTTATTTTAAAAGGGGAATCTAACATATCTTTCCTTTTAGAAACCTGCTCATCTAATTCCTCAATAGTGGAATGAGATTCTAAGTCCCCCATTAGATCATAGGTGCATTCACAACTTCACTCTCTAACTCCCAAATCTTGTGTTTGAGCCATAACTTGGTGTACTTGATTATTGGAGTCATGATCTGATCTAATTTTTTCATCTCCTCCTCCAACCAATCTATCTCTCCAACTGATTTATCCTTCACAGCTTCATAATCATGGCCTTGAATCAAATCTCCATCATCTTTAATCTGATCAGGAATGGCCTTTATATTGTATAGTTAGACCAAGCTCACCAATAGCCTAGAGAACTTCTTTCTTCTAACTTCAAATTGATCCTAACTATTAGCTAAATAATCTTCTACATCATCCTTATTGTTATATTCCTTGCTAACCTTTCTTTATGGCTCACTATTCCTTTCAAATCTAGATTTATTAGAATGGAAAGAGAGACCCAAAGTGCTCATCTCCTCCTCAAAAGCGTGAGCTGAATTAATAGAGAGGCAAGCCTCATTACTGCCTATTCTCAAAGGAAAATCACCACCAAACCCAGTTTTATGTTTATCTTTCTTAACAATTGCATCAAAATCACATATCTATCTTGTGACTTCAAGAAGTATGATGTGATCTATGGGATATCTAGGGAGTCTATATGGGGCCCTCTTACAACCATCTATTCTAATGTACGAGAAGGTAGGGAACTAGATAAACCAAGCTCCAAACCTCTTGATTAGCTCCTTGGAATTGTCTAAGATCCAAACATGTTCTGCACCCTATAATAACCTGGTAATGTACATGGTGAATGTATCATTCACCCTCCTATAACTTGTGCTACCCAAGTGTAATTGTGGGTACACTTCATAAATTACATCTCGCCCAAACATGCCTCTTGTACTTAGCCCCTTGTATGGATGGAACCTTGCAAGTGCATAGACCAAGTAAGAGGTCATTTTGAAGGTCTTTGTCTACAACACATTGCACATTTACTTGTGTATCATTGCACTTATAATGCCTGCCCAATGGTAGTCAATATTCTGCTCCATCCTCGCAATGGCATGGAACATCCAGTTTTCAAATACTCCTGCACTCTTCAATCCTACCAATATACTGAGGAGTATGATAGCATCATAGTATTCCCTTTTGATTTTTTCTCTAAATAGTTGCTTGGGTAGTTTAGAGAATTGAGACTTGGGTTTCTCTAGCAAGGAATTGATGACCTACTATGATTTGATGATGTCTTCATCATAATACTTCTTCACTATGTCCATATCAAAACCCACCACATGAGACCTATTAGGTATGTCAAAGGTTTGGGCTATAGAGACAGGGTTAAGATTTGCCACTATTCTCCCTTGAGGACCCACTATCCTTTGTGTACCCCTGTCATAGTGTCTGGCACATTCTAGCACTAGTTCGTAGCATTGAACTATGGGAGGAAATCCTGATACATGGGCCAATCCTAAATCCAATATCCTTCTAGCCAATAGGGGAAGGTTTTGTGCTGCCATTCTTGCCTTGAATTTCTCATAATCCCATTGGCGTACATTTGTATCTGTGACCTCTGACCAGATGGAAGTTAATTTTCTTTTTGGGATCGTACTCCTTATATCCATTTTGATCATTTTTTCCTCAGAGATAGTAGACCCTTTAGTACCTAGATCTGTCTGCTTGCCCCTGGGATTCTCGGGTACTATCTTACTTAATTCAACCTGTGTCCATTAGAAAAAAACCACAATAAATCCACTTTATAATTTTGGAATCAAGTTTAGTCATCCATGGATAACATATTCATCACTATATCAGCTCAAAATCATGACAAAAATCCCTCAAATCAATCATAAAACATAATCATTTCAAATCTAGGATTTTGAGCAATCTGGGGAAAACCAGCCAAAGAGGAATTCCAAAAAATTCCATGTTTGACAAACTTCATCGATCAAGCACAAATGTCATTAGTTCAATCATTACAACATGAAAGGAAAGCATGTAACATCATTTAAATCATCAATATCAACCATCAGATGCCAAATACACAACATTAAATTCATTCATCTGTCAAATTCTTTATACTACTAAGTCACTTCAGGAAAATCCAAGAAAATCCATTGAAGAAGGAATTCCACGAGGAACTCGAAACTTTGGGTGTTGTGCATGCCTCCAGGAAAATGAAAGGACAAGGGAAAATCAGGAAATTTTGAGGGTTCGGAAATTCTGTGAAGACCTTGGGATCCCAAAACCTTTCAATTTGCACAATCTTTCCCAGAAAAAAGGAACGATCACAAACTTCAAACTTTAGGCTCGAATACAATTCATTTTATGTTTCTTATTGATCATTTTAAGTCCTCAACTCTCTCCCAGAGGCAAATTGGTGAGGATTGGTGATGCCCTAGTTTGCAGTTGTGATTCCCTAGGTTTAATTCAGAAATCTCCACCATGAATGTAGGGAATGAGCTTGGATTAAGCTTAAATTGAACTCGCTTATCTGGATAAGCTCAAGGTAAAATGTTTGGAACATGCCTAAGTGAGCTACTAGCTAATGAAATCTAGATAGGTTCATGAACTCACTCAGGTTATTGTCTTCAATCAAACAAACTCTCAAAACCCTTCATCACAATGAAATTACTCATAGGTCAAGCTTGAAGGAGTGATTTGGGAGAGCATAGCAATAAAAAATTACTAATTCAACTTGGGAGTCCTAACCGTGTTCTAAGAATCTGTGAAGAAAAAAATAAACCCTAGTTCTGGAAAACTCAACGCCAAACCCATAAAATTTGAGCCCCAAATGCATTTAAAACATCAAAACATCACATTCATTCATCATTCAAAATGTGAGGCAATAGCTACATACCATGAATGAAGAAAATCTACCTAATTGATCGATAAAAAACTTGAACACCCTAGCAATAGCTGCAATGACAATGCAAGAAATGTGCTACCAAATCTAACAATCAACTAGTCTAATCGCCAAATTGCTAAACACTCAAGACCAAGATCGCAAAAGTAGCAAAGAGAAAATGATGAAAGCCTAGTGACACATAATCCCTCAAGAAGTCACCTAAATACTTGCCCCAGAGATCGTACTATCAAGAATTAATTCTGTCAACAAGACAAGTTAGCAAGCAATTTGAGAATTCGACGAGGTGACGAAACTTTGGAGAAATCTGGTCCAGGCAGAATTCTATGAGGTGCCAGAATCTCTAAATCTCAGTGTTAAAAATTGCTCATCAGACTTTAAAAAAAAAAGAGAAATTATGCCCATAGTAGAAATTCCCGAGATTAATGGAAAACACATATCTTATCTAGAACATAGGATTTTAAATGCAAAACTTAAAGGGATCATCAGTGCAAGAAATATAAAAACTCAAGCACATGCCTAAGAAAAAAAATTCTCAAAACTAAAGGGCCAAAGCACCAGAAATCAAAGCGAAAAAATGGGTCCCTACTTTTAGTGGGTGTGTGTGCGAAAACTGTACAACATTATGCAATGAAGAGGTTTTTAGTTACTATTATGTTTAATTGATTTGAGGAGCTAGATTTAAGCTTATCATATGGATACAGTCACTTGAGTAAGGGCCACTCAAGGTAACTATTCCCAACTTTAATTTTTGTACATTCGTTTCTATTATTAGAGTAGTAACCTTCATTATTGCATTTGTCTTAATCAAATTCTTTGTGTTGTGAATGTAAATGAAATAATGAATAAAATCTTGCTTTTATTCATGATTTATTTGTTTTAATGTGTTATCCTCTAGAGTTATTTTTGTTGGTGTAATTAATTATTTAATTACACTTAAACATCACCTTATTTAGGAATTTAATTATATTCCTAGGTATCATTTATATTCACATGTTTTCTTAGCATATAAGATTCCTTCTAGAAGTCTTATCTTATCTAGCTTTCTCACCATTTCCTAGGTGATTAGTTAGTTAGTTGTCACATGTCATAAGATTATGAAACACACCAACATCATATTACATACTACATCTTAATCTTGCCTATATAAGGAAGGTATTTGTACTCATTTGTATCACACTTTATACCTCATCATTTTGATAGGTCTTAATATCAAGCAAGATCATATTCTTGCATACTCTTGTAGAAGGTTTTCATTATTTTTACAGGTGTTCTAGGGTGTTGAACTAATCTTCAACTCTTACATGGTATAAAATCATTGTATACCATCTCTTATATGGTATCAAAGTATTAAATACCATCTCTTACATGGTATCAGATCCAAGCTTTGCAATACCCTTCTCATATTTGAGGATTGAGCTACTCCTAGTTAGAGATCTTGATTATTTTAAGGTTAAGTATGCTCTTCTCTTGCATCATATGATGACCTAGAGAATTGGGAAAATTTGAAAGGAATACGAGATTTAGGTTTTTTCTTGAAGTCTTTTTATTGCAAGTTGGAGGGTTTGCATTTTGACCAAATTTCTAGAGTGGATTGGGTTAGATCCAACCCTTCCAATGCATACAAAAGGCCCAAAACCCCCATTTTCATATAAAATACTTCATGTATTCTGAGGTAAAATTATATTTTGGTGATTTTTCAAAAAAATCGAGTGACAATCTTAAATTTGATAGCCAAATGACCGCCATAGAAGAAACATCATGTCTTAACTAGGTAGTTTTCTTAAAATCACCATGACTTTTCACTTATGTATCAAATTTTTGCAAATAAAATATTGTTGGAAAGCTAGTTTCGAGCATCTTCTAATGGTGTAAGAATTATTATCAGTTTTCATTCATGTAATATTGTATTGTTGTTTGAAGTCAGATCTCCCATTTGGACCTTTGAGCTCATAACTTTTTTGCCAATTTATCTGATTTTGATGGTTCAAGTTGAATTTGGGAGGTATTAAAAATCTCTTTCATTGTGCCAATGCAATTTCTCTAGATTCAACCCTAAGTATTATTTGTTCAATATTTTACATATTTAGTATTTTGATTGATTACTTAGACATATTGACTCTTGGAGAGGTTCCATCAGTTTGGGAAGACTTCATTTGTAATATATATAATATTTAGGAGTTTCTAATTTGAAGGTTAATTTCTTTGTAATTAAGGAGATCTATCATAGTTCATTATGGGGTTTGCATATTATCCTTCTTTGATTATGTTGGAAAAGGGATTATTGCAGTAGATATAATGTTTTAGGGATTATTTCAATGCATGTTGATGATGATATTTTTAAATCTATTGATCATCATGATTGTCCTCATATTCTTTGGACAAAAATTTGGGAGATATATGGTGATCTTGATACTCTGCCATTCCCAGATAATCCAATTTCATAATGCCATTTTCCTTTTCATTCTTTAGACATGATACCTTATGATGATGATACTATTTAGGATTTTGAATATTTGGAATACTTTGAATCTTTTGAAGAGGTTAACAAGGTTTCTTCAAATGCTTATTCTTTTTCAAAGACAATTTATGTACATTCATCTTTAGTGATTCATTGTGCAAAGTCATCAATTGAGACTTCTATCATTCCTATTCAACAAGACAATTCATCTTATGTTGGTGATTCATTGAGCATGTCCAGTGATTCATTACCAAAAGTATCTCATTTTCTTCTTGATTTGGATTTCTATCTATCAAACATCACATTCTTATTTTTGGAGTCTCACATTTTAGGTTTGTAGGACAAATTTGAGGGGTTATCTCTCCTATTTTATGACAACCATTACAAAACTATTGTCAAGTCATCATGATCTTTGGATCTTGTTTAGTATTAGTTTTCGCATAGTCCTGATTTGTCACTTTCTTCATTGATTGGGAATGTACCTGATTTGATAGTGGCATCTTCATCTTCAATAGAAAAGGAGACATATGAGTACATTTCATAGACATCATCATCATATATATTCTTGCTTCTTTTCTTCAATTCCTATCTGGAATGGGAAGTATTCCTACATTTGTACATGTTTCTATTTCTTAGAAAAGGGAGACATGTTGTTTGTCACCATTGGATCATGTTTTGTCTTCAAGGACTTACCATCTTTATAGGTGATTATACATTGTGGGGGGGATACATAGTCTCCCTTACCCTCTTGGGGTGGGGGGTTATTCATTGTAATTTATCTATGTAATGAATGGTGTACTTGGGGGGTGTCATGGAGCACTCCATCCTTCAGGTCACATGATTTTCTTTTTTCTCTCTTTTGGACAAGAGTTTTGTCCCACTAGGTTTTCTCATTTTCTCTAGTTGTGAGAGATTTCTTTGTCATTTTATTTTCATTTGTACATGGGTTCCTAAAATGGCCATGTAGCCAAGAACCATCATTGAATCATTGCATCTTCATTTTCATCATTTATATTATAATTTCCTCCCTAAGTTGCACTTATGGGGGGTGTTGGTGTAATTATTATTTAATTACACTTACATATGTTTACTTAGGAATTTAATTATATTCCTAGGTAACATTTATATTCAATTGTTTTCTTAGCATATAATACTCCTTCTAGAAGGATGAGTTTTATTTTCTAGAAGTCTTATCTTATCTAGTTTTCTCATCATTTCCTAGGTGATTAGCTAGTTAGTTAGTTGTCACATGTCATAAGATTATGAAACATGTCAAAATCATATTACATACTACATATTAACCTTTCCTATATAAGGAAGGTCTTTGTACTAATTTGTATCATACTTCATACCTCATCATTTTGATAGGTCTTAATATCAAGCAAGCTCATATTCATGCATACTCTTTTGTAGAAGGTTCTCATTGTTTTTGCAAGTGGTCTTGGGTGTTGAACTAATCTTCAACTCTTACATGGTATCAAAGCATTATATACAATCTCTTAAAAGTTTTAATTACTCAAGTTAGTAGTATTGGTTATTTATAGAATTCATTCTTGATAGTGGAGTAGTCACGATCTTTAGTTGTAAGTACCCATAGTAATAGTTCTAGAATTACATTTTTTTACAGTTATGCAATTTAATTTTTATAGCATGTGTAAAACACCTATACTAAGATGATGTAGATAGTATAGGGTATCTCAATATACATATAATGCAAGCATCATCACAAGCTTATGTTAACCCTAGTTGATAATTAAATGAAATCCTTGCAAGGGTTTAGTTGACTTTTCAATTAGGAACCCTCATTTAATTATGTATTTGACACCAAGTTTATTAAGCATTAGTAACACCTCTACACTCCTTATCAAAAAATCCACTCTATGTTACATCCCCAAGAGATCTCAAATACAAATATCATTCTCAAAACATATCCTTACAATGATAATCACATCCTTTATATAAACCTTTGGGTATTCCCAATGAATTCCTACTCATCACCCAATATAATTAATTACCCAAGTTATCCACAAACTCAATATAACTAACTTAAGGGATATGTGGCACATATTAGTAAGACTCCATACAACTAAATACATTTAATATCCATAGGTACATAAGAATATATATGTGTTTTTTTCTTGAATTATGAATGGTTATTCATCAAGGTTGATCATGTCTTCTCTTTTTATTTTATTAAGAGTGCCATATTGAAAAAAATTGTTATAACAAGAGATATAAATATTTTTTTGTCTATAATATTTTTTTATTATGAATAATAAAATCCTTAAGATTAATCATTTATTTATTTATTGAATTTTTATTCAGGATATCATATGTGAACAAGAAAATAAAAAATCATAAAAACATGACTAAAACAAATGGCTATTTGAACCAAGTTAAAAGACCCTTCAAGATGCCTCTTAATATATCTAGTTTGACATCAAGGGTGTGGATATTCTCTTGATTTAGATGGGTGACTCTACATATTCTAGTTTCTCACCCAATTAATAAAACTTTACATTCCATGATTATTTCACAAATATTATATATGTGGGTCTATTTATGGATGTTGGAGATGGATGATCAATGGATATGATTAAATTTGAAGATAAAATGTTAAGGTTGGTTGAAAATATTGGGGAGAGGAGGAACCTCCAAGTGCCACCTTGTGACTAGCTCACTTGAAGTGGGCAATGATTAAATGGATTTGGATGGTCAAAATTATTTAGCCAAAATGCCCCTTTTTGGAGACATGTGAAGGGTCTGGATTTTGTTGCATAAATAATTGATATTATTTCATGAGAAGATTTTTGGAGAAGATAGATTGATGTAAAATATACATGCAAATCCCCTCCTTTTGGTAGATGCATTTTTAAAAAATAAACAAGATTGATTAAATTAATCATACCTTGACTTGTGGGTATGTGCAGGATCATGATGGGCCAACAAGTGGCAATATGATAGGTATGTGTAGGGTATGTGGCTGATGACTTTTTTTTTACCCAAAATTGATGAAACAAAAAGGGTTTTTAAAGGAGATTCTTAGCTTTCCACCAATATAAATTATGCTTTACTTTGAGTTTAATAAATAATTATTATTAATTTTCTATTTGAATTATGACTAAAGTCTTGATTGATAGGCCGATTGAAAAACATCTATAGCTTTCAAACAATATCACATTTTTTTAATTTGAAACATGCGTCACATTCTATACTTCCCATACTATAGGATTATAAAAAATAAAAAATCGTGAAGTTTTGACCAAGTTAAGGTGGTCAGACATACAAGTTTCTATATTTTTTAAAATTTGTAATAAAAAAATCTATATTAATTATTTACATGGAAAAAAATTACAAAAAGAATGCATCACATCGAGACATGAGTCTTCTACTTATATCTGAAATATTATAAAATTTTTTTTATCATTTTATTGTGGTTAGGGTGGTCAGACAGATGCCTGATTCTTATTTTTTCCCTGAAATTTAATTACTACTGCATTGAAATTTCAAATTTTCACCAAATAGATTATTATTTTTTAATAAACCTAGTAGTTTAGAAACTACATTCAATTTTCTATAGATTCTATTCTTACATATTTTTGAAATAATATAGATAACTTATTCAAATTTTTAGGTCAAGTTTCCTAACTCTGATTTTTTTGAATTTTTCACCACTTAAGGGCCTATTTTTTCCATGATGATCCTGCACATACCCTTGTGCAAATGATTTGTTAAATTAAGTAATTAATTTTAGTGTACTAAATATGTGATAGGAAAATATTCAATTAAATAAATAGAATTAATTTATTTAATGCTTGGGAATATTTGTGATAAGCTTAAATAAAATGTGGACTTTTAAATTTAAGATTACACTATAGAGAATGGATTAATTAATTGTATAAATAAAATTTATTCAATTAATTTAAGCACATCATTGTGAATTTGATTGATGATATCAAAATTTTAAAGAGATTTTTTAAGGTATTTAGATTTTTCCTGTCTTTGAGATGATGTGAATTTGTAAAAGTAGTATCAATTAAAAAAATATAACACTTTTTGGGATGATAGGGAATTAAATACCCTAGTCATTCAAAAATATGATTATAACAAAATAGAGGGATGATTATATTTGATAGGTAAATCAAGTAAAAAAATATGCAAGTGATCTCTCAATAGAAGAAACATATAGAAAAATATGATAGTAGATTAAATAAGAGGTATAATGGAAGAAAATAAAATAAAAAAGGATTAAAAATGGAGAAATGGAGTGAGAAAGAGTGGAAGGGGGTGAAAAATGTGTTTAAAAGGAAAAAACTAACAAGGGAGCAAACCCGAGACACATAAATAATGCACACAACTAGCAAACTTTATTATTATTCAATAATGAAAATCTTACATGCAAAGGATCTCAAATCCTTGAGCTCTGTGATACATGCAAGCTACAAAAGTTTTAGAGAAACAAATTATAGAATTACAGTTGAAAATCCCCTTTTCATAGCATGCGAACTCTTTCTCCAAAAAAAAACTATCCAAAAATTAGAAACTAGCCCATAAATAGCCCCTTTTAAGTTTGGAGCCAAAAACAACATTCAAGTTATGAGTTTTCACGGTTTGGCATGAAAATTACAATTTGAAATTCAATTTAAATTCACATTCAAAAATTAGCACATTTCTAAAATATGCACCAACTTTCGGAAGCCATAACTTTTAATCTGACTGTTGGATCTTCAATGATAACACCTTTTCGGAAAGCTCTCGAAATGACTACTTTGGCATTTCTGCAAATTTTCGGGCCCATCCGGAATCATTTAGGGCCTCAAATTGGACTTGGAAGGTTTTTTTAAGGCAAAAAGAAGAAACTAGAACTTGAATAACTTTCAAACCATGAATGATCTTGACCTGATTCTTTTACCAAATTGCTTATTTTTCTGTCCTAAACCTTCCCATAAATTTTTGTATTCCCATGCCTTCCAATTCATACCTACTAAAAATAGCAGTTGAGCAGAAAAAGTAGAAAAACAGTTCTGAAAGTTGGAAACTCTTATTCGACGAAAAGGGTATCTAGAAATGCAAAAACATCTACAAAAACAAAACAACACGAACAAAAATGGAAATCATCTTTTTGGGTGATGCAAGATTTCCCTCACACCACTAGATGCTCCTGCATCAAAAACTAGGGCTTGGATGACTATAAATAGGAGGGATGAGAGAAATTCATTTTCATCCTATTCCCTAGAGAACATAACCAAAAGCACAAGAAAAAGGTGAGAGAATGAAGCATGCACAAATTTAGTGCCACTGAGTGGAGCAAGTATGGTAGCAAAAATGACAAAATGAGGTGGCCACATTGGTACATATAAAATATTTTTTAAAGGTACATTTATTGTCCTTGATTGGGGGAAGAAAATTAGATTAGTTTGTGTCAAAGCATGAAAAATATTATTAGGCTTACATGTAGCATAGTGTGACATGTGTAGAGTGATATGAAACCTCCACAAAAAAATTAAAATGTACAAGAGGCAAGCATGTGTGAATATTAAGGCATGCTCTTAATTGAACATGTGCATGGCCTATTCCATTTGTACACTTTCACCATTCAATAAGTATTCTCATGGGGTTTTCCATGTGTGGTTTAGTGTATGCACTAGTTTGTGATGTGTGTGCACTTTTTCTATTTGACATATGTACTCATATGATGATGTGTGCATTATTTTTCCATTTCATGTATGCATTCATGGGGTGACATGTAGATGGTTTAATGTATCCATTAGTAGAGACACATATGTGTCTCACTACTTTAGATGTGTTGGTTTTTAGAGAAAGGAAAAAATTATGATTGGAGTAGGGTTAGAGATAGGAGTAGCTCTAGGGATATGGTAGGTCCCAAACATAGGAGTAGTCACAAGATCAAGGATGAGCTACACCTATGGACATATATGATTAGGGAATACATGGGGAAATAATGACATGTGATTTATAGATGAGTTTGTTTACAACCTTATCAAACATAAACACCTTCTAAAGGGAGAGGTGAGGAAGACTATGCCCATGCAAAGATGGAGAACTTAACCACCAAGTGAGACATCTTATTAGTAGTGGGATGGGATGGTGGTTTAGAGTTTGAAATTATACTACCTTGTAGGTGAAATGGGTATGTGCAGGATCATGATGGGCCAAAAAGTGGCAATATGACGGGTATTTGTAGGGTATGTGGCTAACAAATTTTTTTTTACCCAAAATTGATGAAATGAAAAGGATTTTTAAAGGATATTATCAGCTTTCTGCCAATATAAATTATGCTTTACTTTGAATTTAATAAATTATTATTATTCATTTTCTATTTAAATTACGACTAAAATTGTGATTGATAGGCTGATTGAAAAATATCTATAGCTTTCAAACGGTATCACATTTTTGGAATCCAAAACATGCATCACATTTTATACTTCACATACTATAGGATTAAAAAAATAAAAAATAAATTTTATGAATTTTTGACCAAGTTAAGATGGTCGGACATACGAGTTTTAATATTTTTTAAAAGTTGTAATAAAAAATCATAATTAATTATTTACTTGGAAAAAAATTACAAAAAATTATGCATCACATCCAGACATGAGTCCTCTACTTATGTCTAAAATGTTATAAAAAAATATTGTCATTTTATTGTGGTTAGGGTGGTCAAACGACACCTACTTTTTTATTTTTTCCCTAAAATTTAAGTACTACTGCATTGAAATTTCAAATTTTCACCAAATAGAATTTTCTTTTTTTAAAATAAACCAAGTAGTTTAGAAACTACATTCAATTTGCTATAGATTCTATTCTTACATATTTTTTAAATAATATAGATAACTTATTGAATTTTTTACGTCAAGTTTTGTAACTCCGATTTTTTTGAAAATTTTGCCACTTAAGGGCCTGTTTTTTCCATGATGATCCTGCGCATACCCAAATAAAAATTTCATGCTTTGTTTGGAGTCTACTTAATTGAACCTTTTATCAATGCATTTAAACATTCCCTAATCAGTCCCTAATTTCCAAAATTATGCATTACATGAACCATTTAATCATTTTTTTGGAAAATCAAATATAAAAAACATAGGCAACATTTAATATTTTTCTCTCGGCACTTTACACCATACAAAATAGGGCTAGGACAAAGGCACCCTTGGAAACTTGGTCCACATATTTTTCCTCCAAATTTTATTATGTCAGAGTTGGAATTTTATTATTTGAATATCAAATGTCAAATGTCGACAATCAATATTTAATTTGTGGGAAATTAGATTAAATTCCTATAAACACCTAGTAATTTCACCATTTGAGGACTAATGGGAAAAAGGAAGAGGAAAATTATTGCAACAATTGTATTATGCTAAAATATATTTGAATTTGTAGGTTTTCAAGAATATTTTTAGATTTGATCAAATTTCATTCAAGGATTGGAGTTTGATGCTAATATGAGGACATTATGGAGTCTAGGTTTAAAAATTTATCTTAGTCCTTTTCTACAAGCTAATTACTTTTTTTCAAAGTGTTCTCATCTTCAAGCTTTATACTACTTGTTGCCTAAGGCAAGGTATCATTGTGTTTCATATTTTCCTAAGTGTATTTGGCTTTCTCTTAGGTAGATTTTATCATTATCATTTAGCAATCCTTATCTAATGCAAATGAGTATGGTTTTATAAATTTAGCTCATTAAAACCTTAGATGAACTTAACATTAGAAGCACACATGATATTTTTTGAAATTTTTTGGTGTTGTCATTAGTTTTGTCATTGATGTCAACCTATAGTATGTTGGAGGATATTATTGGATATTGTTGCACTATGTTGGCATTAGTGTTGTGATTTTATGTCAACCCCTAGTGTATAGATATTTTTGGAGTTTTCGAAGAGTGTTACATGAGAAAGTGCTATGGTATTGCAGATATTAGTATCAACCCCTAGTGTGGTTGTGATGAGAAGCTAGTAAGAACATGTTACAAATGTTGTGGATGAGTTGAGATGTTTGTGGAGTTGTTGATGTAGCTAGTTCACTTGGCTTCCAAATGCTTTTGAAAAAAAATGAATTAAAGAGTGTGTATTGTTATAGCTCGGTGTGCTCAGTGTTGTGATTCATATTTCTTCATGGTTGAATACATGCTTGTTTGGTTTGGACATGACAATAAAATATGTGTATAGGTGTTATATCCAAAATTTCTAGTTCTAGATCGTGTGGCAATGAAAGATGTATTTGACAATGTGTTTTCCTATGAAAAAGGTTGTTTGAGAGAAATTGAATTTCTCTACATTTCTCTATGTTGAGGTTTCTTATCTTGCAGATTTGGGAATACACTCATATTTTTTATATCTATCTTCCCTTGTAATGTTGAGTGTTCATTTTTTTTGTAAGGATGGTTAGTAAGTTGTATGTCTATGGCAGAGTGCTTGGTTGCATAGAATTAATGTGTTATTTAGTTTCATATGGTTGCATTAGTGATGTGGGATATTTTGATGATGTTGACATATTTTTGGATATTATGGAGTGTTTATATGTTTTCCACATGGTGTTTTTGGACTTGGAGAAGCATGTGTGTGGTCACTTGCTAGTGTTAGTGTAGGTTTGGCCGACATGGCATGCTAGTGCTAATTGTGAAGGTTTTTTGTTATTTATAGAAGCATGGCGAAGTGTGTTAGTGTAGATTTGGGTCATATTTAACCCTTGGTGTGTTCTTCCTTCACTTATTTTCACCATGGAAGTGGTAGGTACTAACCTATTTGGTGTTGCATGTTTAAAGTGCATACGTTTTATCAAGGTCAACCTTGAAGAGTTGTTTAAGGTTATGGATGGTATAAATGCAAGGTAAATTTTTTGAGATGTGTGATTCATGTGTGGATTTGTGTGATGATGTGAATGACAACATGTGGGGTGATTTGAGTGGGAGATTAAATTCCTAAGGCTATTAGATGTAGTGAGTAGAAGGTGTCTACATTTTCAAGTGTGCCTAAAGTTGCTGGAGGTAGTAAGCCAACAGTTGTAGAGATGTATTTTTCCTATTACTTTGTCTTGTAATAGAAAAATTAGTATTTTCCCTTACTTTTTTTGGATAATTAACATTAAAATTAAACTAATGGTGTCTTGGAGTAGTGTTGGGTATGTGCAGGATCATGATGGGCCAAAAAGTGGCAATATGATGGGTATGTGGTTGACGACTAATTTTTTACCCAAATTTGATAAAACAAAAAGGTTTTTAAAGGAAATTCTCAGCTTTCCATCGATATAAATTATGCTTTACTTTGAATTTAATAAATTATTATTATTCATTTTCTATTCAAATTATGATTAAAGTCCTAATTGATAGGCTGATTGAAAAACATTTATAGCTTTCAAATAGTATCACATTTTTTGAATTCAAAACATGTATCATATTGTATGTTTTGCATACTATAGGATTAAAAAAAAAAATTGAATTTCATGAAGTTTTGACCAAGTTAAGGTGGTCAGACATACTAGTTTTAATATTTTTTTTAAAATTTGTAAAAAAAAATCATAATTAATTATTTACTTGGCAAAAAATTACAAAAAAATATGCATCACATCGGGGCATGAGTCCTCTACTTATAAATAAAATCTTATAAAAATTTATTAGCATTTTATTGTGGTTAGGGTGGTTAGATAGACACCTACTTTTTATTTTTTCCTTGAAATTTAAGTACCACTGCATTGAAATTTCAAATTTTCACTAAATAGATTTTTTTTAAAAAAAAAAAATCCTAGTAGTTTAGAAACTACATTCAATTTGCTAAAAATTATATTCTTACATATTTTTTAAATAATATAGATAACTTATTCAATTTTTTACATCAAGTTTCTTAACTCTGATTTTTTTGAATTTTTTGCCACTTAAGGGCCTGTTTTTTCCATGATGATCGTGCACATACCATGTTGTAATGTGTTGTACACATTCAAATCATTCTAGGAACTTTATTTGATTAAAACATGCCTTAATTGGTCCTTTGCAAAGATTTTTCCAAGTCTTGCAACACACTTTCATACTTTTCTAGGACTTATTCACTTAGTTAAGCCTTATGGGCCCCTTTCTGAATAAAATGTATCTAATGTGTACCTTATTTAGGTGTTGTAAAGTGTTGTAACACACTTTAAATTGTGGTTGATTCGAGTTAATTATCCCTTTTAATTCAAATTAAAGCCTTATTTATGACACCTCCTAAAGATTTCTCCTACCACCCAATAATTAAACAATATAACCATTAATTGGGAAAATTTAGGTACTAAAAACTAGTGCCAGGATTTGTTAACAATTAGGATTGCACCCTAGCTAAGTTAGACTCAACTATCCCATGTAACATGGAAACATTCTCAAGTTTTTGGTGACTTACAATGAGAATGAATCACTAGAGAGGGTTGGTTCCCTTGATAGATCACCTAAACTTAATACTTTTCTAAGAAAAGGGAAAGAAGGATAACTTGAAATGAAAATCCTAAAACTTAAAGGGTGATGCACCGGAACTTTAAACCAATTTACTAACTCAACTTACAATCATCTCTCAAAGAATTAACTCTCACAATCTCATACAAAACATACAACACAAAAGTGATTCGTATGAAGGTTTGAAATAAAACAAAACACACAACCTGTATTACTTGAAATTTTTGTACCCACACTCACAGTAATGAGACATAAAAAGGACTCAAGACTTAGAATCACAATGAAAACATCAAATAATTACCACAAAATGAGACAAAAATTAGGAGATAGGAATGCTTTTATTGATCTAAAAGGAGCATCAAAACATGAAAATTTGAGTTACAAAATGAAGCTTACAAAATATTTGCAAGTAATCAAGAGAGGAAGAAGCAACTATGAACTAAGAAAAAACTAAGTATTTCTCCATGTATACCTTCAACGTGTTTCCATGAGTGAGAAGGAAAAAATATGAGTTGATTTCTCCCCAAAATAGTAACTCTAATGTGATTTTTGAGCAAGGAAAAAAAGCCTAAAAAATAGGGCCCAAATTGACTCAAACTAAGTGAGACCATATGGTAAGATTCCCTCCTAAGTAGATCGACCCAAAAAGAGTAAAAAAACATCTAGTTCTAACTAATAATCAAAGAAAGAAGGCTCAGTCCACTTAATGTTTTTGATTTGCACAACTAGAACTCAAATAGAAATAGAAGGTGAATTGAAAGTTTATTTTCACACTTTCTTTGTTTTACTACATTTTAAATAAAAATAACTAAAGCGATTTATATAAACATTGCTTTAATATTGTTTTCTAATGTTTGTAGTTTCCATTTTCCAAAAGGAAAGAGGACGTCGATGTTGATTTTGATCTTATTTTTAGCAAAAAAAAACAAGGACTATATGACTCAATTTATGCAAAAGAATAGGGCTCACATGGTTTTGAATATATCTTGCAAAGTATAAAATATTAAAAGCATTGGTATTTGATTTTCTACAAAAATCATAAAACTTCTAAGGATAAATTCATATGATTTTATTCAAAAATAATAGAAATATACTAAGGCAATGCAGCCTAGGTAAGTGAAACAAATTGGGTATGTGCAAGATCATCATGGAAAAAATAGGCCCTTAAGTGGCGAAAAATACATAAAAATTAGAGTTAGGCAACTTGACGTAAAAATTTGAATAAGTTATCTATATTATTTCAAAAATATGTAAGAATAGAATCTATAGAAAATTGAATATAGTTTCTAAACTACTAGGCTTTTTTTCTAAAAAACAAATCTATTTGGTGAAAATCTAAAATTTCAATGCAGTAGTACTTAAATTTCAGGGAAAAAATAAGAAGTAGGTGTCTGTCTAACCACCCTAACCACAATAAAATGATAATTTTTTTTTATAAGATATTAGATATAAGTAGAGGACTCATGTCCTGATGTGATGCATATTTTTTTGTAATTTTTTTTCAAGTAAATAATTAATTATGATTTTTTTAATACAACTTTTAAAAAATATAAAAAACCCGTATGTCTAACCACCTTAACTTGGTCAAAACTTCATGAAATTCAATTTTTCTTTTTTTAATCCTATATTATGTGAAGCATAGAATGTGATACATGTTTTGGATTCAAAAAGTGTGACAATGTTTGAAAACTATAGATATTTTTCAATCAGCCTATCAATCAGGACTTTAGTGGTAATTTGAATAGAAAATGAATAATAATTACTTATTAAATTAAACTTAAAGCATAATTTATATTTTTGGAAATTTGAGAATCTCCTTTAAAAACCCTTTTCGTTTCATCAATTTTGGGTAAAAAAAAAAGTCATCAGCCACATACCCATCATATTGCCACTTTTTGGCCCATCATGATCCTGGACATACCAAAATGCAAAGGGTGAATAATATGATACCACAATGTATTAACAAGGCATGAAATATAAATCAATGTGGAAAAAATCACAAGGTTGACTTAGGGAAAATGTGAAACCCTAACACACAAAACCACGATCCCTAACTCTTAGCTTTCATTTTGCATCTTTGGTTTTTAGTGGAGACTCTCTGCACATTGCTACCATGCTCCTAAGGTTTGAATATTCAAGATTTCTTTGTGGCTTTCATGTTGAATCCTTCTCAGGAAATCTACTAGGTGAGGCTTCTTTGGACAAGGGACACAATAATCCTCACATTTTCTACATTTTTAGAGCATCTCATGGCTCCTACCCGTGACCACTATTATATTTCTAACACATCTTTACTTCCATATTTTGACACACTCTCTTTCTATGCTTTGAGGCCAATATGAATGCATTTTTCTTAAGCTTTTAGAGGGATTGAATGTGGCTTTGAATGCATTTCTCAATAGAAAAAATTAGGTAAGCACTCCATTGCTTGAACCTTGCACTCTTCTTTATTTTTTATCGAGTTGCTCAATTTAAGATCAATAGTTGCAGAAAGATGAATGTATTTTGATTCCTCTATGCATTCTATGCATAAGGCCTCGTGGGTTCCATTAATTCAAAAAAAAATGAGAGAATCTCTACATTTTAGATTCATTATTTTCTCAATTTCTATGGCCTTGTTGTGTTTTCATGGCCGTGGCCTATCCATCTTTTGGGTACTTCTATTTCAGAAAAAATGAAATTCTCTACATTTCTATGGCTACGCCCTTGCAAATCTCTAGGTTATCCTTTCATTTTCCTATACTTATACAAACATCTCTCTATATAAACCCTTGCGGGTTTGGCTATACTTTTAGAAACAAAAAGAAAAGAATAGAAACCCTTAGGATGTGGCTACAACAATGAAATTTGATCATTATAGAACTTATATACTCCTTTCTATTGCAAGGACAACTAGGGTTTTTTGAAAACCTATGATCTACAGTGTTGATGTGGGTTTTATTATTGTTTTTATTTGAAAGAAAAGAAGAGAATCTTTCTTCCATTCTAGGTTTTTTTTTCCATGGTTGCAAATGCTCTAAGGTCTCCGTTTATTTGCAAGCCAAAATTTTGAATGAATTGTACATGTATAAATATGAGACAAGATTTTTGAAACTCGTCCCTTCTTACTTTCATGCTCTGCATCTTTCCAACATTTGAAAAACCCTTTACATAGATACATCACCTTTTTATTGTGCTTTCAAAAGAATCACTTTGAAAAACTTCATTCACTGCTCTTTAATGACTTCACTCTACATTCTAAAAATTTGCATAAAAAATTGCCTCTTATCATTTCTTTGTCTCTTTAGGAGAAAAATCCATGATGGCAAACCCTCCTTTCATGAATGTTTCCTTTTTTCAATGAATGAATGATGTCTAGATGTTGGCATAGTGACTTGAATATTATTCTTTTATCTTGCTTTAGTGATGATGTTGTCCTATTTTCAAAAGTCATTGTCTTATTCAAATTTTGCATGCAAAAATTTATGATAGCCTTCATACATTGTGTAGATTGTTGATGATGAGTATTTTTCCTTTGTGGTATTTTTTTATCAGTTTTACTTCATTGTTGTCTACTCATTCTCTTGTAACTATGCACTGTTAATACCTTTTTACTCCTTTTAGTCTTAGGACACATGATTGTTGTCACATCATTAACGATAGCCTATGTAAGGTAATTTGATAGCTATGCATATCATGACTATTCCATATTGGCAATCCATGAATAACTATTGTCCTCTCTATGTGAACCTTGTTTGTCAACACCTCTTTATTCTAGGTGGTTGTACCTTCAAGATATGTAATTCAAATAACATGAATAGTAGAAAACACTGATGTATGAAAATAATAAGAAATTATAACAACACCATTCAATGAAACTAAACAATGATAGCATAAAATTTTGTATGAAAGCAAAACTCCTTCAATGAGAAAATAGTGCATTTTTTTTTTGTAGATTACTTAAGCATCTTAAATGAGCCTGTTATCCATTTGTGATTTCCATTTCAAAGTGGAGGGATGCCTCATTGCACCTTTGAATTGGTTTCCATTAATGGGAAATGTGCTAGTTCTTGCATTTACTTTATAAATCATTCCTCAACTAAAAATGATTTCTTTTTACAATCTGAATATCCTTTACTTAACTCATTCTCCTCTTGAAACTTAGGGGTAGCATGTTGGGCTCAACCGTTGTGGGAGCCCATTCTTGCACCACATGCTATGATTTCAAAAGAGATGAATCCAACAAAAATATTTCACCTATACTTGCACAATGAAAAAAAATGTTAGATAAAAAATAGTGCATCTCAATGCTCTTGTGATGTTTGATTTTTAGGCTCTCTTGCATACATCTAATAATTGATCAACTAATTTAAGGCATCATAGACAAATGCTATATTTTGTTGATAGGGAATATGATGATATTCATATCTGGAGCTCTAACCAACCCTTTTCATCATGATATAGGTTCATCTAAAGGCTAGGAGCAAGGAGGAGCTCAAGACAATGAAGACCCACACAAGACTATGCCAAGAAATGATGGATATGTTCCTTTTGATGTGCTCTTTTCATTACTTTCATCTTTAGATGCATAGTATATTTTTTATGTTTCTTTAGTTCAGCTACTCCCATGGATTGTGTGGGACATTTGATCATTTTTTTCCTTTCAATATATAAAACAACATTTATGTAGTCTTGTGTATGTTCCATTACAAAATGAATGAAACATTAGAAAAAATGAATGAACGCAATATCTTGTAATTTTATGTAGTTTCCTTTATGTTGCAAAACATTGCAAAACGAAAACTAAATTCTCTTTATAAAGCATCTTTTAATATGCAATAGTTAAACTTTAGCAGACATATGTTGGAATACCTTTTCACTTTTAAATGCAATCAACTATTTTAGCTCTACCAAATTGAACTGTAGGTGAAAATTTTGTAACATGTCTGGCGATTTCTACTAAATTCTTTCTTGCTAACTATATAGGACAATAACCTTAAGTAATCCATTGGGAATGGAGTCAAATTATGACCCTCTGAAACTTAGAAAACTATTTAACTTGTAAGAGAGGGGTACCGCAACATGCAAGGCCCTAGGTCATGGAGGGCTAAGATGTGGAAGGCTGCCCTAAATTACCTCAGCTGAGCGGGATCTTAGGATATGAGGATGAGAATGATGAGGAATATAAATTCCTTCAATCACTCTAAAATATCGAGATTTGAAATAGGGCTAGGTGAGCTGGTTTTTGAGCTCAACACTGTATCTTGGATAGCTCTCTATCTGAGGACGAGAGTGTAGTTATGAGATGACAACCTGATGCATTAGTGTCTCTCAAGTGCGTTGGAATTTGTATTACCAAAGGACCAAAAGTATAATGTGAACTATCAGAAAACAAGCTAGTAGCCTAGCCAACAACTTCTAAAAGAGAAAAACAACACTATGAAATACAAGAAATACAAGTGAATGTGATAAATAAAATTTATGAAGACTAGAGTGACGAAGATGATTTCATAGAAGAGCCTATTTTCTAGCTAGTTTTGCAAAGCACATCCACCTACAAAAAAGAAAGAGAGGAAAATTTTGGGTGGTTGTATAGGGGCCTACCTCAGTCAAACCCCCATTTAGGCATTTCCACCTCCATGAACAACCAAGAAAGTGAGATAAAGAGAACAATGTAGTAAAGAGAACTAAAGCACTACAAAACAGTAAATGTGCTAACTCAACCAAGTGATAGAGGAGAGGAAAGGGAGCTTACCACCTCCACCAAGAGCACTCAAGGCTGGTTGGGGGAGAAAATGAGAGTAATCAAGCCTCTATTGTAAAGGTGTTTGTCCCCAACTTGCTCTATTGAAGTGATGGAGTGTTGTATTTGCTGTAATCGAATGCTTGAAATTCTTGAAGTGGATGCAAAAGAGTGTGTTGAAGCTTGTGGAGTGATTGTAGAAGATCAAGTGAATGCTTAGAGTTTTGAAGAAGGTGAAATTATTGTTCAAGGAATGAATTTGAAGGAGGGAATGAAAGAAATGTCCATATTGGGTTGGTTGGCCAAAGGGGGCATTACAACTTTACTCCTAATGAGAAGTGTAACACCTTTGTAGGTTTAGCTGTAGGAATCTGCTAGGGACATAAGCATGTCACACAGATGTCTATGCGTCGTATGGGAATCCCCAATAGAAATTCCTCCAATGATGCTCAAAATAACCACCAAGTTTGATTAAAGCAGTGGGCTTAGGTGGAATTAAGCCTCCGAACTTGGTTTTGTAAAGTGGAGAGGGGCAAAAGGGGAATTTTCCTAAGGGGTACAAATTCATTCCTATACATTTTAACCACACTTTAGCGAGCATGAGTACTAATGTGTGCTCAGTAAAGTAGATCAAGGAGTAAGGTTAGAAATGTATACTTGAACCATCGAGGAAGCAGACCATAATCTAGTGTACTTGAAGGTGCAGGGTAAGCAAAGGACCTCATAGCTTCTTAAAACTATGAAGTTGAAGAAAGAAAGCATCTCACATGCCCAGAAACCTACAAGGAGGCAACCCCCAAGATCTCTCACATGAAGGAAGCCCCATGAAGAAAGCATGGAGGAAACCCAAAGGAAGCATCCTATAGGATCTCAGTCCTGTAGGGAAGGTATTCTCTAAGATCTCTCGCATGAAGAATACCCAAGAAAGTGCCCTGCATATCTGCAGCTCTATAGGAAAGGTAATCCCCAAGATCTTTTGCATGGAGGAAACCCAAGAAAGTGCCCTACAGGCTCTCATCCCTACAGGGGAGCCACCCCCAAGATCTCTTGCATGCAAGAAGCTCAAAGGAAGCACCCTACAAGCTCTCAGTCCTATAGGGAGGTATCCCCCAAGATCTCTCACATGGAGGAAACCTAGGAAAGAAAACTCCATAGATTCAAGAAGTGGCCATGTAAGAAAGTAGATAGTCATGCAAACCATCTACAATTTGAAAAACTTTTGAAGGGATCCCTAGGGAACTCGTCATGAAGAGGGGCTCCACTCAAGGGACGCACAGTTCAAAATTAGATGTTCTCTTTCTTGAATCGATCCTTTATCAAGGAATCCTTTCAAAATATGTTCACTTCATCAAGGAATTCAAAAGGAAGAATATGCCCCCACCCAATGGGAAGGTTAAAGCTATTCCCACTTTAGATGAAGGTTCATGTCCTTTCTTTACAAACCCATGATGAAGGAAAAATGTTCCACTAGGGTTATGAGTTGAGAATATGATTCTAAAGAAAGGTTAATGAAGATTTTTGAGAAAATATTTTTTGGAAACAAATGCATGTTTTGAAAATTGAAATGTTGAAGAAAAGCATTGTCACACATGGGAGGGGAAACTCAAGCAAAGAAGAGAAATATAAATAGAAAGAAAAAGAGAAAAACACAAACAAAGGGAATGAGGGTAGCTTGATATTTGAAGGTCAAAAATACTCATAAATATATATAGATATGTATAGTAATAGTATATAAATGAACTTTCATCAACCCCCTACTATATCAAACCATGTGAAAAATGCATGATAAGACAAAGTAAAAGTTAAAAATTGGGTCAACATGGAAGGGAAGGCTAGATGCCTCCAATGCTTTGCATCATCCCCAATTTATCAAAAATAAAGCACAAACACGGGATAATGATGATACAAATAGAAGAAGGTTTACGAAAAAAAATCATGCCTGTATCTAAGCACCAACAAGGGTGACAAGGGTCATACAAGCACACATAGCATGATCATAGGGGAACACATCATGAACCACACACACAAAAAATATCAAGAAGAGGCCTCCACCTAACATTGATCAGCCAAGAGGTCATCTAGTTCCCACTCTAGATCATCATAGGGGGGAGGAGGGCAAGCTTGCAATGGTGGGATGTTAAGAAGAGGAGCATCTAGCCCTCCCACAAGTGCCAAGGAAGAGGGCCCCTTGAGGTACTCTCCACTGAGCTCCTATGGAGCTAGGGTCAGCAATTTCATGAAGATCGCTAACAAGGATGGAACTTCATCCATAGAGTTAAAGATTCACCCCATAGGAGTGTTGTGTCTTACTTTAGTGGAAAGGGTAGGCCATGCCTGAGATTCACCACTAGGCTTGCCGAGTGACTCAGGAGCAGTGAAAAACTCAGGGGAAGCTAGGACTGGTTCTAACACAAAGGGATAACAAGTCAACATGAGGCCATCTTACAGAGAAGGCAAGCTCCTCCTACATCCTTAGTTACTAGAAGGACCACTCTCCACCTTTTTCTTTTTCAGAGGAGATGAACTCCCCATAGACAAGGCTAGAGGTATAGAGGAAGAGGATGAAAGAACCACAATGGATATGATTGAGGTATTAATCATATCCATGGGTTTCAGGAAAGGTTGGATATCTGAAATGGACATCAACAAAGGTGGTTCCATAGAAGGAGTGATGAACACCTATACCCCTCAGGGTAAGGTGCATTCACACTCACAGTGGAAGCTAGGAGTAGCACATAACTAGATTGGAGAGAAGCAGAAGTGAAGAGGGTGACACTGTAGGATGCCTTAAAGTATGGGTGATCGTCTCTTCCTCCCCCCTTTTTGAGGAATCTTGCTCAGCTAAGAGATTCTTTCGCCAATGCTTGTGCTTGTGTACAAGGTAGTTTCTTCGACTCTTTGAGCTAGAGGCTAGAGGTTGCAAATGAATGGAGGGATCCTGCTTGATCATGGTGATGTCCTCTATAGCCATTTATGATGAAGGAGAGGATTCTAGAATAGGAGTAGGAGGGATAGGTTTAGGAGTAGTGGGGGAGTTGGCTGAAGAGCCTCAAGAGCTGGCCTCTTCCCTCTTGTTCACTATCTTGGGATCAGGAGCTATAAGAGGCCACTAAGGTCAAGACAAATAGGACTATCTGCAGGAGACCTTCTTCTTGTCATACCAAATGGGTCTAGGCTCTGTTGATAGAACAAGAAGTTTGAACGCAAGATGCTTAGGAATTTTCCAAGTGGGCACCATAGGATTCTCCTACAAAAAAGGAGTATAACTTGATGGTACCACAACAGAGTGAGAAGAAGTGTCAAACTGACCAATAGAAAAGGAAGAATGAGGATTGTGAGACCGCTTCTCTTCTTCCTTCCTTCATGCCTTAGTGGCATCACTGTCAGCCTTTAAACAAACCCTATGTGAAATGGAAGAAGGCGAGGGAGGGTATCTCACTTTTGGCCTTAGGCACCCTTTCTTATAATTCTAATATGTTCAATGCAGAAGGTCCATCCTAGGTGGGAGAGGACCAAATGGCATAGGCCAAGATTAGTCCAAGGAGTAGCTACCACGAGCAACCAGTGGTTTATAACTAGTGTTGTTGATTATGTGCATGAAACCCCCATGGATAAATTTTAAACATTTATGCATGATCGAGGGTACCGTATTCATCGCCACCAACTAAGGGATACTCAATTTCACCCTAAAAATTTTAGACCTAGTGATGATGTCCAACATGAGTTTCACAGACTTAGGTCCAACTAGGACCCATAGAAAAATACTACCTAAAGGAGGCACATAAAGCCCAACATGTGTGTGGATGGTACTCATTAGTACATCATACCCATCTTTATGTAAGAAGTTGATCAACATAATCTCCTTGGTTATGATGTTTACTTGTGACATCAAGTCAATGAGAACCCCTGATACGATGTTTCCATTGATCCATGTAGGAATATAGAGAGGAGATGGTTCCTTGTTAAAGCTTGTTGACAAGTCCTACAAAGTGAAATTTATACTAGTGCCACTATCCATAGGCTGCGCAGAGGGGATAGGTTGATGCAAGAAGGAGGTCATTACAGACACTATACAACACTTTCATAGAGTCCCCAAAGGTAAAAGGATAAGGCACTGACCTACAACAATCTTAGAGTACGAGGAAAGCAGTTGTCAGTATTGCAAAAATGGAACCAAAATGATTCATGTCAAGTTCACAAAAAATGTAAGAGAGGGGGACCACCAAGTGCAAGGCCCCAAGCCATAAAGGGCCAAGATGTAGAAGTTTTCCCTAACTTACCTCAACTTAGTGGGATGTTAGATTATGAGGATGAGAATGATGAGGACTATAAATTCCTTTGATCACTCTACAATCTTGAGATTCAAAATGGAGCTAGGTGATTTGGTTTTCGAGCTCAACATTGTATCACAGATAACACTCTATCCAAGGATGAGAGCGTAGTTTTGAGACGAGAGCGTGACACGCTTGCGTCTCTCAAGTTAAGTAGTGTTTGTATGACTAGAGGACCGAAAGCACAATGTGAACTATTAGAAAACAAGCTAGCATCCTAGCCAACAACTTCTAAAAGAGAAAAACAACAATATGAAATATGAGACATACAAATGAATGTGATAAAGCAAATATATCAAAGCTGGGGTGACAAAGATGATTTCATAGAAGAGCCTATTTTCCAGCTTGTTCTGCAAAGCATGTCCACCTACACACAAGAAAGAGAAAAAAATGTTGGGTGGCTATATAGGGGCCTGCCTTAGCCAAACCCCCATTTAGGTGTTTCCACCTCCATGGACAACTAAGAAAGTGAGATAAAGAGAACAATGTAGTAATGAGCACTACAGTACTACAAAACAGTAAACGTGCTAACTCAACCAAGTGATAGAGGAAAGGAAAGGGAGACTACCACCTCGACTAAGAGCACTCAAGACTACTTGGGGGAGAAAATGAGAGTACTCAAGCCTCTACTACAATGGTGTTTATCCCCAACTTGCTCTATCAAAGTGATGGAGTGTTGTACTTGTTGCAATGGAATGATTGAAATGCTTAAAGTGGATGCAAAAGAGTGTGTTGAAGCTTGTGGAGTGATTGTAGAAGATCAAGTGTATGCTTAGAGTTGTGAAGAAGATGAAATGATTGTTCAAGGAATTAATTTGAAGGAGGGAATGAAAGAAACGGCCATATTCAGGTCAGTCAGCCAAAGGGTGTGTTACAACTTGACTCCCAATGAGAAGTGTAGCACCTCTATAGGTTCAGCCATAGGAATCTGCTAGGGATATATGTGTGTCACATGGATATTTGCACGCCGTGTGGGCATCCCCGACAAAACCCCCTCCACTAACACTCAAAATAGGAACCAAGTGTGATGAAAGCAGCAGGTTTAGGTGGAATTAAGCCTCCAAAATTGGGTTTCTAAAGTGGACAGGTGAAAAATGGGAATTTTCCTAGGGGGTGAAAATTCACTCCTATACATAACTCAATTGCAAAAAATCCATACAACACTCAAAAATGAAACAAAAAGAAAACTACTAAGGCCTTGGTGGCCAACAAACTGTGCAACAACACTTAGGGAAAGAAAAATAGAACTGAAAGAAATGTGCCTTGAGCACTTATTAGCAAAAAACACTAACTTACTATAGTACAACTATTGAACTTGTTCTTAAACACAATGCTTGAGGTGGATCCCATTGACTAGGATAGGTAGCACCTCTCCACTTAGTGTTGAAAGTTGGAAAGCATTGTGTTGCTTGCACTCTATGGTCACATAGCATTCATCTCACATTGCATCAAACTTGGAATATTTTCCAGGTTTTCTTCTATGCTCATCCCATTTGAAAACTAAATCACCAACACTAAAATATCTTGACATTTCTCTTTTATCAAAAGAACTCTTCATCTAAGCTTGATGAATTTCAAGCTTCTTTAATGCATCTTTCTTTGTTTCCTCTAGTTCCATTAGCTAACCAAGCCTTACTTCGATAGGTTGTTCCTCGAACATTTCAAGCTCTTTAAATAAACTTAGTGTAGGTAATCCAACATAAATTGGTAACTTATCTTCCATACCATAAGTGAGAAGCTAAGGAGAGTAACTAGTAGCTCACTTAGGATTTATTCTATCAGCCCAAAGGGCCAACTTCAACTTGTCATGCCATGTCCTCTAGTTGTCCTCAATAGTCTTTTTAATGATCTTAATCAGATTTTTATTGGTGGATTTATCTTGTATGTTACCATGTAGGTAATTGTTAGATGAGGTATCTTGGAAAATTTTATTCTTTACAGGCCAATAAAAAATCCTTAAACCAATAAAAGCTAATGCATTGTTAGAAATGATAGAATCATGAGTACCAAATCTAGACACCAAATCCTGATAGAAATTCAAAATAGAGGTTTCATTTGCTTCCTTCAAAGCAAAAACCTTAGTCCACTTGGTAAAGTAATATGTTGTAGTTAGAATCCATTTATAGCCTACACTTGAAGGTGGATTAATAGGTCTAATGAAATCAAGACCCCATTTAGGAAAAGGATACTCTACCTGAATGGGGTGTAGAGGCAAGGCTACAAGCCTTTGCTTCTCTACAAATAGTGAACATTTATTACACTTCCTAACCCAAGAATATGCATCCTTAAATAAATTTGGCCAATAATAACTAGCTCTCATAATTTTCAAATTTTTAGTTCTCAATGCAAAATGGGCTCCCGAAGGCCCATCATGAAACTCTTCTAACAACTTGTCTATCTAATATGGTTCAATGCACCTCAATAAAACACCATGAAAATCCTTTCTATACAAAACACCATTAATAATAGCATAAGGGATGGCTTGAATCCTATAGTACCTTCTTTTTTCTTTGTCTAGACCTTCAAGGTGCTCACTAGTTTGCAAATAATGGACCATTTGCTCCACCCAACTTGTAGTAGGAGCTAAACCAACAACTTTCTCTTCATTTCTAAGCATTGTTGCAACATGCTCATCACCTTATTGGTTGTCTTCTCCATTTTTATCAAGTTTTTCACACAAATTGTTGCCCGTAACAAGCTTAGTAACTTTAATATTAACATCATATTTCATTACTTTATTATCAAACTGACTATTTTGTCATTAATAAGCTTATTGAGCTAGAAATATTTAATAGTTGGATGCCCAACCAACAACTGTATTCTCTTGTTAGAGAGCATATGCCTAAATTTTTTGAGGCTTCTAACAACAACAAACACATGTTTCTCAAAAAATGAATATTTTACCTCATAGTCATGCAATACTTGGATAAAAAATGTCATAGGCTGCTCTAAGCCTTCATCATTCTATTGAAAAAGCATAGTAGAAATAGCGTCAACACATCTGAATGCATAAACAATAAAATATTTATTATAGTTAGGATTAATGAGTGTTGTAGCAGCTACAAGGGCTTCTTTAATTTGATCAAACCTTCTCTTACCCTCTTTAGTCCAACTAAAAGTCATGTTCTTTGTAAACATAGTTGTAAGAGGCTAGAATAATGCTGCAATGTTAGGTAGGAACCTTCTCACAAAGTTGATCCTACCAAGAAAGCTTTGCAAGCATTTCTTATGTTGTGGTTACAGGGGTAAGCTAGAATAGTAGAAACTCTTTCTGGATCAATAGAAATACCATGTTTCAAAAAATTGTGTCCAAGGAGCTTACCTTTATGGATAGAAAAAATACACTTCTTTGGGTTAAGAGAAACCCCATACTTTGTACATCTCTACAAAATTTGCCTTGAATGACTGAAATGTTCATTAGCATTCTTTGAAAATATTGTAATATCATCTAAATAAACTAGAATAATTTTATTCATGAGGCCATGAAAGGCCATGTCCATCACTCTCTGAAAGGTTTCCTTGCATTGGACAAACCAAAGGAAATTTTTCTATAAGATATGGCACCCCATTTGGTGGTAAAGGTAGTTTTGTATTGATCCTCCTCCTCTACAAAAAATTGGTTATATCTTGAATATCCATCCAACAAAGAAAATTTGTCAGAACCATAAACAACTTGAAAAATATTCTCCATTGAAGGGAATGGATAATGATCTTTGACAGAGGATTTATTCATGTGTGTGGAAAATGTTAGTATCAAAATAAGATAATAAAAACACACCAATGCAACATTAAACTAAAGAAAGCTAAATAAAATGAAAAGAGATCAAACAAAGATTCTTCAAAATTGTTCCATTGTCCTCTATCTCCAGTGATTTGCTTGAAGCTGCTGCTCTCAGATTGTATAAGCAAAGCTTCTTAGAATGGCAACCTGTAGAACGAGTATGCAAAGGGAGAGCACTTCTCTATCCTATATGCTGGTGGAGTAAAATATTGATATACAGATATGCACAGGGGTTGTAAATTATGCATAGGGGCTATGAATTATGTATGCTTTTGAAACTATGATATGAGGATGATAGGCCATGATATGGATTGCTAATATGCTAGAGTATGCTATGATAAATTCTAGAATGCTATGGATGATGGAAGGATGATTGACTATAGTTTTCCTATATGCAAGTTTCTATCTTTTCAGAGACCTGGCAGTCCCTTTTATAGATTTTTACAGGCAATAGCCTGGCTGGCAAAGATAAATGGTTGTGGGATTGTCTAGTAATTTTGAATGGTGCGAGATGGAGAGGTTGAGAGGACGATGGAAGATGTTGAGAGGTTGGAGAGAAGAATGGAGGTTTGTCTTCAACCCACAGGAACAACTTTGCTCAGAAACAGAGAAATTTATTAATTTTCTGTTTTGAAGTTGTTTCACGGTTGTTGTTGATAATCCAATATTAAATAAATAAATTTATTTAATTTTGTGTGAATTTCAGGATTAAAAACATTTTGAAAATATTTTATTTTAGGACTATAGAAGATTTAATTAAATATTTGGAATATTTAATTATGAATAGACTTTAGAAGAATTAATTAAATATTTGAAATATTTAATTGTGAATAGACTTTAGAAGAATTAATTAAATATTTGAAATATTTAATTGTGAATGGACTTTAGAAGAATTTTTAGAATAGAAGAATATTTAATCTTTATTTGAATAAAATATTCAAGCCAAGATTATATGATAATCAATATAAATAAATTGTAATGTTTATTTAATTAATTAAGAAATGGATAAGAAAAGTGATTAAATAAATTTATTTATTTAATCAAAATGAAAGAATGAAAAATATAAATAAATTATTTAGATTTATTTATATGAAGATTGAATTTAGAGATTTAATTAAATATTAAAAATATTTAATTGATTACCAGACTATTGTGATGTGACCATTTTTAGGTGTATACATTTTGCCCCTCTTTCAAGTGATGTGTTTTACACATTGATTCAAAGCATTTTGAAATTTTCCCCAGATGCTGATTGTCGAATGTTGATAGGTATATGCCCCCTCAGACGATGAATTGATAAGATTTTGATTTTTGTTAATTTTTTTGAATTTTTTTGAATTTTTTTATTTTTAAGATGTCGATTCATTGTTCAAAAATTATGATGTGAAGAAATTGATGTGGAAAGATGTGAGATGAAAAATTGATGACTTAAATTGCCCCTGCTATGATAAAATGTGATAAATTGCCCCTATAATATTGCAACACATGACTTTGTATTGATTTGATGATGTTTGTCTGATAATTTTGTTCCCAAGGTTGTTGGAAAACAAAGAGTAGCTGACAAATTTTCTTTCAAGTTAATGAAAAACAAATAATTGTTAGATAAGTTTGCTTCTAAGGTTGTTAAAAACAAATAGGATTTTGATAAATTTTCTTTTCATGATGATGAAAAACAAATAGTTTGTTGATAATTTTGCTTCTAAATTTGTTAAAAACAAATAGGATTTTGATAAATTTGCATTTCATGATGATGAAAAACAAATAGTTTGATAAGTTTTCTTCTAAAGTTAAAAAAATAGGATTTTGATAAAAAAAATTCCATGATGATGAAAAACAAATAGAATGATATTCAGATTTGATTGATTTGTCTTGATAATTCGATATTGATTTTGCTTTGACTTGATGATTCTTCCTATTCAACTGGAGAGATTGGGTGTCTTGTAGTTATAGGAGAAATTCCCGAAGACATGGAGATTGATTCCACAGCTTGTATAGGCAGATAGGGATGTTATCAAGGCATGCAGACTACCCTCATTACTTGACAGTCTCGATCTACACATAGTCACTCTTGGGCTACCAGTAGGGGTGTATCTCAGCCATTACCTCCAAAAGGGTCATCAGGGGCAGGTGGAGCAGGTCTATCAGATGCAGGTGGAGCAGGTCCATCAAATGCAGGTGGGGCAGGTCCCAGACTAGCAGTATCATAGGATAGCACTTCGTAGTGCTTTTTGCATGATGTCATATATGTCTTATTGATACTTTGTTGAGACATTTCTATACACACTGATATGATCCCATTTTTGATGATGTTATGTCATGCATAGTTGACATGTTTTGTACATTTTGACATTCATTTTTGAAATATATGATATGTAGCAAAGATTCCTTATGTGATGAATGTGTCTATTTTCTATATGCATGATGTTTTATGTGAGGGTTTCATGATGTTATGCTCATGATGTATATGTATGCATGATTTTTAGATATAAAAATGAAAGTGTAATGCTATGATGTGATTGCAATCTACTGATGAATGACTTTATGAATATGAATGTAAAATGATGGATGGTACAATTTATGAATGCCCATGAATGTTTTGATTATGATGTATGTTTTGTTTTTATAATTTTTTGATGCAAATATGTATGAAAAATGTATGTGATGATGTTTTTGTGAATGTCAAAATGTACTCAGTCATTTTTTTGGAAATATATGAATTTTTGATACTTTGCCGGCTTTTGGAAAAAAAAATCTATAAGTGCAAAATGTAGATTCTAAAATGAATGTAATCTATACTAACCATGCAGGGTATCTATACAATATTGCCATTCTGAGAGCTTATTTGTGCTTTTTGTGTCATCATAGAGCATTGAAATGTTGAAAGTTAATACGAGCATCAAAGGGTATGTTAGCACCAGTGATGACATGAGTATTGCTTTCATGATTTTTGATATAGCAAGATAATACAAGCATCTAGGTATAATTGAACTGAGATGACCTGAATATCACTTGCATAAATAGACAAGAGTTAACCCGTTTCCCATGCAAATTCTGAAATGTCATCAGTGATACTTAGTAGAGCATGTCTCGCGACCAATTTGCATAGTACTAATGATTTCCTCACAAACAATAGACAAAGAAAAATCATACTCCTTCCTTGCTTTTCTAGTTTAGTACATCATCGAATTACTCTAGAGATATGATAGAAAATCAACCAACAATTCAAATTTTTCCTAAAGTATTCCAAACATTATTCAGATTAAGATCATCCAACTTGGTTATTAACATTGATGTTTGTGCTTTGATTAATGTTGTTTGGACCATGTTTTTTTATTTCATTGGCATTGAGTGATCGTTTTGGTGTTGTGGTTGATTTGATGTGTCAATGTATGTTGCATTTTTTCAAACCGTAATTTGTCCATTTGTGATGGTCTAAGAGCTTGTTGCCCCTCTCTTGTGTAGTCTGTATTCCTACCCCTAGTGTAAACACAACCTAAATATGATGGATATGTACAAATTTCATCAAGCCATGATAAAAGACAAGGATTCTCATTCCATGATATGGATATGATAGATATGTATAGATGATAGATATGGACAGATGATGTCGTAAAGCGAATGGAAGACATAATCTAATAGATAGAGGAGCCCATTTTGATCACAACTAGTGCTTGTTTTCCGGGTTTTTTACCACTTGTTTTTATTGCACTTTTTTAGATCATGTGAATTTTTTGGTTTTTTTCTGCTTTTCTGATTTTTTTATGAATTTTTCTTTTTTTTGGACGTTTATTTTTATTTTTATGATTTTTATATTTAAGATGACATGAGATGATAATGGTTGATTGATTAAGATGCCAGGAATGATTGATTCAATAAGGCATGATGATGATAAGTACTTAGGATCACTGATTCCCCTAAGTACGATAAGATTGATGATTGTTGATGATTGATTGAAAAAAGATATGAGGATTGGATAATGTTTTGTAGCTAGGCTCAAATATTATGTGCATGATAAGATTCAAGGTTGCAAAGGGACATGATGACATGGATTTTGATAAGCTAGGGGATATGAAATTGAATAAAGAAAGGATAAAGATAATGAATAGTGATGATCAAGATCAACTAGATAAGATACAAATGCAAGGCCCAAGTATTTTCCCCTATTCCTCATCAAGACTGAGGAAAGGAAGAAAGGATGTATTTAGTAAGAATGATGTAATATGGATAAGATGAAAGATATGATATGAAAGATATGGATAAGTGTATAAGATAAGATATATGATGTTCAAGAAGATTGTTAACCTTGTCAAGATCAAAGGTAGAAATGTAAGGAATGGGCATAGAAAGGATAATGACCATGAATGATAAGATGGATGGAACTTGTCCCTAAGTGTAGAGTGCAAGAGGAATATGGAAGATAGGATATGAATGATAGGGAGATGGAAGAAGGACTTAGGCATAAAGTTTCACAACCAAATATCCCTCTAATAAACCATGGCAATGGGAATTAGAATCCTAAATGTTGGCAGATTAATGATATGATCAAAGAATATAAGGACTTATGCAAAAGTTTTGATTAAAGGAGAATGATGGGGTATGAATGTTGGATAATGGATAGGAGGTTGGAAGGCTTGTTGATGAATAGATGGAAAGGATGGAAAGATCAACATTGGCACACACCTTGAAGGGTGGTGGAGTGATGGAGGAAAAATGAATTTGGAAGGTGATAGGTTATTAGATGGAAAATTGGAGGAAGCTTTTGGATTAGCGAATTTGGATGCCAATTTAGAGTTTATTGCTTCTATGAAAATTTTAGGAATCCACATAAATTTTGACTTTGATTTTTGCTTTGTGGATCTTTGTGGCCTTTGACATTTTTCTTTTTGATTTATGGACCTTTGTGGTCTTTGAAAATTTCCTTTTTTCTTTGACTGGCCTTTGCGGCCTTTTAGATTTTTCTTTTGATTTTGAATAAAATTATCTTTTATTTTTGCATGTCTCTTTGAGGAGACATGTTGATCCTTTGATACATGTGGATTTTGATATTGAAGCTTTTGATATTTGGCACCCAAATTGCTTCCAAGAGCAATGGGAGGGGTGGATTGAGGTGAATGATATGGAGGTATTATGGATGAGTTAATATGGGTATAATTTTGAAAGGGCATCAAGGATGTGTGTCTTTGTTGCTCTTGAGAAATAGGATATGGACCTAGGATAGAGGGAAGGTTTGATGGAATAGGATGAGGACCTAGGATAGATGGAAGGTGTGATGAACTAGAATGAGGACCTAGGATAGATGGAAGGTTTGATGGACTAAGACGCTTAGGTGTATAACCAAGGCCATGGTGATATGGGTTTATTTGAATAGAAAGAGGTTCTAGGATACCTTGATCATGAAGGCCTAATCCTTTTCCTTTGTAAGTCATACTTTTACACATTCATTTACCAATGGGATATGTATTGTTTGTAAAACAATATGCAAGTCCATTTTGAGGAGGATATGATATGGATGAGAGGATAGATGTTGGAAGTAAACTAGAATGGATAAAGGTGGAGGATCCCAATTTATAAGTGTGGGGTTCATGGATAACATGAATAGGTGTGATAGGCTCTTGACATGGGATGATGAGGTGTTTTGATCTTGACTTGGAAAAGGATTATGAAGTGGTATGAAAGGAATATCTTGATCATCAGAAGGATAATCATCTTCATGGGATGAAAGGGTATCCTTGAATGGAAGCATATATTGATCTTGATGAGGAAGGGAATCATGAGATTTTGTAGAAATCATATCTTGATCATCAATTGGTAAGACATCATTAGACAGGACAAAAGAACTATCATTCTCTTGTGATGCAATAGAATCATGGGATGTTATGGATTGATTAGATGATGTGGAAGAAGAACTTGGAAGGATACTTGTCTCTTGAGATGGAAGGGAATTATTTTGGATGAAAAGTGAGAGAGGATCGTTATAAGATTCTTGAGAAATGGGGTCTTGATCAAAGATTGGAAAATTTTGTGGAATTTTGATATCATTGGATGAAGTGGAAAGAATATTTTGATCTTGATGTGTAGAGGGTCTATGCCATCATGCTTTGGATTGTGAGATTGACATGAATGATTGGATGTTGAAGATATGATAGAAGAGGATGACTAGATGGAATTGTTAACTTGAGTAAAATAATCTTGAGGATTATTTTGGCTTATGGTGGATGGAGATAAATGCATGACATGACAAGATTGCTCAATATAATTTGTGTTTGAGGATTTAGATTTGGGCTTATTGAACTTTTGCAAAAATTTAATGACATTGAACTTGGATGATGTAGTTTTTGGTGAAGAAGGTTTCATGTTCATTGTTTGGTCAAGAGGATATGTGTAGATGTCTGGCAGCAGATATCTTTCTGTGTTTGTTTCCCTTTTTATATCCTTTATTTTCCCTTGTAATTCCTTTATCTGTTGAGTAAGGGCACTAAACTCATTAGGACTTTCAAGATTCTCTTTAATCCCTTCTATATCAAAATTGGTAGATAACTTAGCTCCTTGATTGGCCAATGAAAGGAAATATCTTTCTTTGTTTCGTTCTAAAATCCTTTCTATGAGAATATGGAATTGGGGATCCTACTCTGCTTCTTGAAGCTTTTCTTCTGTTATCTCTTCAGTATGAAATGGATTCTCTTCCTTCTCACTATTATCACCCATTTTGCTTGTGGTACTTTCACTTGAATCATCTTTTTCTATGTGCTTTCGAGATCTCGTGACAATAGGCATAAGCTTTGCCCCAAATTCTACTAAATTTTCATCAAAAGAATGAAATAGTGCAATTTTTTATGGTTATGAAATTCAGGATAGAATGAAGATTCTATGACTTAAAATATTTCTAGTCTTTAGCTCGTGTTTTTCCCTAATTGAAAGGATGAAAATCCTGTTGGTAGGAATTTAAGCAAAAGATCAAGAATAAATGATTTTTCACTTTATGAAGTTTGATCGTAGCTTCATAAAAGGATGGATTTTGTGAGAAATGCCTAATGTGATTGAGTTCTCTATTGCAGAAATTGATTTGGACGAGTAGAATATTCAATTGTAGGTTGGGGAATATAAGAAGAAAAAATATGTTGACTGTGGTTGTGCCTTTGAGAAAGGGCTCTTCTTTGAAAGAAAGCTCGTGAGTATAATAGTTCTATAGCATAATCATAAGTGAAACCTCTAACAAAAGCACGATATCGATGGATAAAGGTTCTATGTTTAAGTAAAACCTTTCGACTTTGGTACAAGAATCATCTTTTCTTCAATAGTTTCTTGTAGCTAAGTGGTTTCTTTGGCTTTTTGATTTGTTTGAGAATGGATTTCTTAACAAAGGTTGTAGATTTCCAATCTCTTAACATGAGAGTAATCAATGTAATTATGAGTTTTGGATGATCTTTACTGAATTAATGTTTTGAAAATATATCAAAAAAGTTGTAGAATAGTTGTTTTTAAGTCCTATACTAAACATGAAGTGTATGATCAAAATGCTTTTCAAAAATTGTTTTCACAGGTTTTACACATGATAGATAGTTCAAGCAGACTCAGTCTTAGTACTCAGGTAGGTCACCATAATAATCAACAACTCACATCTTAGAATTGTGTCGACTCACACAGTCGTGTCACCACCAAAAGGTTGCTCGTGTTTTTGTCTTTTCTAGGTGCATACTCAGAGTGATGGAAGTGGATACCAGATCCCCTGAGCAAATGGTCCTTGGTAGTTATATGGTGAGTATCTTGGGGGTAGATTCTTCCCTCCCCTGTACTCTGATTATTATGATGTTCAGAAACTGACTTCAGTTGGATACTACACTAACTTTGTAGTAAGGGTTTCTTTTTGGTGCGGAAAATGATATAATCCCTCAGGAGACCTCCCAACCTTTAGAACAAAGGCTTTGGGGATGGTTATCTTGCACACTACTAGCAAAAGAGGGTTTCCCCAGATTTTCTTTAAATTTTATAGTGGGGTGGAATGGCCTGTCTTTGGCTTGAACCCACTTGAGTCATTCCTCTTAGGTAAGTACTTTTTCCCACAAGAGCAAGCTCTCTAAAGGATGTAATTAAAATAGTAAATTTGCATGAAATTGTAAAGGAAAGTCTGGTATTTTGATCACCCAGTTAAGGGGAGAGCATAGACCTATTTCTATAGACAAAGCAAACAAATGTTCTTTTTAAAACCCAAATCACAATGATCTAGTCTAAGTGAAGATATTGCTTCACAAAAATAAATTGTTCAATTTTAATTGCAAGATCATTGTGTGGTGACTATCCTAGATTGATTCATTTTTTAATTAAATGACTATCCTAGGATTGGTTCATTCTTTTAAAGCTCTTACTGGTCGTGATCATGTCAGATCCAGTCAAATCCTACTTAAGTTACAGATTACAATTGCAGACTTACAAATTCAATGCTGAAAATAAAGAAATGCACTAAAACAGACATCAAGAGTGCTACTGAATCATTAATGGGTGCTGCAAGATGGATAATGGGCATTGTAGGATGAGTAATGGGAAATGAAGGATGAGTAATGGGTGCTGCAGGATGAATAATGAGCGCTGAAGGATGAGTAATGGGCACTGCAGGATGAATAACGAGCACTGTAGGATGAATAATGGGCACTGCAGGATGAGTAACAAGTGTTACAGGATGAATAACGGGCATTGAAACAGAGTTAAAGAGCACTAAACTGGGTGTGAATTGTGCTAAAGCATGTTTGATGTGCTATTATGCTCTTCCAACTGTAACTTGTTAGAAAAATTTGCAAAAAATGTTAAAATTGGGGCAAGGGCCCCACGGTGGGCGCCAAAAATGTGTGGAAAATGTTAGTATCAAAATAAAATAATAAAAACACACCAATGCAACATTAAACTAAAGAAAGTTAAATAAAATGAAAAGAGATCAAACAAAGCTTCTTTAGAATTGTTTCATTGTCCTCTATCTCCAGTTAATAGACTTTAGAAGAATTAATTAAATATTTGAATTATTTAATTGTGAATGGACTTTAGAAGAATTTTTAGAATAGAAGAATATTTAATATTTATTTGAATAAAATACTCAAGCCAAGATTATATGATAATTAATATAAATAAATCGTAATGTTTATTTAATTAATTAAGAAATGGATAAGAAAAGTGATTAAATAAACTTATTTATTTAATCGAAATGAAAGAATGAAAAATATAAATAAATTATTTAGATTTATTTATACATAGATTGAATTCAGAGATTTAATTAAATATTAAAAATATTTAATTGATTACCAGATTATTGTGATGTGACCATTTTTAGGTGTATACAATTCAAATCATGAAAATCAACACAAAGCCTAATCTCAACATTCTTCTTTCAAACTAGAACTAATTTAGAAACCCAAGATGTATGCTTAATTGGAAAGATGATATTACTTTCAATTAACTTATTATATTCTTCTTTCGTAAGATGCTCAAGCTTGGGATTAAGCGGACTTTGCTTTTGCCTCACTGGTTTTGCATTGGGCTCTAACTCAATGGTCCATTGAGCTATCTTAGGGTCAAAAAATTTTAAATCTCCATACCCCCAAAAAAAAATACTAAACTCTTGGAAAAGTAGAATAAAATTTTGTTGTTCCTCTTTGGTACATGGCTTTCTAAGCTTGAGGAGCTTATCCTTAAATATCTCAATGGGCTCATAATCTCCTGCTTAACCATCATGTTGATTTTATCCTTTCTGACTTGGTCATCTAAGTTGAAAACTGATTCCAAGGTTACCAATCCTTTGGATAACTTTTTTGACTTCAATTGCACAATCTGATTTTCATATTGCTACTACCATTTTTGTTGATTTTCAGCTGCAAACTCAACTTCTACAATCAAAAAACTTATAATCTTCTCATCACTTTCAGAAACTTGTGGTCTAACAACTTTTACATATTTTTGTACCTCTACATTATGAATATCAGTTGGAATTTCAAACTAAGATCCTATGGCAGTAAGGTTATCTTCATGATTATTTTGATTTCTAGGAATGGAAAATAGAATTAAAGAATCAAAATATTCAACTAAGTCCCAAAATCTATGCTTATATAGCTTAAGCAAATCATTTTTTCTAACATTCAAATTTCCAACTTGATTTACAATCAACTCAGAATCACCAAAAACTTGTAAGCAATTTATACCTTTCTTTTTGGCCCATTATAGGTCATGAATAAGTTCCTCATATTTAGCTGTATTATTTGTACAACTAAAAGCAAACCTTAATGTTGAGTAATACTTATCTCCATCAGCTGAAATCAACATTGCTCCTCCACCAAAAACCATTCTGCTGCTTGAGTCATCAAATTACAGCGTCCAAAGTTGATTATCTTGTTGTTCTAGTTGACTTTGATCGTTGATCAAATTTGGAACCATTGCATTAGGTTCATGAATCATGTAAATTCCTAATCCTACCTCATCAATGTGACTAAAAGGGTTAACTTCATGATTCTTGACTACCCACTCATTTAGATTTTCATCCTCAATAGGTGTGTTGGGGTCTAGGGCCATGGATTGATCCTTTAGATCATGGGTGATGCAAATCTTAGCATTTATAGGGATAGGGGCATATGGTTCAATATGATCCTTGGCTTGTGGTTCTTAATTTATGGTTACTTTTGTACCATACCTTGTTTTGAAAAACAAATGAGACTAATCAAAATATAGAAACCCACCCAACTTAGTAGTAAAATCACTAGAAATACATATGCAAAAATGAGGTGGTAGGTCAATAACATGGATATCTTGAGGGATTGAAAAATTTGGGGATGCATGCAAGGTAAGAGATAAAGTTTTAATCATCCCAAAAGTCCTAACAACAGATCCATCTAGTTGAATCGCTCCCTTTGAAAGAAGCTCATATGTTAATCCTAGCTTATTAACTAGACTCTTAGGCATTATAGAACTACTTGCACCATAATCAATCATGCAATTGTGTAGTAGTTTATCACCAATGATCAAACTTTAAAAAAATGGAGGAGGATTTACCTCTTGGGATTTATGCTCATTCTTAACTTCAGGGTTATTTGCAAGTACAATCTTAGTCTGATCTTGGTTAGTGTTATCCACTAAAATTGCACCCTGTTGAACCTGATGTTCAACACCTCAGTGTAACATGGGAAGACCTCTAAAGATGTGGGTCACTTGTAGACAGAGGTTAACCTCTGGAGAAGGCCGACTTCCTTTGGTATCACCTAACCTACTGATTCTATAAAGGAAAAGGGAGGAGTGCATAAAAATAAAACTAAATACTATGGTGATACACCGAACTGATAAGAAATCATGAAATGAAAACAAGATGAACATACACTGGAAAACTAATGGTAGCTATTTCATTCACTCAACATAACCTCTTTAAACTTATGCACCATTCTTAAAAAGGCTTGATCTACATACATATTTTAAGAAGGAAAGATGAATTTCACAACTTTAAGGTATGAATGCAAACTTAGAGAAGCACAATTGAAAACTTGCATAATCTAAAATACAAAAATGAGAGTAGTTTGAACACTAACACTAGCTTCCAAAGTGAACTCTATGTTTTATATTCCAAAATTGAAATGAGTTACAAAGCATACATCAACTGAGAGAGGATTGTTAAAAATCACTAACTCTTGAGAATGCATCATCCGAACCCCTTTACAAAGAGGCAAAAATGCCCTATATACAAAAAGATGTCGACCCCTAGGGCTTACAAAAATATCAGCGTTCATAAAGATTCACCCTTAGATCTTTTTAAATGAAGTTAATGTTGCATTGAAGTGTATCCTTGCTGTCCATGTTGGTGTTAAGGATCTCCCTCAAGAGAATCCTTTAGATCTTATGTAATACTTGCATTTACTTCTGGCCTCTATGTCTATATTCAAACCTCCTTGAAGGGCTGCTTTGAATGCTCTAAAGCATTATCATTAATGTTAATCCCCCTCTTATGCCAGTAGAGATCCCAGTTATTATGAAGACTAGTGGCCTTTTCTATTTATAGGTTGACTTCCTCTATAAGCAGCTTCAGACTTTCCCATTAGATCTCCACACCATTATTCACCGAGCTGCTCCATTACCTTTGATCTCATAACAGATTCATACTGCTACATTTCATTGATCTTCTTTTTAGGGGTGGTCAATTAGTCAATGGACAATGGTTTTCCCTTAGTTCTCTTTGATTGGGCGAACACACTCCATGCAAGATTCTTAGGTAGTCAGAGGTCCTCCATCAGAATCACATGTCGGTGAGACACTAATCATGTCTCCCCGATGTGAGTACACCTCGTAGTAGCTATTAGCATAAAACGCGACGGTCGGGGAAACCTCTGATCGAAAGAAAAAGTCATACTGATATCTCCTTTTCTATGGGCAAGGGATCACTATCGGTAAGACCCCCTAGCGAGCTCCTTTTCTCTCCTTAAGCTCACTTCATTTTAGTAAGACCCTATCGGGTCGGCGAGACATCTTGCCAAAGCTATCTTGTTTTAGTGAGAGCTTACCTTCTGGTGCACAATGGTTAGTGAGACTATCGGGTCTAGGAGACTTCTCCCCGAACTCAAAATATTATACCGAAGGTACCCCTCTATCAGTAGGACCTTCGTCATTCAGCCAGACCTCATGCCGAAGGAAATATCTCTCGGCAATCCCATTTCATCTTGACAAGACCCTATCAGGTCGGCAAGACATCATGACGAGCACCTCCATTCTCCCTGGGCTCATTCCATTTTGGCAGGACCTTTCCATGTCGGCGATACCTCTCACCAAACCTAAATCTTTCGACAGGACTCTGCTTGGTTGCCAAGACATTACAGTGAACTCCTATCTTTCACTAAGACTTCTTTACTTGTTAGGAAGACATCCCTCAGTCGGCGAGACCTTTTGCCAGGCTCAAATCTTTCCTCGATGCTGCTTCACTTTGACAAGAGTCCACCCTATCAGTGAGACTTTACCCTTCACTAGCCCCTGTCATTGAGACCTCACTTATCGGGAATAATTCTCCCTAAAGTTAGGCCTTTTCGCCGAGACCTCAGTAGTTGCCAAGATGTTATGTCAAGCCATGAACCCTCAGCGAAACCATTCCTCTTTGGCCAGACCTCATTGTCAAAGGAAATATTTTTTAGGGACTCCCCGCCGACGGCCTTGTGAACAACTATCGGTGAGACTTTCATCTGTCAGCAGGACCTTTCATCAAAGCCACCACATTACACTGAGATCTTACCCTTTCGGTGAGACCTCACTAGGTCAGCAAGACTTCACCCTAACACTGGCTATTTCAGTGAGACCACCATGGTCACCGAGACTTCATGTCGAAGCCCTCATCTCTTGGCAAGCTTTGACCTTTTTTGGGGGAGACCACCACTTGTAGGCGAGACATCTCAATGAGCCCAAAACCTTCTGGTGAGAGCTCCCTTCATTTGGCTAGACTGCAGTTGATCAGCAAGACCTCACACTGATGATGTATCCTTTCACCGAGACATCCCCTCCTATCGATGAGATACTTCCCATACGAAGGAAGATACAAAATCTCACAACGATTAAAATGTCTGGCCGACCAAGACATTTCAAAATGAATAGAACCCCTGCTAGTTGGCAAGATAACTGGAAGGCCTTGCCGACTTTCTCCTTAGAGGAACTTTATGCCAAACTTGACTGAGGAAGAATTTTCAACTAAGCTCCTTGAGAAATGCATCAGGGCTATGATTTAATCATGCACAACAATGTCTCCATTTGGCCTTCATGAACACCTAAAACATAGATTTCCTTGTATGGTTGAGCTCGTAGGTGAAAATTGGGCAACATTTTTGGCGACCTTTGCTGGATGTTTGCCTGCTAAACATGAAAATGAGTGTCCAAAACCTATCCGTTGGGCTTAGAGTCACTTAGAAAAACCATCAGAACAGACCAAGAGTAGCTCGCACATGGCTGCAATTCACTTGAGACTCATGAAGCAGATCAGGATGTTGGAACTTTTTGAAACCGAAGAAACTGAGGTGAAACTATCAAACCATGTTAGAACAACACTTAGGGAATGAAACAACATTTAAACTAAAGTTCCAAAGCACTTATTGAAATCATAAAACCTATTCTACTATGTACAACGATAAAACATACCTCAAAACAACATTTGAGGTGAATCCAATTAACTGGGATTGGTAAATTTTCTCCATTCATGTTCGATAACTGGAATGCATTATGCTCCTTGCATTCAGTAATAACAAAAGTACCTACCCAGAAATGGTCAAATTTTGTATGTTTGCCTGGACCACTCTTTAGCACATCCCACTTGAGAACATCACCTTCCTTGAAAAATTTGGTTGTAGCTTTCTTATCAAATGTTTTTTCTTTTGGCACTAATGATACTCCAAAGTTTTCATTACCCTATCTCTTGATTCTTCAAGTTCCATGAGCTCTGCATATCTTATGGACATTGGGTCCTGTTCTTCATACATCTCCAACTAACAAACAATGTCTAGAGCGAGAAGCTCTACAAACAAAGGTAGCCTAGCCTCTTTACCATAAACAAGGACGTATGGAGAATTACCCACTAATCTCTTAGGGGTTATTCTATCTACCCAAAGTGCAGATTTCAATGTGGTATACCAAATTCTTTGATTCTCTTCCATAGTCCTCTTAAGGATTCTAATCAGATTTCTGTTTGTACTTTTAGCCAATCCATTACCCTGCGGGTAATAAATGGAGGAAGTATTCATATGAATTCCATGTCTAATAGCCCAACTTGTGACTCTCAATCTAATAAATGCAAGAGTATTATCTGAAATGATGGAGTCAGGAACTCCAAATCTAGTGATTATATCTTCATAAAAACTCGAAATTGAAGATTTGTTTGCTTCCTTCAAAGCTACTGCCTCTATCCACCATGTGAAATAGTCTGTAGTAGTAAGCACCCACTTGTGGCCAGCACTGGATGGAGGATTAATTGGGCCAATAAAGTCGATGCCCCATCTCATGAAGTGCTACTCCACTTGAATTGGATGTAGAGGCATAGCAGACAACTTTTCTTTTCCTAAAAATAAAGAACATTTAACACACTTTCTTGACCATGCATATGCATCTTTAAAAAAGTTGGGCTAGTAGTAACTAGCTCTCATAATTTTCCAAGCAGTTGTCCTTGGAGCAAAGTGACCTCTTGAAACTCCATCATGAAATTCAAGCAATATTATTTCTATTTGATGAGTATTGATACACCTTAACAAAAAACCATTTAGATATTTCTTGAAAAGAATGTTATCAATGAGGACAGAGGGAATTGATTGCAATCGGAAGTATCTTTATTTGCCTCTATCTAGATTTGGTGGACATTCAATAGTACAAAGAAAGTGGGTCATTTCTTGAACCCAACTTGTTGTTAAAGCAGGGGCATCACCTTGAACATTTTGAGGCTGATCAGTATTAGCTAAAACAACACCAGTTTCTGATTTTTGTGCATCTTTAGAGGTTGAGGCAAGCTGCTCACAAATTCCTCTACCTCTAACAAGTTTTGTGATGTTGATGTTGACATCAAATTCCATTACTTTTGCGATCCACCCTACTCTTTTTTCACTCATATCTATGTTCAACAAAAACTCCTTCACACCTGGGTGTGCAAACGAGAGATGAATCTTATTGTTTGAAACTAGAGGATTGAACTTATTTAAGCCTCTGATCACAATGAGAACATGTTTATCAACAAATTTATATTTCTCTTCATAATCAGCAAGTAGTTGACTAAAGAAAGCTATTGGCTACTCTAAATTATCACTATTTTTTTGAACCAACATAGCAAAGATTGAACCAACACTTCCAAAAGCATACAAGAAGAAGTCTTTAGAGAAATCTGGATTTACCAGTGTTGGAGCTGATGCTAAAGCTTCCTTGATTTCTCTAAAACTACGCATTGCTTCTTTAGTCCAACTGAAAACTACATTCCTTTTTAGCATGGTAGTCAAAGGCTGTAATAAATTTGCAACATCAGGAATGAATCTTCTTAAAAATTTGATTCTCCCTAAAAAGCTCTACAATCCTTTCTTGTGATTTGGTAATGATAGTTCAAGTATAGCTTTAACTCTTTCAGGATCAATGGTAACTCCACCTTTTGATACTATATGGCCTAATAGTTTACCTTCATGAACTGCAAAAATACTCTTTTTCAAATTGAGAGATATTCCATATTCCCTGCATTTTTCAAAAACTTGCTTGAGATATGACAAATGTTCATCTGCATTCTTTGAATATATAGTTATGTCATCTAAGTAAACTAGCAGAAATTTCTGAATTAAATTTTGAAACGCCATATCCATGGAATGCTAAAAGGTGGCACCAACATTAGATAAACCAAAAGGCATTCTTTTGTAGGCCATAGTGCCCCATTTTGTTGTAAATGTTGTTTTATACTGATCCTCCTCTTTGACTATAATCTAGTTGTAACTAGAATATCCATCTAGAAGAGAAAATCTTTCTGATCCAGCAACAACTTGGAGAATTTGTTCCATAGACGGTAAGGGGTAATGATCCTTCAGAGATGCCTTGTTAGGATCTCTAAAATCCACACATAATCTTATCTCACCATTCTTTTTTCTAACTGGAACAAGGTTAGAAACCCAAGATGTGTGTTTAATTGGAAATACGATACCCCCCTCAACTAACTTGGTTAGCTCTTTGATCATTAAAGGTTTGAGCTTGGGGTTCAATGGTCTATGTTTTTGTCTAACAGGCTTGGCATTAGATTCTAACTCAATTGTATGTTGTGCAATATGAGGATCAAAACCTCTTAAATCAAAATATTGCCAAGCAAAAACATCATGATACTCTTGGCATAAAACAATGAAAGCTCTCTTATTTTCAGCTGAACAGATTTTGCCTAATTTGAGAAGCTTACCTTTAAAGATTTTCACTTCTTCATAATGATCTTCTTTCACTTGAATGTCAATTTTTTTCTTCTTAAGCTGATCATCAAAATTGAATATGGATTCCAAGGTAACCAATCCTTTGGAAAGTTTATTTGTCTTCAGCTGTATCACTTGATCATCATACTACTATTTGATCTTTTCTTGGTTTATGACAAAAAATTAATCTTCTTGGAGCAGAAAGGTTAATTTTTTTTCATCATTTTCAAATACCTGCTAGTTAATGTTGTTATCAGGAATTGATGGCCTAATAACTATCTCGACATACGACTGTATTTTATCCTTTTTAATATCACCTAGGATATCAAACTGTGCTCCGATTGCTGCAAGTCTATCAGCATGCTTATTCTTGTTTCGTGGAATAGAAATCAGATTGAAGGCATTCAATTCTTCAATTATGTTCCATACTCTGTTTCTGTAAGACTTCAAAGTATCATTCCTGGCAACATTCAGCCCTCTAACTTAATTAACTATCAATTCACTGTCTTCATAGACTTTCAAATAGTTGATCTTCCTCTTTTCCTTGCCCATTCAAGGCCTTGGATAAGTCCATACTCGGCATTGTTGTTAGAACATGCAAAAGAAAAATGAAAGGCTGAAAAATACTTATCACCATGTGGAGAAACCAGCATTGCACCTCCACCTGCTCCATTCTTGGTTCTGGAACTATCTAAAAGTATTTCCCAAAGTCCACTTTGCTATTGCAACAACTGATTTGTACCTTTTTCAAGGTTTGCAATCTCTGTATCAGGTTCATGCATCACATAATTACCCATACCAGCATCTTGAATAAAATCTACATGATTTTCCAACACATTTTCAATTGCCCACTCATGTAGCAGCACATCAAGAATAGCTTCTGCTTGAAGTTCTTGAGCAGCAGCCAGCTCACCATCAGTAAAAATGACACAATTTGTGTCTACAATAGCATGAACAACACTGATAGGACTTGGGTTATATGGCTCAATGTGATCTTTAGCCAACCTCTCAGATTTAATGGTAACCTTAGTTCCATATCTTGTTCTAAACAGCATATGCGACCAGTCAACTGACACATAACCACCTATCTTAGCTGTAAAGTCTCTTGAGAGGCACAAAGAAAAGAAAGGTGGGAGATCTATGACACATATGTCTTGAGGAACTAAAAAATTAGGACAAGCATGAAGGGTAAGACTCAAATCTTTAATAACACCCAATGTATTAACAGAAGTACCATCCAATTGAATTACTCCTTTCTCTAAAGGCTGATATTTAAGTCCAAGTTTGTCAGCAATTTGCTTTGGCATTACTGAACTACTAGCTCCACTATCTACCATATAGTTATGAACTAACTTATCACCTATGATTACAGACACGTAAAATGGAGGTGGTTTGACTTCTTTTCCTGTCTCTTTACTGGGCTATTTATCATTTCCTTGAGGATTATTTGTCAACAGAGTTCTAACTTGACCCATTGGAGACTCAAATTCATCAAACACTTTAAAATTTGACAAAGCTAAGTGTAACATATCTTTTTGACCTGGGATAGCTAATGAATCCCACATAGACATCATTACATTTTTCTTTTTCATACTATCAAGAATGTTATAGGGTAGAACTAGGTTTAATTTATGATGTACCTTTATGCCAGTGTGGTTGGCTTACAAGCGTGGCTGCTCCTTTACTAGGAGTTGTTGATTTCTTTGCGATCTACGAGTCACTTGAGAGGTAGATGGTTCTACTGCTGATGCTTTTTCTTTATCAGCTGCTTGATCAAGCTCAAAAGCTCTTTTCTTTGCCCTTGTGTTAGTTGCTACTAGAGAATCATCTACATTCAATCCACATAATTCCTCACCTTGCTAGTTATGTAGGGTAGTATCATGGGTAGGATGATCTTGGTGTTGTGGAGATGCATCATTGAATTCATTCTGTTGTGAAATCAAGGCATTCTATACCATAAGTGCCTGATTAATGAGTCCATTTGAACAAGTGGCCTAATTGTGAGGTTGGTTACAAGGGTAGCACCACTCATAATCAGCTGCTAGGTTGTTTTGAATAGGGACAAGCTCCCTAACTGCACTAATAGGAGCTGAAACATAGGCCTGAAAAGGTCTTGTGTTTACATTTTGCCTTGGGACTTGGTAGTTTCCTTGATAAGCCTATCTATTACCTTGATATTGCTATTGTTGACCTAAATTTTGCTGTTGATAGGGTATGTTATATGTTTGTTGCTTCTCCAAGGTCATAAGCTTATTTCTAAAAGTTTGTAATAAACTTTTGATCTCCTGTAGCTCATTTGAAGATCTTGAAACGATAGCTTCTTGTGTTATAGCAGCTGATACTGTTGGAACAAATGGAAAAGGTGCAAAAGGTGGTATCTGCAAAGGGACATTCGAATGAATATCTGTAAATATAGGCATTGGTGGCATAGGAGCAACTTTACTAGCCTGTATTAGGCTATTTTCAGCTCTGATTGCTACTTCAAATGCATCTGGTAGAGAAACACCCCCCATTGATTGTATCATAACAGCTATATCGCTGTTAAGAGCCTTCAAAAAGTACAAAAATGCATATTCTAGAGATGGTCTCACTATTGTAGGAATCCTATTCTAGGTTCTTTGAAATCTAAAATTGAAATCATTCATTTGCTCCTGAGGAGCCCTCTTAAGTGTAGTTAATTGTTCCAACAAAGACAAATTATCAGACCTATCTTAAAACTATCTTGTAATTTGTCACCCAACTCATCCCAAGTGGCGACTAAACCTACTCCAAGGCTCCTGAACCATTGTAATGCTCTTCCTTTGAATGATGTTGCAAGAAGTATTACAGCTATGTCTTCTTGTGTAATGTAATGCACAACACATAAGGAAGCCACATCTCGTATATGCTCAATTGGGGTAGCCTGGTCTTCTCCAATAAAAGTTGGCAAGCTTTTCAAAGCTTCCATTGGAATGTCAATGTGCTGTGTCAAATTCAATAGAATACCTCCATTAAGTGGCACAAAAGGCCGATTCCTAGGAGCAACCATTAGGGATGGATTTGCCTGCACTGCTAGTGAAACAAAAACTAGGACAACAGTTTGGAATCTTAGAGATGGAGTAGATTTGGTTCTTCTAGAATAGATAAATGTTGTCCCTGACTTCTCTGTTACCCTACCTTGTCTTTTGGGTGGTGACAACTACAAATATTCAAAATGACTTGAACTGCTCCTTGTCTGAACTCTTCTCATACACTGTAAAAGCATTGGTTCTGAAATTCTTTCCCTTTATGGAGTCACCAAGTATGCAAGAATGACTTCTGTAAAGTTTGAACTTGTTGGTTGCATACCAAACCAGTAGTATAATGTGGAAATTTGTCCCACCACACGTGCCAGAAACTGTTATCCATTGAAATTGCACCCTGTTGAACCTGATGTTCAACACCTCATTGTAACATGGGAAGACCTCTAAAGCTGTGGGTCACTTGTAGAAAGAGGTCAACCTCTAGAGAAGGCTGGCTTCCTTTGGTATCACCTAAACTATTGATTTTATAAAGGAAAAGGGAGAAGGAGTGCATAAAAATAAAACTAAATACTATGGTGATACACCGAACTGATAAGAAATCATGAAATGAAAACAAGATGAACACACACTGGAAAACTAATGGTAGCTCATTCATTTACTCAACATAACCTCTTTGAACTTATGCACCATTCTTAAAAAGGCTTGATCTACATACATATTTTAAGAAGGAAAGATGAATTTCACAGCTTTAAGGTATGAATGCAGACTTAGAGAAGCACAGTTGAAAACTTGCATAATCTAAAATACAAAAATGAGAGTAGTCTGAACACTAACACTGGCTTCCAAGGTGAACTTTGTGTTTTATATTCCAAAATCGAAATGAGTTACAAAGCATACATCAACTAAGAGAGGATTGTTAAAAATCACTAACTCTTGAGAATGCATCATCCGAACTCGTTTACAAAGAGGCAAAAATGCCCTATATACAAAAATATGCCAGCCCGTAGGGCTTACAAAAATATCAGTGTTCATAAAGATCCACCCTTACATCTTTTTAAATGAAGTTAATGCTGCATTCAAGTGTATCCTTGCTGTCCATGTCGGTGTGAAGGATCACCCTCAAGAGAATACTTCAGATCTTATGTAATACTTGCATTTACTTTTGGCCTCTATGTCTATATTTGAACATCCTTGAAGGGATGCTTTGAATGCTCTAAAGCATTATCATTAATGCTGATCTCCCTCTTCTGCCAGTAGAGATCCTAGTTGTTATGAAGAGTCGTGGCCTTTTTTGTTTGTAGGTTAACTCCCTCTGTAAGCAGCTTTAGACTTTCCCATTAGATCTCCACACCATTGTTCATTGAGTTGCTCCATCGCCTTTGATCTCATAACAGATTCATACCACTACATTTCATTGATCTTCTTTTCAGGGGTGGTCAATCAGTCAAATGGACAATGGTTTTCCCTTAGTTCTCTCTAATTGGACGAACACACTCCGTGCAAGATCGTGTGGTCAGAGGTCCTCCATCAGAATCACATGTCGGTGAGACACTAATCATGTCTCCCCAATGCGAGTACACCTCATAGCAGCTATCAGCATAACACATGACGGTCGGGGAAACCTCTGATCGAAAGAAAAAGTCAAATTGATATCACCTTTTCTATGGGAAACTGATCGCTATCGACAAGACACAATTCTCTCTATAGGACCCCCTAGTGATCTCCTTTCCTCTCCTCGAGCTCACTTCATTTCGGTAAGACCCTATTGGGTCGGCAAGACATCTTGACAAAGCTATCTTGTTTTAGCGAGAGCTTACCTTCTTGTGCACAATGGTCGGCGATACTATCGGGTCAGGGAGACTTCTCCCCAAACTCAAAATATTATACCAAAGGCACCCCTCTATCGGCAGGACCTTCGTCATTCGGCTAGACCTCATGCCGAAGGCAATATCTCTAGGTGAGCCCATTTCATTTTGAAAAGACCCTATCAGGTCAGCAAGACATCATGGCGAGCACCTCCATTCTCCTCGAGCTCATTCTATTTCAGCGAGACCTTTCTGTGTCGGCGAGACCTCTCGTCGAGCCTAAGTCTTTTGGCAGGACTGTGCTTGGTCGTTGAGACATTACGGCGAACTCCTATCTTTTGCTGAGACTTCTTTTCTTGTCGAGAAGACATCGCTCGATCGGCGAGACCTTTCACCAGGCTCAAGTCTTTCCCTGACGCTGCTTTACTTCGGCAAGAGTCCACCCTATTGGTGAGACTTTCCGCTTCTCTAGCCCCTATCACTGAGACCTCACTTATTGGGAAGACTTATCCCCAAAGTTACGCCTTTTCGCCAAAACCTTAGTAGTCGCCAAGACGTTACGCCAAACCATGAACCTTCGGTGAAACCTTTCCTCTTCGACCAGACTTGATTACCGAAGGCATTATTTTTCCTCCCCGTTGACGGCCTTGTGAACAACTGTCGATGAGACTTTCGTTTGTCGGTAGGACCTTTCATCGAATCCACCACATTACACTGAGATCTTACCCTTTTGGCGAGACCTCACCGGGTCAGAAAAACATCATCTCGATGCCGACTATTTTGGCAAGACCACCACTTGTCGGCAAGACATCTTTGCAAGCACAAAACCTTTCGGTGAGAGCTCCCTTCATTCGGCCATACTGTGGTTGATCGGAAAGACCTCATGCCAATGATGTCTTGTTTCACCAAGATGTCCCCTCCTTTCGGCAAGATACTTCCCATGCAAAGGGAGATACAAAATATCACAACGATTAAAGTGTCTAGCTGGCTGGGACATTTCAAAATGAATAGAACCCCTTCTAGTTGGCAAGACAACTAGAAGGTCTTGCCGACTTTCTCCTTAGAGGAACTTTATGCCAAACTTGACTAAGGCAGACTTTTCAACTAAGCTCCTTGAGAAATGCATCAAGGGTATGATTTAATCATGCACAATAATGTCTCCATTTGGCCTTCATAAACACCTAAAACATAGATTTTCCTTGCCTAATTGAGCTCGTAGGTGAAAATCGACCAACAGTTAGAAATGTCAAAAATAAAGATTTTAGCTAAGGCATCTTGCAATAAGTCTATTTTCCTAGGAATATGAAATGCATCCATTATTAACATGCTAATAGTAGCCTTCTTCAAATGTTCAACAACATTAAATGAAGTGAGGCTAACCTTTTGCTGCCCCTTAGAAATACCAGCCTCATTTTGAGCTGCTAATGGTTGTGATTGTTCATTAGGTTGCTCTTTATCAAGTAAAACTTGTTCTCTTTGCAAAATTTGAACCTTTTATGATGCAGAGCATGGTGTAAGGACACAAATCAACTCAAAACTAAGACAACTAAACAAAATTTTCAATCTTAGAACCCTAATTTGATAGATTTTCTTTACAAATGAACTCTAGGCTTTGTAGTGCAGTAAATGAGCTATTTTTGGCATAAATTGAAGAGATCAACTCAATCCTATAATATAAAAACTATTTTGGATACCAATTATGGACTCTAAAATATATCCAAAATTTAAGGGTGGTTGTTTTGGAACACAATGATCAAAAATTTGTTGCTATGCTTCATAGGAGGCTAATTAGGCTTTGCTTGAATGAGTCAAAATAATATTTTTAAAACCTAGAACACAAATATTCATTCCAAAGGCTCAAACATGTTAAATAATGTCTGCCCTAATATTTTCAATCATCACCAACAATTTACCAATGGATTTTTACCATACCCCAACTTCTATGCACATTCTTTGCCAAAAATCAAAAGGTCTTCAACCTAGGGCATCAAAAAATTCTCACAACTCTTCATCCCCTACTCCTGTAACTTCAAGAAAACAAAACAAAAAATTCTTACCCTCATTCCACTAGGTTTGAGATTTATTCAATGGTGGAATGAGGAGAAATCCATGATTTACTATAAAATAACACCCTAATTGAGGGTTTCAAGCACCTTCTAGTAAATTGGCTCTAATTTACTCAGAACTTAACAAAATTTGATGAAACAAAAAGAAATAGAATAAAGATTCAACTCTATGATTTCTAACCAATGCTTGAGTACTTCTAGGCTGTACAAGGCCATACAAGTTGTAGCAGAAAAATGCTTCAAAAATGCAAGAAAATGGAGTCTTTGTTATGCAAACTTCAAACTTACATCATCAACATTCTTCCTAATGTACACAAGTTATTTTTAAAGATATTACAAAAAATTTCAAATGTTTTCCAACTACATTCCAACCAAAAACCACAACTTGACCATTCAACTTCCCCTACACACAAAAATGTAAAAGTTGCTATGCAATTTTTTGCAATTTTTACAAAATAGAGCAAATTTTCACCATTTGACCACTTGAACCAACCCAAACCCATAAGACCCTATTTAGACCTTTACAAATATGAAAAATGGTCATAAGGACCTTATTACATCAAGGAATTATAAAAACAAAAATCAAAGCATGAAGTATCAAGGGTGCCCTGTAGCATACTCCCTGGGAAAAAAAGACTCAAGTCCCATTGAGGATAGTGCTGCAGTAGTAGATTCATATGTGATTTTTTCCTTCTTTGACCTCCAAGTTATTTATCTATTTGGTAGACCTTTCCAATGAACCAAAAAGTGGAAATATTCATCATCCCTTGTCATTTTGAATTCTTTGGCTCCTAGGTCATGCTTCAACTTTAGTGACCTATTTGGTGGTTGATCCTTGACTCCTTCCTCATCTAAAAACAATATTAAACCTGATTATTACCTACAAATATACCTCCTCCATCCTTGTAATGAACCTCCTTTTTTTCCACTTTTGGTGTATGCTTTAATTTTCTCTTTTTCCCTTGTAGTTTGTCTTTGATCTCTTCACCTTTACTGCTCACCTCTTCCATCTGATGTTACCCCCCTATGACTATTGCTTGCCTAGGTTTATTAACCTCTAATATGATAGAATGATCAAAATCCCCTTTTGAAAAAAATAAATGGAGTACCTATTATAACATCACAACAATATGATTTTTAAGCCCATCTTGAGCCTTTAAAATTAATTCATCCTTGACCTTCAAATCTAATCATTCTTCAAGTTTGTTGTTATACTATCTCCATATTTAGTAGTGGCTGCAATGTCCATGTTTTCTTCTTCATCTACATTTATAAACTCCTTTCTACCTAACATCATCACACTAGCTCCCTTAGTTTTCCCTTTTTCTTCCTCCATCAATGGCGTCAAAGTATAAGAAATCCCATCTTTGTTTATCTCATCAGTATTTTTTCTCCCATCATACATAACATGCCGATCAAATTTCCAAGGCCTCCCTAGTAGCAAATGGAACACATCCATAGGAAATATGTCACATAGAATTTTGTCCTTATACCCTCCTATATTGAACTCCACCCAACTTTGTTCATTTACCAAAACACATTGACCTTATTCAACCAAGAAACTTTATAAGGAGTATCAGGTGGCATTCTTGGAAACTTTAGTTTTCAACCATCTCAATTGAAACCATATTATATGTACTTCTTGAATCAATTAAAACCTTACTAACCTTACCCAATAACTTACAAGTTTTTTTGAAGTTTCCTTGTTTGGGGTGGATCCTTTTATTTTGATTCCTTAATGAGAGTTCTCCTTACCATTAGTGATTCACCAAATTTCGGAGTAGCATGTTGTGATGGAGAGTTTACACTCTCATTGTCATCTTCTTGCACCAATTGAGTCCTCCTTTCTCCTCCATGTGAACTAGAGGCTTGAACTTCATTACATTTCCATGCTTGATGTCCAAACTTGTTGCATTGATAACACCTTCCTATGAATCCAATAGAGCCTCTTCCTTGACCTCCAAAATTGCCTCTAAAACCTAGTCTACCTCCTCTAAATCCACCACTCTGATCAACAACTTGGTCTTGGAATTTTCTTCAATCTTCTTGGTTCTCATATGGCTTCCATGTGTTAGAAACTAAACCTCTTCCTCTACAATCGCTGCCTCTACCCCTACCTTTCTTCTCTTGCATTCTCTTCAATTTGTCTTCAGCCTTGATGGCCAATTGGTTACATTCTTCCACTGTTCTTGGAGTGGTGAGACTCAATTCATCTTGAAGGTTGTATATCAAACCATTCATATATCTTACTATTGTCTCTTCATCATCCTCTGTATGACCTGCTCTTATGCTCAACCTATTAAACTCTTATGTATATGTTTGCGCATCTATCTCCTTCAACTTGAGATTTTGAAGCCTCTTAAACAATTGAATAGTGTAATCAACTGGTAGGAACTTACTTTTGAGGTTAGCCACCATCCTATTCCAAGAGGTGATTTTGGACTTTCTTTTCTTTCTCCTTTCACTTTGTACACAATCCCACCAAAGAAAAGTGTGGCCCTTCAATTTTGTCTTGGCCAACTTCACCATGTTATCCTCTAGCACATCTTCATAATAAAAATAGTTATCCAATGGTCCTATCTAATCTAGTAGCTCTTCACTATCCATCTTTCCTCCATACATAGGTAAATCCATTTTGATCTTATGCTCATATCCCTTGACTACTTTCAAAATCCTTGCCATCCTCAAGTCATTAGGATCCATCTCTTCCTCAAACCCTTGAGAAATTTCCTTTTCCTCTTCTTCTTCATGATCACTCACATCACCTATGACCACACCTCTCTTCTAAATTTTACTAAGGAAGCAATCCTCTCCTTCAACTCTCTCATATCTATCATCTCTTTAGCATTTTTTTCCTTCAACTCATTCAATTCTTTAGCAATCGTGTTCCCTTTTTGAGGCATCTTTTTTATTCTTTCAACTCAACCTTTTTCTTATTTAGATCAAACCTATGATTTGATAACAATTTTATGTAGAGTAGGATGGAAGAACACAAATCAACTCAAAACTAACACAACCAAACAAACTTTTCAATCTTAGAACCCTAATTTAATAGATTTTCTTTCCAAATGCACTCTAGGCTTTATAGTGTAGAAAATGAGGTATTTTTGGCATAAATTGAAGAGAACAACTCAATACCACAATATAAAAACTATTTTGGATACCTATTATAGATTTATAAATTATATCTAAAATTTAAGGGTGGTTGTTTTGGAACACAATGATCAAAAATTTGTTGCTATGCTTTGTAAGAGGACTAATTAAGCTTGCTTGAATGAGTCAAAACAACATTTTTGAAACCCACACTACAAATCTTCATTCCAATGGATTAGAAATGTTAAATAAGGTTTTACCTAACATTTTCAATCATCACCAATGATTTCCCAAGGGATTTTGACCATACCCCAACTTCTATGCACATTGTTTGCCCAAAATCATAAGGTCTTCAAATTAGGGCATCAACAAATTTGTACAACCCTTCATCCCCCTACTCCTACAACTTCAAGAGCACATTTTTTTTTTTTTTACCCTCATTCCACCAATTTTAAGATTTATTCAATGGTGGAATGATGAGAAATCCATGATTTACTATCAGAACACACCCTAAATGAGGGTGTCAAGTACCTTTCATTAAATTAGCTCTAATTTACTCAAAACTTAATGAAATATAATGAAACAAAAAGTAGTAGAACAAATATTCAATACTCCATGATTCCCAAAAAATTATTGAGGACTTGAATCCCATACAAGGATGTACAAGTTGTTGTAGCAGCAAATTTTCTTTAAAAACATAAGAAAATGGAGTCTTTGTTATTCAAATTTCAAACTTACATCATCAACCTTCTTCCCAATGTACACAAGTTCTTTTTAAAGACATTACAAAAAATTTCAACTACTTTCCAACTATTTTCCCACCAAAAAACACAACTTGGCCTTTCAACTTCCCCTACACAGAAAAATGTAAAAGTTGCTATGCAATTTTTTGCAATTTTTACAAAATAGAGAAACTTTTCAAACATGAAAAATGGTCTCAAGGAACTTATTACATCAAGGAATTAAAAAAACAAAAATCGAAGCATGAAGTATCATGGGTGCCTTGCACCATTTTGATAATTTTTTGGGACAACTTGAGCTATATGAGCTTGAAATTTAATTTTATCTAGCTATTGTTGGACCTTTTCAGCTTGTTGCCCCAAGTCAACAACCCTCTCTTTTGATCCAGTATTGGCTATAATGGTTGAATCTAGCTAGTTTTGACTTTGGGAATGATTTACCCTACAAAACTTAGTGCCTTTCCAATTCATCAAGGCAATATGAGGGTTACTTTTTTTGCTCTAGATTTTCTTTTGATACACGTTTTCAACCAACATAACTATTATAAACCATCAAATCTTGATTCCTTACTCCATTCATGCATGCAGCTTGATTTAGAGGTTGGTCATAGGGATAACACCAATCACACTCATGTGCCATATTGTTTTGGACAGGCATAAGATCCCTTGAAGAGCTGTAAGCATTAGGATTATAAGGTTGAAAGGGTTTAGGATTGGAATTCCTTCTTTGACCTTGAGAGTCAGCTTGAAAGGATGGCTTATTTGACTGATTAGGTTGATATGGAGCTTGATAGGGCCTAGAATATTGGAAAATTTTCTTCTTGAGATTGAAAAAATCATTACAGTTAACAATCTTTCTAAAGGTTTGAAGCATGCCTTTTAGCTCTTGAATCTCTTGAGATGGGTTTGGAACAACAGTTTCTTGGGCTACAGCTTGATAACCTATTGCAGGAACAAGTGGAACAATAGCTAAAGGGGTAATTTGACATAGGTATAGGTGGTTGTACTTCAAGAAAAAATGGCATAAGATCCCTTGGGGCTATTCTACCAACTTGTATAAGAAATTTTTTTCTCTAATAGCTATGTCATAAGCATTAGGGAGTATAAATCCACCCATAGATTGAATCATCACAAAAAATTCACCATTCAAAACCTTGAGAAAGAAAATAAATACATATTAACATGAATGATTTACCATCATTGGAATCCTATCCCAAGTCCTCTAGAAATGGTAGTTAAAATTTGACATATGCTCATGAGGAGCCCTCTTGATTATACTCAATTGTTCTAGCAAAGACAAATGATTCGATTTGTCCTCAAGCTATCAGTGCAAGCCATCACCCAGTTGATCTCATGTTGCAATTGAATTTTCTAGAAGACCTTTAAATAATTGCATGGATTTTCCCTTCAATGATGCAACCAAAAGCCTAGGTGCTATGTTCTCTTCAGTGATATTATGAATTGAGCATAATGTTGCCACATTTTGAATGTGCTGAACAGGGGTAGTCTAATCTTCTCTAGTGAAATATGGTAGAATTTTTAGGGCTGCAACCAGGATGTCATCATGTTGAGCAAGAAACAATGGGTTGTCCCCATTAAAATGTGCAAATGAAAACTACCTTGACATCACTTGTGCTAGTGCTATAGGTACTAGATTTTTCTGCACTAGATTTATAGGGCTAAGGTTTGGAGGTGTATATTTTGACCTCCTTGGTGAGTCAAAAAAATTTCTTGTTGTCCTACCCCTCCTTTTTGGTGGAGATAACAACAAATACTTGAATGGAGAAGGGCTTGATCTAGTCTGCACTCTTCTCATAAGATGGTTACACTAGATCTGCATGCAAAAATGGAGAATGGAGTTGCTAGGTATAAACTTATAACTACAAAAGGTTAGAAATGTTATTTTATATAGCAAAATAGTAGCTTAAAACTTGAAAAAAATATCTGAAACAAACTTTATGAGTCCCATTGTGCATGCCAAAAAAATTTAACAATCAAGATTGCACCCTAGCTAAGTTAGACTCAACTATCCTATGTAACATGGAAACATTTTCAAGTTTTGGGTGACTTATGGTGAGAATGAATCTCTAGAGAGGGATGGTTCCCCTGGTAGATAACCTAAACTAAAGACTTTTCTAAAAAAAGTGAAAGAAGGATAGCTTGAAATGAAAATACTAAAACTTAAAGGGTGATGCATTGGAACTTTAAATTGATTTACTAACTCAACTCACAATCAACTCTCAAAGCATTAGCTCTCACAATCTCATAGGAAACATACAACACAAAAGTGATTCGTATGAAGGTTCAAAATCAAACACAACATACAACTTGTATTACATGAAAATTTTGCACCCACACTCGTAGTAATGAGATATAAAATGGACTCAGGAGTTAGAATCACAATGAAAATATCAAATCATTACGACAAAATGAGATAAATATTATGAGATAAGAATGTTCTGCTACTTTTATTGATCTGAAAGGAGCATCAAAACATGAAAATTTGAGTTACAAAATGAAGCTTACAATACTTTCTACAAGTGATCAAGAGAAGAAGAAGCAAATCTAAACTGAGAAAAAACTAAGCTTTTTTCTAACATATACCTCCAATATGTCTCCATTAATGAGAAGAAAAAAATATGTGTTAACTACTCCCCAAAATAGTAAATGCAGTGTGATTTTCAATCAAGGATAAAAAAACCCTCAAAAATAGGGCCCAAACTAACTCAAATTGAGTAAGAAAATATGGTAAGATTCCCTCCTAATTAGATCAACCCAAAAAGAGTCAAAAAACATCCAATTCTAACTAAAAATTAGAAAAAGAATGCTCAGTTCACTAAATCTTTCCAATTTGCACAACTAGAACTCAAAAAGAAATAGAAGGTTAATCAAAAGTTTCTTTTCACACTTTCTTTGTTTTAATACATTTTAAATAACAATTACTAAAGAAATTTATAGAAACATTGTTTTAATATTGTTTTACAATGTTTGCAGTTTCTATTTTGCAAAAAAAGAGAGGAGGTCAACCTTGATTTTGATATTATTTTTAGCAAAAAGAACAAGGCTTATATGACTCAATTTATGAAAAATAATCGGCCTCACATGGTTTTGAATATATCTTGTAAAGTATAAAATATCCAAGGCATTCATATTTTATTTTCTACAAAAATCATAAAACTTCTAAGGTGTAAATTCACATGATTTTATTCAAAAATCTTAAAAAGACACTAAGGTAATGCAACCTAGGTAAGAAAAACATATGCATTGAAGGGTGAATAATATGATAACACAAGGTATTAGCAAGGCATGAAATTAAAATCAATGTGGAAAAAATCACAAGGCCGACTTAGGGAAAATGGGAAACCCTAACACACAAAACCACAAGCCCTAACTTTTAGCTTCCATTTTGCATCTTTGATTTTTGGTGGAGACTCTTTGCACACTACCACCATGATCCTAGGGTTTGAATGTTCAAGCTTTCTCAATGGCTTTCATTTCAAATCCTTGTCAAGAAATCTACTAGGTGAGGCTTATGTGCACAAGGGACACAAGAATCTTCACATTTTCTACATTTTTAGAGCATCTCATGGCTCCTACCTACAACCACTATTATATTTCTGATGCATCTTTACTTCCATATTTTGACACACTCTTTCTATGCTTTGAGGCTGATATGCATATATTTTTCTTTATCTTTTAGAGGGATTGAATGCAACTTTGAATGCATTTCTCAATAAAAAAATGAGGTGATCACTCCATTGCTCGAACCTTGCATTGTTCTTTATTTTTTATCAATGATCTACTCAATTCAAGCCCAATAGTTGCAGAAAGATGAATGTATTTTGATTCATCTCTACGTTTTATGCATAAGACCTCATGGTTTCCATTAATTCAGCAAAAATTGAGAGAATCTCTACATTTTAAATTCATTATTTTCTCAATTATTTTTGGCCTTGCCATGTTTTCATCGCCACGGCCTCTCCATTTTTTGGGTACATCTATTTTTTCAGAAATGAATTTTTTTGCATTCAATGGCCACACCCTTGCGAATTTTTGGGTTATCACAAACATCTCTATATAAACCCTCATGGTTTTGGCTACCTTTAGAAACAAAAGAAAATAATAGAAACCCTCAAGTCATGGCTAAAGAAATGAAATATGATCATTATAAAACTTATATGGTCCTTTCTATTGCAAGGACAATTAGGGTTTTTTGAAAACCTGTGACCTACATTGTTGATGTGGGTTTTATTATTGTTTATTTTTTAAAAGAAAAGAAGAGAATTTTTCTTCCATTATGGGTTTGTTTTTCATGATTGCAAATTCTTGAAGGTCTCTCCTTACTTGCAGGCCTAACATTTGAAAGAATTGTTGTGTAAATATGAAAAAAATATTTTTGAAACCCGTGCCTTCTTACTTTCATTCTCTACATCTTTCCAACATTTGCAAAAAATCCTTTACACAAATACATCACCTTTGTACTCTAATTTCAAAAGACTCACTCTAAAAAGCTTCATTAACTACTCTTTAATGATTTTACTCTACATTTTGAAAACTTGCATAAAAAATAGCCTCATATCATTCTTTTGTCTCCTCAGGAGTAAAATCCATGATTGAAAACCCTCCTTTCATGAATGTTTTATTCAACAAATGAATCATGTTGAGATGTTGAAATAGTGACCCAAATAATATGCTTTTATCTTGCTTTAGTGATGATACTGTCCTATTTGCAAAAGTCACTGTCTCATTCAAATTTTGCATATAGAGATTTATGATAGCCTTCATACATTGTGCAGATTGTTGATGATGAGTATTTGTCCATTGTGCTATTATTTTATCAATTTTTTCTTTTTTTTTTCTACTCATTCTCTTGTAACTATGCACTACCAATACCTTTTTACTCCTTCTATCCTTGAGAAGACACATGATTATTGTCCCATCATTGAGGATAGCCTTTGTAAGGTATTTTGATAGCTATGCATATGATGAATGTTCCATATTGTTACTCCATGTGAACAATACATTCCCTGATGTCTCCTCTATATGAACCTTGTTTGTCAACACCTCTTGATTCTAGGTGGATGTAACTTTAGGGTATGCAACTCAAATAACATGAACAACATACATCTAATAATTGATGAATCGATTTAATGCATCACAGAAATATGCTATATTTCTATTGATAGGACATATGATAAGATTCATATTTGGAGCTCTAACCAACTCTTTTCATCATGAAGCAGGTTCATCTAAAAGTCAAGGGCAATGAGGAGCTAAAGAAAATGAAGACACACAGAAGAATTTTCCAGGTAATGATGGATATGTTCCTTTTCATGTGATCTTTTCATTACTTTCATCTTTAGATGTATAGTATATCTTTATGTTGCTTTAGTTTAGCTACTCCCATAGCTTGTGTGGGAAATTTGATCATTTCTTTCCTTTCAATATATGAAATGACAATATTTATGCATTCTTGTGTATGTTCCATTATGAAATGAATGAAACATTACAAAAAACAAATGAAAGAAATATATTGTAATTTTATGTAGTTTGCTTTATGTTCGAAAACATTGCACAATGAAAATTAAATTCTCTTTTTAAAGCATCTATTGATATGCAATAGCTAAACTTTAGTAGAAATATGTTGGAATACCTTTTCACCTTTTAATGCAATCAACTATTTTAGCTCTACCAAATTGAGTTATAGGTGGAAATTTGGTAATAGGACCCATTCACCCTAGGTGGTGAATGGGTCCTCCCTTAATAGGATCCCCATTTTTTAGTTGATCTGGAATTGCTTTTTAATGCTCTTTCTATCCCTCAAGGTTAGATCATGGTAAATTGAGCCAAGACACATTCACCCAAGGTGGAGAATGGGTCCTCCCTTAATGAGGGCCCCCTTTTTAAATTTCATCTTGGTGGGAACCTAACAATGTTTGTTTCTAGATCTAGTGTCAACTTGAATTGTTTGAATTTTGGGGTTAATCTCCTAATTTAGTATAAATATGGGGTTAATTCACATTTTTTCTCCTAGCAATTCTATCTAAGAAACCTATCAAGTTTACAAGATATCCTAGAAATTATTTCTGAGCCTTCAAGCATTCAAGTTACAAGAATTAGAGCATTTCAAGATCATTCATAAGGAATTTCGGGATTTCAAAAGTTTATTACAACAATTCAAGATCATATCATCATGTTAAGGGTTTGATGCATGAATTCATGTTGTTGAGCTAAGATTGTGAGTGTAGCATTGAAGATCCACTTGCAATTTTTTTTTTATATCATATTCAAGGATCAAAATCTACATTCTTCATGGCCACTATATTTTAGTTTTTAGATTTGTTTCACATGACATCATCCAAGGTGATATCAATTACATCATTTCATGTTTCATGCTTCATTTCCCTTATTTCATAATTTGGTTTAATTACCTACAAGGGGTCTGACCAAGGAAAATCCCTATTCACTAACAATCAACAAGTTTTCCCTCTCTTGAATGTGTGATTGCAGGTTTATAGGTTAAAGATAAAGTGGCGCAAGTTTGGAGAAAATTTTTCAATTTTTTCAAGTTGCAAAAGTTGTCATTCATAATGCAAAATCAAATAATTAAAGCTACAAAATTAACTATAGACTTCCAAAACTTAATAACCAAGATTTTGAGAGTGTAAACATCAAGGAACATGACCCTAATCTCAGTTTTAAAAACCCTAACATGGGCCTATTCACCACTAAAGGGGAATGAGTCCTATGTAGCTTAAAAACAAGTTTTTGACAAGGTACACAACTTTTTATGCTCTAAAAACTTCCCTCATAGTTGCTATAACAGTTAGGTAGCATTTTTTTATTGTTATTTGCATATTTTGGCTTTCATAACTACATCTTTTTGTAGTGATTTTGGTGGAAAAACTTAGTGGATCATCCTCTTGCTCATGCATTTGGGTGTACCCTACTTTCCACATAATCCTTAATGGTGAACTTAACATATTTAGCATTGCAATTTTTTTATTTTAGAGTTTATCATTGCATCTTAGATTATATATTACATTCATTAAGATCTCATTTAGGGTTACTTATTTTGCATTGAAATCTTGCATCTCATCTAGGGTTTAGATTTGCATTTTTTTGCATTTCTCTAAATTTGAAAAATACAAAAGAAAAAATCAATCATTTTGCATATCATTTAGATCTCATACAATTGAATTTGAAAAAAAAAATTTGCATTTCAATTTAGGCCTTGCATTTTATCTTTTTATTGCACATTTACATTGCATTTTTGGAAAATCTAAAATTGAAAGTCACTATGTCAGACTGAGAACTAGAACATAGTAAGTTAAAAGCTTGCAAATCATTAAAAAAATTAGTTTAAGCATACCTAACCTGGACCCATTCACCCTTACTAGTGAATGAGTCCCTGATCAGATCAAACTTGCATCTTTTGGCATTTGAAAAGGCATAAAAATTCACCCTAAAATCCACTGAAACATTTAAGAAACATCTAACTAGGACCCGAGTATGTGTAGGATCATGATGGGCAAAAAAGTGGCAATATGATGGATATGTGGCTGATGACTATTCTTTTACCCAAAATTGATGAAACGAAAAGGGTTTTTAAAGGAAATTCTCAGCTTTCCACCAATATAAATTATGCTTTACTTTGAATTTAATAAGTAATTATTATTCATTTTCTATTCAACTTACGACTAAAGTCCTAATTGATAGGCTGATTGAAAAACATCTATAGCTTTCAAATGGTATCACATTTTTTGAATCCAAAACATGCGTCACATTCTATTCTTTGCATACTATAGGATTAAAAAAAGAAAAATTGAATTTCATGAAGTTTTGACAAGTTAAGGTGGTCAAAAAAATGAGTTTTTATATTTTTTAAAAAGTTGTAATACAAAATTCATAATTAATTATTTACTTGTAAAAAAATTACAAAAAAATATGCATCACATTGGGGCATGAGTTCTCTACTTATATCTAAAATATTATAAAAAAATATTATCATTTTATTGTGGTTAGGGTGGTTATACAGACACCTACTTCTTCTTTTTTCCCTAAAATTTAAGTACCATTGCATTCAAATTTAAAATTTTCACCAAATAGATTTTTTGTTTTTTTAAACAAACCTAGTAGTTTAGGCACTACATTCAATTTGCTACAGATTCTATTCTTACATATTTTTGAAATAATATAGATAACTTATTCAAATTTTTATGTCAAGTTTCCTAACTCTGATTTTTTTGAATTTTTTGCCACTTAAGGGCCTATTTTTTCCATGACGATCCTGCACATACCCACCCATTTTCCCTTACTGGAAAATAAGTCCTTGTTAGCTACTGATCTACATTTTCTGGACATTAAAATATCAATTTCTAGCTTTTGTTTGGTGCTATTACTTTCCTATTTTAGTTTCTTGATTTTCTAAAATTCAAAATTGGATCCAAACATTTCATTTTCAGTAATTGTATTGCTTGAAATCTGAAAATTGTCTTTCTTCCTAGGTTATTGCATTTCCCCTTTGCTATTCTAGGGTTTTCACAGTAGGGTTGTAAAAATTGCATAAACTTTACAACCTGGTGTCCTATTCACAATACTATTTATAAGATGTAGTTTAGGCTCATGTCATCCCATGATATCTCACTTGCCATGGATCTTTGGTTTCCTAACTTTCATTCTAATAGTGTTAAGAATCAACCCTCCATGACTCATAATTTTCATACTTCATTTCCTATGAGTTCACCAACTATAATCAATGTGCATGATGTTATTGACAAGCTAGATGAACAATTGGGAAACTTACCAGCTAATATCATTAGTGAATGCATAAACATTAGCTTGCTTCCAATCATACAAAATCTAAGGAAAGAACTTAAAAATCAAAATGAAACACAAATCATTTATATCCTTAGTTACTTCCTTCATGAGTACTTGAATAAACAAGACAATAGCAATATATATATGCCATAGTCAATCCTCCTATTAAAATCCAAAACAATGTCAAGATGGATGATGATATGTAATTACCTCCCACATAGAAGGTTATAGAATTTATCAAACCTAAACCTCATAAGGGTTTGACTACACAACCTCTTGATATTTATGTCTCACAAAATTACATACGTAAATTGCACCTAATGGTTCTCTTTACATAGCCAGCTGAATCAATGACAAGCCCACTAATGGGATATTGATTGATCCTATCCGTGGAGAGAATGTGATGATTGAGGAATTCTTATATGTGAATGAGTCATATAAAGAAACATCCAATAACACAAAAGCATGGACAAAGACACATAATTGATTTTCTTGCCCTATGATTGGCTCGATAGATCTCCCTTTAAAAGTTGGACCAAAAACACTAAAAGTATCATTTTCCATCATTCCACAATCACACCAATTTCATGTGAAGCTAGGCTACCCATTGATTTGCTCCATGAATATTGTCCCTTTGATTGTGTATAAATGTCTAAAGTTTCCATTTAGCAATGATATCTTTACTGTGCATCATAGTGGATTTAATCCTACACGATCTGCAAAAGGGAACTTTTCATTAGATTAATTTTTTCCCAAGATTATGGAACCTATCAAACCTCGTGAGGATTTATTTTTCAAATCTTATAAAGAATTCAAGGTGAAGAAAATAGTAGAACTATCCCTTCACAATATGACTCAACCAACTATCCTTGATGAAACAATGATCAAACCAAAAGTACTTTCAAACATACAAGAACAACATATAGAAAAACCTCCTATAATTTCCTACAAGAAACCAAGGGATAATACAAACAATCATATTATCCCTCCTAAAGTCAAACAAGTTTACAAAGTCAAAGAAAAAGTGGTTGAATAACCTATCGCGGTTTCTTCTATTCCTCCCAAGGAAGAGAAGGAACCTATGATTGACAAACCCACTCTTAAATAAAAACCAATTTACAATAAACTAAAAAGAAATCGAAGTGCTAGAGAGTGTAGACATAGATGTCATGTTACTTCTCATAGATTACAAAACTCAAGAAAACAACCATAGCATAGAAAATCAGTTTGCTTTCATTGAGAGAATTAAGCTAAAGCTTGAAAAGTCAATTTTGGAAGTGTGCAATTCTTATGTTGCTAGTTTTAAGTTAGCTTCTTCCTTATTCTCCAATTGGGATAATTTTATTTTGAACAACTGAAAACACATTGTTCTTCCTTTGCAAGGAGCTCCAATGCACCCAAACTCACTGAAAGTGGATAGAAACAAGGTGAAATGGCTACCGCCAAGTCCAACCTTTTTTAAACTCAATTTTGATGGAGCATCTCATGGAAATCCTGGAATTTCAGGTACAGGGTGTTGTATAAGGGATTTCAAAGGTTCCTTGTTTGGAACAAAAGCAGTTAACTTAAATTCTTGCACAAATAACATGGTAGAAGTTCATGCTTTACAAGCAGGTGTATCCTTGGCAAAAGATCTTAATATTAAGAAACTTCATGTGGAAGGAGATTCTCTCATGATAATTAATGCATGTAAATTAAAGAAAATTTGCAACTGGAGAATAAAATATATCCTTCATATAATTTGGGACCTATTGGTTGCATTTGAAGATGTTCATATTTCTCATACATATAGAGAGGGTAATAAATTAGTAGATGGTTTGGCTAATTTGGCATGTGACCACCAAGGTATAATTCTCATTAGAAATAGTGATGATTTGGTTTGTTTCCCACATCTTCATGAAATTTTGAAAGCAGAGCATTCCATTTGAATTGTCTGGATAAAATTTTGGAGGGAAGAAGTGGTAAGGGGGTATAGGTTGTTGGAAATGTAAATTGGGAAATAAATAGTTTTTTCATTCTTATGTGGCTGATGAGTTGGAAGTTTATCCAAATTGGGGAGAAATGGAGTTTTGGATTTGGCTAGCATGAATGCTAATGTTGGCATATCTTGGAGAAGATGCACCACCTCAAAGGGCATGAATGAGTATCAAGTATGTGCTAAAGTTGTAGTTCTTGTAATGATTAGTTCTTTGTTCAAATGGGACTACTAATCAATTGGAAAGGACATATTCCATCCACCTATTGTTGCTAGCTTTCTTGTGTAGATTCCAAGCTGGTCATCTCAAGATCACACTATATTTTTCCTAACGTTTTTATCTATGTTACATGTACATGATAATAAAAATTTTAAACATTTGTTATGGTCTGCAGTGAATTTTAAGCCATCTTCTCACATGAGATAGCTTTTATGGAAAGATCATGATTAATCTTTTCCTTTTGTGGAATTGTAAGGGGTCTATATTTTAAATTGTCTCCTCATTTCTTTCAAACCAGTGCATTTGAAAGGCTCTTCTAGTGCAATTGGCTTAAGCTGAATTTTCTTATATTTTCAGCTTCTTTAGGTGTTATAAGGCTAATGTATAGGTGTTATATGGGTGATGTATAGTTTTTTTAAGTAGAAGCTCCTTTTCAAATTTGAAGCTGAATTTTGGTACCTTTCCAACTTCTTATTTTATGCTCTTAGATCTATATGTAAAAATCTACTTTTATAATATATATATAGGCTTTCATTCCTTTTGCTTTAAAAAAAACTTAGAAGATGAAATTGATATTGCAAAGATTCATGAAGAAGTGCATGATGAGTTGAATCCATTGTTTTTTGGTTCCATGAGCTTAAATGAAAAATCTCCTTAAAAGTGTTTTGAACTTGGTGTGTGTCCTAGTTTGGAAATCAATGTTGTCCCTTTAGCTAGTTTCTTGCCTTTTGCTTACACTGACTGAGATTAGGAGGCAAATGACTTGATTTAGGTTGAATCGGTTGTGCCTTACTAGTATTTTTCCTTTTCATTTTTATTTATGTGGTTGCATGTGCCTAATGTGATCCTCCATGACATTTCATTTGATGTACATCTCTTTTTTGTGTATTCTTCTATTTGTGCATTCATTCTTCTCTATTAAGAATTATTTTCTTTGTCTTGTGTTTTCCTTTTGGGGATGATGCAAGGTGTCAAGACATTTACGTCTCTTCCATGTTGATCCAAAATATTTGTCTTTATCTTTTCCTTTTCTTGTGTTTTCCTTTTGGAGATGATGCAAGGAATGGATAAATTTATGTCTCTTCCATGTTGACCCAAAGGCTTTATCTTTCTCTCTTCTTTGTCTTATGTTTTCCTTTCGGGGATGAAGCAAGTGTTGGAATCAAGAAACACTGGGAGGGAGGGTGGGTGAATTAGTGTTGTGCAATTTCTTAACTTAATTAATTTGTTCTCTCAAGTCCCTAAAACATTCAATCAAAAGAAATATGCATGAACATAGAACAATAAGTCACAACACCATAACACAAGGATTTTTACGTGGAAACCCTATTAGGGGGAAAACCATGGTGGACGTCAATCCACAATTTGAGTAATCAAAATATAAGTATTTTAAAAAATGGGAATGCACTTGCATTTAGACACACTGCCTAGAGCTCACTGCTCAAAATCAAGAAGGCTCACTTCCTTACGAAAGATTTGGATTACAAAAAAAGTTTGAATTGAGAAAGTAGCATCTAAAAATTCCTAATTGCAGTTATAATTAGGCTCAAAGATCAGATTATGGACCTTTTGTCTGATTCTACACTTCGCTCTATTTTGACTCAATTCGCTTCACAAAATTCTCTACTGCACAAGTGAAATCGATCAACTACCCCTCTGATATTTTCAACATACATCTTGAACAAATATCAAACATATATTAAAATGAATTAACCGATCTCTTATATATACCCGCTACAAAAAATTCAATTGCATCACGTCAACTTCAATAAAACAGAAAATATTTTCCAACTGTTAGCTCAAATCATGAAAAACATTTAATGTGCATCCACAAAATTTGGTCATAGCATAGTGAGGACCCAAAAAAAATATCCAACACAAAAAATACTTCAAACAATTCCACCTTAAACATCTGCAACACCCAACATTCACTTAGTTGGCCTTCAAACATTGTTGAACAAAAAATCAAATGATAGGATATCCTAACTTGTAAACCACTTGATGTGACAACACAAAACTCAAGAATGAGACATTTCATATACCCAAAGACCTTCCTAGAGATCCACAACCAAAAATGATAAACTAGTAATGCAAACCACTTGAAAAATTCAACTTCAGTCAGATACCATGTTCTTTACTTCTGGTATGATTAGATACTGAAGGGAAAACTGGATAAATGACATAGGTTGCCATCAATAAAAACACTAGAAGCCATATGCCAATAATCTCCCCCTTTGGTATTGATGGCAACACTTAGTGAAAAATGACTAAGTATTAGGACCTTCAAAACTTTAGAAAGCCATAGTTGACAAAACTTAACAAAACTCAAGAAAACTCCCCCTAATTTTGGTAAGACATTTTTCATTGCTCTCTCTCTCCCCCTTTGACATCAATGACAAAGAGATAATAAAATATTTTCTTTCTCCCCTTATGAAGTGTGACTAAAAATTTATACAAAAAATGATTTAAAATTTTGAAGAAATACAACCATTATTTGAGTTAGAAAATTATTTTGTACTTTTCCTTCATCTCTAGAAGAAACTTATTCCATTTTTCCACTGCAATCCTAGTGATTATGATCATGTTGTTATTTTTAGATGTCCAGTTGATAATCTTGATTATGGTTTCTTGACTGGTGAAGGATTCTTCCAATACTTCTCCCTTCCTCAATATCTCAATCAATTGTTCTAGCCTACATTTTGTTATGTCCATTACTTTCCAGAAGGTGTCAACAATCCTGTTTCTAGTTTTCTAAACATTTGTATTCTCTATCTATAATTCCTAAATCCTTTTCCTAATTGCACCACCTTGATCCTGAAACACGTTAAGATCTTGACCAATACTGTTAACCTCTATTTCAATATTTTGTAGCTTTTCTTTGTACTTGTTGATTGCATGAGGCCATCAAAGATAGTAGTTATAGATGTTGTTTGTTGTGCTTATGCATTTCCTTATTTGATTCATGTGCCTTTTTATCTTAGGGTATGTTCAGGATCATCATGGAAAAAATAGGCCCTTAAGTGGAAAAAAAATTAGAAAAATCAAAGTTAGGCAACTTGACATAAAAATTTGAATAAGTTATCCATATTATTTCAAAAATATGTAAGAATAGAATTTGTAGAAAATTGAATGTTGTTTCTAAACTACTAGGTTTGTTTAAAAAAAAAATTCTATTTGGTGAAAATTTGAAATTTCAATGCCGTGCTACTTAAATTTCAGGGAAAAAATAAGAAGTAGGTGTCTATCTGACCACCCTAACCATAATAAAATGATAATATTTTTTTATAATATTTTCGATAGAAGTAGAGGACTCATGCCCCGATGTGATGCATATTTTTTGTAATTTTTTTCCAAGTAATAATTAATTATGAATTTTTTATTACAACTTTTTGAAAAATATAAAAACTTCGTATGTCTGACTACCTTAACTTGGTCAAAACTTCAAGAAATTCAATTTTCCTTTTTTTAATCCTATAGTACACGAAGCATAGAATGTGACACATGTTTTGGATTCAAAAAATGTGATATAGTTTGAAAGCTATAGATGTTTTTCAATCATCCTATAAATCAGGACTTTAGTCGTAATTTGAATAGAAAATGAATAATAATTATTTATTAAATTCAAAGTAAAGAATAATTTATATCGGTGGAAAGTTGAGAATATTCTTTAAAAACCCTTTTCATTTCATCAATTTTGGGTAAGAAAATAGTCGTCAGCCACATACCCATCATATTGCCACTTTTTGGCCCATCATGATCTTGCACATACCCCTTAGTAAGTGATAATATGTACTACTTCCTCAGGTGTAGGATCACTTCTTCTTCCTTATTCTAAGACTTAGAGTCCATGATTTCCTTGATACATTCAATCATCTCTTCTGACAACGTATTCTACAAACTCTCCAATTTGATATGATTGTGCACAAAATGAGTACATAGTACACTTAAGATCATGTCCTGCTCATATGAAAGCCTGATAGACTACATGTTCATAATTTTTTGCATTCCATCTTCCCCATGAATAAGCTACAATTGCTCTTCTTTGAAGTAGATCACCTTCTTCTTCACTTCCTTTTGCCATTACCTTTTCTTGTTCTGGTTCAATTGTTTCTAGTTCTTTTCCAAGGGTTTCCTTAGTTTCCTTATCAGATTCCTCATCTGGTATGTCCACAATCACTTGTTATTTTCCTTTCTCTTCAAATCTTGGACTCTTGCATGCTGGAGGAGTATAGACAACAATTTCTTTTTCTCTTGGGTATGTGCAAGATCATGATGGGCCAAAAAGTCGTGATATGATGGGTATGTTTAAAGTATGTGGTTGACGACTTTCTTTTTACCTAAAATTGATAAAACGAAAAGGGTTTTTAAAGGAGATTCTTAGCTTTCCACCAATATAAATTATGCTTTAATTTGAATTTAATAAATAATTATTATTCATTTTCTATTCGAATTACGACTAACGTCCTAATTGATAAGCTAATTGAAAAACATCTATAGCTTTCAAACGGTATCACATTTTTTGAATCCAAAAGATGCATCACATTCTATGGTTTGCATAAAATAAGATTAAAAAATAAAAATTTAATTTCATGAAGCTTTGACCAAGTTAAGGTGGTTAGACATATGAGTTTTTATATTTTTTAAAATTTATAATAAAAAATTCATAATTAATTATTTACTTGGAAATAAATTACAAAAAACTATGCATGACATTGGGACATGAGTCCTATACTTGTATCTAAAATATTATAAAAAAATATTATCGTTTAATTATGGTTAGGCTGGTTAGACAGACACCTACTTCTTATTTTTTCCCTGAAATTTAAGTACTACTGCATTTAAATTTCAAATTTTTACCAAATAGATTTTTGTTTTTTTAAATAAACCTAGTATTTTAGAACCTACATAAAATTTTCTACATATTCTATTCTTACATATTTTTTAAATAATATAGATAACTTATTCAAATTTTTACATCAAGTTGCCTAACTCTGATTTTTCTAAAAAAAATTCCACTTAAGGGCCTATTTTTTCCATGATGATCCCGCACATACCCTCTTTTCTTCTTTCTCTTCATCTCACCAAAGGAGGAACCAACTTCAAGTGCCCTTATCGGAAAGGGAATACCAATTGATCCAAACTTTGTTAGAAAATCCTTAAAGAAAATTTCATACACTTGATCACAATTTACCAAATTGTTAAAGTATATGTAAATTTGCTTGCAAATTGGTTCACTCTCTTTCCCTATTACATTGTTATTTAGGGGTAAGCAATTCAAAAAATACATCATAAGGAATATAACCAAAGTACCAAACCTAAAGGGGTAATCTCTCTCCTTTATCAATTGCACATTCTCCATCAATTGGTATTTCAATAATCCACAAAGATCAAAATCCTAATCTTCCATTATCATCTTGTGTGAAATGTAAACAACACCTACCGAAGTTGTACCTTCTTTGTTTCTGAAAAATATTTTTTAGGATATTCCATGTGCAATGTACCTTTTCATTGAGTCTTTAATTGTGAAGATTATCAATGGCCTTTGGTCTCCAATTACTCCAGTTAGTGTTTCAATTTCTTTATTTCAAAATGACTTCTTCCTCAGCACATCCCCAACTTTGCATAACCCAGTTACAACTACAATCACTTCTTTTGAGATATGGTATGGTTTATCCAGAGTTAGAATATCATCATTCAATTCATCTAGAATAAACTCAATGATGTTTTTGTTTACAAAATAGGGGAATTCACTCCAAATAACCAATATTTTTTTTTTGCTTCTTTCAACCATTTCAATTCATTATGCGATAGCATTTTTCTTTTAGCTCTAATCTTCTCACTGCTATACTCATCTAGTTTTATCATTTCTTTTATTTGTTCCATTTTACCTTCCGTACACATGTCTTGAAAATACCAAAGAAGTTCTTCATTTGCACACTAAATTAAACTAAAATTTCTCAATACTACTAAAGTACCTGATGGATTAGGGTTCCATCTCTGAATATGCTTTCAAAACATTGATGCAGAGTGCTCTCCTTTTCTTTGATACAAAGTGGAAAAGGAGGGTTTCAAGTTGGATTTTATAATTCACACACCCAACTTTTGTTGTGATAAATGATTTTTCCCTAACACATCCAGATACCCTATTTTCTTAGTCTATGAAATATAACTCTTTTACGGATCTTTGAATCAACATAATATTCTTTTGAACTCTTTTAATAGCATCTATAAATCATCAGTGTAACCATTGCACTCACCCACATCCTAGTGTTAATTACCGATAGGGGGTTTGAAGGATTTTCTTAAAAGCTCGCCCTAGGCCAGGGGCCTAAAACTAATTCCCGAAGGAATTACCAAAAGCAGGTTATGGTGCTAGCTCATTTCCTGCAACAGAGGGATACTTCTTCACCCATGTCTTCTTCATCTGATCTCTTATTTCATCCACAGTCACTTTTCCTTTTCCTCTATCATCCTTCTACATATTTTTGCCTTTGTATACTGGACCTCTTCTATCCATATTCTTGTTTCTACAAAATCTTGCACTGTGACTATTTGTGTTGCAATTGAAACACACAACATTTCTTTGTCCAAACCAGTCACTCCATTGATTTCTTCTCGATCTACACTAGTTAGCAATATTCCAAAATATTCCATAGGTATAACATTGAACATTCCTTCTATTAACAGAGATGTTTGAAATATTTTTGCATTCAATTGACTTAGACAAAGCTTATTGCAATTGAAAAACTGATTGAAAAATGATGGATCACTTGATTTCATTTTACTTCTACATTGAGCAACCATATGACCAAATTTATTGCAAGAAAAACAATATCCATTAAACTTTTGAACATTAGGTTGTCTTACCAGATGTCTTTTTGCTTTGTTCATTTGATTACCTTTCCTAACATTCCTTTGTCCAAATCCACAACTTTCTCCTATCTCATATCCAATACCTTGCTTGTCATGTCCATTCTTCTATCCCTGAGTTAGCTCATCAAGCTTAACTAGGCTAATTTTGAACTTCTTCTTGTATTCATTTGTAGTAGTAAGTTCATCCCTGAGAATAACAATCTATTTTTGAATCTCTTGTTCATTGGTTTTGGATTGCTACAATTTAATCTCTAACTAAATGAATTCTCCATTAATTATGCTACATTCATTAGATCTTTCTTTTAGGGACTAGGAAAGATTTTCCTCATTCTTCTTTCTTTCTTCAATCTCCTTAGTTAGCTTCATCACCATAGATTCCATCTCATGCTTTAGAGTAGCATTGTCTTTAGCAAGCTTTTCACATTCTTCAATTATTTCCTTCAAGGTTTGATTCAGGTGAACAACATCAATGCTTTTGATCTCTTTTTTCTTAATCTAATAATATAGATCCTTTCTCTTCTCCCTGGACTTAATAATTTGATCCTTCAACTTTTGAATGAATTTCTCAGCATCATTAAGATTTGCTCTCAATTCCTGGTCTTTTGCTTTACATTGATCAAGATCATCAAGGGCCACCAAAAGTTGTTACTGAAGACTACCAGAGTCCATTACATTCCAAGATCCATCTCGAGATGTTAAACTTCTTTCGAGGAACTTAGCTTTGATACCAATTGTTGGAATCAAGCAACACAGAGAGGGGGAGGTGAATCAATGTTGTCAAATTTCTTAACTTAATTAATATATTCTCTCAAGTCCCTAAAATATTCAATCAAAAGAAAGATGCATGAACATAGAATAATAAGTCACAACACCATAACACAAGGATTTTTACATGGAAACCCTGTTAGGGGAAAAACTATGGTGGAGGTCAATCCACAATTAGGATTTTTACGTGGAAACCTTGTTAGGAGAAAAAACATGGTGGAGGTCAATCCACAATTTGAATACTCAAAATATAAGTGTTTTACAAAAAGGGAATGCACTTGCATTCAGGAACAATACCTTACAAAATATTTGGATTACAAAAAAAGGTTGAACTGAGAAAGTACAAATTCCTTATTACAGTTCCAGTTAGGCTCAATGATCAGATTCTATACCTTCTATCTAATTCTGCACTTCTCTCTGTTCTGACTCAATTTGTTTCACAAAATTATTTATTGCACAAGTGAAATCACTAAACTACTCCTTTGATATTCGAAACATACATCTACATATCTCGAACACACATCAAACATATATTAAAATGAATTAACCAACCTCTTATATATTTGCTACCAAGAATTCAATTGTATTATGTCGACTTCAATAAAATATAAAATATTTTCCAACTGTCAGCTCAAATCATGAACAACATTTAATGCACATCCACCAAATCTATCCATAGAATAGTGAGGACCCAAAACAAAATCTCCAACACAAAAATACTTCAAACAATTCCACCTTAAACATCTGCAACACCCAACATTCACTTAGTCAACCTTCAAACATTGTTGAATAAAAAATTGAATGACCGGATCTCCTAACTTGTACACCACTTGATGCGACAGTATAAAACTTGAGAATAAGAAATTTCATATACCCAATGACCTTCCCAAAGATCCATAACCAAAACTAATAAATTGGTAATGCAAACCACTTGACAGATTCAACTTTAGTCGGATACCCTATTCTCTACTTTGTCTTCCAATATGGTCAGATATTGAAGGGCGGACTAGATCAATGACTTAGGTTGCCATCAATGACAACACTAGAAGTCATATGCCAAAACTAGAAGTCATATGCAATCATTCCTTCCTATTCAATGATGTAGCTTATTTCAGAAACATATGACTTGGCATAGGTTTTTTTGAGGAAATCTCTCAAGTCTTAGGATAAAAATATTGGATAATTTAAAGCAATTTCTCACAATAATGGTGTAGCAATTGCTTTATATTGGGGGCATTCATCAATTCCATATTTTGGAAAAAAAAATATGGCATGATTTTTCTCTTTTCTTGTGATATGTCCTCTTCTTGGTGGTTTCATTAGGTTTAATTTCATACAAGAGTGTACGATCTACTAACATGGCATGATGCAAATGAGGCACCCCATGGGCGACAATCTGACACTTTTGGCTTGTCCTCTCTTGGAGACCTTAGGCATAATGTTCACTAAGAGGAACACCTTTACATGAAAAAAGTAAAATCCCGTTTAAAATTTTTTTTACATGAAAAGAAAATTTATAAAACGGTTACATTGTGGTACCTTATTAAAGTTATCAAGAGGAAAACTTTGGTATGGTTAGTATGATGGGAAGTTGATACATTGGAATGACTTTCTCATTATATGGTTGGAAGCTAACACACTGGCATGAATTCTTCACTAAACCACTTCATTGGGACAACTAAACTAGTGGACAAATTGAGGTTCCACTACCCTAGAGTGAGAAACATATGTTATGGACAAACAACCCCATTAAACATTGTGTTGAAATGGTTGTGCTTGATCCTTTGTTTTTGTTTATTTTTCTTGGCCTCTGATAGGGTATGGTTATGTATCTTAGTTATTGTTGCATATTTAAGTGTCTTGGATGTCTACATTAGTGTGAGTTTTACATGGGGTCATCCTCTCACTAAAGTGTGGCTAAAATGTAGTAATGAAGAAGTAGCCTTTTTCCCTTGGTTTGGATTATTAGCATTAAAATTGAACTAATGGTGCCTTGGAGTAGTATTGTAATGTGTTGTACCCATTCAAATCATTCTAGGACCTTTGTTTGACTAAAACATGCCTTAATTGGTCCTTTGTAAAGGTGTTGTGAAGTGTTGCAACATACTTTCATGCTTTAATAGGACTTATTCACTTAATTAAGCCTTATGGGCCCTTTTTCTAATAAAATATATCCAATATGTACCTTATTTAGGTTATGTAAAGTTTAGTAACACACTTTCACATTTATCTAGGGTGGTATTAATTAATTACTGTTGATTCGAGTTAATTAGCCCTTTTAATTCAAATTTAAGCCTTATTTATGATACCTCCCAAAGATCTATCCTGACACCCAATAATTAATATACTATAACATTTAATTGGGAAAATTTAGGTCCTAGAAAATGGTGCCAAGACCCATTCGCCCTAGGTGGTGAATGGGTACTCCCTTAATAGGACCCCCATTTTTCAGTTGATCTAGAATGGGTTTCTAATGCTCTTTCCATCTCCTGGGGTTAGGTCCTGGTAAACTGATCCAAGATCCATTCACCCAAGGTGGTTAATGGGTCCTCTCATATTGAGGACTCCCTTTCTAAATTTCATCTTGGTGGGAATTTAATAATGTTTTTTTCCAAATATGGTATTGGCTTGAATTATTTAAATTTCAGGTTTAATCTCCTAATTTAGTATAAATATAGCAATTATATCTAGAAAACTATCAAGTTTACAAGATATCCTAACAATTTAATTTAAGTCTTCAAGGATTCAAGTTACAAGCACTAGAGCATTTCAAGAGAATACATAAGGAATTTCAAGGTAGATTTCGAGAGTTGATTGCAACAATTCAAGATCATGTCATTGTGACGATGGAAAAAGTTTCCTTTCTTAATTTGAGAATAAGTAATGATAAATTGGACTTGATATTGCCTTGATCTAGTGTTATGAGGTGTTTTACACATCCACATTAGGTCTTGGGCCCTTTTAAAGCTAAATTAACTTAACTTTTCCTTAATTTAATGTTGTAAAATGTATTTATTGACACCTTCACATTAAATTTAAGTGGCTTGTAAACTAAAGTGGACCTAATCTATTTACTAGTACAAAAAAAATAATAAACTACTGAAAAAACTAAAAACTGCTTTTAAATGACTACAGTTGGTCACATGACCATTAGTAGTTTATTGCCAGTCATATATAACGTGACCATAGTGATAACTAAACAATTTTTAATCATTTATGGTTTGTTTTGATTGACTGATTTGGTAGTATATTTAGTTGTTGATTTAGTCATCAATTGTTGTGATCTAGTCACTTATTTAGTCATTTTGTTTTTCACTAATATATTTAGTCATTGATTGTTGTAATTTGGTCACTTAATTAGTCATTTTTTATTCAGTAATATATTTAACCAGTCACTTATTTAGTAGTTGATTTAGTCATTGATTATTTTAATTTGTTCAATTATTTAGTCATTTTTATTCATTGATTTCACTTGTAATATATCTAGTCATATTTATTCATTGTTAACACTATTTTTTGTTGATTGGTAGTATGTTTAGTTAATTTAATTATTAATTGATGTCATTTAGTAATATATTTAGTCATTTTAATTGACTGATATTTAAGGATTTAAGCATAAAGCATAGAAATACACATCAATCACCAATTGCACACAAATATAATACAACCATTGAGAAGAAAAAATTAGTGAACTTTATTAATAAAAAAAAGGTGTTCTAGTTACAACTTAGAAATAGAGTATTACAATTGTTATTTTTAGTCACAAGACTAAAAATATGAGTTATAATATTGCATAGAAATGACTACAAGAATTTTTTTTTACATTAATGATGGAAACACATGCTTGAATCCCTTCAATGCGAGCACATTCCCCTTTCATCTCTTAGATCTTCTACAATATGGGAAATCTTTTTGGAGCAAGCTGTAATGTGTAGAATCTAAGGAGAGTATTGATCATGTCCCATATATGAAGCTATGTCCTTCAATGCAGTCAACAATAACCCAACTAGAATATTTCCTCCTTTATATGCAACCTTCCATCTGATATGAGCAACAGGGTGTTTCCTTTTCTACCATGAATGAAGTAGTGCCTCAATACAACCAAAAAAATTAATATTAGTCTCAATTCAAAAAGAATAAAAGCGCATTGTCTATTGCAAGTTTAAAAAATAAATTCCAAACATAGTAGAAAGATAAATCAATTAAAAAACTATAGTTTTGTTATCAAATTCCTTAAATACAATGTTCAATATAGGCTTGAAATATGCATATTGAACCCTTGATTTCAAAACCTTGTTCAAAATTTAAGAAAGGGGATACGCTCAAATTATAGAATGAAGTTGACATATTATAGAATGAAGGCTATCAACACTAACTAGACTAGAAAAATATTATCAAAAAAAAATTCCTAGAAACCAAGCCCAAGAATTCCATTAGACTTGGACAACAAAAATTTCAACCATGGTTCATGTGCTGGCTCAGTAAAGAACTAGACCATTAAATAATACATTTATACATAAATTCCAAATTAAGTTGATGAGAAAAGATCTTTCATATCCAAGTGAGAAGCCTGAACATCCAAAAATTACTAACCCAATGTTTCACAACAAGTTTCCCAATTGTGACATCATCTTCCCCATTCACTTTACAAGCATTGCCCAATTCAACTTTTGAAGGCACAAACACATAAGGTACTTTTTTCAATAGTAATTTTCAAACTAATGATTAATAAAAAACTTAAGGAATCCATTAAATTTGCTAGAAAAAAACTACTTGAATAAATACACATAAGCATCACCAAATGGTTCAAAACTCATCATCAGTATAATTCCAAAAATTTGATGTTCCTGTGCAATTTATTTAGGTTTATTCCCTTACAATTCATCAAAATTAGAAAAAAAGGTAGCAAGTCAGGGGATTTGATCATGGGAAAATTTTGTAGTTAAAATGGCTTTATATTATGTCAAACATTGTTTCATTAGTTTCAATCCCACCATTTTACCCATGTGATTACTACCCTATACAATAAGAATCAAACTATATTCATTTTATTGGTATCAATCCCTTCAATCCACCTTTACAACATCTACATGATGTAAAGATTGCAGTGAATGGTTGAAACATATAAAAGGCAATTGAAGGAAAGCCTCTCAAAAATTAAGGAATGATTAAGGTATTGCATGGCACATGCAGTTAACCTAAAAATTTTGCAATGCCCACCTAACATCTTAAAAGGTTGTAATAATGTCAAAATTCAAAATGATACAAGGAGAGAAAAAAATAATTACTTATCTTTGGCCAATGAAATCAAAGGATAAAGAATGGCAGGAGGATTTCTATCATCCACCATAACTAAAAACTTTGATGTTCTAAAGTATAACATCTTGGTTGCTACAATGCCCTAAACTCATTTAGTATTTGTAAAAAAGAAACTAGATATTGATCCATTGCCATATTTGATGTAATAGGATTCTCCTTCACAAAGAAAAAATGATATATATTAATTGTTTAGAAACTTACTTAATATCCCCATTTAAGTAGACTAAACTAAGTGAGGCTAAGGGTTTCAAGTAGACTACCATCTTCTTGGTATGTGCTGGACTTTGATCATGACTTGTATCTTGAATGAAAATAGCGAGCTAGTTGCACTGTAAAATCATTGTCAGAAAAATAACCACAAAATCCTCTTTAGTTAAAATAATCCTTCTAGATATTTCAAGAAAAGATATTTCAATTAATTTCTAAGAGAGCTAATTTCACTATCCAAACAACCATTAATCTATTTACTAAATATAATTTCCCAGAATACAGAATTTAAATGTAATGAAACTAACCATAATTACCAAAAATTTGACACCAAAATGTAGTACAAAATGAATTGTTTGATAGAAAATGTGTTTTGATAAACCATATATACCCTTGATATATTGATTTAAATAATGAGGAAAGATCACACTAGAGACAACAAGATAACATTCATTATTTCACTTCAACAAATAATTGAAACTAGAATTCAACCACCAATTATAACTTCATTCTATTGATCTTCAAAAATATTTTACAATATGTTTCAAAAAAAATTCCTAATTGACATGTCAAAAAGTTTCATTTTAGTTACCCACTTTTAACATAAATAAAAAATTCTTAATTATCATTGTTTAAATAGGATTACATCAAAGCAATGAAAGATGAGAAGTGAAGATAATTTATCAGATGTTGAAGTCCAAAACAATCACAAGATACGAAAGTTCATTACTCATCGTAAGGTACCTATGATCATTTAGATTTGGCAAGGTCCTCTCTCCATGATAGTATTTGTAAGGCTTGGTACTTCACTGCAAATCCTATTCTTCTAGGGGAGCTAGATATGTCTACTCCCATTGGTACACTGTGTAATCATGTGGCCATTTGTACTCCTTTTTTTTTTTTGTGTTGGCCAAGTGACTTCCATCTATTGTTTAATAACCCTTTGCTATCCATGATGAATTTTGAGTACCCAAAGTCCAATGTAATTATTCCATCCAAGGTTAAATTGAGGTAGTGAATATTTATGTCATAATCCTTCTATAAATAAGTGAGGCAATTGGGAACAATTTTGCTAAAATCATCTGTCCAATCCTTGGAGCCTTTTAGTTTATCATCATCCCTTACTATCTTACAAATTAACCACTACTTTAGTGTGTGAAAGGAATCCATTCTTTCCTTGATATTTTGGTCTTCTGTAGACGTGTATTGAAATTCATGTCACCATTCAGACCATTTGCTCAGTAGGCTATAAAGCTATGAGGGCCTCAACACTCATTTGTAAAATTCTACATGAAGTTGTTAAGGTGTAATGTATAGGTCGCCATTACTTGAATAAGGGGTCCAATATAGGTACATGTGCCTTCATCTGATCAGCTGCTTGTGACAAGGAGACATAAAATTCATACACATTATCCAATTTTTCCACAATTAATTTAACCCTTTGCTCCAAGATATGTTCCAATACCCTGAGGGTTTCTCTCTTTTCTCTTTAATTTGTTTCTTCATTAGTCTTTTTCAACTTTTCAATTTTTTATTTTAGCACATTAACTTGTTCAACATTGATTGCACCTTTATTAGTCTAGATTACAGGGGGCTAGTATACTATTAATTTTGTGCTTTGGGAAGGACCTGATCCCTTGAAATGATGTTTCAATTTCACATTTTCTATGAATAATCTATTCACTTCATCATTCAAATCAATTTATGCTTTCTCATATTCTGCCAATCTAAGCTCCATAGCTTTAACCACATCCCTAGTAAACATTGTTGAGTGCATTGTCATAGTAGCTACCTTCAATGTTGATGTGTCTTGAAGTTTCTTTACCATGGTGGTCCCTCTCATTTATTTTAAAACATCAAGCAATCTTGGATTTTCTATTCATTTTTTCTTTGTCCAAAAGGCTAAGGTTTCAAGTCTTGGATTTTAACCTATGCCACTCATTCCCTCAGCTAAATTGAATTCAGAAACCAACATGGGATCTTCTTGGCTTCTTACTTGATCTAGTAAGAATATATTTTTTAACTCCATCCCAAGAATAATTATTATATTGCTTTCTAAGACCAATTTTCTTGCTTCTTGGGGGCTAATAGTAATTTCATTAATTCTGAGTTCTTCAAGAGTTTGGGAAAAAATCTGGTCATGTTGTGACTCCTCAGTGCCCATCTTATTAATTTGTGATTCTTGATCATTATGCCTATGTACATCCACTCTTTCTTTTGGTTTGTGAGAATCAGTTGCAAACTTAGGCGGTGGTTTATCAAATTCATCATCTTTAAAATTCAAAAGTATATCGACTACCTCTTCAGTATCCTCTACTCCTTCATTTATTTCATATGCCACTGAGAGGGCCACTCCATGTGTCTTCTACCTTTTAGGAGTTGGTTGCTCAAGGGATTATTCTGATTGTATTGTGGTAGTGCCTGGTAGGGGCTCTGTGACTACAATACCACTAGGTTTGATGGGCAACTTGGAGGGTTTTGAAGATTGACCCTCAGGTTTCTTTTCTCATTCAACATATAATATTTCATAGTTGTCAATTATAATGTTCATCCTATTGATAGGATCCTTTTCTTCAACATAGAATCCTTGGAATATAGTGTCCCTTTTCTTCTTCTCCTCCTAATGCCTCTTTATGATTTCCCACTTCCTCTTCCTCTAAAAATATTTAGTAGGTGTAAAGCAATTCCTTATTACATTTTCTTTATAATCCATTACATGGGAAATCCCATCTTTAGTGAGAAGTGTTTGCTTTATAAAATTAATATTCCCTTTAGGATGAAAGACCCTTTCTCCTCATGACTTCAATGAATACTACATCTTCTAATAGTTTTGTAGTTCTTCAAGAGTCTTAGACCCTACAAATAGCTCCTCACATTCAGTTAGGTTAGGGAGGAATGTCCCCTTTTTTTGTATTTTCATAACATCCTTCTCCATCCATAAAATTTTCCACATAAATTCCAAAAATACAATTCAAAGAGAAAAAAATTTAGGTCAAACATGTGGGACTTTTTGGACACCCATACACCCTTATTACTATTTGGTTTGCTAAGAAGAACCAATCACCGAAATTCTAAGTGTATCCTTGCTTTGGCTTCAATGCTAAAGGTATTAATACTTGCGTGATTTTATTAGGAAATCTTGGTGAAATATGACCAAGAGTGGCCATGCCCTTTACTATGAAATCATCATGAAATATTACATAATCACTATTTTTACATCTACTATCTTAGATGTAACACCATTTTTGTACAAGAAATCTCTTCCCTTCATCATCAGTCATTCCCAAACACATTCTTTTAGTCAATCTATTGTTTTTTTCATAAAATATTAAATGACACAATAGAGAGTATTTCCTAAAAGTGTTGGGAGCTAAGTTCTCTTGTAAAAATCCCTCATCTAGTCCTTTCTCAATTTTAATATTAAAGTCATACTCAATGTTGACTTTAGGATTTTGTATCTTCATTTCCATTATCACAAAATAGGTGGGCATCCTCTCTTCAACATCTATTCCAAGCACTTAGCACAAATCAAAATAAGTTCTTTTGAAATATACTTGGAAATATTCTATTGCAAATGGCTTAGTTTGGGAGGGGGAGACAGGTATCTTCCTATTATTTACACCCCTTTTCATGTGTAAAGGAATTTCATCACTCATATAGGTTTTTATCAATATCCAATAATCCTCCTCACTTCTATCCAAGTTGATCTTAGTGATAGCTTTCTTTTTTAACATAAAAGAACTCTATAATTGCTTCTTTAGTTAGCACCACTAATGGTGAACCATCTTGTATTCTTATAGTCTTGGTAGGTGGGTGATAATATTGTAGCAATACTTTAATAAACTCAACATCTACGAAGACATTTGGGACTATCAATTTGGCCAAATCTAAGGTCCAAGGATTCAAAACTGGAATCTTCTCATCCCTTTTTTCATAGAAGTACCAAAACAGATCCCAGCCTAAGATAGGGATAATTGGGTCTCTACATCCATGAGTTGTATATTTAAACACCTTTTTGAATCCTTTTTCTATAGACTTAGGTAACACATCTAAAATGGATTGTTGTAGAGACCTCTTCTTTGATTTAGAAACTATGGACTCTTCCTTTTTACTCACAAGTTGACTTTATTCAGGTGCCATGATGAAAAATTTTCTCCTACTTGATTTCTGTAAGTGTCTAATTGTAGAAGAAAATTCAATTATTATACACTTTCTACAAAGGCTTTTTGTGAACTAACCCAACGAAATAATAGTTGTAGAGTTTTCCCGCTTGAACTCCCTTGCCTCCGATATGTTGAGCTTTGTGAATGATTTCCAAAATGTCTTCAAGTCCCAAGTAATATTTCTTGCTGAGCTAAGTCACCTCACTATTAATGTCAATTCATGCAAAATGTTTTAGAATCTACCTATATTTCAATTTTGAATACATGTCATTGATCTTGGGAAATCAAACAATGTAATCATTTAATGCTTTGACAACTTGTACTGTTGTACCACTCTGTCATGTCAAGACCATTGCAAGTTAGCGTTAGTAGTACTGCCACCCCGCGCACACCGCTTTGGACTCCTGTGAGATGACAGGTTAATTCTAGCGGTTGAGTGACTGTTCACCACCATACTGCTCTTTCATATCAAGACCGTTGTAGGGTAGCATTAGTAGTACCGCCACCCCACACACACCCCTTTAGACTCTCATGGGATGGTGGGTTAATTCTAGCATTTGAGTGACTATTCACCACCATACCACTCTATCATATCAAGATCATTGTGGGGTAGCGGTAGAAATACCGCCACCCCGCATGCACCCCTTCAAATTCCACGTGATAGCAAGTTAATTCTAGTAGTTCAGTGATTTTTCACCACCATACCACAGTATCACTATTTACCCCTTGCAAGGCTGCGATTTATTTTAGTTAACATATTCTCACTGCCACCCCATGATATTCATATTTATTTTTTGTAGTATTGTGGTAAGCATTTTTACATTGGCCTATATGTCCCACCATCCCACACATACCTCTATTGATTGTTGAGGTAGTGCGGTATCATATTTTATTATGAATACAATATTTTAGATATCATTTTATTGAAAAGATTAAACAATTTTCTAATTTTGTAGTTTCTCAGTTTTAGTTTTTAGTGTCAGTTAGACCTAAGAGATCATTTCTTTGTTTGTAATGGGGAGGCTTAGTTCACCTAATGTTAAGATATATATATGTATATTTAAATCACAAATGTTCATTATATGTTTCAATCTAGAAAATATATAGGAAATACATGAAATTATATTCTAACTAAACAAAATTGATTTCAAAATTTCAACCAAAGTAAGAAAACTAAGAAGAATGATTGAAACTATCCTTAAATGCACTTCAAATTAGTAGTGAACATTTCAGGTTTTGTATACAATCTACCAGTAGAATAATGATGATTACATTAAAAAAATGCATCAGTTAAACAATAGTGAATAAGCATACCTATACTTAGCTCTTTATTACATTCAATAATAAGTTACACCATACATATAACAAAATTTTAGGTAGCAAGCTAACCTCTTAAGGTGACAAAACATCATCATAATCATCTATATTGCCAGCGAGATCAGAATTCTAATCATTTGCATCTGTATTTTCTTGATTTTCTTCCTCATCCACATTTGTGACATGCAATGCATTCTCTCCCAATCTCTTCATTGGTAATCAAAATGTTTTCTTCAAATACTCCATCATCGTCTTCATCCACTTCTTTGAATGTTTCTTGTAAATTAACATACTGCCCATCAGGCATTATATCAACAACTTCCATGAATTTTTGTTTTGATTGAGACTCTACTTGAATGACATGCGACAACCTAGGCTTCTTACATCATCAATTAGAAATTATTGGTTAATTTGAAGAGAGGAAATATACAACTCATCCATCTTTGATAAAAATTGTCCTATATCTGCACATAAAAATCCATACTCATCAAATTGTACTACCTATGGTCATATCCACTTATATTTTAATAATATACGATTATTTTGACCATAGTCCACTAGAATAATTTGTTCAATGAATCTAACATAAAATTTCTTCTCATTTTCATGAAGAAATTTAGCACTAACAACACAATCACAATTTATCTTTCCTTTGTATTTTTCTTCCACTCTTAAATGACTACCATAGTCCCACATTCCACTGAAATGTGTAACCCATAAATGTGGAGATTGTGAAAGCTCACTTTCCTCCATTTTTATATCTTGACCTTCTTCTTTTGCATTACTAACTTCATTAGCAATCATTTCTTAAATTTTTTGAAAATAATCGCCTCCAATCAAATCAACATGACGTCTACTGCTATGAGGGCGATGTTGCATCCAAGCTTGATTGTCTTCTTCATATTTTCTACATAGAATATTGAGGTACAAGTTGTAAGATTGATAATATAAATGTGTAAATACAATTTAGTAAATCAATTATTATGTAATTTATTTTGACCTGCACCACTTATTGAATGAAGATCTATTTTGAAGAATATAGGCATGTATCACACTTCTTTCTTGATGTGATAGCTTGAAGTGACATCCATTGCCTTCTAATACTTCACCTGCAATTGTGTCTTCTTCATCATCATCCCATACATGTTGATTGACATTTTTAAAATCCTTCATATATTTTGTGCAAAATACCATGCCCTCTTGCATTGAATATCCCTTAAATAGGCTACCTTCTTGTATTTCCTTGGTGCAAACAATTTGTTTTCAAAACCTTCATATATCATTCTATATCCATACATCCATCTTGTTCTTATTGGGCCACAATGCTTTACTTCATATTGTATATGTATCAATTTAAGATGCATAGAAATGTTAAAGATTGTTGGTAGAAATTCCTATTCCAATAGACAAAGGACTTCAACAACCTCCTCCCTCAAATTATCGAAGTTCAAAGGATCTAATACATTTAAAATCATTCTCTTTAATATTAGGCCACACCTTATAACTTCCAATCTTGGCCCCTTTTACAAACTTAATATATTTACCACAATAGGTAAAATTTTCTCCATTATTACATGATAGTCATGCGTCTTGAGGCCTCTTAAGCCATTAATGTCAGTTTCTCTTCTAATACTACTATTTACATATCTAGTGGGAAAGAAAATCTAAGACATCAACTATAAGATTTGTGTACATTGTCCCTTTGTCCAAACATAAGGAGCACTAGGTTTTCTATATTTTTTAGCCCAAATATTTTAACAAATCTTTAGTTGTCAAAAGTCTTCACATGATGAAATAGTATCAAAAGCACCAAAAAGAGTTTCCATAATAGTATAGGCTCTATTTTTCTCAATATGCATAAATTCAATAGTATGCCTAATGGCTATATCCTTAAATTATGGCAACTTATAGAATATGGGTATGTGCAGGATCATGATGGGCCAAAAAGTGGCAATATGATGGGTATGTGGCTAACAACTATTTTTTTACTCAAAATTGATGAAACAAAAATGATTTTTAAAGGATATTCTCAAATTTCCACAGATATAAATTATGCTTTACTTTGAATTTAATAAGTAATTATTATTCATTTTCTATTCAAATTATGACTAAAGTCTTGATTGATAGGCTGATTGAAAAAAATGTATAGCTTTCAAATGGTATCACATTTTTTGAATCCAAAATACGTGTCACATTATATTCTTTGCGTACTATAGGATTAGAAAAAGAAAAATTGAATTTCATGAAGTTTTGACCAAGTTAAGGTGGTCAGACATACGAGTTTTTATATTTTTTAAAAAGTTGTAATAAAAAAATTCATGACTAATTATTTACTAGGAAAAAAATTACAAAAAAAAAGGCATCACATCAAGGAATGAGTCCTCTATTTTTATCTAAAATATTATAAAAAAATATTATCATTTTATTGTGGTTAGGGCACCTTGTCAGACAAACACCTACTTAATTTTTCCCTAAAATTTAAGTACCACTGCATTGAAATTTTAAATTTTCACCAAATAGATTATTATTTATTTTTAAACAAACCTAGTAGTTTAGAAACTACATTCAATTTTCTATAGATTCTATTCTTACATATTTTTGAAATAATATAGATAAATTATTCAAAATTTTATGGCAAGTTGCCTAACTCTGGTTTTTCTAAACTTTTTGCCACTTAAGAGCCTGTTTTTTCCATGATGATCCTACACATACTAATATGCACAATATTTTTACACCACTTTCATTATGTGGATCATATCTATTACTAGAAATCTCATCATTTTCAATAAATGACATTCTTTTTTGTCCATTCTGAATAATGTAATCACCTGTTATTAGCAATGGTGCTTAACGATTCTCATCTTGATCATTGAACCATTTTTTTTGTTGATGATATGGATGATCCATTTTGAGGTAAACACAATTTCCATAATAAATACACTTACGTAGAATTCTTGAGTGCCTCAAAAAATCCATAAATTTGCAAGCATGACATCCATGGCATCCATGAACACTGAGACCAGATAATGTGCCATATGTAGGAAGATCATGAATCATAAAAAATAAGGAATCTCTTAAAGTGAATTTTATTGAATGACCATCTCTTAAATATTGAATTGCTTCAATCCTTTCCATAATTCTATTAGCTCATCATATAATGGCTCTAGATAAGCATCAATTATATCTACAGTCACCATTTTCTTTCCTAGTATAATCAATGATAGCACTAAGAAAAATGGTTTAGTTGCTAACCATGGAGGAAAGTTATAATTTATTTAAAACACTAGGAAAGTTGACCATTTAGTACTTTGATCTAAGAATGGGTTCACCCCATCTAGATCCAAACCCAACCTTATATTATGAGGATCTCAAGAAAAATCATCCCATCTATTATCAAATTCCATCCACATCTTAGAATCAGGCACATGTCATTGTTTTCCATCAGTGCTCTTATTTTGGGCATGTCTTTGCATAAGTTTAGCAATGTCTCTGCACCCATGCATTCAGAGTAATCATGGGATTTCTGAAAAGTGGTGAAGAACCTTTCTAGGAACCACAACTAATTTCAACCCTTCGTTATACCTCACTTCATGACATTTCAAACATTCACTCTCACTTGCAAGATTCTTGCAAATTAATACACAACCATTCACACATGTGTGGATGTTTTCATAACCTAATCCTAGCTTAGTGATTTCCTTTCTACATTGACTTTATTTTGTTGACAATGTGGAGTTAGGTGGTAACAAAAAACTTAATAATGCAAATAACTAATCTAAACTCTCATTTTTCCAACCAAATACCACTTGCAAGTTAAGAATTTGAAGGATAGTTGTCAAATGAATTAACTTGCAATTAGCATACATAGGATTTAAAGAATCATCCATCAACTTGGCCCAATCATCGTTTAGACCCTCATTCAACATTTTATCAAATTCAAACCCTTCATCTAAAATTGTTGCCTCTTCATCTATCTTTGGTGCCATTTCATCTATGTTTGTTTCCTCTTCATCTCTCACACTTTTCCATTCTATCATATCTCCATAATAATTTACATTTCAAGGTCTTATACCACTATACCCATATCTTATCACATGTCGATAAATGTCACTTATTTTTTCCAACTTTCCACCAAGACAATAATTATATGGACATGGATATTTATCCATGTCCCTCTCATTGGCTATTATCTCATCAAATGCATGGTATTGATCACTATTCAACCTTTGATGTTGATCCATATGTAATGTTCTACACATAGCAACAAAAAAATATAGACTAAGAGACGAAAACTATTTTTTTAATTGAAAGGAATTTCCATAGCAATAGAGTTATAAAGAGAAAATAAATAGATAGGTTAAATAATGAATTGTAAAAAATGGATTTTTGTAGTTTATATTCAAATTGATAATTACATTGCATTGCATACCTTTCAAACTAAAAGCATTACTTCACATTGTATAGCTAATAAATAGATGCTAATAGATAACAAAATTTTAGTTACAATATAGTTTTTACAAAGTCATCCTAAGGAGTTATGCAATTACTTCACATTGCATAACTAATAACTAGGAGCAGTTGCCAATTGTGTTTTCTTATCATGGCATTCCATGAGACCACATTTCTTTGAGGAATTTTTTCAAAAATTTCACTACCTTGTCTATGCTACCATATTTTTCATACATGTCTACCATTGCATTTTATCAAATAGTTCATTTGCTTGTTACTATGGCTAAAATCCTAAAACAAGTGCTTTGGAACAAGCTAAGGATGCTTGGAAAAAATATATCAAAGCATAATAGTAAGAAATAGCATTGAAAAGGAAAAGAACTAAATAAAAAAATGCCTCAAAGAAATGTGGTCTCATGGTGATGGAATGTCATGAAAATCCATAACAATTTGCTTGTCATGGAATTCTTTATGAAATTACATCACCATGAGACCACATTTCTTTGAGGCATTTTTTGCAAAATTCATTTCCTTTTCTATGCTACCACATTTTTCATACATGTCTACCAAAGCATTTTATCAAAAAGTTTACTGCATTGCTACTATGGCTAAAATCCTAAAACATGTGAATTCAAAAAAGCTATGGATGCTTGGAAAAAATATATTAAAGCATAATAGTAATCAACAAGCTATGGTCTCATGGTTTTTTATGGCATGAAGATCAACATGATTTTATTTACATTTTATTTGTAGGTTTTAAACACATTTTTTTGGCAATTTTTCTATTTGAAATGGGAAAAAACTTTGTGGTTAGTTTTATGCACTTTTTAATTGTAGGATTCTCACAGTTAGTGGAAAAATTAGTGTTCATGAATGAATGGAAATGATGCATAGAGCCTTTGAATTATATTTGTACTGGGAAATGGTATTGAATCATTTAGCAAACCATTTTTTCTTCACAACAAAACATTTTCTTGTGGAATAGTTAACTGAGATAGCTCTTGTTTCAACTAACCACCCTCCCATGAAATCTCATTCATATTATAATATTTCATGATCTTATCATAGTAAAGGTGATTATGACACAATTCTCCACTGCTACATGGCATCTGTCAAGGAAAGCTAGAGGCCACAAGATTTTGTGGACAGGTTCAATTGAAGCTAGGAGACCTTAAGAGTTCTCTCTCAAATTTTGTAAAAGGTTTTGGAGGTCCACCCTGAGAATAGTGAGAGCTTAAAATTTGTAGGCCATATATATGCTTAGCAAGGGCTGGCCGAGAATGCTTTGAAAATTTTAAGAAAGACAACTCATGTAGATCCACCTGATGCCCATGCATTTATCAAGATGTGTGAGTTATTAATATCATTAGACTCTAGTGTAGCCTTATATTTTCTTAAGACACCAAAGTCTCTTCTAAAGAAGAGAAGAGAAGAAGTACCCATTCAATTGTTAAACAACACTGGGTTTCTTCATTTTGAGCGTGATGAACTAAAGTTAGCTCAATAAACTTTCATGGAGGCATTAGGAAATGATGTTTTGCCTCTACATAAATCCTTGTGGTCAATTTTGTGCATTTTTTACTTGTAGGATTCTCACAATTAGTGAAAAAGGTAGTCTTCATGAAGGAATGGAAAATATGAATAGAGCCTTTGAATTATACCTGTACTATGCGATGGCATTGAATCATATAGCAAACCATTTTTTCTTCACTATAGGGCAGCATTTTCTTGTGGAACAGTTGAGTGAGACAACTCTTGTTTCAACTAACCAATCTCTCATTAAATATCATTCATATTATAATCTTGCATGATCTTATCACAGTAAAGGTTATTATGACATCACTGGCCAATACTACATCAAATCAATCAAGTAAAGCCAGAGGCCATATGATTTTGTGGATAGGTTCAATTGAAGCTGGGAGATCTTAAAATTTCTCTCTCAAATTTTGAAAAGGTTTTCAAGGTCCACCCTGACAACTATGAGAGCTTAAAAGTTGTAGACCATATATATGCTTAGCAAGGGTAGGAAGAGAAGGTTTTGGAAATTTTAAGAAAGGAAACTAACATAGATCCACATGATGCCCATGCATTTTTCAAGAAGGGTGAGTTATTAATATCATCAGACCCTAGTGCAGCCTTAGATTCTCTTAAGATGTGAAAGTCTCTTCTAAAGAAGAGTAGAGAAGAAGTGCCCATTCAATTGTTAAACAACATTGGGGTTCTTGATTTTCAACGTGATGAACTAGAATTGGCTCAACAAAATTTTATGGAGGCATTAGGAAATGATGTTTTTCCTCTACATGAATATCTATGGTTAGTTTTGTGCATTGTTTACTTGTAGGATTCTCATAGTTAGTGAAAATTGTAGTGTTCATGAAGGAATAAAAATATGCATAGAGCCTTTGAATTATACCCGTACTATGCAATAACATTGAATCATATAGCAAACCATTTTTTCTCCAATCGAAGGCAGCTCGAAGGACCTGGACCAACTGATGAGGACTTTAAAAGCCTCGTACACTTTGGGCTTTGCAAGACCCGGGAGGGTGATCCCTTAATGAGTTTACAACCTCTACACCATTATTATAAACAACATTAACAATAGCATATGATCTCACTTAATAGCTCAACACGATAAGATAATATCAACTAGAATTGGTTGTTCATAGACAATATCAACTATCTGGAGCGTGAGATAACTAAACACAATCCATTGTATAAGATAGTCAATGATTTGCAATTTGTAGCAAGCTCTAGGCAAAGACAAACAAATACTGAACTACACGAATAATTACAACTTAGATAAGTGCCATATATCCATTGCAGGAGTCAAATTCATAAGCATCTAGAGGTTTATAATAGATTTAATACATCACATATAAGATCCCTAACAATATTGCACTACAATTTCATCAGTGTGCATTCTAACCCTAGGACTACTTATCAAATCCTTATACAACACATATCGCCTATAATCCCATTCAAGCATTTTGATTAATTCCTTGAATTAAAGCTAAAATAGAATCATACACACCACAACAGTGAGATGGATAAAACAACCCTTAGTTATTTCATTCAAAGTTCAGATATGCATGTACAATGGAGAGACATGAGCTTGAATTTTCATTTCAACTCAAATGCTAGTATTGTTATACAACATTAAATCACTATGAACTCAAACCTGTTACATAATGACTCAAAACCTAAATTGCATTTCTCTAAAACCATCGGACTTTACAATTGCAACTTCACCTAGACTTCGACAAAAGTTATCTAACTTGCTAACCCCGTACTACTAGCCTTGAAATCCTTCTTATAGAAAATGAAGGAGAAAACAAGCACCAGGCCAAAAAGTACACCTGTCACCAGTCAATTGGAGCACCTGGTGATATTCCAAAATTTGTTACAATAGCCACCACCTTGAAAAATATTCTTGTTCAAAAATCGTTACAACAGCAATCATCCTGGAGCATATTCTCATTCAACATGTTGGTGGAAGAAGGTTGATGCAATAACAAAAAACCATGTGAAACCCACGCCAAGAAAGTCATCTATACAAAATTGGAAACGTTGTAACCGCAGCATCTAATTTGCCACCTATCGGTAGCCCACTCTTTTTACTCATCATCATTCAAATAATTAGCCACCCACCTCTGGTATTCTTCATCACTTAACCAGTCAAAATCAATCACCTCTTTTACCTTTGTACTATAAGGAAATACTTTACCACTACCTGATTAGCATCTCTTTTAAAAGATTCCAAAAATGAGCCGGTACAAATAATCTTATCCATACAATTTAACAACAAATCATAATATGAGTCGTCACAATTTTTTTTAATTTGATTATTGATGACTCTACTTGCTTGATCCTGCCAGTGTTGGAGTGTTCTGATTTCCCACTACTCATCAATTATATCAGGTAACAGTGTGTTACCCCAATCATTGAAGTTCTTTACCAACTCCCTAATCTTCCTACTTAGATCATCTGGTAAGGTTTGAAAACTTTGCAATGATTTAACTAATATATAAGTAGGCTTCAATGATTGGGGCCTATTATTTGCATCAAACCTTAAGGCTTTAGTCATAACATCTAGATTATTTACCCTAGGGATCCAATTTTGAATTATTGGAATCACTATCCCCTTATCCCTATCAATATTATTTATTGCTTCAGATAGCAAAGAATACAAAGAATGTATAGAGGGCAGTTTATTATCCACCTTTTCATTTAAATGCTCCAAAACAAGAGTAACAATTTCTTTTTCTTTTGAAAGAAAACCCTCCTCTTTTACCCTTAGTGATGTCTGTAATTGATCAATTTCCTGCATGAGCTGCCTCTTTGTTGGATCAACAGAGCACTCTGTTTGTTCATTGACTTGTTCTAGAGGAGGGGTAAGAGAAGGATTTTGAATGGGAGACCCTGGTGTAGAAACATTTGGAGAAGCAGGAGGCATTGACCCTGCTGTGGGAGGTGATGTGCTAGTTCGTGGAGCATTGGATGTTTCCCCAGTATGTCTATACTTAAACCTTTCTAATTTAGTTTGCAGCTCAACATTCGTCTGTTGCATTTTACTATATTCTTCAACTAAAATGTTATACTTCTCCATTAGGCTCTTTCTTTCAGCCTCCTCCCTTTCAGCAGTCTATTGGGACAACTTGGCCACATTCACAGTTAAACTAGTGGCTTCGGTTGTTGTAGTCTTTGAAGCCCTCTTTATTATTAATCCTCCTTTTAAATTTGGATTAATATCAGCAATGTCTGGCTTTCTTCCTTGTGGAGCCAATGCCCAAATTGCTAAGGTCTCATATTCTTCACCAAAGGCAGAGTTTTGTAATGCTGCCTTAACTTCTTCTTCAGAATCCTGAAAAGGATTCTTGGACTTTATAATGGCACTGAAAGCCACTGCATCTGCGATGTCCCATTCAGGAAAAATCAAAACACCAGTCTGATTCACTAGTTGTCTTCCTTCTTCAGGAGTGATGTTTTTGAACTCTTCCATTAGTTCAGCTTTCACTTCTTCATCATTCTCCTGATCTGACCTGTCAGGCCTTAGTTCTCTTCTCTCCTTGCATTTATTTTGATATTCCTCAAATTTCATCCTCCATGCCAATTGCAAGAATAAAGGAGTCTTTACAAATGCATTGTCATTAAGAACTCCTTGCAAGCCTCCATTCTTGCATCCTACACACTCTTACCCTTCATATCCAAATTGGATAGAACCAATTCAGCTGACCTAGGAGGGGACGACATACCAACCTGCATGTCTTGATCAGTAACAATAATTTCATCTGTGAGATCCTCAAGTACGTGATCAGTTCTTTGCCTCTTAGGGCTTGGCTTAGGTGGTGGTGATGGGGGACTGCGTTGTGGTGAAGATTTTAATTCAATGATTTTGACAGCCCCAAGTACTTTGAATTTTAGGCTTGGCTATGAAGGCGCCTTCATTATTTTCTTCCCTTTTCTGTCTACTTCTTCCTCATCCCTACCAGTATCCCTTTTTCTCCTATAGATGGGCCACCTTTTTGTAGGCTGACATACTGGCCTTGTTTCAATTGGCATATCACTTTGTCCTTGCATATCTAGACTTAGCCTTAAATTTATCTTTTTAGTTGTCAAGGTGTCCATTATCTCCTTGAAATTATTCATTAAAAAGTCAATTATCTTCTGGTATGGAGTGAATTCCATCAATGGATCATACATTGGATCCATTTCATGCACAATATCCAGTAGCTTACTATAAGCTATCCACTTTTCCTTGTTCAATTCCTGTCTATCTAAATCAAATTCATTCTTGATCAGGTCCTCAGGGAAATTGAACTCATGTGCAAATTTGCCACCTTTTATTCTTTGTCTGAAAAGAGCAAAGAAACCTTCAGGATCATGTTGTCGCCTTGGACCAAATCTCATATGGTAATCAACAAAGAATTTATCAAAATGTGTCCAACCTCCGCTTGAAAATGTAAAGTCAGACATTACTGTATAATTAGGGAATAATGTTCCCTTCCCCTTTCCAGTTAGGTTATCTTCATGAATTCACCCCATCTGCCACATAACTTCTGCAAACCCTAGTCTTGGTGGCACATTGTATGGCAATATGTGAGGGGTTCCCTGAAATCCATATATTCTCAGGACAGTGGTGACTAGATATGGGATAATGTCACCCCAGTTATGTAAAACCCTCAATTCTGGTTTCCTCTCCTTCAGCCAAAGGAAATCATGCAGTTCTTGAGGGATCCTAGGTACATTTACCATCAATCTAGCCCTCAATCTTGCAGAAAAACAATTATCAAATTGCACATAATTGGTGCTTTCCTTATTATAGGACAAATCTGTAGCCCATATCTGTACTGGTAATCTTTCTCCATTAACTAATTGTCTTAAGTTCATATTCTCAGCAAAGAAATCAACATTCCTAAACAAGAATATATGCATCAACATGGAATACCAAAAGAATTGAGTACCAGTATCACCATTCTGCAGTTTCGACAGTCCTTCATCTATCCTCTCCACCAAAAAATAAGCGAAGTCATATGTTACAGAGAAGTTAGGGTGTTGTATTTGCACCCCCATGAACATGTATGCAATCGGCATTACTACACCATGGCTAAAACCCAAAATATGACATAGTGAATAGAAAGTAGTTAGGAAAGACTTTCCAAAACAATTCAATCTGAAGGGTTCCTGGTCACTAGGGTTGATGTGAAATTATGAATCCCTTACCTTAACCAGATGAGGTGGAAGCAGCTTAACCCTAACAAGAGATTTCAATTTTGCATACTCCTCCTTCATTTCTTCAAGATTAATAAGAACCAAGTCATCACTTGGCTCACTCAAATCAAAAGTCTGTTGGATAACATCTCTGTTAATTTCCAATAGGACCCCTCCATCATTATCTCTTATTACCCGTGTGATAGGGTCATATATTATAGCCACTGCTCTAAGTCCACATCAAGGAACACATTTGGAACAACCAGCTTTCCCATGTCGGACCTCCATCCATTTGAAAATGGATGAGGCAAATTCCTCTATCCATACCATAATCTAAACATTTGTAAGTCTGTGAGTGGAACCCTAGCATCAGCAATGTTGGAATTATTACACACCAACCCCTCCCCTAGGATTTTCCCTCTCACCAACACCAAACCTTTCCTTCTGTCATTTGTTGATAATGGAAATTGATCTAGGAAATCATCATACAAGTTTCTTTTCAAATACTCAATTTAGCCAGAGTGCTGCTTGGTTGGCACCATTTTAGACAAACTAGGGCCTCACTACAATGTTACACTTGAAGTGGCTATGACTAAGCATAGATAGGAAATTATAGAGTAAAAATACTGCAATTCCTCACAGTTTATGATTAAACAATAGCCCTAACAAAATATTTTATTGAACTCAGTGACAAGCATAGTAGACCCCCCCGCTTTTCCAAATTTAGGTGCAGAATGACTGGAAAATAGAGAAAATTAATTCACGGCTTTTTTCGCACAAACTCCAATTTCTGGTAGCAGTTTCTCACAATTTCACCTTTGGCTCTGAAACTATTTTCACGAAATACTTGGATGCTTTGTGATACAAATGAGATGAATAAATTGATTTTATGTCGATCAAATTCTGCCAGTGGATGTCTCATCTGTCATTAAAGCTCACTCGTGGGCCGCACGAACGGCTCCAACTATAATTTTATACATATTTAAATTTAAGCCGTTGATCCTCCAGTTTGATCAAATCATCGAGGGCCATCTTCAAAATAGGCTGACATAATTGCCAACACGGCAATAAAGGGGCCCACTATGTCATACGCCGCGAAGGAATGCCACGTGGTGGTTTCCCGCGATATTGCAATCCTTTGATTTATCATCGCGGGATGGCGGGCACTGTCGATCTTTTTACCATATAGCTTGCTCCTTCAAAAATGGTCGTCATCCTTTCTTTTAACTGTCGTGCAGTTTTTCCCTTAAAATCATAACATCTGCATTGAAATAAAATATGTGCATCTTACAAGCGCATTAGTAATCTGCCCCGTAATACATTTAAAACCTGTGAACGCTTTCTTCACTCCTTAGGCTTCATTGCATGAGACACGTGGCAGGCACCCATGACATCACAATCTCAAAATTCCTAATCGGGGGATGGCGGGCACTGTCAATCTTGAAGAGACAGCTCATCAATGGTCACACAAATTTCATCCTTTATGAAGGGCAGGTGGCATCCGCCCATGATATCGCGATCCCTATAATCGCTGATCATGGGATAGCGAGTGTTGTTGATCTCATTCCTTTAACATAGTCGCCAGCCATGTCGTTAACCTTCGAATAGCTTTTCCAGCGAGATTATAACATATCCATAGATTTAGAACATGTGCGTCTCGAGAGCACTTTAGTAATCCGCCTCTTAATACATTTAAAGCTGGTTAGTGTTTCCTTTACTCTTTAGGCTTCATCGAATGAGACACATGGCACCTACCCGTGATTTCACAATCAACCCAAGCACTATTGCGGGATGGCAGGGAACAGCTCAGATCAAATGGTAGTTAGTTAGCGATAGCTCAAATTTGATCCCTCGGATAGGACACGTAGCACCCACCCGTGATTTCATGATCCTTGAATTCCTGATCACGGGATGGCGGGCACCATTGATATCTACAGAAAATAGATCAACGGAAGCATTAAATCAACCCTTGCAAAATAAAACATTCATTAAAAGGAGAAGTAGGCATTACTAGGAGATGACAAATAAAACAAGACCTAGACGGTAGCGAAGTTCCTACCAAAAAGTTATTAAATAGTTATGTTTTAAGAAGTTAGAAACGAAATTATTGATGAGGTGGGACTCTTGTGTAAGAATAAAAAATGATTAAGTTAAGGATTGTATTTGTTGTTATAACTTTAGTTTTAATATATTAAATTATATTTTAGATGGTATATATGTTACATATATATTGTATATATATTATAATATTATAATGATGTTAAAATTATATATTAGATATTATATATGTTACATATGTATTATATAGTGTATATATTATAATATGTTGTTAAATTAATAATATAATATATTAAAAATATATTATTTATTTGAATTTGTTATTAGATTATTTTATATATTTGAATTTAATAGAATGGAAAATATAAAAATAGACAAGCTAAGTTAAATGATTTATATTGGTAACATAGGAGACAAAAATTAAGAGAATATATGTTATTCAAAATTATAAAAAATAAAACAATATGCTACTTATAACACTATTTTTCATGAATTGACTATTTAAATTTCAAATAAAAACATAAATATTAAAATATATAACATAAATTTTAATTTATTTTAAAATATAAAAATCTAATTAAAATGTGGTAATTTGTTTTTTAGAGTTTAGACTTAGATTTCTATTTTCCCTATTTTTATTATTTTGATCTTGCATACTTACATTAACCATAATTCATTGATACATAGGAGAGATAATATTTTTTTTATTTTGATTAATCAAAAAAGGTAAGTATTAAAGATTAAATAAATTAAAAATCATAATAAAAGATTGATTCAAGAAGAAAATTATTAAAATTAAAATTATTTATATTAATAATTAAAATATAAGATAATAAAAAAATTAAAGGAGTTGAGAATTTTAAACTTAATTATTATAGTGGATGTCTTAAACAATTATTCTTTTGGAAATATCAAAACTAAGAATGAAACCAACATAAAATTTTAATAAAATATATTTCAATAAAATGATGTGTACACTAAGTTAAAGCATTTATATTGCTAGTAAAATAGTATGTAGGGAAAACGAAAACTAAGAGATAAAAATATTTAACAAATAAAAATATATACTATCTATAGCAACAATTTTTTGGGGAATAGAAATTTATAAATTATAGGTTGGATGGTAAGGCTAACAATTTTTGTTGTGGCTTGTATTTTTCTTCTGTGCTTTGTTTGTGCTAAGTTGTTGCTCATCTGTCTTTCACTCTCTTTGTTTATGCTTGTGTTTCTGCTTTTAGTTGTTTAGTTGTTTTGTGGGTTGAGGTGTCTATGCTTTTTCTAAACAAAACCATTTAAAATTAAATTATATCAGTAGTCAAATGCTATGCAAAAAAATAAATAAATAAATAAAAAGTCTTACTTTATAAAATTAGAAAACCTAATTATTATAATGATGAGTTTGTTTATATTAAAAGAAAGGTAAAGATCACATGAATTATTCACACTTAAAAAATTGGAAAACATCCTACTTATAGCAACACATTTTTTTCACTTATTAATTAGTGACTATTAAAATTCCTAATAAAATAAATAAATATTATAGTATAACATAATAGCTCAAATTCTAATTGCCGGTATTGGCATGGTGTGATGGTTTATAGGTGGCATTGTTGTTCTTGCCACCAAGGTTCAAACCCTGTTGGGGTGGTATTGTTGAATGGTTGTATCTGGTTCATAGCTCTAGTCAAAAGCGTTTACCCCTTGAATAAAAAGAAAAAATAGCTCAAATTATAATTAATTTAAAAATATCAAAATATAATTAAAAGAATAAAAATAATTACCACTGTATACCACTAACCTAAAATAATGAAAAAAAAGATAAAAAGTCTTACTTTGTAAAATTGGAAAGTCATTCAGTCAAACTGCATCTTATAGAAAGTAAAAATATATACCTTTACTTGGTAAAATTGAAAAACCTAATTATTATATTAGCACATTTTTTATGTATTAAGAATGTAGAAATTATTATTTTAAAAAATATTATTTATTAAAAATTTAACTCTTTTTTATTAAAACAATGAAAAGAATAGTCAATTTATAACAGTAATATAAAAGAATGTAAAAAAAAATCTAAATTATATATAAAATAAATATTTCAAAATATAAAATATAATTATAAATTTAATGAATAGGTTGAATGATAAGATTAGCCATAACATCTAAAAATTAAGGAAGTTATTAAAAAAAGACTAAAATTTAAATATAAATTTGTTGATTAAACTATAATCTTCTTAAAAATTAAAAATATTAATATCAATATAATTTAACTATTTTAATTTAAAAATATTTCAAATTAATATGAAGTATGATTTGTTACAATATATATAAGATTAATAGATGAATACTAAGTATGATTTGTTACAATGTAGGATTATACAAGTGATAATATTAATAGATAAATACTAAGTATGATTTGTTACTATTCAGGATTACCCACCATTCCATAATAATCGTTAATGGAAGTAATGGAAGCGCCAAAATTGCTTATATCGGGTGAAAATTGTGTACCAATTAGATTCAAGAGAATTGATTTTTGAAATATATTTTGTTATATAATTCGCATCTATACATTGATAATAGATTGAAAAAATTCAAATAAAAAATTATTCAAGTTTTAATTGGGTAAAGTGAGAGTTATTAATAACTAGTTAAATTCTGGTGGTGCCTATAGTTCCCTGGCAAGAACTAAAAATTATATTTATAGAAGAAAAATAAAATAAATCTACAATTTGTTTTATAATTTCACTTTTAACTTTAAATGTATATTCACTAATTAAGTTGTATTTTTTTTACAATCAGATTTTTATTTTAGATATTTGTTTATAAAATATAAAGATGCATTAAAAATATATTAGAAATGTTTTTCTTTATATTATATAGCATTCATAACATTAAATTAACATAGAATAATTTCACAATATCACTTAACATTCATAACTTAAACCTTTTATACACAATATCAAGTTAATTATAAAAAACATAAAAATTATTTATAAGCAACTTAAAAATTTTAACAATTTAATATAATTAAGAAAAATTAAATAAGAATTATAGATAAATTTATGAAATATTGATTTACTTATCAAGAAAAAATCAATTATAAATTTACTTATTATTGATAAATTTACTTACCAATCTATTTTAACCATCAAGAAAAAATTAATCATTAGTGATTGCAACATTATTGGCACATCTTTTAAACTGACAAATAAACATTGAAAACACATTTATTTTTTAGTTCATTCCAAGGGAACTATAGGCGACCCCTTTTCCTTAACAAGTTATTAATAACTTTGATTTTAACAAATGAGAACTCAACTTTTTTTCTGTTTGACAAATATTTGTATATAGTTAAAGTAAATATGCAAGATTTTTAACTTTTCAAATTTAAAAAATTAATTTTCTTGAATTTTATTGGCTACAAAACTGAGTGATAAGGGCGGATTTTCAGGAAGCATAATTTTTTTTTTTCACTTGTAATTAATCTATTTCATTATTGTGAATATTTTTATTAGTTTTGCGAGGGAACTATAGGCACCACCAAATCTTAACTAGTTATTAATAATTATCTTTTTAACCAATGAGATCTGAAGCATTTTTTCTATATTTCAAAATTCAATTCTTTTCAATCTAATTGGAAGACAAATTTCACCCAATATAAGCGATTAATGTGCTTCCATTACTTCCATTTCAAATCTTAAGTAATTTTTAGGAGTTTTATTAAACTTAGGTTGTTTATTTTCCAATAATTCAATGAGGTAAACCATACTAACTATTTTGAAAATTAAATTACACTATAACAATAAATTACTTTTTATTAAATTACACTATAAAAATAAATTACTTTTCATTAAATTACTTACTAATTACCCCTCACATTGGGTATGTAACATTTATTTACTATTTTCCTTTGCATTATTAAAATAATTATAATAATTAATAAAATCTTTGAATAACAAATGCTAACTAATTAATCAATATAACATCAAAATTCAACTATTTTTAATTACCTTTAATACTAAATTGATTTGTAGCATAAATTTAATTGAGCCAATTCTTTCAAAATATTAATACCAATTACTCAAAAAATTTACTTTTTAATATAAATTAATTAATTATTATTTAAAAATAAATGAATACCTTGTAAATTATTTTTATAGTATAATTTAAATAAATTAATACTAATCACCTCTCTTTGTCATAAATTAATTCTAAAACAACACTTATTAAACATATATTTAAACTAACAAATTTTCAATTGCTTTGAAATTTGAACTAACTCTAATTACTAAGATACGTTTTGCAAAATAAATTAATTAAGACTATAATAATTATTTAGAATAAATACTAATTACTTTTATAAAATATTTATTATTTTTAAAAATCAACTTTAAAATTAACAGTAATTACTTTTAAATCAAATTGAAATTAATATTAATAAATTAATCATTTAAATCAATCACAAATTCTATCATATTTGTTTTAGAAATAATTCACCTTCTATTTACAACTTATATTAATTACTATATATTAGTTTGTGAAATAAAACATGTTAACTAATTAATAATTAATAAGGAAATAAATAACTTTATTATATTAATTAAATAAATAGTCTAAATTTAAAGATTTTTTTCTTCTCATTTAAATTAAAAAAAATGTTTAGTTTTAGCCAAGTTTAAATTTTCATATCCAATTTAAATGTTCATATTAAATATTTTAATATATATATAAATATATAATAAATTTAAATATTTGTAAAGACAAATATATATATTTTATATTATATTATAACTTTTTTTTTTTAAAAATATATTAATTAATAATAAAATTAAAATTTTATTAATTTTTTTAAAATAAAAGGCCATTGGCCTCTCCATGGATTTATGCATGTTGTAAATATATATTTTAAATATTTATATTGAATTAAAATAAATATATATATAATTATTATATTTATATATGTATTAATTAGTAATATATATATTTATAACTATATAAATTAAAATTGACATGATTCCCTTTTTTATATTAATATTTGAATAAAAATATTATCATAAAATATTAAACTTTAATTTATTGAAGTAATGAAACGTATATGATTTTAAAAATTGTAAATAAATTGATTGAGTCAAATAATTTAGAGGAAATAATATAAAGAAAAATTATTTTAATTATTAGATTATTTTTTTATAAGAAAAACATAATTTCCTTCAAGATCTTTTCATAAGAATATGGGTTTGAGCCACATAAAATTATTTTAGAAAAAAAACTATCTTCAAAACAAATTTTAATTTTCAAAGAACATAAAAATTAAATATATGCATTTTAATATTTGAGTCAAATATAGATTTTTAAGAAATATTTGTTTTATATTTTTTTTAATTGATTCCTCTACTTGTTAAGTAGGAAAGCATAACTAGCTATGCATATTCATCTCAATTCCTTTCAACCTTATAAGTTAATATTCAAGTAGATACCTACTTATCAATTAGGAAAACCTGACAAACTGTGCAGATTGTTTGTAACTATGTTTACCTCAACAAACTCTTTCTATTCCTCTCAATTCCTTTCATCCACACATGTTCATTCTAAACTATAAAAAATAAACTACCTCATCCTCAAAAAAATTTGGCTACACAACAAGTACAATTACGTTTCTTAATCTATAACATCATGTAATATTATAATCTTATCAAAATATTATCTTTTGACAACTCAAGCATGATCATCCTTAAATTGTTTCAAAAATTTATATCTATTGGATAACATAGTGAATTTGAGCAACTTAGTTTTCCCTAGATTTTGAAAGCAATTATAGTAGCATTGAGCTTAGAGACCACAATGTTGTATTATGACTAAAACAATTTTTTTCCTTTAGATGGACTTGATAGCATATGTAGAGAAGCATGAATTTGTTTTCGATGTAGTCCTAGATGAGCATGTCACAAATGATGATGTGAACTAATGTACCCATGCCATTGTTCTCATTTGGAGTAAAATCATTATATCATGCTTATAACTATCCTTGATTACGTCTATCAATAGATTGCCCAATGTCCATTGAGAATGTCATAATCTAAAAATATTGTCATGTGAATGGCATAATCTATAAAAGGGGTTAGATATGTCATGCCCAAAGTTTTCGCTAGAAAAATTGCAACAATTTTTTTTTATATATATATTATTAAAATGTTAAGGCAATAGTAGGCTTACTATCCAACCATCATAATACAATTCTTTTCTTTAACCAAGATAATACAATTATATCTACTCATCAATTATAATAGTAATTTTATTATTATTCCATCAATTACCAATGTCATTCATTTATATAATAATATTACAAAAATAATTTGTACCATTAATTGTATCCCAATACTTACTACCCTCTTTGTATATATAATTTACCAATTTTACCACTATTATTATAATTAATTATTACTATTACTATTATTATTTTATTCTATTATTATACTCAAAATTCCAAATATTCCTAAATACCAATTGGGTATTAGTTTCACTTGTAATTTTATGCTTATTATTACTACATACCAATATTTTATTATTATATTAAATTCTTTTATACATTGCATAGAACCTTTTTTTGAATATTTATATTCCCACTTTACAATATTATTATTATCATCAATCACAATTTAACAACGTAAGTGACATTATTACCAACATATAACTCTAGTGACCACCATATTGTCCTTTAATTTACCAATTTAATCATCTATAATGTTATTAATTATCTCATATAAACATTATAACTAAATCCATAGGTTTATAATGATGATCATGTTGAAGGGGAGTTTAAACCATTTAATCTTTAACCACAATTTTATGTATTTATTTATTTATTTCTAATCTCAATTTATCTTAGTAAAATTACTTCTATCTAAATTAAAATGATAACTTCAAATAACTAACACGTGAATAATAGTATTACCATTTACTATTAATGTAAGATTTATATTATTAATTACTATTTTAAGAGTTTTAACATTATTACAATACTCATCTAAATTCGCGTAATTTCAATGTGAATTTGGCTAGTAACTTTAATTACCCCAGAATGGAGTTAACTTGGTAATTACTATAATGATATTTGTGATACTTTTTGTTTCACGAGGATAAACTATATGGTAAAAATTATATATATCTTAACAATTTATACAACTTAACTTTAATAAAATTCTAAAATAGTATATTCCTCTTCATTTCATTTAGTATCTAATGTTATCAATATCTTCAATTTGATACAATTATATTTAAATAATAAACCATCACTTATATATTTTATAATTCCTCTTACATAGGTCCATTAATTAAATTATGAATGATATTTATAGAACTTCAAAAATGCTGACATAAAAATTGTCTTTTATCAAAAAAAACCACTTATTACGGAAGTTAAAATTGAAAAACACAATTTTATGCTAATTAATCTTTTAACAAAAATATTGATGATACACAGTTGATAGCTCCCCAACTACTCCAACTACCCAATATACTTCTAATTTTTTGTTACTTTGAATATGATGATATTTACTGATAATTTTACTATAGTAATATTTCTCCCATCTATTTACTTTTCAATTTTACCCTGAATATACCATGATTATGATTATTCATTTCGAATAACATCATTATATATGTAATTTTAACAATCTGAGCATTATTAATATTTAATAAGATCCAAAATTCTAAAGGTTAATAAGATCCAAAGATCTAAGGGTTAAATGCAGTAAATTTTATTCCCAGCATACGTGCATTTGGTTGACTCTTTTAACATTTTCTTTTGCCCTCTATCAGTCGCCATCCCTAGGTTTTAGAAATATAGTGTTTAGCATATTTAAAATAAAACATAGCTATAGTAGTTGGTTTTAGAAGCTTTTCAACTCTTGAGACAAGATAGTTTCCGCCCCTTGTAGGGAAGCATTAATTGCGTAATAGGTTTTGTAGCTGGGCATGGGCGAGGGCTATCAGGAGTAAGGCGCAACAACAGGAGGTCATATTAATGTTTGAAGAAAAGTCAATGAATAACACTCTAGAATAACAGCTTGGTATTATTTTATTTTTATTTTTACCATTGTACCCATGTACAGGGTCATGAGATGAATGGAGGGATCATCGCTCCAACGGGAAACAAAACATTTAAATTTCTTATTGTTATTTTTAAATGTTAATAATTATAATAGACTGGTATTTCCAACCACACGCTACGTTATAGTTATTGCAATCTAAATAAACTTCTCACTTAAACTTCATTGTCTTGGCTCATTACTGCTAATAAAACTATTCTTAAGTTTAGTACCACTACGTTCTGGTTGTTCTCTTCATGTCAGAAAATACCATAAGTTTGAAATGGTCCAATTAACCCACCCAATTCTATGTAAACTAAACCAAGGAAATTAACAGCAAAACTGGAATTTCTCAAACTTTCACTGACATACTGACAAGAGGTGGCTACCAATGAATGCAACCCACCATCCAACTGGATTGTTGTGCTTGAATTTAAAGCAACGAGGAGGCAATACCTACCCTACAAATGGAGTCAAGATCATACCTAGAAGGGATCACTGCCACTGCGAGAATAGCTATGAATGATGTACTTGATGTACACTGGACATCATCATACTTGACTGCCAAATTGAATACACAACTAATATCTACATGCATAGATTAAAATTATCTTGCTTTGGCCTCAAGGATCAGACAAAAACCTGATTTATTTCTGATCTACTTTCAAATTTCATTGCTAGCATAAGGAGGTGACATTTATAACATTTATTTCTAAAACTGTTGTGCAATGAATTAAATTCTCAGACCTGACCACAACTAGGCCGTCACTTTGTTGAGTGGTTTATACTTACTTATTTGCATTGTCCATATGAAGGTACGAAACCTAACGCCATTGATGGAGCAGAAGATACATTGTTATTATTGCATTTCAATCTTGCCATTTTTCTTTAGATTTTAGCACGACTCCCCATCTGTTTACGTCGCTTCATTAAGTAGTCATATTTGGGTTTCTCGAGAGTAGAATGATTTGATGGATCTACTTGGTTTTACATATCCAGTTTGGTGGAATTTTCCAGAGGAGTAAATGTTGACTTACTTGACAGGGATAACAGATCTTTACTAATCGATTTGAATCCTACTTGTTGACTACTATTACTTTTCTCGCCTTTTTCCATCACATTGTTCATTCTCCATTTTTTTCCAATGACCGACTGCCTATCAGAGAAATATTGTGCATTGGTTGTGATGGACTCAGGCTCCAAAATGATTGAATTGATCTGGGCCATAATGTTTTTCCCCTACTTCTACGCTACCTTGCCAAACAAGGAAGGGACATTAATAATGTTCATTTTTACATTTGCTACACCCATTTTCTACAGCCAGCAATGTCATACCAATCCCCAACGCTTCAAAATTTCATATAGCCAGCAATGTCATACCAAGGTTTAAACTTTATATGCTAAGTTTTAGAAGATTCATAATTTCCTTGCATTCACTGGACAAAATCTAATTGCTACGCTATAGTCAGCAGGGTGACTCGTAAGGGACCGTGGCAACGAATGGACGGTGTGGATGGTTAGCAATAGCAAAGACATTGGTGGTTCAAGGATGAAAGTACAGAAAGGAAATTTCAAATCTACAACAAATAGAGGTTTGATATCCCTCTTCAACCACAACAAGAGCTAACACTACGCATGATAATACCCATAAAATGAGGGTGTGAAATCACTGTACAATGATCATTCTGGCCAATAGCTTAGTCTACTGTATTTATTTTATTTTTCTTTCCTCATTTTGAAAGATTTTCTTGACATATTTCTTGTGTATATTATTCTTATCATATATATATATATATCCCCATTTCAATATATATATTTTTAATGAACTTGTATAGCAAATATAACGTTTCATTTTAAATCTCTATATTTATTTGTTCATAATTTGATATTAAGTTTTCTAAATGAGGGCCTTGTAGGTTTAAGAATGGATCGCTAGTTTTCCTGCAATAATTATATATTTACATGAGCAAATTTAATGATCCCACAATTTGTTATTCAGTTACAATCATTTAGCTCAAACCCTCTTAGTACCAACCATAGAGTTCAGAAAATGAAACTTTTATTTTCTTCTTAAATCAGTTTCCTCAATGCACCAATGTATAAAAAAAAAAAAATCAATATTACAAATAGCATAGCAGATTTGATGGTCAGCAAACTAGTAAAATAACTCTTCTCATTTCGATGTTCTAATTTTTCAACAAAATACTATCTTCTATATTACAGAAATAACACACAAATGATTTCTTTTGTATAGTTTCCTTTTTCAACAAATAGTTTTTATTTAAAACTCTCATCCCCACAATATTACCAAGAAATGAAGTAGGTGACAAACCATTTTAGAAGGGCCTGCTCTCCACCCTACCATAATGGCATCATGGAGCCTCATGGGCTCTATCCATACCCCCGAGCAGGATGTCTTTTAGCTCCATGATGATGGATGGAGTCTTTTCAAAATTCTACCAAGAATAATAATAAAACAAATAGCATGCAACACTACTTTTCATACATCTTGTTCCTCTACTCTCTATTTTCATACATGATCCATACAATATATCACCTTCTTACAACCAATAAACAAAGGTAAGGGAAAACAAGAGGAACTTATCTCTTTGCTTGAGGTGTTGAATTTGAACTCTTCTATCATTCTCTCCTCTTCAACCAAACCATCTTGATCACTCCCTCTCCACAAGACTCCTCCCTTTCTTCACCCTTCCTACTATCTTCACTAAAGTTCTCCCCAAGGAGAAGTGGGTAGCAACCTCCTCTTCCTTCCTCTCTAAGATATATAGGATTTTCAACTTGCAACTCTTGGATGGGGATGTGTGAAGTGTCCTTTTTTTTTTTTTCCATAAATGAGGGTCCTTCCCTTATTAAAGAAGATACATGCACTTGAACCATCCCTCAATCTTTCCATCACATCCTCTTTTCAAAACTCGCCACTCTCCATAATGAGGACTTTTCAGGGGTCAAATCATGTTCTAGGGGCACTATTGCATGCCTACTTGACCCCTACCACTATGGAATAGACCCTAGAGGGTTTAGTTTTGCATCCCAACCAAGAAAATTGACCAACAACCCTCTTTAAAGACCCATTTAAGGATCTATCCGAATTTCAAATTGGATAATGGTTTCCAAACCTTATCCCCCAACTTACAACTCACTTGACAACAAAAATAAACTCTCTCAACCCAAAATATAAATCATCTCTTTTATATCAACCCGGACCACCTTACTCATCAACTTGTTAACTTTATATCCTTCTAGGCCTCAAAAGAGGGTCAAATTCATCACCTCAAGCAGATGTCTTTTGATCTACTCAATGGTCTTACCTTCTCATACTAACTCTTCCTTTCCTGCACATTCCCAATGAAATCGTAAGAAACAATTATATACCACATGAATCTAATAGCTGAAATAAGATTTAATTTTACAACCATTTCATTTATAATCTCAACTCATATTCATAATTTACAATTTCTAACCCCTTCATGGTAGCATAAGTAAAATGTCAAAATGAAACACAAGAAAATTGTCAAATAATCATAGTATTTGTCATCCATAATACATCTTACCATCTATTTAGGAATACATAAAACATATTAGAGATTTACTAATCAAATACAAGGTAGGGCCTTACAAGATATTACTATTATTAACACCTAGATTTTTCACATGGTACACCACTATTGTAGTCAATGTAATACAAATTTGGTCGGAACATTTATCTCTCTTAATGGTTTCAGAAGTTCTATCTTAATGTTGATGACTAAAAGAAAACTGGATGTTGAAAGAGTGTTGGTTAAACTTGAATTTTTATGGTATGTCATACTTCTATGGTTTGAATTAGTGTTATGATTGGGGTCAAGTTCAAGTTATAGTTAGGGTTTATTTAGGCTTATTTTGGTTAATCTTACAATTGGGGTTTAACTAGAATGCTAATTGAACCCTAATTTAACCCCTACAACAAGGTTCAATTAGAGTCAGGGTTTGAGTTCAATTAGGGTTAGGGTTGGCATTCAATTAGTGTTATGATTAGAATCAAGTTCAAGTTACAGTTAGGGTTCAATTAGGCTTATTTTAGTTTAGTTTACAATTAAGGTTTAATAGAGTTAGGTTTATGGTTCAATTAGGGTTAAGGTTAGGGTTCATTTAGATTAAGGTTCAAGTAGGGTTCAATTAGGATTTAATTAGGGTTATGATTATTGTTTAAATAGGGTTAGGGTTAATGTTAAGTTAGGATTAAAATTATTAATCTAGAATAAAACTTGAAGCTAAGGTTAGAGCTATGGTAAGTGGTAGAGTTAGGCTTAAATTAGGGTTTAATAAAGGGTAGGGTACAATAAGGGTATAATAATATTGGTTAATTTTTAAGTCATGACCATGTTAGATGCCAATTTGGTTTAAAAGACCCGTTGTTGAAGCCCAAGACATTTATTTCTATATACCTTAGATATTGTTCATATTTATTATCATTGTGTTTGACCTCATGAGAATGCTTCAGAGTAAAGTACACCTTGCAAATCCACCTACACCAGGAGAACCATTCAATCTCTCAAAATTTTACTGTTATTCTATAATGATTATCAAATTAGATATGTCCAAAGCCTTTAATAAGTTGACTTGGCAACTTCTATACTGCATATACCTCTTGTCAACTTCAACTAGGGGAGTGCTAATTGCATAATGAATTGTCTTCTTTTTCAATTCGATTAATCATCCCCCATAGGGTCTTCTTCATAAATTAGGGGATTAAGTTAAAGAGACCCATTATCATGTTCTTTTTCCATCAAAATGGTAGAGGCCCTTAGTGTAGAACTTATACTAGCCAGTATGTTACAAAAATTTACATGACTTCCAATTCTAGCAACACAAGCCAGTACATAGTGTTTGCAGATGTTACCTGACTTACAAGATAGCTGAGTTTCTAGAGGAGATGCAAATAAAGACAACTTTTCAATTTGTTTCAATGTCTAATGTGGAGTATCTAAAATTTATTGTTAACTATGAATCTGACATTGACATATATCATTAAACTAAGATTAATATTATTGTTCTGATTCATTGGCGATAATTATTGGATTAGTGTGAAAAATATAGAGATTTGTGTTTGACTGCAAAGAGTTATCTAGAGATTTGTGTTTGATTGCAAAGAGTTATCTAGAGATTTGTGTTTGACTACAAGACATTTAGGGTTCAATTAGAGTTCTCTAGGGTTTTGATACAATTAGGGTTACGATTATAGTTCAATTAGTGTTAGAGTTAGGGTTATAATATGAGTTCAATTAGGGTAGGTTCAAGGTTTAATTAGTGTTAGAGTTAGGGTTGCAATAATAAATTTTCCACAATGATATGGAAAGGCATTCAATTGGATTCATATACAAATGCATAAATAAGAATTGGTAATTAAGAATTCTCTAGAACTAAAGTTATAACAATAAATACAATCCTTAGCTTAATCATTTGTTCTTTTCAGGGTTGGGATAAGAATTTAATGGGTCCAACTGAGACTTAGGAAATAAAACCCTGCAGAGGAAATAAAGCATTAAAATCAAAGTTGGGTTTTAATTTTAATCCGGTGACATAAGCCTAAGCCATTAACTCCAGTGGTCATGTACGGCTTAGCAAAAGCTTTTCATTAAATACTAACCATGCAATGTGTAGGTTTTCCTGATTCAAAGATATGGGAGAAGATCTCGATCATACCCCGCCAACTCGCAGACCTAAGGTGTCGCCCTGTTATTTGGCGTGAGGTCAGAAAAAGGAAGATGTGTGTCTTGTATGGAATGTGGGGCCCAATCTCCACTCTTGAGCTCATAACCCGTGGTTTTAGATCGACAACGAAGATCAAAAGCTAATGTAAATCTTTGTTGTTCTAGCTGGCAAGAGGAAGATGAAGGTTGGTGAAGCATTAATGAATTATTCCTTGCTTGTGTAGATATGTCGATCTCAATCTGTGTGAAGATGTTGTTGTTGGCAATCGTGAAGGGTGATCTTTGGATTCTCATGTAGCTCTACTTAAACGATGATAGTACATATGCCACCAAATTGCCATGTTTGCACATGCATGTTTACTAAGCATTGATGAAGGTTGCCATTACCTTGGACAATAAATAGAAGAGGAATTTACTACTAATAGTGTCATTCTTGTAGCAGTTAGAGCACTTTGTGGGTTCTATCTAATCAAGTTTGAATGCTTGTCTGAGAAGAGAAAATGAGTAAATCAATAAGGAGGTCTATTCGTTTAAGCTCACAAAAGCTCGGTCTTGCTATTCAGGAAGGTACTTTGGTTAACAAGCCCAAGCTTGTGCCCACTAGATGCAGTAGAAGGTTGCAATTCCAGGACGTTGTTGCTCAACTGGTAGATGAAAAAGGCAAGCAGTTGGCGGTGTGCTCCATTACTAGTGTTGATAGGAAAATAAGGTATGGGTGGCAAGGCTCCTTTGGATGCCAACACTCGCCCATTGACCTTACGAGCAACACTTCTGATGATGTAACCAAGACTGACTTGGACTACTATCGGTATTTACCTCTCTTCAATCATGGTTTGTTCTTTGATGACGAAGAGATAGCTGTGGTGCCATTGGTTGTTAAAACCCCAAGCGGACCAACTCGAACCGTATTGGGCAAGGAAAATAAAGAAGATGAGGCTGAGAGTCTACCGTATTGGGAAACAACTAGAAGTGGGCATGTATACCAGGGTCGGAGTGTTGGTAAGGGAATGGTGGCGGGTAAATAAGAAGTTGTTGTGGTGCCTTAGTGGCAATTTGGTTTCCTAGCATTTTTGTGTGGATAGCGCCAAGGGGATTTTGATGACAATTTGTGTTCCCTTTTCTTTTAGCTTTCCCCAGTTCGTGCGCGAGGAGTTTGATGACAATTTGTGTTCCCTTTTCTTCTAGCTTTCCCCAGTTTGTGTGCCACTATGTTTTGCAGATTCAACATGTGGGAAGTTTTGAAAGGAAATTCAAATGCAAATGAGATTTTGTAAACCCCAGGTAGACCGACTTGAACCGTATTGGGCAACCACTAGAAGTGGGCGTGTATGCCAGGGTCAGAGTGTTGGTAAGGGAATGGTGGCAGGTAAATAAGAAGTTACTGTGGTGCCTTCGTGGCAATTTGGTTGCCTGGATTTTTTGCGTGGATAGCGACAAGGGGATTTTGATGACAATTTGAGTTCCCCTATTCTTTTACGCTACCCCAGTCCATGCACTATAAATGTTTTGCATATTCAATGTGTGGGAAGTTTTGAAATGAAATTCAAATGCAATGGAGATTTGGTTGAAATGAGAATTTGTGGTGAAATTACATTTGAGCCTGAAGCTTGTTGCTCCCTTGTCATATAAAAGGGAATTCAAGGCTCATTTGTAGGGAGATAACTGATGAAAGCTCTAGCTAGGTTTTGAGTTGAATATATGGGTAGAATCTATCCTCTGATGAGGAAGTGATATTTGTGGTGCCATTGGTTGTTAAAACCCCAAGCAGACGGAATATAATAGATAGCCTATTTTGAGTTTTGGATGAATATATGCAAATTATCTTAATTTGTATGTAGATATGACTTATAAGCATGAATAAATGTATAATTCTAATATATTTTCTCTCCTTATGTGGATTTGAGTGAATTTTGAATGAAATGTTAATGAAGTTGTCATACTTCTTTTGAGAATTTGTTCAATTGTGTGTCTATGTTTTGATTTGATTCAAGAAAATCAATTAAATACTTAAATGGAGTCATAAGTTTACAACTATTTACAAAGGATTCGATAAGTAGTAATATATCAGAGAATTGAGCTCCATAATGCAAGGTATTATATGAGGGTTGGGCTTAACCAACACACTCTAAGGGTACACTCCCTTAGATGTCTGGCACCATGTGGGGCCCTCTTAACCCAACATCTCTCTCGTTTTTGTAGCATTTATTTAATCGCACCATTTCAAATCTATGTTTCCGTAGTACTCCACCGTTGCAGTTTACACTTGCCATTCCCGTTCCCATTCTCCTTCCATAGCTATTTGCGTTTTCCATTTCCACTCTACACATTTTCTCGGTCATTGGATTGGGGGATTTAGTCTTAATCCCACATTCATTTCATTACATGAATTGTGGTGAGTGTTCCTTTTATATTACGAAGTATCGGTTCATTTTCTTTGTTAGGAAATAGAAAAGATTTATCTTTCTTATAACTTTAATAATAACTTTTTTTTTAAAGATTATATCTTATTTATAATATTTATTAATGTTAATTATATTTAATTGTTTATTTTAATGAAAAATGTTTATTATGTTTTATTTAAAAATAATATTATTTTTATATTAGATGATTGATATTTAAATTAAATGAATTAAATGTGATGTTTTTTGAGATGTAGATGTTGATTATTTGAAGTGTTAAAAGAGGTTTTGGACTTGATTTTATAAATTCTTTTAAATATGCAAATTAAGTGTTATTTTCTTTGGTTCAAATATGTGTACAAAATAAAACTAGTCTACAAGCTTCAATCTATAATTCCAATAATCAACTAGTAAAAAATTAATTTTTGAAATTGATTTTTATCTTTTAACATTTACACTTTATTATGGATTGACAATGTTTACAAACATCATTTTTTTTAAAGCAAAAGCGGTAAGCCTATATATTTATATATTAATATAATAAGAGTGAATATACATAGTATTACAAAATCTACTAAATTGTGAGGCTTGTGTTATCTTCATTTAGATCCCTAGATGGTCATGATAAATGTCTCAAAGTATTGCTTTGGTTCATATCCATGTCTGAGAAACCGAACTAGTGTGCAAATATAAATCTATACCATAAGAATCAACTAGTAAATAATTGATGTTTAGAATTTACATGTGTTGATCTTCTAATATTTGAACCTCAATATAGATAGAAAGTGTTTAGTAACATTTTTAGGGAATGTGCTAAATTGTGAGGATTTTGTTCTCTCAATTAGAGCCCTAACCAAACCAATTCCATGACATAGGAATAATGATTAGAGACATGATGATAAATTAGAGACATGATGATATATGTTATGAGAAAATGTTATTACATTTCTCTCAATGAAAATGTTCTTTTGATAAATCCTCATTGTCCTAATAATATTTGATCATTTTAAATGCTTAAATGATTTTATTTAAGTAAAATACAACATGCAAATCAAGATAAACATGCATTAGGTAAGTTCACAATGATTAGTGGGAGGGTGCTGTCGAGATTTAAATTGAATTTAAATTTTAAATGTGTAGGGTTGATAATTACTATGTCAAGTTTGCACTAGTAGATCTTATGCAAGGTAGGGTAATGTCATGAGATTAATTCACTCAAGAATATCCCACTTGTAGACTTGTTATTGAACAAAGGACAATCTATTCAAAGTTTACCAAAAATAGTAATGAAAAAGGGAATGAATATATATTTTTTCTATAAGATTGATGTGCATGTGAACTTCTATTATGGTGTATGTTAAAGTAAACAAGATATCAATGAGGAAACTATTTAAGTAATTTTAAATACTAAAAGATATAGATTTACTTAAAATATATATAGTTTACAATTATATTCTCCTTCCAATAGTAACTCCACCAAAAGCATACAAAATTTAAAAAATATGTAATGAATAACATATATCAAGCATTTAAAATAAATATGAGATTTCTTTTGTTTAGTTGTGTATTTGTATCAATATATATATATATATATATATATATATTACTACTAAATTCTAGATAGATTCTTATTTTCTCAGTATTTGGAGATCATTATTTAGTTCCTTTTTTTTCTCTCAATTTCCTTATATTACACCTCTTTCAATGCAAAAGAGTCCATATCTAATCACTTGCTCAACCTAGATTTCATAGGCTTTTCCAAATGACTTATATTTGTTAAACCTTTCAATCACATAATTATCAATACATAATATCTCTAAATCGTCAAAAACCAAAGATCCATTAATGCATGTGTTAAAATATTTAAATTATTTTTAATATAAGAAGTTAATATTTGCTAAAAAAATTAATTGATAGGATCTTGCTAAAAAAATTCTCTGCTATCAACTGAAAAATAGGATTCCAATGTTACCAACTCAAGGTCCCTATTCCAGGTTGTGCAGAAAAAAGAGCCTTTGATGGAAGGAGATCAAAGAATTGCTTCAATAAGATTTTATCTCCATCTAATGTCAATTGCATGAGTCCTTGAATGAGGAGTTGGTGAGATTCAAGCATAATTTGAGAAATTTGTAAATTAAGAAGATTCATGGTTTAAAAGTTAGGGCTAAAATAAATTGGCTAAAAAATGGAGATAAAGGCTTTGATTTCTTCTTTAATTATATAAAGGAGAAAAATGCTAGGGAAGAAATTGGATCAATCTAGGTGAATAATCAACATATAAATGGTATTTCTTTGGTTATAAATGAATTTCGATCTTTCTATTAAAATATTTTCTTTGTTGAAGATAGCAATGTGGACTATAAAAGATCCCAAGATCATTGTGCATAAGTCATCCCTAGGAAAATCAAAGAGGAAGACAATGATTGGCCTACTAGAGATATAGAGTAAGGATGAGATTGTAAAGGATATTAGAATATATAAAAAGGATAAATCTCCAAGTATAGATGGGCTTGCTACAATTTTATAAAAAAAAATTAACTAGATTAGGGTTGGGGTTAAGGTTCAATTAGGATAAGAATTAGTGTTAGGGTTAGGATTAGAGTTCAATTATAGTTCAAAGTTAGGGTTATGGTACAATTAGGACTACTAATCAATAAGTTTTCCCTTAGGGTTATGATTAGAGTTATGAATCTACAATTAGGGTTCAATTAGGGTTATGATTAGAGTTATGAATCTACAATTAGGGTTTTAATTAATGTTCACTTAGGGTTTCTTTCTTGGGAGAAGTTTATTGTATGGTACAAGTGTTTTATAAAATTAATATGTCAAGAATTAGTTGTAGATAATACTACATGTGATTTTTCATATGGTATTAAATTGTAGATTAAAATTGATAATAGATTACCTTCCTTCTTTTGCATTGTAAGCTACCATAATATATGGCCTTAAAATCCTATTCATATTTTGAGCTTTTCTAAACTATACAACACGACATCCAACAAATAAATTTGTTATGCATTTTTTCCAAGCACAAATCCTTAGAATTCTTAATGTGTTACTTAGGTTAATTCTTTATTGCAATAAATAAATACACACTAATATATATATTATATGAATTTGAGGGAAAATATTAAAATAATATATATATATATATAGAAAAATTTAAATGCAATGGATTCAAGTACATACCTTTTCTTTTGTTAATGTTGATGAAGATACAAATGTTGATGAAGTGCCAAATTTGATGACATGATCTTCCTAAAAAACTGGAATATCTTTGCTCTATGTGGCACTTGAAATTTTCTACAAAACTATAACTAACTCTACCTTAGATTTGTGACTTTGGACCTATTTTGCATCAATAAATATGAGCTTTGACACATGCATCCTAATATAGCATACAATATGTACTTAAATGCTCAAAATAGTTGGGAGTAGTGTTGAGCTTTGACACATGCCTCCTAATCTAACATCATCTTGTTTTTCATGCTTCAAAATGTTCAATTCTTTTGTTGTTACACCCTTAATTTCTTCCTCCACTTCTTCAAAAGTTGTAATCCAAGTGAATGAAGTATGGTCTTCCACTTTGCATTGAAGTATATAGTTATAATCACATTTAGGGAAAGTTTTATCACATCTTCCACAATACCACTGACCATTTTCATTAGTGTTTACCTTCTTTTTACAGTGCCTATCTCCAATTTTCAAGGGGCATGTTGTATAACAAAAAATTTATACCTTAATGAAAGATAAGGTAGCTTTTATCACTATCCAATAAGGTTTACCAGAGTTGGCAAGGTCTTGATCCTGTATTTGTGAGATACTGGGGTTAGGAACAAATAGGGTTAGGGTTGGGGTTCAATTACGGCTAGAGTTTAATTAGGGTTAGATTTCAATCAGGGCTAGAGTTTAATTAGGGTTAGGGTTCAATTAGGGTTAGGGTTAAGGTTATGGTTTGGGCTAAATCAGGGTTAGAGTGTAATTAGGATTAGGGTTTGGGTTCAATTAGGGTTAAGGGTTCAACTAGGATAAGGGTTAGGGTTAGAGTGTAATTATGATTAGAGTTTGGGTTTAATTAGGGTTAAATTAGCATTAGATTAGAATTAGGTTTAGCATTAGGATTATGGTTAAGGTTCACTTAGGGAGGGTTAGGGTTAGAGTTAGGGTATAATTAGGGTTAAAGATAGGGATAAGCTATATTTAGGGTTAGGGTTGAAGGTTAGGGTTAGTGAAAGAATTGGTGTTAGAAATAGGCTTATGGTTAAGGTTAGGGCTAGCATTAGTGTTAGGCCCTGGGTTATAAAACACTAAATGTAACCTTAATCCTAATGCTAATCCTAAACCTAATCCTATTAAACTATTCTTCATGCTAACCCCAAACCTAACATTAACTATTAACCCTAAACTTGACAACAAACCTAAATGTAACATTAATCTTAATGCTAACCCTAACCCTAATTTTGATGCAAACCCTGACCCTCATCATAATGTTAACCATATTTGTAACCCTAACTATATTTGTAGCCCTAATCCTAACCTAAACCCTAACCCTAACTATATCTCTTAACCCCAACCTAACCATAATCCTAACCCTAAACTTGATCCAAAACATAACTATAACCCTAATCTTGATAACCTTAACCCCAATTATTACCCCAACCCTAACTATATATATTAACCCTAAACTTGTCCCTAAACCTTATTGTAACCCTAATCCTCATGCTAACCTGAACCTTAATCCTAAGCTTATCTTGATGATAACCCTAACCCTAATTTTGATGCAAACCATGTCTATCATCCTAATATTAACCCTAACCCCTATCCTAACTATATATTAACTCTAACCCTAACCCTAACTATATCTCTAGACCTAACCCTAACCTTAACTATATCTCTTAACCTTAACCCTAACCATAATCCTAACTAAATATTGATGATATAATATTTTTTTTATTATAATATTATGATGATAACCGTAACTATAACCATAACTATAACCATAACCCTAACCCTTACAGTAACCCTAACCCTAACCCTAACCCTGATCTTATTCGCGATGATAAACCTATTCATAATAATAACCCCAACCGTAATCCCAATTTTAACTCTAACCCTAACCCTAACCCTAACCCTAACACTAACCCTAACCAAAATCCCTATTCGTGATGATAACCCTAACTCCTATTCATGATGATAAATCTAATTGTGATGATAACCCCAACCCCATTCCCAATTTTAACTCTAACCTATCCCTAACCTTAACCCTAACCCTAACCCTAACCCTAATTCCTATTTGTGATGATAACCTGAACACTACTACTAACCCAACCCTAACCCTAATTATAAACCCTAAATGAATTATAAACCTAACCCTAACCCTCATTAAACACTAATTTCAATCATAAGTGTAATCAAACCTTAATGATAACCTTGAATCATAATTCTATTTCAACCCTAAACCTAACCCTAACACTAGCTAATTTTATAAATATAGTATGGTAGTTTTAATATATTAATTTAAAAACTTATGATAAAATTTAACCCTAATCGTAATCGTAGTTGTGCCCTAGCCCTAATTTAACCCTAACCTTATTTGAACCCTAACCTTAATAGTAATAGTAATTTAATCCTATAGCTAATCTTAATTGAACCCTAACTGTAATTAAATCTTAATCTTTACCCTAACTCCAACCCTAATTTAATGCTAATAGAATCATAATCCTAATTAAGTTCCCATTATATAACTTATATAACATTAATAATAAATTCCATAAATAACCCTATCTTTAATCAATTTTATTATTTGTAACCCTAATCAAAACCTAACATTAATTGAACCTTAATTAAAACCTAACCCTAATCCCAAGTGAACATTATTCCTAACCCTAAATGAACCCTAAACTTAACCAAAATGTAAGCATTATTGAAGGCTAACCCCAACACTAACCCTAACCCTTATTGAATTGTAATAGTAATTGCAATCCTATATGAACCCTAACCTTAATTGATCCTAGAACCCTCACACAAATCTAACCCTAACCCTAAATCAACCCTAATCATAACCATAATTCATTTGTAAAACTAATTGAACCCTAACCTTGAAAAAATGTAATCCTAGCCTTATCATTATAATAAGTTTTAGAGTTATAGTTAACTTAAAATAATAGATGTCTATTATTATGATAATAATTATAGTTAGGATTGTAGTTAAGGTTATAGTTAAAACATAATTTAATAACTTAACTATATAATTATTTATAGTTAATCATTATTAATTTATTGTGAATTAAGTGTAACCTAATAATAAGTTAACCTTGATTAGAAATTAATCAAATTTATTATTATTATAATTATTAACATTAAGGTTAACTTATGATTTTGATTATTATTATTTTAATTATTGATAGTAAGGTTAACTTATTATGAATTTGACTTTTTATTATTATAATTATTAATAGTAAGATTAACTTATTATGATATTAAGTTATTAATTATAAATATATTAATTCAAATTATTTATTATGATATCCTTCTCGAGGCGCCTAATTTTTAATCAAAGTTTTATTATAAAAATTGAATAGGCACCTTGAGAAGGATATCTCTCGGTGTATTTTATATATATTATTAAATAAAACATTCATTAAAGGAAAAGGGGACATTACTAGGCAGATGGAAAATTTCCTCGGGCCCCACCTTGTACAGTCCATGTGGCAGCCTCCCGTGATTTCGTAATCAACCAAAGCACCATCGTGGGATGGCGGGGAATGACTCAGATCAAAGGATAGTTGATGAATAGTCACGCATATTTGATCCACAGATGGGACACGTCTCGCCCGCCCACGATATCGCCATCCTACAATTCCGGATCATGGGATGGTGGGAAACCGTTGATCTTGAAGGCATTTTGATCGACGACAACACGAATTTCATCCTTCTGAAAAATAAAACATTCATTAAAGGGAAAGGGGACATTACTAGGCGGATGGAAAATTTCCTCAAGCCCCACCTTGTACAATCGACGTGGCAGCTACCGATGATTTCACAATCAACCAAAGCAACCATTGCGGGATGGCAGGGAATAGCTCAGATCGAAGGACAATTGATGAATAGTCACACAAATTTGATCCACAAATGGGACACGTTGCACTCTCCCACGATATCGCCATCCTACAATTACCAATAAAGGGATGGCGGGCAACCGTTGATTTTGAAGGAATTTTGATAGACGGCAGCACAAATTTTATCCTTCTGAAAAATAAAACATTCATTAAAGGGCAAAGGGAAATTACTAGGCGGATGGAAAACAACGACATAAGTTTTTTTAAAAGCGTTCAGCACAGGGCCAACCAGGACTTAGGAAAATAAAACCCGCGAAGGAAATAAAATATTAAGACCAAAGGGACCAGGTCTAGACGGAACGATGGGCATAAGATGTTTTTAAAACCCTTCAAAAAAGGTAACCGTGAAATAGATCCCAACCAAGGGATTACGTAAACACAAGGGTTTAAGATGAAGACAAAGCTAAAACCCCAGCCCTAAGAAATTTTCCAACACCATGAAAGCCCAGTGACATAAGTTAGGGCATGAGTGAAACATTAGGAACAAAATTTGAAGTTCCATCAGTACAAGCATTGGATAATTTTATATTAATAGTTTTTCCTATTACAAATATAAAAGGTGAGCACAATAAATAACATGTATTTTCCCATGAAATGTGAAGGATTTTCAAAAAGTTATAGTGTTCAACTATTGGTCCATTTATTGTGTTCAACTATTAGTCCATATGTATTGTTTTTATAAATAAGAACACTCAGAACAAAACTTTGAAGTTCCATCACTACCCATAACCCTAAACCCTAAACCCTAAACCATTAACCCTTAACCCTTAAACCCTAAACCCTTAAACCCTCTACCCTCTCTCTCTCTCAAGTCTCTCCCTCCTACCCCCTCTCCCTCTCTCAGGTCTCTCTCTCAAGCCTCTCCCTCCTACCCCTTCTCCCTCTCTTAGGTCTTTCTCTCACTCACTCACTCCCTTTCTTAGGTCTTTATCTCCCCCACTCCCTCCCTCTCTCTATCTCTCTCAACTATCTTCAATATCCTACCCCTTCTCCCTCCCTTAGGTCTCTCACTCACTCACTCACTCCCTCTATCTCTCTCCCCCTGACCCTAAACCCTAAACCCTTAACCCTTAATAAACCCTCTACCCTCTACCCTTATGGGTAGTGATGGAACTTCAAATTTTTGTTATGAGTGTTCTATTTTATAAAAAAAACACATATGGACTAATAGTTGAAGTATAAAATCTATTTGTTGTTATAAAATTAACACATAATGATTTAAAATACAACTTATATTGAACAAAAATAATCTCACAATAGTTGAATCTTATTTTCCTCTCATCTCTATTTTCTTATTGTTCCTATTAGTGGCTAATTAAATCTTCATTGAAAACTCTGGCCAAAAGAGCTTGGGTCCTTCAACATCAAAGCTTGTCTATCTTCTTGATGGGAATCATTCACATTGATTCCCAATATTGTGCTCAATTGGATGGTGTCTATAGTTTTAAATAAATCTATTGGCACAAAATAAAGGATTAAAATGACTTTAAATAAGGTGTAAAACCAAGTTTTTTCATTTAAAATAAAAAAATTAGGGAGGAAAAGAAACATAATATGAAGATCAAGATGGAAAGAGGGAAAGAGGGGAGGGAGTGGGAGATGATAGAAGGGGAGGGGAGGGTTAAGGGTTTAAGGGTTTACAGTTTAAGGGTATGGAGGGATCGAGATAGAGGAGTGAGTGAGTGAGAGAAAGACTCAAGAGGGGAGAACGGGTAGGAGGGTGAGACGGAGGGAGTGGAATGAGTGAGAGAGAGACCTTAGGAGAGGGAGTGGTTCTAGGAGGAGAGACTTGAGAGAGAGAGGGAGGGGAGTGGAGAGAGACAGAGGAGGGAGGCCAATGGCAGAGGGCAGATGGCTCATGGGTTTGGCTGCCATGGGTGAGGGACAGAGATAGAGGCAGTGAGTGAGCGGAGAGAGACCCAAGAGAGGGAGAGGGGTAGGACATTGAAGATAGTTGAGAGATAGAGAGAGGGAGGAGTGGGGAGAGAAAGACTAAGAGACGGAGTGAGTGAGTGAGAGAAAGACTCCAAGAGAGGGAGAAGGGGGTAGGAGGGAGACTTGAGGAGAGACCTGGAGAGAGGGAGAGGTGGTAGGAGGAGAGACTGAGAGAGATAAAGGGTAGAGGGTTTAAGGGTTTTGGGTTTAAGGGTTAAGGGTTAATCGCTAGGGTTTGTGGTTATGGGTAGTGATGGAACTACAAAGAGCTTGGGTCCTTCAATCTCAAAGCTTGTCTAATTTCTTGATGAGAATCATTCACATTGATTCCCAATATTGTGCTCCAATTGCATGATACATTTATAAAATGCACTTGGTAATTTAGTATGTGCTTGAAATATTAGAGTAACAACAAATGGTTCTTTTCATTTTCGGCACATGATTGGCCATTTTTACTTTGTTAAATTTTTATTTTCACTTTTATTTTCATGGTTTTCATGTTGTCAAATTTTCATGAATTTCTTAGTCTTTTTAAAAAAATAAGTGAAGTTCTATTAGTGTCCCCAATCTTGCTAAATATCATCTATAGGGAAAGTATAATATATAAACTACCAATTATAGAGTATAACAACAAAATGAATTTATAAACTACTACATAGAAAAAACGTTTAGAATTTTCCAAAATAGAGATACCATTCTCCTACAAATACTATGTATATAAACC